>CAJVRI010001102.1:0-600000 GCA_911649635.1 Poeciliopsis gracilis | reverse complement strand
ATACGCTTTGGGCCTGCCAGGTCTGACCGGCATCCTCCCCCCCACCACCGGAGCCAACTCACCACCAGGTAGTGGTCAGTGGACAACTCCGCACCTCTCTTCACCCGAGTGTCCAGGACATACGGCCGCAGATCCGACGAAACGATGACAAAATCGATCATCGAACTGCGTGCCTAGGGTGTCCTGGGTGCCAAGTGCACATATGGACACCCTTATGCCTGAACATGGTGTTCGTTATGGACAATCCATGGCGAGCACAGAAGTCCAGCAACAGAACACCACTCGAGTTCAGATCGGAGGGAGCACTCCTCCCAACCACGCCCCTCCAGGTCTCACTGTCATTGCCCACGTGAGCGTTGAAGTCCCCCAGCAAAACGAGGGAGTCCCCAGGAGGGGCACTCTCCAGTACCCCCTCCAAGGACTCCAAAAAGGGTGGGTAAGCTGAACTGTCATTCGGCCCGTAAGCACAAACAACAGTCAGAACCCGTCCCCCCACCCGTAGGCGGAGGGAGGCTACCCTCTCGTTCACCGGGGTGAACCCCAACGTACAGGCGCCAAGATGGGGAGCAACAAGTATGCCCACCCCTGCTCGACGCCTCTCACCGTGGGCAACTCCAGAGTGGAAATACATCCAGCCCCTCTCAAGGAGACTGGTTCCAGAACCAGAGCCATGCGTCGAGGTGAGACCGACTATTTCTAGCCGGACCCTCTCAGCCTCACACACCAGCTCCGGCTCCTTCCCCACCAGAGAGGTGACATTCCACGTCCCCAAGAGCCAGTTTCTGCAACCGAGGATCGGACCGCCAGGACCCCCTCCCTCGGCCACAACCCATCTCGCATTGCACCCGACCCCCTATGGCCCTTCCTACAGGTGGTGAGCCCATTGGAAGAGGGACCCATGTTTCCTCTTCGGGCTGAGCCCGGCCGGGCTCCATGGGTAAAAGCCCGGCCACCAGGCGCTCGCCAACGTGCCCCCACCTCCAGGCCTGGCTCCAGAGTGGGGCCCCGGTGACCCGCGTCCGGGCGAGGGAACACTAAATCCAAGGTTTGTAGTCATCATAGGGGTCTTCGGGCTGCGCTTTGTCTGGTCCCTCCCCTAAGACCTGTCTGCCTTGGGTGACCCTACCAGGGGCATGAAGCCCCCGACAGCATAGCTCTTAGGATCATTGGGGCACTCAAACCCCTCCACCACGATAAGGTGGCAGCCCGAGGAGAGGGCTGCCACTATGTGATGTCACAACATCACATAGTTCCTAAATGTTGTGCCATTCAAACGTGTTGAATCCATATTTCTTTTGTAAAATCATCGGCTACAATTTCCCCCCAAAACACTGCATACATAGCCACTCCCAACATGGATGTCTCCTCTCATGGATGATAGATGATGAGCGCTAGCATCATGGCTACGAACATTAAACATCTAACCATTTACATCCATCGTTGCCATTATTTTAAATAATTTGTTGCACCAACAAGCTGAATCGCGTGTGCTTTTCATTTCATCTCTTATATAATGTTAACACCTCAAAAATGGTCTTTTTGACATCAACAAAATAATAAAAATTTAAGCACATTTGTGACAGAAATGCAACTACACTATCGTATCTTGTACGTCGCTTTGTCGTCGCTTCTTTTTGTGAATCTTTCGAAATGACAGTGACACCCACAGGTAAATTCATTAACCTTGTGATATGCCGTAGTGAAGCTCTAAATGCCATTTGGAAGGATACATTTCTGGTTTTGCTGGACTCTCCTTCCACCTTCCAGGATCTGAATCTTCAGAATCTTCATGAGAGTAGGAGAGAGAGAAAGAGGAAAAAAATTGGAGGAGCAATAGATGGACGCAGCAAGAGGGCAAGCTAGGGAAAGAGCAGCAGGAGAGTTGAAAAGCCTTGTTGCATCCCCACTTCACTGGTTACCAAAGGATCAACAGGGTGCTAAAAGCACTCAGGGGAGGAGGAAGTGGATGGGTTTTAGAGACGGGGGGATGGAAGAGGGGATTCAGAGCGATGGGGAGATGAAGAAAGAGAGCATAAAGTGGGAATAAATTGGGAGGGAGATGTGTATTTAGCTTGTGTCTTTCCTCTTCTGTCACTCAGGGCTGAACTTTGCCACTGACTCAAGGACAGTCAGTAGGAGGGGGTTTGGCTCCAGATATAAATTGCCTGTCACTCCCCTGATCACAAATAATACGGCTTCTGCAATATTGGTGTTAGTAGGAGGAGTTCTGCAGCTTCTTTAAAGAGCATGTATTTTGTTCCATTTATTAAGATTTATACTCGACACAAGTTTACTAAAATGTAGTTAACTGATTTGTGTGGTCACTTCCAAATTTTTATTTATTTATTTTTCTGGTTCATTAATTAAACACGACCACCATCACACAATTTACATGTGGAGAATTTATGAATACAAAGATACTATATATATATAAAGCTTAATATAGGTCTAAAAATATCTGAAGTGGGTCACATTTGTGGTTTGTGTATATGACATGCAAACACAAAGATGGTAATAACTGTGGAGTGGAATTCTGAAAACCATCTCGCCCCGACCCCACTGTTTTTGTCATTGCACTTTTCTGATTGTTTTTGTTTTTTGTTTCGTTTCTTTCTTGCATTTGTGCAGAAAAAAAGCCCAGTCATAAACACTTGCAACGTGTTCTCGTAAACTAGCAGCTACAAAATTGATGCAACATGTTGCAATGAAGTAATTACGTGTGCCCTGCAATTCAGCTTGGCTTTATCTGCCCTGAAACGGCAAACTATTCACTGTGTTTTTATGTGATTCGGTTTTTTTTCTTTTTTTCCCCCACAAAAGTAAAAGAATCAGTTTTCACACTCACAATGTATTCTCTGCTCTTTACCTCTTTTTCTTTTTACTTTATGCACTATTCATGCTGTATTTATTCTTTTGTAGGAGGCTTTTGAGTCTCTCTCCCCCCATATTTATGTATGAATGACTAAAGATGGTATAAGAAGTTTACTTTGAGGAAGAAAAAAAAAAAAAATTTATCCTTTCACCTGGGGTTGAGGGGTATTTTCATAAAAAAAAAAAAAAAAGCTTTGTGGATAACAGGCCCTTTGAGACACCCACAACCTTAGCTGACATGTAATTAAAGGCAGGGGTCACTGGCTGACTGATTCATTTTCATATCGGATGGTTAGAGAAAGGAGGTAGACAGGAGCTGTAGACGAGGTCTTTTAAGGTGATGAAATTTTCATGCACTCTCCCTTTCTTCTCGCCAGCAGACTGTAATAAATAAATGGAAGACAGAGTCTCACTGTGACACCTATGAGTGTCTTCTAAGATATCCTGGTCAATGAAAAGGGGTTGAATCTATTTTCATAAAGAAAGCAGAAAGGCGCCGGACCTATTTGGATCTGCTTGACATTTCAGTAAAAGAGAGATAGGGGGGCTGGGGAGGGGGAGGGAAACGTGAAGGGCGAGGGTGGGCAAATAGCAGTGGCTAACAAAGCGTCTCCCCCGACCCCAAGGAGACAACCCACTCTCTGGATGCTGCTCACACACACTCAACTATCCACAGTCCCTAACCCAGCTGGAGGCAGAAAGTGAAATTAAAAGGAAGAAACTGTGCTGCACAGCGTGCTTGTTAGCTGTTGATGAGAGATTCAGCAGCTGGTTAGTGGAAACGAACTCTGTTATTTGATGCGTCTTCGGGTTCTGTTGCGTGAAAGATGACAACTGCAAGTGCAAGGCTCAATTGGTAGCCTCCCCGTAAAGAGAACTTAAATGAAGATTTTCATCCCTCATTAGGGGAGCATGAAGCTGTCGTCTTATCCTAGTGCCTAGTTAAGTCCTCAGATGTCTGGCCTGCCTGGAAAAGCCACTGCCTGCCTAATGGCCCTGGAGGACGAGGAGTTACTGGAACGGCGAGCTCGAGAGAAACGGTCAACAACACTTTCCTTTGGCTCTAGACCTCCATTGAGTCACTTCAGCGGCTGGTGTCGGTGCCACTCCACAGGTCAAATGTAACTGATCAAACCTGAGCAGTTCTGGTCTGTACTGCTGCAGACAATGGTGGCGTTTATAACTGGTTATACTGGAGAACTATCAATATGCGCTGAACTCGAACTGATGTAGCTACTAATTTTCTAGAGACATTGCAGACATTAGACGTTAAAGGCACAGCAGAGATGGTGTTTTACTACATTTTTTTCCCTCTCTGTTTTCTTTAGGAGGAAGAAGAAGCAGAGCAAAGAAAATACGAAAGGAGGATTGAGCGAATCGAACCTGTGGGGAGGGCCGACTCTTCACTGGACCGTTCACCTGTGTTAAGTCTTGAGTGAGTGGCCCTGCTGACAAAACTCCACCCCACACTGGGCTTAGAACGTGTGCTGGTTCGCCAGCTTACAGTTTCAGTAATATGAGCCTCCTGTTTTCTAAGCTTCACAGATATGTGGACGTGATATGAGGTAAACTGTTGAAAATGAACCTATACCTCTTAGTTTCTTTTCACATTTTGCTACATTGTAGCCACACATTCATATATCCTAGAAAATTATTTAGTAATGGATTAACATAAAGTGTGTAATTGTGCAGTCGAAGGAAAATGATGTATATTTTTCAGTGCTCATCACTGAGCGTTGTTAAATCTACCTTCCAAAATGAGCACAGTGCGGCACAACTACATACTTACTAAGACATGGCCGTCCACCTAAACTGAGAAGCAGCATGTACATCCATAGTAACTCTGGATGAGTATCAGATATCCACCATTGGGAATATCTATCAACAGGACAGCTGTTTATTTCACAATAAATAAATAATAGCTATTTATTTATGAAAAAATGGCAAAAGAAAGCAAAAAAGTTCTAGCTCATTTGCTGTTGATTGGAAGATGGATGGAAATAGGACAAAAAAAACTACAGAAGCTGAAAAGGCTTCCAGAGTAACCCTAATAATAAAGTCATAACTGTGATAGAATGGCTTAGATCAAAGCATCCTTATTTTTTTTAAAAATAGCCTAGTCAAAGTACAGACATGAATAAAAATGTCTGTGCATATAATTTTGAAATGTCTAGATGTGCAAGGCTGATTGAGACATAATCAAAAGACTTGAAGCTGCAATTACTAACTAACTAATTACTATATACTAACTTCTCAGGCATCGTAGGTCAATGCAGTTTGTGCTTGTGGAGTGACAAAATGTGAAAAAAAATTAATGAAAGGGTGTGAAGACTTACAAAACTTTGCACGACTTCTTTATTTGGTGCGAGGTGGAAAAAGTGCACCATTTAATGTGGGGGTGAGAAGACGACTTCAGCACACATCAAATGCCAAGGTGTTCTTTCATGAGGCGCATCCTACCGATCTGCATTGATGGCGGCTCATGTTCATTTGTCTTCACGTCTTTATCTGCTCAAATTAACCTTCTCCTCCAACCCGTCCTCCCTTCCCTTACATGTTTTCAATTAATCCGCTCTTTCTTAGCAGTCTGATCTTAATCACTTAATTGGAGTCTCCATTTGGATCTCTAATTGACCCCGAGGTCCACTTGTCAGACTTTGTAATGGATGACTTTGTATAGGCAACACAATACAGGTCCGACCAACAAAGCAGAGCAATTTTCCATCCTCGACACTGCCATCAAGCTTTTGTCGTGTTGGACTGTATTTCCCTTTTACACACTGCATTTTTTTTTTTTTTTACATGTCCTTGTCATCTTTATTATTTTTATTCATGCATGTCTCCTCCTCCCTGTTTGTTCTTGTCATCTGTCAACGTCCTGCAGAAGCATGCTCAAGCCGGTCGAAGTGTCCAACGAAGGAGGGCCCCTGGGGATACACGTAGTTTCTTTCAGTTCACATGATGTTAGGTAAAAAAAAACAAAAAAAAAAACACACTTTTTAATATTTTTTTTCCATTAATTCATTCATTGCCTGTTTTTCTTTTCATCTGCTTTATTGAATTTCTTTGTCAATGTATCCTTTGTGTGTTAATTCAAGGGCAAGTCTCTGTGAAAACGACATGTTCATGCTTATCAATGCTACTGGAATCAGAATCAGGTTTTATTTTAGTCTCACATTGACAAAAGCTTTATTTTGGTAATTATTGTAAAGTTGCATAAATATATAAATATTTCCATATATATGTACATAGTAGGTACAGATTGACATATCAGGTTTAAATCTTTTTATAAGTTGGGAATTCACTGCTTCTATTCACGACAAGTGTGTCCCTGTCACACTTGTTGTGTATCACCTCTCTTTTTGCCAAAAGATAACTGGCAAAAATCACTTAGCCCATTATTTTTCGAAAGGTATTGAGATGAAGTTTGATCTTCAGTAAAAACACTTTTAGAATTATTGAAACATTTATTACAATAGAAATTATGCTACTGCTCATCAGATATTTTAGCAATGACGTCATAACGCCATGAAATAATCTCGTGCTACATTATGCAGATTAACCCCGACCCTGTCTGCACTGACGAAGATTTACTCACCACAACATTCCGATTGCTTGAAACTGAGAGTGAAAGCAATGTTTCAATTCCTTCCCAATTAATTTAGCTAATAATTATCATAGAAAACATTTACAGGGCAACTAAAACAATAAAAACAATTAATTATAAAATCTCAGTCAACAAAATTGTCTTTCAAAAAAGGGATGATTGAGACAAATACTTAAGACCAATTTTGGTAAGAAAAGAGAAAAATTATAAATCAAATTTAAAAAAACTAATGAGCTCGTTTAGTTTGACAAGGTTAAAAGTACAAGACTAAATAAAAAATAAAGTGCAAGCCGGTTTATTTTCATCACTGCAACTTCCTGAAGTTGTCAAAAAGTCGTACTTTAAAACCCCTCATTTCCCGTCACAAATGCATCAAACGTGATTCCGGCCACTTTCTTTTACTTAACTCTTAACTGATGAGTGATGCTTATTGAAAGAGCGGGGAAGAAAAGGAATGAATTTCAGTTTATGGTTTTTCCTTAAAAAAAAGAAAAAAAATCTAAAGGACACAAGAAAGTGTTCAGATGTAATCAAACTAAAAGCCTGTGTAAAACACAGACCCCTGCTGAATGCCAACCGACTGGCCCACCTCCAAGGTGAATGTGGCCACTCAGCACTGGGGAAGAAGGACGAGGGGCAAAGACAGGGCATGGGGAAGAACTGGGAGGACATTTGAAGGGGTGGAGATATTGGCTGTCATTGAGCACTGGAGACAGTAATCTTGTTGGTGTTTATTAGCACGTGTCAGAAAGCTATATTTAGCTCTGACTTCTTGCTAATTCACCCCGCAGCTCCAACACTCGGAGCTTCTCTCGGCCAGAAAGGGCGGATAACCTGCATTTAAAAATAGAAGCGTTCAAAATTGTGAGCTATATTGCTTGAATAAAGTCCATGTCCACCTTGACAGACTAATTATCCCTCAAAGCTCCCCTTGTATTCCAGTAAAGTCATTGTATTGGTCTCCTTTCCATCAGCTTTAGCTTGATACTAATAGCCACCACAGACTTCAATTAATTTCAGCCATAATAAGACTTTCGTCTAGCCAGTGGGTTGATGCTAATGGGCTGGCCCAGTTCTTTCCTGTTTGCTGTATGCTAGGACAGGAGGCATTAAGCTCAGTGGGCTGTCATTAGTGTCTAGACCAGGGCCAGAGGGGTCAGACAGCAAGCAGGGGGAAAAAAAAAAAAAAAGAGAAAGGAAAAAAACAGACAGGCAACAAACAAGGAACTGTGGGCACTCCAGCGTCGGCTGTCCACATTCTGCTCCACTGCACTGACATAAAACGAGATCCGGGGTGGTGGGTGGGGAGGAGACAGCTGCAGGAGAGAGCTTAGAGTCTCTGTCACTCCAGCTGACAGTATCTCTCTCATACACGCACATCCAGATGCACCGATCCTCACCTGAAAATGAACTTACATCCAATCACTTTGTGAGAAATGTGGGCCTGTGGAGTTGTCTTCGCCGCGTGGAATCGAGCCGCCTGTCTTTCCCTGTGCAAGCCGTCCAGACATTCACACACTTTACACAAACCCGCTCGTCTCTTCCAGGCGAATTTTGTGCCTAATGAACTTCTAATTCCATGACCAGTTTCGATTGTAAACAAATAGAGGACATAATTGCCGTGCAGAAATAATCTTGATTGGAGCATTATTCGATTAACGGCAGTTGATGAGAGCAGGTGGCCTCCTTCAGATTACTGCCGATCCGCGAGGCGATGTAAAACGTGAGTCGCTGTTGTCGTTAGATACAGATTCAAATCGTCTTGGAAGTGGGGCTTCGTAGTGGTAAGATGTACGCACATCATTGGAGATTAGTAAGAGACGCCAATAGGAAAACTTGGCCTTCTCGCACAGACCGTTGATGCAGATTGAGACATTTTAAGTCGAGATTTTCAGTGGAAACAGCTTGAGCTTCTAAGACTTTGTTCAAATTTACTTGGGAAGTGTCTGAAAATCACTGATGAGATTATGAAAAAACCCAGAGATATGAAGGAATTGCTACAATGCACATTCTGCGTTACAGTCGACACAATAGCAGCGCTTACATGAAATCATCTCCCATAAATCTCTACAAGATGCCGCTTTATCCCCGCCGCCGCCTGCTGCAGCTTTGAATACCGATTGCCGATCGACTTAAAACTCCCTGTTAGCTGATCAACAGTCATCTTGAGTGCGTCCACGGCGTAATCTCTACAGGGCAACTCTTTTGTTTCCAAGCCGACAGCTTGGAAAAAAAAGCAATGTCATCTCTGCCTGAACGGTTCCCGCAATTACACAGAGCGCAGCAGCCTTAAGATGATGCGGCATCTTAAGGCTAAGACGGTGAGTGGGGGGGGGGGGAGAGAAAGGGAAGCCATTGGTTGATCCTCGTTTCAATTTATGGCTGAACCGTTTACCCCCTGCTGATCGGCTGAGACGAGTCCATGGCGTGAGCGTGGATGTCCACATTATGCAGCCAATTACTGTAATGTTCTGAAAGTGGTCCTGTTTGACTCAAATGCTAAAGAGCTCTTTAAATCTACACTTGACGTCCACCGTGAACCGCAACTGAAACAATGCCGAATCGTCCGAAGGTTCTCAGCGGCGTTAGTTGATTTCTTTTTTCTTTTTTCTTTTTTTTTTTAGATAAATGCGTCATTGTTTTTCACCTGGTATTTTATCAATCTATGGTTTAATCGAAAAACATCAACAGAACAAAACAAAGATAAAAGAACCTCAGGCCTAACAGTCAATTTCACATTAGCTGGAGTTATCAGTAAAGCCCAGAAAAAGCCCAAAGGTGCAGACGGATGTATTTATTCCAAGAGCAATAAAAGGAGGAAGTATTTGAAGGTAAAGGTCTCTATTTTTTTTTTTTTTTTTTTTTTTAAAGGGATTGCTGAGATGGCACTGCAGTAAAACTCTCTGGGTATTTAGTTCACACTGCGAGTTCTTACCTTTAAGCTCCAGGGAAGGAAGCTGTAGCATTTCCCTCAAAGCCAAAGATCATCTCCTAGTTTGTGGTTTGGATTATTACAGACAAACCTGCCTGTCACTCTCTCAGAGCTGAACACATATAAAGAACGGCAAAGGAAAAGACAGACAGGAGCCGAGAATCAAGTTCCAGCTGCAGCGTCTTTCCAGATCTCAATACAATTCTGCTTTTAGTCGAGACTAAAACATGAAAGGTATAATTTTTCCATCAACAAGTAGGGGTAAAAATATCCTTTTAGTCTATTTACATATTCAAAACCCTTATGTTTTTCATTTTGTCCCACTGCAACAAAAAATACCTTTTATTTTTTTAGAAGTTATGTGATACAAAATCTGTTTGACGCTGCAGGGGATACATCCAACCAGAGAGCAAATTGGGCAAAGTTTTGACTATTAAGCATATAGCTTAAGCATAGAGATATGTAAGATTTGCGTTAAAGATCTTCAGAACATAGTCTCTTTTTTTTGTCTTAATCTCCTTTTTGCAAAAAAGAGGTGGTGACATTTTTGCCAAACTCATATTTGGAAAAGAAATTATGCAGGCCATTATTTTAGGAAGGTGACGAAATGTAAGCGCACACACTCTCAATCTGATTTGGTTTGTTTGTTTGTTTTGAGAAAACGGGGTGAAAAATTCAATGCCTGAATCCTATCATGTTACAGACGTCACCCAGAACACCTGAAACCATTTTCACAGCTAAACATTGCGCTACAAAATGTTGATTCAGCATGCTTCACTCATTTCAATGCCCTCGCTCGAAAAACTCCCCCAAAAATACATCGAAGTTCTTGAGAAAAAAATTCGGTCAGGCATTAAAGATAAGTTTCATAATAATAATACTTCACAAATATTGCCCTGACATAGGTTGATTCGGCTGCAAAATCTGTTGACTTGCATTTTATAATCTCCGTAGTTCTTTCCCCCCCTCTTAATATTTAAAGGATATCCATTAGGTACTAATCTGTAATGTGCTCATTTGCAGGACTCAGGGCTTGCTGGTGAGGCGCTTGGAGCCCGGAGGAAAAGCTGAGCACGAGCGTCTCTTCCAGGAAAACGACTGCATCGTCAGGATTAATCAGGGAGACATTCGCAACCTGCGCTTCGAACAGTAAGCTGCTGATAGCGGTGGGCGTTGCACGCATTTAGTGCAGCAGCACACAAGATGAATGCTCACTGGCTTTAATTAGCGCTCGCGACCTCTTAATTGCCGAGTTCCGAACACTTTTCTCCCCCCCAACCCCCCTGTTTTATCAGTGCTGTTCTCCCTTCAAATGTTTTAACACACCTTCATTATCATCATCCTGTAGCTGGGGAGTGAACTGCGTCGCTGTCGAACAGCACGATGCGAAGCCGCGGTAGAGCTGGAGATATTGACGGCTTGTTGGACGCGCTGTAATGGCTCTCGTTGACCTGCAGTGCCTCGGCGCCGCTTTGGCCTCTGATCTAACACCGCCCGCGTTCTCCTCTGGATCCATTTCCAGCAATTCATTGCTGCCCTTCATTTCCTAAAGTGGGAGGAAGATATAAGGCTGGCACTGCTCCACTTCCATTTACCCAAAGCCACCTTCGCTCTCACTCACACGAGGCTGAATGTGTGGACTCACATACTTAAACTTGTGCTGACACACGGATTCAATGACACAGAGGAGCTCGGCGTCCTTGGGGTTCACTTCTTCTCTATTTCTTCTCAGAAGCCAGTGGAACAGGTTTTTGTCTGATGAAGGATAAGGTGCAGGAAATTTTAGAGTTTTAGAACAGAAAGAGAATATTGGTAACGACTGCATTGCAACCAAGATTATAGACTAAGACTGTCTTATGGAAGAGTGGTACGAAGAACGGACTTCCTTAAAGCAAGCCTTACAAACTCTCCCTTAAATTTTCTATGTGAAACAAAGTGAAGAAACTGAAGTTGCTGGCAACAGAATAATACATTGTGTTACCAAGGGAAACAGGGAAACTGCTTAGAGTTGATGGGGAGCTAAATACAGGAGGATCTTATAAAGAAACCTGTAAGGTTCTCCCAAACTTTATCTGAAGCGTCGGAATTGGCTTTTATTGAGGAAGTCGCATTACAAAAATGACACCATGTTTTCTTCCTCCCCTTCTCAACGCCAGGCCTGAAAAGCTCTGCAACGTGTTGTGTGATTGGACTGAACACAAACGATTTGGCAGATTGTGCTGTTAAGCAATTCAGAGTTGGTAGCAACATAACCCAACCGACCGTCAACTTTAATCGCAGTGAAAGGTGGTTCTACAAAATCTACAACGCTATTGTTAGTCCCTCCAGGCTGTGAAAGAGGCTTAAATAAACCAAATCCACAAGACACAAGACCCATGTTACGCAGCATCCAATCACCGACATGCCCGTGTTTTGGGCGATTCTGCATGAAAACGGGACAATGGAGCTAAACTTTCCTCCCCTGCTCCATCTGGCCCTCCCCGCTCTGTCATGATTGCGTGCCACAGAGAGTGACAATTTAAAGTGATAGTCTAATCTTCTTGGATTGTTTTGCATGGGTAAATATTTTGAGGAGCTTAATCTAACTGAACGTAATGATGCATTGATGGGGGTAATTTATTATTCAATCAGGCTCGCGCAGAGGTTGATTGCTCGAGCGACGGTAGCATATACGAGCGTTTGGGAACACTTGGAAACAAACACATGCGCTACGCGCACACACAGGCACACACCTACTTATCCAGCCATCAGCACTCAGTGTGAGTTTGTGACTGATTTTTGTAAATTACCATAAGAATAAAGACGCGAGAGAGTCCAAATCCTGCAGAAGAGGCTTTGGTGCTGCATTCAGGCGTTTTCCTTTGTGACGCTGTGTGCATAAAGAACTCAAAGCATTTTTAAGCACTTGTTGTTACAGCAGGCTAGGTATGGTGTTGCTGTGAGGTCTAAATATCTGCATATGGTCACCAAAATTATGCTTCTGGCACCCTGTCCTCATGCTTGGGTCTTTCCTAAGATCCCTTGCAAAACATTTTTGTGTTTCATGACGCTGTAACCTGAAACTTCTCTTTATTTAAAATGGTAAACAGATTGTTAAATAGAGCTTTTCTAGTCGCATCGACCACTGAAAATGTTCTCAGTTTCTGAATCAAAGGATTTTATGTGATATACACACACAAAAGTTTTGAACATAAAATTGAATTATACATTCCAATTTTTTTGTACTACACATAAAAATCGGAAGTATGCCGTATATAGAAGTTTTGCTGCATGATTTTCCCCACTAATTATTGCTGTAAACAGTAATATTGTTTTTTTGAGATCATTGGCAAGTAATATATATTGATAATGATATAATAATGCAAGTTTCCCCCTTCAACAGCAATACATTGTAATTTTGTAGAGAACACTACTGGAAGACATTTTAAATATCCAAAACAAAACATGACAACCTAAACCAAATATAAAATGCCTTATTTGTCAAAGGGGAATTAAAATTTTTAATTTAGTCAGTGCTTTATTGCTTTTTGCTTGCTTTGTCTCTCACAAGGCTGTTACCAAACTTTAAAAGTCAGGTTTTTGCTTTATTTCAGCAAAGTCTTGTCTCTTATCCCTCTTCCATAAGGCCTGTGAATAAACAGGGTGACGTCTTGTCCTTAAAAAGTCTTAATTTCATACATCTAAAATGAAAGCCTTAAAATGTCTTGAATTTATTTTTAAAAATGTAAGTTGACCTCAAATGTGTAAATCATAGGGCTGAAATTTTGTCATGGCATTTAGTCTCCATAGTTGCTAATGTACTCTTGTTACCCTTTTAGCTAGCTGGCTTTTTTTTTTTTTTTTTTGCATCTAACATGGGTAAGTGCGAATTCGTTTGACAGGATAATGTTCGTTTTTACTACTGACTCACTTCGGTTACAAACTCATACGATGGTAGGTGCATGCTGTGCAAGAAATGTTTAAGCTTACTTATCTCACTGATCATGCTTTGTGTCCACCTGTGTGCTTTTATTGTTATATTTCGTTCGCAAAGAACAATTTGTGCTCGCTCGCTCGGTGGTTTTATTTTCTGCACATCCTCCGCCGTGCACAATTCATCTTCTCTGCTCAGTTTGTTGAGCCAATGCGTGTCCTCTCAACTCAGAGACTCACGCAGATTACAAAGTGGAACTCTCATTCGAGTGAACTTTGAGCAGAGGGAATTCTGGGTAATCATTCATCACTGATGCACTCTTCACCCAGCATGTGCTGATGCTGGTTATTACAGATAATGTAATGTCTGTCTTCTACAGCTTTATAAAAGTTCCCCCCGTGATTAGCTGTGCTGCTCTCAACTCTCTGCATCACTCTTCAACATGCAACACACTGCAGCTTTCTCTGTATACCTCCATTTATCAGCAAAGCCCAACAGTACCGCCTATCATGTTAAAGTTAATGTATTTCTGTCTTCCTCTTCTTCCAGAGCTCAGAACATTTTCAGGCAGGCGATGCGTTGCCCGGTCATTCTTTTCCATGTGGTTCCTGCCTCTATGAAGAGACAGTATGAAATACTGGCGGTCCATAACGAGCTCAGTTCACCCCAGTCAACCAGGGTCCGCTTTAGCCAAGACTCCCAGCATCCAGGGGACCGGTCCAGTCTGGACGAAGGGACGCCGTCCAGATCGAGGCAACAAGAGGCCGTCAACCATGAGTGAGTCTTATTAAAAATGTTCAATACACTTTCTGTAGATCTAATTGCGATGAATTATCGCAGATTTTATTGCAACAGTTATTGACTGTCCAATAATGTCTTAATACCGAATCCATTAAAGTTGAAATGTGCTATGTTATAATAGAAACTCATGTTTTTAACCCAAGACATCTTGTTGAAAGACTAGTTCAGAATTTTATATGGGGTTAAATGTGCTTAATATTTTCCCAGCTGCCATTAACTCTCTCAACGTTTTCATTTTAGTGTAAATCCAGGTCCAGTCTGTCCCGGAGGCTGACGCTAATGGCTCTGATCTCAGAAACGCTTCTGTGCTTTAGACAAACTGTGTTTAATGAATCATTTAATCATCATAACATTTTCATTTTATGGCCAGTTGACGGTCATTTTCTGAGAAGTCGATGATTATACACATGAGAAACATGGTGGAACCAAATCACGCATGGTGTTTCTGACTGATATAAAAGTAAAATGCTGTACAAAGCCAGAACTTTATAGCAGGTTAAGTTAATACTGTTCAACGCTTCACTTTTTGGTACTTTGATCAGAAGCACTTTAAACTTTGGGTCCTCTGGTTCTGCTAGATACAGGTAAATCAATGGCGTCCTACGTTATTGCATGCAAAATAATTGTTTTCTGTGTTTTTGTGATTAAATATGATCACGAAGATGCTGGTATTCATTTCTGACCATTTAATAAGTGAAGCACAGAATAAAGTAGCAGGTGAACAGACACTGCAGAGGATCTATCAGAGAAACAAACAGAAAAATAAAAGAAAAAACTGCTGAGACAACTGCAGTTTAAAGCAAAACTCCTCACGGTCCAATTTTCTGTTTCGAATTAAAACATTTCTGTTTCGGTTTTCACCGACAGAAATAAACTCTGTGTTCCTCCTGCAGTCACCAAGGTCCTCTGGCAGGAAGCACCCCAGAACCAAGTCGGCGGTATGCTACCTTACCCCATGCCGTACCTCACCCCATCATCTCCAGGACCCCCTCAGCGCCTTCCCCCTCCCTGCAGCGCAGGATAAGCACAACTCCGTCCAACAACTCCTACCTAAAGAAAAAAGGACGCAGCTTCAACATCCAGCTGAAGAAAGGTAAGATCTGACTGAATGACTGGATAAAAGTGTGTCTGGTTTCAGTTCAATACCTCCACATTGTTACATTGCACACATGCACACTACATACCAATACAGTTAACTATTAGTTAACTGTTGTCAGAGGCTGATCAATTCCGTCTGATCAGCCTGTGCTTAAAGTGAACTGGTGTTGAGGTGTCATACCCTTGCTGCCTCTCCTCCTCTTTGCTTCTCAGCATGTTGGACGTAATGAGCAGATGTGTGGCTGAAAGCTGAAAGTCTGGAGTGCAGTGAGCTTCAGGGAATTGTACAGCAGTGAGGGCAACAGTGGCAGATAAATGGGGCAAACTCAAGGGAAATGAAGTTGCAAGCTACTCTAATATGTTTGGCAAGGATTTCGGACTCCTGCCAGCCCAGTTCATTGGCAAACGCTCTAGTTGTTTAGACGTTCTAAAGTTTCTCTGCCTTTTTTCCCCACAAAAATAAGTGTGATTTAAGCAGGTAAGGGGCGCAGTGGTGAAACAGCACCGCTCTATTTTTAGCAACCCTATAAATATCAAGCTTAAATTATAGTTTATTTATTCAGGACGTCGCTGAGTCGAACTGCCTCCACTGTAAATTCACTGCCGCGTCCAAAAGCATATAACATAAAGCAAATTCTAGCCAACATGTTATTGTATCAGAAAAAAAAATTGTAGAAACATGCCCAGAAATCATTTTGACATCTCCATTTAATTACCAGCAGAGTTTCTCTCTGCTAATGTGCTTTCAGATGGGGCCGTGGCAGTTTTGTTGTTGACTCGATGTAATTGTTGTGATTCAGCCTAAGTGGCTCCGAGTTCCAAGTGGCAGGAGCAGATCTTGAATGGCACATTAACAAGAGTGCCCTAATCAAATACTTCTGTTGAAAACAACATACGCAGCCCATTAAGTCGTTGTCATGTCCCCCAGCCTCTCCTCGTGTTTGCTGTTTAATTGGCTTATTGGAGCCAGGATTTCTAACTAATCTAGAAAGGGATACAATTACTTTTATCCTGGTCTTCTATTACCCAAAAATAAAGACGTCAGTGGTTAATTACTGAAGGCCTATTAGTGATGTATTCTCCTAATTGCCTGATTGGGCCATTAATGACAGTATCTACTGATGGAGACAGGAGTTTGATTCTGTTCATTAAGCTGCGTCTTGGGCTGGGAGGAAGTAGGAACGTGGAGGATTAGAGTTAAAAAAAATCACGACAAAGAATTTCATGTTGAAGTTTGAAAAGAAGAAAGAAGTTCCCAGACACTCACTGTCAACAAGAGCGTTGTTAATATTGGCCTTTTTCATATTTTCTTTCAATTTGACCCTGTTTAGAAAATAATTTAAGGCAGGATTGAGACGCAGCTTCCGCATTAAGCTAACAAGTAAGAGAGTAGACCAGACTAATTGGGGAAAAGTTAAATAACTTTTACAAAGATGGCGCCAGTTACACACTTTGAATGAGCTGTAGTTGTCATGCCAGGCCACTAGATGACATTGTGATTTTAGCATCTCGTTGAACATGTTTTCGCTTTTGACCCTTTGCTCGTTTTGTGCATGTTCACTTTAATGCTGTAGAAAAGTTTCACTCGGAGACTTTGTTTTAAAAAGGGCTGGGGTTGTGTGAAAAAAAGAAAAAAAAAGACGTTTCGTTCTGACTGAAACAATTTGAAATGTTAAAGAATTTTTTTTCCCCTTCATTTCTGCAAAGCTGCCCTGATTTTTGAAAGCTAATAGGTTATTCCTGCCTTGATTAGTGACTTACAAATGCTTCCTGTGGCTCATCGATGTAAGCGTAACACACAAGCTGTTTTGTGAAAGTGGTGTTTGACTTGTACGACCATAGAAGTTTTCTCCGGAAAGCATTTGACTTGACATCCTTCGTTCAACCCGCTTTTCACGGTGACACCAGCATTCTGGCTGTTTCTTGTATATGATCATCCCACTGTAGAGATATGCATATACAAGAATTCCAGCAATGAAGTGAAATATTTGAAGCCACATCACCTTTTTGTCCCGTAATAAAAAAAAAATAAGCTGCACTTATTTGCTTTTCTTTTAAGTCCTGAAAAATGTCCCTAATGAGACAAACTTCTCAGAGTAACTTTGTGACCTTGCATTAAAAGTTGAGCAGCCATAAAGACAAACTGCATATTTGATGCTCGGCATAAATAATGACAGCTATTTTGGTCTGCTCAGTTATCACGACACACTGATGGAGAGATCAGAGAGCGTCATTATCCTCAACAGCTCAACTTTCCAACCCCATAAGCAATCTCTTTACCCTTCTGCAAGTTTGTTTGCGTGAAGGAGTCGGGAGGAAAGTTGCCGTCCTCGTTTGTTTCTCCTGGTGTTCCTTGTTCATCACCTCATCACTGTCAGCAGGCTGACAGACAGATCGACAGACTGCCGGAGAGACACATGGGGGGGAAAGTAGGTCATGATGAACTATCAGAGGTGTTGACAGCTCTCTGAAATGAGCAGCTAGTTTGACATGAATACTAATCACCGCTTTTTGAAAAGCCTCGACTGAACCAACGTAACGCAACTTGCCATCCAGACTGCCAGAAATACACAACAAGGTTGGTCTTAAGGGACTTCTAACCGTCTCTCTGATCACACTGACTGATTAATCAAGATTGAGCTGAAATTGACCAGACCAGAGAGATATTTTATGTATTTATGCACCCTTTTATTCCAGACTAAATGTGTATGTACGTTTAACAAATTTTAAAGGCTGGCCTGTAAACCTAAAGACGCAGGTTGCTGTAAAAATAAAATGTTGTTCAGATCACCAATTAAACTTTTATCAGAAGGCTTGAGTAAATTCAATCAGTGCTTTTTTTAAATTTAATTTTATTTTTTTTTAACCAAGGAAAAAAGATTCCAACAAACCTGAAGAACCTTCCATTCTTATTACACTATGGATTAAAAGTGATTTCTTCAATTCAATTCCTATGACTCATATAGAGTCAAATCATAATACATGTTGAGGCCACCAGTAGATTTCAAGTCAAGTTGCATACATTCCAAATTGATTCTAGCTTTTAAACAATGTATCAAATTCAGTTGATTATTTCAATCTAATATCTAATATCAATATCCGATATTACTAATATCATGAATATTTCACTACTCTTTCAATATCTTGAAATAACACAGCCACACCACTGGCTTCACTACTTGTGTTAGTGCCGACATATTGTGTATCCGTGAAACATATTGTCCATTTTCATGTTTTCTTATCATGTTTCTGTGTTATTTTTTTTTTCTCTTATCTGACCAGGTCCAGAGGGTCTCGGGTTCAGTATCACCTCCAGAGACGTCCCTATTGGAGGAAGTGCACCCATTTACATCAAAAACATTCTCCCTCGAGGCGCTGCCATCCAAGATGGACGACTGAAAGCTGGAGACCGGCTGTTGGAGGTAAAGCAGGTCTTTCAACCAATCTCCAACCTTTTTGCAGAGTTTGTGGAGTGTTAAAACACTGATTGTCCATGACTTATGCAGTTATACTCCAGCTCTCTTTTGGATATCATCAGTTAGAACAATATTCAGATTTTCTCATCTGAGTAACACCACGGTTCAGGTTCCTGCTGTGTTTGTAAAGCTTGGGTCGTGTTAGTGACTGTTGGACATGTTGTGCAGGTTAGTGGAATAGACCTGAATGGAAAGAGCCAGGAGGAAGTGGTAGCCCTGCTTCGAGCTGCACCTATGGACGGGATGGTGAACCTGTTGTTGCTTCGTCAGGAGGACCAACTTCTGCCACGAGAAGTGGTCAGTACCATTCTGGACTCTTGCTTTATGAAAAGTAGACATTCTATCTATATTTATCAGTTTTTAATTACAAATTTTTTCAATCAGTCCTTTCCAATCAGCTGGTAGATGGATTTACAACCTCAAACATGGATCTCTGTCTAGACTTGCATAACTTTGACTCTTACTGATGCTCTTTTTGTTTTTAGAGAGATTTTCAGAAGTATTGTGGATGCCTAGTTTTACTCCTTTTTATAATCTTTTAACTCATTTCTGCTTCCAAACTGCATACGCATTGAAATAAACAGATTATTTCTGCAGACAAAAAAAATATGTACTTTTTGTGGCTTTGATGAGAAGCGACAAGTTCCTGATCTATAAAGATCCAGACATTATTGAAAAGATAGTACACCTGCATTCAATTTTACACATTAGGACATGATAAACGTAATTTGGTCTTTACCAGCTTTAATTATTCTTAAACCTAAACTCAAACAACAACACACAACATTCAACTGCCATTTGTCATTCTTCAAACTGTGTGGGGACCTTTAAATGTCACACAAACCTTGAACACAATTAATCGGAGTGTTTCTTAAGGACAGTGAACCAAACTGTGTCCACAACCTTCATACTGAAGAATATTTCTGAAGGTTACTAAAATCATGAGGTACCGTTTGTTATTGAATCAAAATTTTACCTTTATTTCCCTTTTTATAAAGAAAGGCATGGTAGATTCTGCTTTTGTTTTTTTACATTTAAAAATGTAAGCATGTAGCTTTTACAAAATATGTTTTTTACATATTTTTTAAAGTGTCACCATGTTGTGACATTATAATTTGAGACAGACAATCTGAAAAGAATGAGCTCCTCCATGTGTTCTTTTGCCATATGAAGAAATGCACCACTCCCAACCAAAAACAGTCAGGAAAAGGATGCTACAGCTGCTTTTGATATCATGATTTTACTTCAGTCTTTCTTTTTTTTTTTTAATTATCCATAGCTTTTCTGTGTCTACCTTAAAAGAGCAGAATATGACTGTTATAAAACATGTTTTTTTTTTTTTACATCATTGACATTATGAGGCAGATGGTCGTCCTTCATTCTCTATCAACCAATCAGAGACAGAAGGAGGGTCTTAGGGTTTAGTCAATCAACTTCATGTATGTGGTGCTAAATGCGCTACCAGCCGAAAAGCTTGCCACTTCAGAAAACATGTTTATCGGCTGCCATCAGTGACCATGCTAACTAGCCTAAGTATTCATAACAGGCTAACAGCAGCGTGTACGCAAGTGATTGACAACACTAAGACCCTCCTCCTGGTTCTGATTGGGGTTTTTTTCTGACAGAGCAAGAAGGCAGATCATCTGTCTCACATTATTCTGTCATGACGTAGGGACAGTTTTAACAAAAGTGGCGGAAAAAAGTTTTATAAAAGCTATATGCTGCTGCTAAATACAGAAAAAGTTCTGGAATTTTTCAATGCGTTATGTAAAATAATAATACTAATGTTATCTTTTTCCTGAGAGTAAACTCAGAACACAATAGAGTCCAGAAGTTGATGGTAAAAGACAGACTTTAGTGTGCACCAAAAATACAGCTTCGGTTACATTCACATACATTCAACAAGCACACAGATGCAGACACAGACTTGTGCTCAGACACCAGAGCCTGTACACGGGGTGACTTTGGCTGTCGTGAAACAGATGGCAGGGCTGCTGCCCTCATCCAGCCTGCTCTCAGTGTCTCTGACAGCAGGTGTGGGCTTCACAGCGCCTCAGCAGACCAGGAAGCCCTTTATGCCAACCTCACTTCTTCCCATAAACCTCAGGCTGGCACCCAGGCTCCTAACCCTGCCAAAGAAGCTGTTAAAACTGTACATTGCTGAACACTGGAGGCATATTTTACTAAAGAAATGCAGCCTGAGTATACATTTCAGACTTTTGTTTTATGAAGAAGGAGCCATATTGCCTCATTCGTATTCACTATGCTACCAATGTTAAATTTTCTGTCTTTTAGTGGATCCTAATGGCTTCCTCTCTGTTGCTTTCCAAAACACATATTTCTTTAATTTTATATGGACCAAACTAATTCATGCAATGGTTCTTGACAGTACCTGACAAAAGCTGCAGGAGCGACTAAAATGCTGTGGCAACTGTGTCTTCAAATCATTAGTAATGTAGTAGAAATTGTAGGCTGGATTTTGTTCACTTCTCAGAAAATGTTTTTATCATTAATATTTTGACCAGCATGACAGTAAGTATGAATTTTTAGTGGACCATTTTCTGCTGAAATTAAGTTTTTTTATTTTTTTTTTAATATTTGTTTTGACTTAGAGCCGTCATTTCTTTTTCAGTACCAATATCACAGACATTCAAATTCTTTTTTCTTTCTGGTAAAAAAAAAAAAAATGTTATGAGGAGGTTGATGTTTTGACTATGACAGTGATTACTAATAAAGCATGATAGAAAAGCATAGCGGGGTAATTACCTCCTGTCCCAGAAATTGTGGATAGATGAATGTGTGTTTGCATGCGTATATTCTACAGATCAGTCGCCCAGATCCACATGAATGTAAGCACACAGATGAACATTTAGTGGCTGTCATTCATCCAATTGCCTCAGTGACAAGCTAATGATGTTTTGAATTGCGGTTTGAATGATATACACACTCACACATTCGCACACACACAATATGTCTTTCTGTCTTCACAGGGACTTTTTGTTGACTTCCATACATTTTCTACTAATTTCCATAGCCTAACCTTAAAACTAACCAGGACCAGTACAGGCTTAATCCTCAATTTAACCTGAACTCAATTCAGACTAACCCCTGACCCAAAAGCAACATGTCTATTTATGGGACCCTTGGAGAAGGAGTCTTCACAACATGGTGCTTGTTGGAATGATGGGGCTTATAATGTATCAAATACAAGACTACGCACACACACACGCGCAGACATATGGGCTAACAGCAGTAAAAAGCAGGCCTTTTTGTGTAGTTGACATTTTCCCACTGATGTTTGATGTTTGTCATAAATCCCACACATCCCCTTTTGTTTGGCTGTTCCATTACACGTTTACTACACCATCTCCCTGGGGAATTAATTTATTCTCCCAGTATGTTTGCATCGCATCCTTAATTAACACGGTCAGTGTGTGTTTTGACATGCTTTCGGAGGCAACAGCAACAGCTCTCAATAGCTTTCAATAAACATGTACTTTCAGGGAAGAGAAAAGGTTAAATGTTAATTGAGCAAAATAGGGCATTGCCCTTTGTGGTTTCTACAGTCTGTCATTTTCCACTCTGCAGTCCAAGGATATCAACAAATATTTTCATATAGATAAATTACAACCTATACAATAATATTAGCCAGCTTTAACCTTTACTCAGCGCTGATCTCATCAACTTCTTCAAAATCGAATCCATCAACCATAAGGTTAAATAGAATCCAAATGAGTTTATTAACTTATACCCCCACCACACTATTGCATATCTTCCTTACATTTAAATGATAAATATACAGCAAGATATGCAGCTTAAAAGAAGCTACCCTCCAACATCGCCTTTTTGGATCCAGCTAGAAATTATGTAGCATTAATATGGCACATTTGTGACGCCCTATGTACACTTAAAACGACCATTGCTACAGATCAGTGCATTCAATGCAAAATAATGTTACTATTCTAACTCTAAGCTATTTTGACTCTGTCACTAAGATTTTGTTAGGTGTGCATGTTGAATGAAGTGGCTCCTTTTGTCTAATTCAGCTAATAATTAGTTGACCTCTTGCTGGTGTTCTTGCACTGAGCTTTTATTCCCATATTAACAGTTTACCCTGAAACAGCTTATGTCAGAAGTAATATTATAGCTTATGGTATAATTTTTTACCACTGTGAATTCCACATTCTTAATCCCAGTATACACTCAATGTACAATGTTTATCGCCCCTGAATTTGTGGAACTATAAAGATTATTTCCTAAGAGTTAAACTTTCATATGCAGCATCACACTGTGAGAATCTAACACTGATCCATAACACTAAACTGTACCATGGCATATCCAATAGATGTTTTATGCTGTTGGCATTAATCTCCCAGCTTGCAACAATTGTCCTTTTTGCTATATTCATTGTTTGCTCCATATTGTGAAGATTAATCTTCCAGCTTTGTAAAGTCAGAAGCCAAGTTTTTACCGAGCAAAAGGAGATATCAAAAATTACAAGAATTGCCCCTTCCTCCACCTGCTTACTAGTTAAAAGCCTCCACATTTATGCTCCACTATCTCTGTGTGCCAGACACGCCCAAAACAAAAGCAGAACGTATGTATGTATTAGTCATCAGAAATAAAAACGATGAGTTTGGAAAATTTGGGGCAAATCTTCAACATCTCTTCCGGTGAGCAAATGCTGAACCAGCCTGGGGTGTAATTATCCTTAAAATAGCAGTTGTTGGTGCTGCGTCAGCAACAACTGTTGTGGCGCCAGCTTATTATTTCACTTCCCACACTCACACAGAAGTTTATATCCAATCATATCCTGAGCATATTTTAAACATGCTAATGTGCTCCATGTGAAAATCGCACGCGGCAATCTGGCACCGATTAACTACGCATGCTTTGGGTGGTGTAATAAGATTGTCCGTAACTGCCCTTACATCGCTCCATGGCCCTACATGAGCAGAATATTTCATTTCCAATAGGCCCGGAGAAGATATGGTCTCATATAGCCTCAGCTGGAACACTGACGGCCGCATAAGAGCAATTAAGCACTGCATTAAAATTCCCTCTTTATGATCGTATCACACTTGTCTCTGATCCATTAGTAGCTGTATCTGCCATGCAATGAGAATCTTAATTGCACAATTAATTGAGGCCTCTGATTGATGTGACAGTTAAATTTATATCGTGTGTGAATGCTGAGGACAGGGTAGACAAATGCGTGACAGTATTGGTGACAATTATCGTAGAGTAATGGGCTGTTTCATAAGTGCCAGGCCCAGCGGCCTAGTTTAATATCCCCCTTGTATGTATTTTTTTTATCCCTGGACTGTAGCTGAGTCACAGGGCAGGAATATTTAATTAAAATATTTTTTTTAGAATTAGAATTCTGGTGTTTTAACTCCCTGAAGTACGAGAAAATGTGGGTATAAAATAACTTCACTTTTTGCCCATCTAAAACCAACTTCTAGTTCTGTCAGAACAGGAATCCAGAGAAACCCTGACTAATTTATAAAATATGGACTGCTTATTCTTATTAAACATGAGGAAGCAATATGTAGTTTTATGCTTTTACCTTTTTGTCTTTCTTTTGGTTTGCTGTTTTGTTTGTATTTCCTTCTAATTCCTGTAAAGCACTTTGAACTGCTTTGCCTGTTCAAAGTAAAGCAGTTCAAAGTGTTGAAAATTTTCAGCACATTTTTTACATTGTTGCTGAAAATGTGCTATATAAATACATTTACCTTACCTTAAAACTGGATGTGTTCAGTGTTGCACATTTGCTCAAATTACTCCTCCAACTATCTATTTTCAATGGCATAAGTGAATTTATATAGCACTACTCTGTTCAGACCAACTAAGAGACACATTCACTCAGTCATACTCATAAACACGCCAATCGGAAGATTGGTTTGGTAACCTGGCCGACATGTGACATAAGGAAGCTGGAATTGGACCCACAAATTTACGACTGCAAGACAGCTGCTCTACCGGCTGTGAGAATCTTCTTCGGTTTTATTATTAAAGTGGAAATTGAGAGAAATGGTACGGCATCTAACTCAATATCTGTTAAGCTTACACTTCTTCATTTTGCTTAATTGTCTTTTCAAACTAGGTCGCATGAATCCACCAATAGGAAGTTTTTCATTTTTGTCCTTTTCAATGGAAAAGGCCAAACTTTTCTTACTGATATTCACAAAGTTGTAGCACAGCAGTCTTTTGATGCTATCAATGATCATAGCCTCTTGATCAAAATTCAGTATGATTTCCCGTGGAATCCACTCTACTCAATCAGTTCTCCTTAAATTCTCCAATGCCTTTTAACCCCAGGATGCAGGGAAGCCCATTATTATAACGCCCATGGATTTAAATACATTTGACTTTATTATTCTTACACCATGCATATATGTCTGGTTAATCTATGGTTTTTATTTATCACTCAGAAGTGGGGTTTTCTTGCAAACTTAACTTTAAATCATATTTAGTTGCTTATAAGTATACCAAATTACCAAAGGTTTTAATATCTGCTGGGCTTTCTCATAAATCTTTTTCTTTTTTACTTTCCTTATGGCATTTTTTTTTTTTTTCAATTTTAGACTTTTTATCATTTCTTAATAGGAATATGACATCAAGATTTGTCTTTTTAGGCAACCATTTGCTCAGCATTGCTTGTTAACTGGTATTTTATTATTTCTATTTTGTTCATCACAATATATTTTGGCAGTGGCAGAGCAGACACTCAACTTGCAGAGGTTAGAGTCACTAATGCATCTGTTCCAAGTAGATTCACAACTCCTTATCATTTACTGCTTGTCTTTCCCTTATCTCTCTACCCGTCTGACTGTCAAGCTACTAATAAAAATGCAAATATTATATCCAATTTATGTGTGAGGCATGTTGTGATATTCACGCAGTCAAAACACTGAATTCGTAAAATGTGTTAGCTTCCTTACACGGCTGGATTCGTTGTGGTTTTGACTTTGTCGTTCACAATTTCCCCGCTTTGAAGTTCGACATGAAGATTAGATGTTCGGTTGATCTCCATGTGGCAGAAGGAAGAATGGATTTACACTATCTGTTCTCATCGTTTTCTTCTTTCATGAACATATGTTCTTTTTCTCGGTTCACATCTGCTCCTGATTGAAAAGTGTTGGAGAAGGTAATGATAACGGCTATGGCTTACTTCTCTGAAGCAATGACAAACGGCCTGCCTTTCTGAACCTGTGCACCATCGGCAGCCAAGCCAAAAAAGACATCTTCCAACTTAATATAATTAGATGTCTCTTAGAGTAATGCTTCCTTGCAAGGATGATGTCATGTGTTGCAATTTTCCTAAATAATGTGCGAATGACAGAGTTTTCCATGCCAGGTCTTTTAAACAGTTTATTTATGTTACTGCAGGTGGTTCCGGCAGATATATTACCGCAAGAGAAATGATCAAACATCTCAAGGCGATGAGTCAGTTCTTGGTGTAAAAAAGATTCCGCAACATTTTTTGATGGTATTTGCAATTTAAGGTGTGATGAAGCTTAAAAACTGACCTGCAGTTGAATATATTTGTGAGTAATAAGCAGATTGCTTTATTTCTTCACACCACTCAATGCATCTCTGTAAATTAGCTTGTAACTTATAGTTCATGCTCAGGTGAGGCTAAATTCCAGTGTGTAGACCCTGTCAATGGAAATATGTTTGACTGTGCAAGCTTCTGTACAACGCTGTGGTCACTGTAGTGGCTTCAAAGACTTTTTACACTTCTGAAACCGATACCGATATCGGAGGTTTGGTATCGGCTGATCCCGATATGTTTCACGTTTGGTGAAACATTTTTTTTGTACTGAATAACACATTTATAGGACAACTCTAGTACAGCAGACTTGAATACACCAATAGCTTCACAAGCTTGGTCAAACAGAAAAAAAACAACACAATTTTAATTTGTTTAGTCAGTGCAGTTAGGAGTATAGCAGTTAATATACAAGTAAATAATGAAGAAACTGCCTAAAATAGATTGACTACCTTGGTTAAACATGTGATAATAAACTACCCTCTTTTAAATGGTTCAGAAAGTGCAGTTAGGAATTTTCAATGCAATTTTAAAATAAATAAAGGAATAATTCACTTGGTGATTAAAGCATAATAAGACTATGGTAAATAGATCTGCTCTACTGGATTGGGAGCATTGATCTGATATTAATATCAGATCAGTGCATCTGTAACTGAAACCATAAATGTACTTAATGGATGAATATTTAGTTTAGATTCAGTAGGTAAAGGATTCAGCATGCTAGTTTAGATAAAAAAAAGAACTAACTTTTATTTTACTCTGACTTCAGCATCACTATTCTCTTTCCTTCCCTTTACGTAGATTTTTCTCTTTTTTTTCTTTTTTTTTTGGTTTCTGTATAATTGTCCGCTCCTAACACAGCGTAAAAGAAGCTGATCAAACTTTTCCTTTTAATGCCGGTCTGAGAACTGCATAGCTGCCTGATCAAACGGGAAAAGTTTCGAAACATCCTCTGTCATAATTAAAGCCGGAGCTGCCAAGCGTGGTCGAAGACAATGCCAGCCCGGTTAACATTTTCTGAGCGAGTCTCACCGACGCCACCTGTTTTCGTTTAGCACTTTTCCAGCAGCTGTTCCCATAATTACACTCGCTGTCAGCGCGGTGCGGTGTATGGGATGGTGCAGTGCAGCGCTGCGCATTGCCGATAAACAAGGTAGTTAAAGGCCACTTACAGCGGCAAAGTTACTCTCCCGGAGGGGATTCGGCATCTGCTTTCGGATCACGTTATGGGCTGTTGTGTGTCTGCAGTTGGATGTATCAAATCTCTCTTTAACCCATAATAACGTTGAATCAGAGGGTGTATGTTTCTTGATGTGTAATCTCCTCTATGAAATGCTTGTTTTGAACAGCTTCCAAGCACACTAAAAAAAGTCGCTATTTTATTATTCTTGCTCCGTCTATCGTAAACTGAAACTTTGGAGCAGTAAAAGTAATTTTCTTCTAAAAACACTGAGTTCCTTTAAATCTGGACTGAGACGCACTTTTTTAGAGTTGCTGTCGAACCATCATAAATGAAACATTGACCAACATATTTTATATGTATGACTTTGGCAATGGCACTCATCAAAATACAGTGTTTGTTGAACTGCTGACGGTATGATATACATTTTTTGATAACTTCATGAATGTTTATGACTGTTGTCATGAAGTGTCTGTAAATAGAGACACTTTTTTATGCAAAGTTGGCAATTTTAATGGACTTTGCATTGGAAGTGTCATTACTTACCAAATAACACTTCTTGACTATATATATATATATATATATATATATATATATATATATATATATATATATATATATATATATATATTATGTTGTATGTTATGTTAATGACAGTGTCATGTCAGTCTCATGCACACCCTTTCATATAAAGTCTTACCATTTTTAGTTTATTCGTAATTCAAACTCTTCCACAATCAGCTTTTCGCTCCACACCCTCAGATTCTGTGAATTTTTTTTTTTTTTTTTTTTTTCCTTTTTCTGGGCGCTTTAGAGTTACTTGATATTCGCCTCTATTGTCAGAAAATGTTGCAGGGGAGAATCACGGCCAAAGAAATTTGTGTTACAATGCCTAGCACGGGTGCACCTCTTTTATAATTACACCCATGGCTGATTTCTTTTATCCACTTTTAGATTAATTTCCAATGACCTTTATGTCACTAAATTGGGCCAAGTGTGGAAAGAAGCTTCCAGCAGTGTTAATTGTTTTAGGCATTGATGTGCGGAGAACTCCAATTTTTTTTTGTGTGTGAATAGACTTAATTGCAGTTCATTTGCTCTGTCTTTTTCTCTTTCTGTCTTGGTTTTCCTTGTGTTTTTTTTTTTCTCTTTCTTTTCTTGCTGTGTTTTTATTTTTGACAGACGCATGGGCATATCTCTTTTCAGCACAGAATAGGTTAGACACTGTATAAACACCACAGAAACGGCTGACAGGCAGACGGGGTCTCGCTAGAACAATCGTCTAACTCTTTCCTGTCTGTGCTCACCCTCACTCTCCTGCCATCATCTCTGTGGAAATGTTTCCTTTATTTCCCTCTCCTGCCGATAATGACTGGGTGTTATCCCATCACACTGTTAATTAATAAAGGCCCTAATTGAGTAATGGACGATGACTATAGCTGAGTGAAGAGGAGGAATAAAAGCGAGTGGAGGCAAAGGGTTGTCCTTTGGGTTTGTCTAGCCTACCGGTTAGACAGACTGTTGAGCTCAGGAAATAATGATATCACAGCTGCTCTACATTATAATTATCCTGTACTGTTGTGAATACATAG
Organism: Poeciliopsis gracilis; assembly: GCA_911649635.1. Classification (NCBI taxonomy): domain Eukaryota; kingdom Metazoa; phylum Chordata; class Actinopteri; order Cyprinodontiformes; family Poeciliidae; genus Poeciliopsis; species Poeciliopsis gracilis. Next base: position 570,975 of record CAJVRI010001102.1, on the reverse strand, counting down.
CTGCTTATTTATAAGGTTTAAACTATGAATCTCCAGTTCTCAAATCTGTGAGAGTACAGTATGTAAACTAGCCTTGAACAATTTTTGCATAGCACATTTCCGTAACAAAGCAGCTCAAAGTACTTTATACTTTGTCAAACACTTTGACATTATTTTGTCAAATGCCATTGTCAAAATGATCATCGTTTCGGCTGTTTTGCAGTTTGGTGGAAGTTTGTTTTAGATTTGCGGTGCGTAGAAGCTGAATGCTGCATCTAAATTTTTGGTTCTGGGTCTTGGGACACAGAATAGGACCAGAACCAGAAGAACTGAGTGATCTGGAAGGTTGAGGTATTGTGGTGCTAAGCCATTAGATGATTTGTAAACTAACAGAAGTCTGTTCTCTGAGCTGTGAGGGGGCCAGTGTAAATATTTTAGAACTGTGGAGATGTGCTCCATCTTCTTGGTTTGAGTGAAAATGTGGGCATCGGCTTTCTGGATCAGCTGCACCTGTCTGTGAGGACTCTTGCATTATTCAGTGTAACTAAAGATAAACGCACAGATGAGATTCGCTAGATCTTGTTGGAACATTAGTCCTTTAATCCCGGAAATGTTCTTCAAGTGATAGAAGACCAACTTTGTAATTGTCTTTATGTATCTCTGAAGGTTGAGGCCTGAATTCATCACTATGCCCATAATTTAGGTCCTAATCTCTAGTTTCAAGTGTGTGCTAACTTTATGCTTTCTATCCCAGGTTCATAAAATACTGAGCTTTGAACAATGAACAAAAACAATCTCTTTCTTTTTGCTTTTTTCCTCCTTCGTGAGGGTGGTTCGGTTCAACTCTTCCTCAGTTCATTTGGAGCAGTAACGGCTGTCGGGCGGCTTGACAAACTCATTTCTGGCTGGCGGCTCTTGTTCCTGTCTGACGAAAATGTTACAGTGCTGTCTCATTCTTTGCCTCGGCCTTCTTTTCCCGTAACACATCACTGAGTGGGTGGTTATTCTGTCATCATTTTGGATGCAAGGATTAGCACGTAGCACAAAGGCTCACACCGTGTCTGTCCACCGTTGTTTTTCCAGCTGCTGCTTTCTGGTTGACTTTAACTAGTTTGCTAAAACCCTATACAAAGACGTAGCATCTGTTCACTGTGTGTCCATTTTCATTAGAACAGCTCCATCACTATTTAAACATGTTTCTTTTTTAAATAATTCACATGCCAGAATTTTTGTTCTTTTTATGTTCATTATACTTGCAAAAGCTTGCTGAACAGTTGGTGAATTAGTATAATAGAATAGATTTGTATTCAATCCTTTTTACTGTAGTGACTTAAATCCAGCGTAACCACTTGCTTCTACAAGTGAGCTAACTCATAAATATAGCCCACCTTTGTGTGATTTAATCTTGGTTTTAATTGAGCTTCTCACAGGGTTTTCAAGAACATTAGTGAACAATTGCATGCTGAAGACCAAGGAAAACACCAGACAGGTCAGGGATAAGGTTGTGACTCTGGTAGTCAAGGAGTCTTTATCTCTTCCATACTTCCTCCAAACCCAAACAATTGATGCGTGTGTTTGCAGAGCGCTCGTATTGACACACATCGCAGACCACCAGGGTGGCACCCATTTCACTTCATCCTCCGTCACACCCCACCTACTGGGATTCCCACTTCCTCCCTGCATCCTCCATTTTACTTTTACAAAAAGTAAAATGCCACACCTTTCTGCAGACGCTCGCCTTTGTGGACAGTGACTTTGCAATTTCCATCCAGGAGTTTTTAGCCATTTGACAATCTCTTAATTATTTGGTGAAAATCGTACAGATGTATGCAATTCACTGTAGCTTCATATTCTTCCTCTTCTCTCCAGCTCAGACAGGCCACGGAAATTTAACCGATATCGATGCATTACATTTGCTCCTGGTGTGGAGAAGGAATATTCTGAAAGCGTCTGCTTTTCTGGCACCTATCCGCCTCAGTCAGCAGTCAGAGGGAAAGAAAAGGGTCATTTCCTGCCAAGACCTGGGGATTTATATTTTTTTTAATGTTTTTTTTGTATTAGAACCACAGGAGTTGAAATCCAGCGCGATTAAATGGATTCCAGTGGTCGGCATTGATGAAGGAGTCCGGTCTCAAACAAGGACCCCGTCTTGGCAAGTTGTACGGACAGGTGTAGAGCAATTTCAAAAGCAAGAAAGAGAACAGAGATAAGAATGGAGGGGCAGATAGTAGGGGCACCACATGAAGAATAGGGGCCCAGTCAGTTGGTGCTGAAAAGAGCCTCCACCTGAATGCACCGCTGCATCCTAATAAGTCATCAGCGCACCAAAAACTCACAAAAAAGACACGCACACCTTATATTCAGTTTTTCCATTCTCTCTGCTGCTTCCACACAGCAACCATTTATCTGTTTTTCTTGATGTTTGGGATTAATGAAGTCGTTCATAAGAATACTTTCTCGTTTTTGCTTTGACTGTTAGCTAAAATCGTGTCAATCCCAGCCTCTCACTGCTGCCCTCAAACTCCTCTTCTGAGTTCACCAGTATGAGACGATAATCTTCCTTCATCGAGATACAAACACATTTTTTTAGTGACTGAAAAGGAAACATTAATTTTGGCCAATGTTTCATTTGGATTATTGAGTCCTGGTAGTTCTGAGCATGGGGAGAACAGAGACCTAGGCTGAATCATGTCAGAGCTGTCTCCTTCTTTGAAATGTTCTGGAAATAAAATTCAAAGAAGTAGATCCTCCTTTTATGAGCACCGTGCTATTCAAAAAGAGCTGTGAAACAAAATTTTGTTTCAGCTCATTTTCTGTGCTGACACCTCTGACAGGGAGCGAACCGCTGATCATGAATTATTTGAAACGATTCTGGAGACGGCAGAAGGTTTTCAATAGACGGAAATGTTCTTAAGAAGAAGCTGCCACTTGTTTAATGCTGACTAGGGTCTTCTTTTCTTTTTAGTCTTTTTTAGAGATTGAGATACATTATCACAAAAGCGTATGATCTATCTTACTTCAACTATTTTTCATTAGATTGTGTGTATTCCACAGTTACCTTTAATAATATTACATTTTTACAGCCAAGACAAACTGTTTTGTGCAAAGTGCTGCATTAAGGTGAACTCAGTTCGTCAGATGTGTAGAATAAAATGGTGACATCAGTTTGTAATTTGTAAAAGAAAGCTGTTTTTATTAATCTTTTTCAGATTTTGAGTGACAGTGTAGTTAATACAGTCTGTTCTTTGGGGTCATTTTCACTCTTGAACCACAAAGACACAAAGACACCAATCTCCAGTGGTATCCTTAATATTTCTTCTTGGTTCTTTTCTGGTGAGCAGACAGATGTCACTTTGCAGGATTACTGCTCCCATCAGGTTGTAATAAAACTCAGGAGGTGTGTGCTCCTGTATTCTGATATCATACAATTTATTTATTTTTTTTTGTTTGTTTTAAATTATGTTGCATTAAATTAGAAAGAGGGCTCTTGTTGTTAGCATGAGGAAAAGTTTCTTTTTAAGAAATCAACTTCTGAAAAGTGCTGAATTTTTATGTAGGAGTCAGAATTATTTGTTATTGCCTTGTATCTCCCAACAAGGTTGTTATACTGGAATGGACTTACTAACATTATGATTCACAAGATGGATTGCCATATGGGACATATAGCAATATATATCCCATATGGCATAATTGTTCATAATTGTCATAATGTTCACAATTATGAACATTATCTATATGACATGTTTTCTAAGCCTTTGATTTCCTGCTTCCTCGGTCTGTTTTCTGTTTCCGGTCAGTTTTCCAGTTCTTTCTACATCTTTTCCCCAGTTCACTGTTTTCTCTTGTTTCTTAATGCAACAGTGGACCTCAACGTCATTTTGTCAACTTAGGCAAGTAAGTAATGTAATCAAATTCCAGGTTTTCTGTGTTGTACTTTTTGATCTCTACAAACAGATTTGCTGTCTCTAGTGGCTTTGCACTTGCTGTTTTTTCAAAATAAAATACCACTTGTCAAGACTGCTGAAATGACTATGAAATATTTTTCTCCTTGGCCTGGTGACAATACACTCGAGCCCTCTTACTACATAAAGTAGATCCCAATCTTATCGTATCTTTTGTTTGTTTAATGTCCACATCAGAAACAGGACAATGACACGGTGCTAACCCCGGATGGAACGCGAGAGTTTCTGACATTCGAGATCCCTCTGAATGACTCGGGCTCCGCTGGCTTGGGGGTCAGCGTTAAGGGGAACCGCTCCAAGGAGAACCATGCTGATCTGGGCATCTTTGTGAAATCCATAATTCATGGAGGTGCTGCTAGCAAGGCAAGTAGCAACTTCTTCCTTCTACTTATCCTCTAGCCATTATGTTGATGGACATCATTGATTTTATATGTTCTCTTTATTGTAACCGTGGCGCACATCGTATACACAACTCCTGCCGTGGAATTTTTTTCTACAGTGTTACTTGCTGTTGTTGAGTTTGATAAAGACGAGCAGTATTTTGATAAAGTTGTAAGTTAGATAGAAATGTTTGGGGGCAATAAAAATCAGGTGGGATTTTCTAAGTTAAAACACTGAGTGCCTCTGATAAAGATTCACAAATGGTTGCTGAATGCTGTGTTGGCGTACAGGACGGACGTCTTCGAGTCAATGACCAACTCATTGCAGTCAATGGGGAGTCGCTGATCGGGATGACCAATCAGGATGCCATGGAGGCGCTTCGGAAGTCCATGTCAGTAGAGGGCAACAAACGTGGGATGATTCAGCTCATCGTGGCCCGGCGGTTGATGACGGTCAGCGAGGTAAGCAAACAGAAAAGTCAAGTGTCACGGCTAATTCCTGTCAAAATAATGTTTGAGTTAGTTCATGCATCAGTTTGTCTTCCCTACAAGTCCAGATATGTTGGGTGGTGAGTGAAGTATATTGATTTTCACCTGAGTTAACTTGGACATGTGACTAAGCACAAAATTAGTCCATGTTGTGATTAACGAACACGCAATCCTAAGTGCTATTGGGTTTGGCTGTTAACACTCATCAGAGTGGAAGTTGTTACTGCAGGACAGAAACCTGTTTTTAAAATCAAGAGAGACAAGAACCAGATTAAAAAGCAAATGGGGGACTGCTTCTTTTAAATTTCACTAAATTTGACACATATTTTTTTTCTATTCTGCACTGCTACTAATCTTTTTATCTGTAACTTTAAAAAAGTGACATAGAGAAAGAATTTTATGGCAAGACCATAGCATTGCATCTTACCTCAGTGCAGTGTTTCTCGATTCCAGTCCTCACGCCGCCCTGCCCTGCATGTTTTAGGTACTTCCTTCTGCCACACACCTGGATTGAATCTTTGGGTGATTAACAGCACTTGATGTCTGCAGAAGAGCTCATGCAATCATTTGAATCAGCCGTTCTGGTAAAGAGGCACATCTAAAACATGCAGAGCAGGGAAGCCTTAGGACTGGAATTGAGTAGCAGCGCCTCAGTGGAAAACAGCCACATGATATCCGAGACGCACTTGGTTGGTTTTTGTTTGACTATTGTCCATTGAAGCAACACAAAGATGCGATTATGTACTGCAAGTAGAATTTTTGTTGTGAGGCAACAGCAGAGAAAATTGCATTTGTTTCAATTCATAAACGTCCTCTGTGACATTTAACAGTCAAAGCAATGTGTTTTGTACCTTTTAATGAAAAAAAGAAGCTCGTTCAGAAATCATTTTTTGTGATGCACAGCTTGATTGTGAAGCAGCAATGTGGAGTGCAGGTGTGAATGCATACACACGCACATGCACATTGAGTCACCCTGCAGCCAGTGGTTGTAGATCAGATTTGATTAGAGTTGCTGTGACTCTAATTGGAGCCCGTGTCCTGTGGCTATGTGTCAGTTTGGAGTACCACGCTGTGCCCCTCCCTGCTAATTCTCATCCTTCAAGCGGCGTCTCTCTCTCTCTCTCCTCTTACACACTTGCCACATGCCATGCACTTGTTTTTTCCTCTTTGTTTCAAAGCTAATTCTGACCCCCATCTTGTGATTCTCCACTGACTCCTGCTGAATCCATCAGAAACTGGCCACCATGTTGAAAGTCTTTTTTTTTTTCATCTATGGAGTATTTTGTTTTCCATCTCTCGCTCTCCTTCCTTCCACCTTCAGACGCAGAGCAGAGGACATGTGTCCCTCCTGGGGATCTCAGTGCTAAGGTTCACCGAGTCCTATCGCCCCAGTCCAGTCAGTCTCCTGTCGACTTTAATCCCTGACCGGACTCTGCAGAGAGGCTGACACTGAGCACACATTTACGCCTAAATCTGCAGGAAGAAAAAAAAAAAAAGAAGAAAAAAATCAAATAATTCTTCCTGGGGGAAGATGAAAAGCCACACATTTTTTAAACCTATTTCTTTACTTTGATCCCCTGCATGAGGTTTTGACTACTCTTTCCAAAGATTTTGCTGATTGAAACACTAATTGCCATGAGACAACAGGTTGACCGTGTGATGCAAGTTCGCATTAGCTATGAAAGAAGTAGGAGTGATAATGTCCAATGTTATATTCTACTAATTTCCATGTCTCCATCAATACATGATCTAGATCTGTCATAATGACACAATTTGCTGGATGATAAATTGTCCCAGAAGTTGTTGCAATAAATGGTAATATTGCTGTTTTGAGACAATTTTCAAGTGTTATAATACTTGAAAATTCCCACATTTTGGGAACCACTGGCCTATTGTGACCTTCTATGATCTTCTGCTTAATCTGGGGTTGTGTTATCTTAAATCGGCCATAGCATTGATTTTGAATATGCATTTAAACATAGAATCCCCAACATATAGAGAGAAATGGGCTCAGATCATTACTGGGCTCAGATTAAAAACTGCTGCAAGAAAAGCAAGGTTGTCTCAACGGAGATTCTTACCTCGCTTCTTTGCTTTGCTGCACTGGTGAGGTGGATATGTGGGGTTTGGGGGGGGGGGCAGACCAGTTTGCTTCTGTCACCCAGCTGAATGGGAGGGAGCACTGAAAGCTACCAGAAATGACCACCATGAAATGAATCAGATCCATCACTGTCTGCAGGGGAGAGAAGCCAAGCAACACAGCCTAATGAATCAAAGATTTTGGGGGGTGGGTGAGTCTGACTATGGGATTTGGGCGACCACCATATACAACCATTTTTAGTAAAAAAAAAAAAAAAAGGTTTTAAGATCATTTTGACCTTTGTAGAACACATAATCTTTAGTAGGTCAAAGTTAATGTAAATCAAAGTAAAAGTTAAAGTTTTATATTAGTTAAATGCATGCTTGAACACTTCACATACGTGACTTTTTCACTTGCAGTTTTCTGGTAGAATTTGATCCTCTTTTACATACGGTAGCTGTGCAAACCTTACTGGAAATGTGAAACGAGCCATTTGGACACAGTTTTTCGCTTTGGTTTTATATGAACTAGATCGTCTTTAAGAATGCCCTGTGATGGACCAGTGACCTCTACAGGATGTACTCCACCTGTCACCCATGACGGCTAGAGACAGGCAGAGCTCCACCCAACCCTGCTTAAGAGTTGTTCCCATACTTTTATGGGAACATCCACAGAGTCCAATCAGATCAGAATCAAAATTCCTTCATTGTTGCTTTACAGAAACACAACAAAATTTCCATTCAGTACAGCCCATCCCAAGAAAAGACAAACGGCACAAGGCATTCGAAGACAAGTACCTGAAGCTGCAGCCATCTTGAGAGGCGCCATCCTTGAGAGACAGATATAAACTTTCACCAAGTTCACAAAACACAAAAAAACCTGGTCACATTTGGTCGGTGTGGTGGCCAGAGTTTGACGTCAGACGAAATCTTTTTATGTTCTCGGCTTGTTTGAAGAACTGCTGTTCTGCCCCAGATTGTCTTGTGATATGATTGGTCACTGTCAATTAGTTTCGAAGCATTATAATTGCATCTCTGCTTCTGGAGCAGTGCAATCTCGACATCCATATCTTAGTTCTATTAATACATCGTCATGGGTTTCAACTATTACATTTTCGACAAGTCATTTTAATCCCATTATTTTTGGAACCGCATTCCCTTAGTCTTGGGGTTTAGTCCAGAGTCTTGTGACTAAATTCTGATCTGTCATTAGAAATTATTTGTCTCTTGTCTCCAACTTAATGATGCTAAAAACTTGCTAGTAACAATTCAAATATTACCTGAATTATCTTTTATCCACATGTCACCATTTGAAAGTATATCTACAAGAATGTTCTGTGGCATTATGGGTATTTTTTGCTACCGATTGTGATTATAAACCAGTCTTCTTATGGAAGAATAAAAATTAAACCTCCCCCTTTTTTTGTCCTGATGCTGTGCTCCAGTTCAGTGTTTGGTGTGTTGCAACATATGTCACAGCTCGGTGTATTACCGAGCTATTCATCAGATAAACATCTGAAAGGAGACAATCAGATGAGTGTGTCTGACACCGTTTTATTTCTGCATTCCTTTCACATCACTTGATGCGCATGCTTGCCTCTGTAATTAGAGATTATAAAAACGATACTAATCTGCAGGAGATTTTCTTTTCTCTTTCTTGAAGCACACATTAGCGCGCATCTTGCTGCCTACGTTGTCTGAGCCAGGACTCGATGCGAAATGGCCTGAAGACATGTTCGTATAGAGCCCATTCTCCCTTGGTTTTTTGAAATATTTCCCAGTCAAACAAACTCAATTATGTAAATACGGGGAACAAACCTGTGCAAAAAAAAAAAAAAAAGTCCCGGCACATAGCCTGTCATTTCAGACTTTTTACTTTTTTTTTTCTTTTTTAGAAAGTTCCGCTTGTGTCTTCTGTTCCCGAACAAATGAACCATTAGCGTTGCCACCGCTTACTGCAGTGACTGTGTATTGATGTACTCTACATGACAGCTAATCAACATTAGAGCTTTGAACTGAAGAGATATGACAGGCTTATGAAAATATGATGCATGATATGACATGGTACCATGTGCAAAATGGTGGCTGTTTTATACAGATTTTACACAGATCCTTTTATGGTGGGATTTTTTTATGTGGAACTCATTTTCAGTGTTTATTGAAAAGATAAATGTGGTGTAGTTTTTTTTTTTTTTTTTCCTGCTAGCATCGTGACTTTGGCTTGGGGTATAAACAAATCACTTCTTCAGACGGGACTTGAAATAAGACAAAACTAACTTACAAATGACTTTCCAGCAAGAAATCAGAGCTTGTTTTAAGTCAGTAATTCCTTAATATTGATTAAAAGAAAATTAAAAGTTTCACTATTAAAATATTTCACTTGTGCTTTGGGAAAAATGTTTTGTTATAAGTGAGAGAATCTACTGCTCACTCTAGTAGTTTTTCATTAACATTAAGGAACGATTGACTTAAGTAATGTGTAAATCAGTTTTGTCATATTTCAGCATTTAAGAAACTATATCAAAAATACCCACTAATATTTTGTTGTTGCATCGTTAATTTGTAACATCAATGGAAACAACTGTGAAAGTTGTTGCTACTGTGATAAGAATGCTGCCTATTAGTCGCCCATTAGACACCAGTACCAGACAGAGAGGCTCGCTGTTATTTCTGTGCACTTTCCACCTTAACAGTGAATAGTAACAGAACCAGCATGAACCAGGATGGAGATCTGAGCTGCTGCTAAAACATGCAACTTGCAGTTGAATGTAGAGTCGGCTTAACAAGCCTGGCGGCAGAACCACGCAACGGACAGTCCTGAGCATCACTCTGGAGCTCCATGGTTACAGCATCCATTAGAATATTTTTTTTTTAGTTGTTTCAGTTTTCACAATGTGATGGAAGAATTTGGCACCTTGTACAGTCAACCAGCAAAAAAAATAAATTAAAAGTTTTGTACATATATTACTGTTAGTCTTCTAATTAGCTGAAGAATCTCAATCTATATGAAGGTAGAGACCAAAGGAGAAAAGGAAAAAAAAACTGGAGTAAACAAAAATAGGAACATCAGCACTTTGTTCTCTGTGTTACACTTTACATTGTGACAGCAGAAAGAATAATAAAAAAAAAAAAGTTAACTCCTACTCCCGAAGAACTTACAGTGGATGGAAAGAGCAGTACGGTGATCTCATTGGCTGCTCAGAGGGCGATCCATTCCAACGGCATTGCTGCTGGTCAGCCTGAGAGGGTTTTATGCAAAGAGACAAGGGGGGAAGGAAGTGGCTGGCTCGAACAAAAGACGCTAACTCGGATGAGAGTGGGGCTGATCGATAGAGCCTTGAGAGAGCTATCAATCAGAGTCCCGCTCTAGTAGATTATGCTTTTATTAGTATTGAGCTGACCACTGCTGAGAGAGACCTTAAAACACTGAGATGCTTCCCACAACAGAGGCAGGAGAAAGCAGAGGGAAATTTGTGCTTACCCCCCCCCACTGCCCCTCCCGCCTCCCAACTTAATGTGGACTGATTGAAGTGTCTTTGGATCATGACATGTGCGGCTCTGCTGTTTTCACAGCGAACGCCCAGCGACTCACGCGGAGGGGGCAAAATGAGTGTGCGGAGTGCGGCACTCTGGGAAATGCAGTTCGCGACGGTGCGCCGAGTAAATTGAGAGAAGTAGATCACACAGCGGCAGAAATGCAATTCCGGTGCTGCTGGCCCTCATTCCCGACCGGCTCTCTAAGGACTAACTCATTTAGGAGCGGCAGGGGAAACTCAATAGCACCAATTGAGAGAATAATATATTGAATCTAGCAGGTTGAGTGGGCAGCTTGAACCACGGTGGAGGACTGTGGAGTTGGAGTGTCTCGTTCCATGCTCGAGAATCGTTGCGGTGCTCAGAAACACACACATAAATATTGGAAAACATACGCAGGCGGAAACCACACAAACCTTTTATCCACACGTAGCATGACATGGTAGTTTAAAAGTTAGGCCGTGCCCTGCACACTTACCGCGACCTCTTTCTAAAGATGCCATGTTTTTAAAAAGCATTTAGCATGATTACATTACTGGGGTAAAAAATTGGTGCTATTGAGTTTCCCCTGCCGCTCCTAAATAAGCATCGAGTTTGTCGAAAACAAGTTTTATGCGACACTTTTTTAAACTTTTAACTCTTAGTTTGACCACAACTTCCTGTTTCCTGGTGCACAAATATGATGGAACACACACAGCCTTCACAACGCCTTTACGTGTGATAGAGAAGATAACATGCCATCAATGTAAGACATGTTGGTTAAAAACAAATATGTTAATAAATGAACCCAAACAGTGAGTTAGTTGATGCCGCCAACCTAGCTTAGCTTCGCTGCTCAACAATGAGAGGCTTCGGACGGCTAAAGCCTTTCCTCTGCTTACATGCCCGTTCTTTGACTTTTAAGATGTTATTAAACTTTTATTTAATAGTGAAATGTCAGTAAAGTGGATAATGAGAGAGGGGGGAAGATATGCAGGACTCGAACCTGTGATGTTTGGGTCGAGGGCTAACATCTCCATATGTGGGTTGTGCTTCATCACCCCTGCTCCGCCACAGCACCTCTGCTGTGCGGTTCTTGATCAGAGTTCAGTGAACTTATTATATATTCAGTCAGATATTATCTTCTGACTTGGATCACATGTCTACTGTAATCTATATTATTGATTTATTGCCCAGCCCTAATTCCCACAAGGCGTTTGTTTTTATTGTTTATTGTGGAAATAAGGGAAAACGAGACCATTTCCATCTTTCATTTCACTTCACAATTCTACGCCACATTGGTGGTGTGGTGTCGATTTAAAATCCAAGTAGTGAATGAGCGTCTCTACATGGTGTTGTGTGTCTCTGCCTAAACACACTTGCTTCAAGTTACTGAATTATACTCAGCTTATCAGTTTTCAGTTTAGCCAGGCGTAGAAATCATTTCCAGACTTCAAGAACCACATAGAGATTCGCAAAACGTTTCAACCAAAGCCATTCGTGAACGTTGACGCGTTGCTCTGGTTTGCCCTTCCTATTTCTGCTGTGGTTTGGTGAAATTGAAGTCTTGCGTGGAACTCCAGAAAGACCATACAATCTCACTTTTGGAAGCGTCGGCATTAGGCGAGGCTCTGTCTGGATGTGTTTGGCTAATGAAAGCCCCGGCATAGAGACGGAAGAGGAGAGGCGAGTTGTGCCCTGGGTGGAATGCAGCAGCTTAGAGAATGTAATTACTGCATTATGGCGGAGATAGACTGGATTAGGGTTATGGCAACCGACTGAGACCAGGATAGAGGGTTCGGAAATGACCACGGAGGAGACATTATCAGCAGTGCTTGAAAGCTTAAGACCGAACCTTTTAACACACTGCCTCTTCTTCCTCGCTGATTACTCAAGGTCAGGAAGACGCTGACCCCAAACAACACGTGTATACGAGGCTGCGGTCACCACAAATAACTTCTCAGTGCAGTGCAACGTGCACAAGTTGTTTACACTCTTTCACTCTGATGAATAAAAATACTTGGATAACGAGACATTTTGGAGTCTTTCTGAGTCGCACTGCTCCGTCCTTGCCCTCAATCAGCGGGGTAATCCACAGAAAATGACTAGATTAAGATGGTTTAAATGCATAAAGTGAAGCTGTGGTGAGAATAGATGAAAATATCAGTCGAAAACAAGTCTAATTGTCGACCAAAGCTCCTTAATCAAGTTATTTTGTTGGGCGGAATTGAAAACACTTTGATACTACCAAGCAGACTTTTTTTTTTTTCTTTTTCTATTTATTCCACTCCTTTCTATTAGATTTGAAGTTTGCACATAAAATACTCTTACCGTGTTTTTATTTCAAGAACCAACTTCTTCAGCTAAACCAGCATGCTGCTTGAAAAGATAATGCCTGGAGAATCATCAGGCTTACAGTTGGATATTTGGTGGCAGCAGAGTTACATTTGATCTTTTATTTTTTTACGGAAAAGTCACAGTTCAGCATATCTATCTATCTATCTATCTATCTATCTATCTATCTATCTATCTATCTATCTATCTATCTATCTATCTATCTATCTATCTATCTATCTATCTATCTATCTATCTATTGTTAGGAAAAAGATAGATTACATAATATATGTATATAAAATATATACATTTTACATATTTTGATGAAGATTTAGATGAAGTGTACCAAAAATATTGATCTTTTTGCTTTTATTATTAACTGCATATAAATATGTAAGGAATACTTGAATTTGTTGTATATAAATTTACTTAAAAAATATTAGTGCAAATTGATACAAGGAATTTTTAAAAGTAAATCTTGTTAGTTTATTCATTGTACGTATAGCATACAATCTGCAATATTTTTTTAATTAAAAAGTATCACATATTTGTGAAAAAATAAAAAATAAATAAAAAATATTTTTCAAACTATCATTTGAAAAGTTATCATTTACAGTCTTCTAGGATGCGTCTCTTACAGCTTTACAGATTTAGACCAAATTTACCTGAACGTCTCATACTGCACATGCGCCAACATAGAAGTGGAAAATTAAAAAAAAAAAAAAAAAGTATAATTTTTATACGTTTTACACTTTTCTTTGCACTGACTGGCAAGTATTGCCCAAGCAGCGTTCTTATTTTTCTTGACCATTCTCTCATTACAAGACGATGTTTTCTTCATTTCTGGGTTTTTCTTCCTCTTCTTCTTCTGTGTGGTTCCAGATTCAAGGGTCCGACTTGTGTAATCAGTCATAATCAGTCAGATCCCAATGACACTGAACTATCATCAAAAATGGAAAGAGTAATGGACTATTAGGATTGCATATAATATAAACATCATCTCATTTTTAAATAAATATGTGGAAAGTTCAGTGTAAGTTTCTCACCACACACAGCTTTGCACGTTTTAGCTAAAAGATTCATTTGAAAAGTTGCGTATGGTAAACTTTTTTTGCAAGGACAGTACAGTAAAGGGAGCGCAACACATACGCACTACATATTTTTCTTCACAGAAAGTTATGCATCTTTTTCTGCTTTTTGGTTGTAACACTCTAAAATGTGAACAGGTCAACGAGATACAAACACTATTGCCCTTTATCTGTTTTCTGAGATGCCAAGTGAGGTTTTCGGTATATAATTTCCGACTTAAACAAGAAAACACCCAAACCCCGACATCTCTCCTCCACACAGTCAAAGTTCAGTGCCTATTAAAAAAACTGCAGACAGCAGTTGAGCAAAAGTGAGAACGTAAGTTAAACAAGTCTTCATTTCAGCAATCTGAACCTTACTGAGCCAAATTTTTCCTGGGAGATGGTTTTCATTAAAAGGCTGGCTGCAGCCATGACTCTGATTGTAATTGTGTTGACCCAGCCGTGCACAGGCACCGCTCCTCTCCCGTCTCGCTCTTATCAACACGCTGTTCTGATAAGATTTTGTGCTTTCAACCACATTAAACCTCTTATTTATATTAAACAGCCAATAAGTACCCCTGACCTCATAGCCCGGCATATTGCGCGCACATCGAGACCGCTTGGCAGCACCCTCGCTGCTCTGGGGCCTCGGCTCCAACACCCGCACGGGTCCTTTTTCTCTGTTTACGCAAAAAGTCTTCGTTTTCCTCCATTTTACTCTCTATTCCAGAATGTTAGCTCTTTCTTCTTTGTGATGAACCTAACAGAGTGTTGTGCCTATGCAATACTAATGAGGATGTTGTGGATTTAAGCTTATGATACAGAGGTGCGATAAACAAACAGGTTATAAGGAATGAAAGGTGTTTTCAGTGGGTTTGTTTGGGGAGCAGAATTGCTACGTTTGTCACATTTTTAGCTGCTCTGCGTCAAGCAACCCAAACCTTTTGGTGTCACCCCTCCCCTCGCCTGTGGTGGCGCTGCACCAAGAACTGCTGACGGAAGTGACACAAAACTTCAGACGAAGACCTTAGCACAACATTCTTCTTCAAAAAGCTGTCAGCAAAAATGGAGTAGGGTCAGATTTCAGCTGATGTAGGATTGCTTTTATGTCTTAGGCAAAAGACAATGCGCCAATGTCCTGCTAGCGCCTGACTCGCATGTTAGTTTTGGTTGTAGTTACCCAGAATGCCCTGAGCTAAAGTCCACTGCCAGCTCTTGGATCGGTCTCTGGTCCTCCTGGCATTCAAACTGCATCAGAGTTCACTTCAGCTGAACTGAGACTGGTCACTTTAGGCAGACCAGAGTTTTCTTTATTGATCCTCATCAAAGTTTAACTATAGTTTGATTAAAGCAGACTAAACAGGACTGGTATGAATGCTCCTTGGACCCACTTTTGCACATTTGCAACTCCATGAGCTTTATCCTGAAATTAAATGGTTGATAAACTGTTGTCAGTTAAGGCTCAACATTTGCTCAACAACAGTGGTGTCCAAAGCAGACATGTCCCCGTACAAGGAGTGGCTCATGGAATAAGTGTGCGGTGGGCTCAGAGACCAGCAGTGCAGAACATCGACCACATGGCAAATGTCACCGGTCCCTATACTCAAGCTCATTGTTAGCGACAGCTGTCTGCTGGCCTGTGGGAAATCCATGGAGCTTTATCCAGCTTGGACTCCCTGCTGGACCTGTTTCACACTGCTGAACCGGAAAATACTGAGCTAAGCTGAGATGGATACTCTCAGGCCTTGGTTCCGTCGTTCCTGAATATTGATGACACAACTTTAGAACCATGTGACATTTGAGTTTTTCTGTCCTTTTGTGTGAATGCAGTCCATCCTCATACACTTTGCTTATATTGTTGTTCAGTTAAAATTCCGTTTAGCATGTTCTAAAGTGTAATTTTGTAATTTAGGTTTTACAGTTTGACTTTTCACTTTTCATTTGTGTTATGACAGATTATAGCTTAGCAAAAACACTTGGGACGACACTGTTTCTGTTAGAACACAAACATCTCTTAGCAGAGAAATATCATTACAAATGAACTTACACACAATGCTTTGCAAGTGTTCATACACTGTGACAACCATCACAGTGTGGTGCATAATTTTGAAGTGGGAGGACGGGAACACAAATGTTTTATTGCAAACGCAAACCAGAAAACCATGTCAAGCAATTTAGTAGCTGCAATTGTACTGAAATGTAATTGTGACATATATAGAATATAAGGGGCAGTTGTTTTAATACTTTTTATGCAGGGGCTTCACAATAAAATGGGCTGAATACAGACGCATGCCACACTTTTCAGATTTTTATAGTGTAAAATAATTTAGGAATTATGAAACATGAAAAAGTTTGAAATGGTTAAAGGGGTGTGATTTTTGATTTTTCTTGTTTTTTTTTTCTTTTTACATTTGTTTTTACAGTTGGCTGAATGTTGCGTTGTTCCAAGACACCAGCTAAGTCCAGTTATTAGCTATGAGATTTTCGAATAACATTACGTTCTTGTCTTGTCCATTGACAGGACAGCTCAGGAATGTCGGAGCTCCATGTGAATTCGCCTTTGGACGACAGCGAAGATCAACTCTCTCAGTCACTCTACGAAACGATTGACTGCCCGAACAACATGCCTGCGTCACGCACTAACATACTTGCACGCAACGGTGAGTTTTGATCAGTTGTTAAACCTAGTCACCCTCATGTGTACAGAGCCGATAAAAAGTTTTCACCCCCCCCGTCCCCCGCCCTTTGGCAGTTGTAGCGTTTTAATTGCTTTTACAAATCAACCATGAGAAAAAAAATGGGGCTTTTTTTTGGACAAAACTAAATAAAAAAAAACCTTTAACATTAAAGTGAAATCTGATTTCTGCAAAACAATGACAAGTAAATCAAAATATGTAACATAAAATGAGTGATTGCTTAAATATTCACCCTCTTCAAGTCAGTATTTAGCAGCTTCAGCACTGCACTCCGTCTGCATTGCATTCATTGTGAGACTTACTAGCACCAATTGGACTAGACCAATTGAATTAGGTCAATCATTTTAAAGAGGCAGTATTATATATTTTCCAGGCACTTAGGGCAATTAAAAGTATAATCAAGTAACTGTTTCCTTCAGTTGTTATAAAAATTGTGTATATATATATCAAATTGGACTTCAAAGAAATTTGACTTCTTAATTTAATGACTTGAAATTGCTATCTCTTTAAAAACTCCTGGTCTTTGCTGAGCTCCTCCTCCTCCAGTGAGTCATCATAACATGGCTCTTCTATTAAACCTTTCATGTTTTTATCAGCGTAAAAATGTTTTACCAGAAGTAGTTTGTACAATGAGCTCAGCAGATGGACAGTTCCACCAGGTGTTTGCTAATTATAGCTGGCTAGTCTGAAGGAGCTGATTGGGGGAGTCAGAAGCCCAGAAACTGCAGCTCTGAGAAGGAGGTGAGTCTCTAAGGCGGGGCTAGATCCATCCAGGAGTTTTGCAAATGGATGCCAGGGGAGATTAAAGGATTTCTCAAACATGCATGAAAGAATCAAAGCAACACTCCAGGTGTGTGATTGACAAAGGACTAACATAACCTGACGTAAAGCTCAAAAAGGTCCTTTTTACCTAATACTTTCCCTTTCAAGGTGGTGAATATCCATGCAAACACATATTTTATGTTAAATATTTTGATTTGTCATTGTTTTTCTTTATGAGTATTAGTTTTCACTTTGACATTAAAGAGTTTTTTTGGTTGTTCTTTTGTGTGAAAAAAGTCTAAGCACTGAGTACTTTCTATAGGCTTTTCTTTTTAGATTGATAGAATATGTACCTGAGCGGCGAACCTCGTCAACACGTTGCCTGACGTTAATAACGGCGCTCATAAAATGTGCATTCCACCTCCTTCCTTCCGGGTCTCGAGCGACATCGTCCTCAGAGCCTGATCTCTCCTCTTCACATTCCACAAAGCACAATTTCGCTGCTCAACCACCCCCCACCCCCGTCCCCAACCTCCAGGGATTAACGTCAGCCCCAATCCCCCCTACCTTCACTCCACTCCACCGGTTTCATTTGGGTCAATTCCAATTCTGGCCCGAATTAAATCAGCGGGCCAAGATCTTGGCTTCTTAGGTAGATTAGAATTGGCAATTCAATCCTCAAGCAGTCACCGCTGTCATCTCAACGTTGACAGAGCCGTTCACATATCCACGTTCAGAGGCTGAAGGTGATTGCATCAGTGCGAGGGACGACAGAGCGTGGCAAGAGGCTATCCCCTCCTCCCTTCTCGGGAATTCAGGAGGTTCTTGAGAAATTGCTAAACGGGGCTGGTTCTCTTTTCGGGTTTTATTCAAGTCGAACATTTGCTTTAGAGCAATTTGAGTGAATTTGTAGTGTTTTTTTTTTTTTTTATGTTGCGTTGTCCTTCTGCCCTTCGCCCGCCCACTCTCCTGTTTCGTTTCCATCCACTCTCTGCCTTCTCCCCCCGGAGCGATGCCACTCTGCCACTGATCATGGAAGATCAGACACTCAGTCAGAGGCATCCGACGGTTAATTAAGACTCCAGATCAATAAGTTTTGGTCCTGACACTTTACCTCCATCTGAGCCCCATCTCTCTCCCCATCTTTCCTCTCCTTTCTTCACTCTGTTACTAAAATTATCTCTAAGTTTTATTTATTTATTTATTTTTTGGGTTTTACACAGCTATGTTTATTTACACCACTGGCTTTTCAAAATGATGTTTTGATCAACTACAACCAGGGGTTGCTGTGAAGAATTTTTATTATTATTATTTTTTTCATACCCTATTGAAGCTTCAAGGGCATCTGTCTCTGCCTGCAGAGTAGATGTCAAACGAGGCAAGCGGAAAAGTTTTGGGGATGTGGGCGGAGCGGCTGCCAACGCGGTAAGCTTTCCCAGCTGAAGCTCGGCGCTCTCAGATCTCCGACGCGTCTGTCTCGTCTCGCTGCGAGAAAACGTCGGGATATTTTCCCTCCACGTCTTCGCTCTGCCTCCCGAGTTATTCCGTTATTAACCTGCGTCGAGGCTCTCTGACAGGTCTTCATCTTTTAAACTGACACCCGTCTCCTGTGTGCAGCAAAGGTCGGGTTTGTATTTATAGATCCGACACGCGGGCGATATTCAGCAGCTGAAATCGAATTGGTGGATTGTTCAGCTTTTGTCCAGCCGATTGGTTGGAACTTCATTGACTTAATTTGAGGCGCCGTTTATTTTTGCAATCCATGTGTTATTCAGATATATATATTGCTTCTAGAATTTTGACAACCAATGCTTCTTAACAATGTTCCGCACTTTCTTCTGAGTGCACAGAATTTTGAACTTTGTTGAACTAAAAATGAATGAAGTGGCATTTTGACTCTGAAGACCAAATATTCCTCTTTGGCTTTTGTTCTTATGACAGAAGAAACCAGTATCATACTTAGTTCAGTTTTCAGTGTTGCAAAAAGCACAGCAGGGGGTTGGCTAGCCTCCTGAATTTTATTTTATTTTTTTTTTTGTCATACAACAAATAGCAATCTTCTTATTTAGTCACATTTGAATGAACTTTTTTTTGTTTTTTAACAGAACGTATTTAAGTGATGGAGTATGTTATTTGAGAAATTGACTTCTGATCACAATTGGTCAAATTTCAAGCAATTCTCATATAAGTGCCAGCGGCTTTGAAAATGTAAAGTTATTAGAAGTGAATTCCACATGCAGCATGCAGTTAGATGTGTAAATGCTGTTTTTTTTCCTTGAGGCACTGAATAGATCTGCATATATCCATTCCATATATCCCCAAGAGTGCGTCCCTTTGAGAGATTTTTTTTTGTTTGTTATTTTTGAGTCATGAAGCCTTGTAAGTCATACTTTTAAACTCGTGCATTGAAAACCCTTGGCGGGGTTTGGGGCATGCATAACGCGTCCGCATACACATCAGAAAGTCTGTAGTTGTCTCTGTAAATATCTGACTAAATTCCTGGCTCCACTGGAAAAAACAATGCAGTGTGATGCTGAAATGTTTTCATACCTGAGAGTCCAGTAGACTGAGTTCGATTGGGGACCAAAATTGCGATGTTACATTTTCAGCTGGTGTTTTTTTTTTTTTTTTACTTTCTCACTGAACTGTGGAACCATCAAAACTATTGGAAAACCTGTTCACCCAGTGGCCTGTGGTGGCGCTGCACCAAGAACTACTAAAGAAAATGGCATCAAAGCCTCTGAAGAAGACATGAGAAAACCGGATCATATTTCCTTCTCCACAAAATGTAAACAAAAATGGAGAAGCATCAGATTTTAGCGGTTAAAGGATTTCTCTTTTGTTTTTGAAAAAAGACCACAAGCCATTTCTCCCAACTGTCGCTAGAGCTGTGCATTTGTTTTGGTTGTATTTACCCAGAATACCCTGCGCTGCAGTTGTCTCATCAACCCAGAGCCAGAAATCTGACCGTCTCTTTTGTCCATTTTAACGTTTTGAAGCCTCGTTGGTGTATTTTTTTCTGCCTCTCTAATAAATGACATTTTCTTGTACCAAGGTTAGTTCTGTTACGACATTTGCCAAAGTGTCATATTCATTCAGAGAGTGCCTTGAAGGACAGGCAGAATATCTTACTAAGTCAACCTTGGTTTTGATTTGTCCATCATGCTGATTGGTTGGTTGGGTCCTTTCTTAAGTATGTTAGTCTTTGAAGCCTTTTTATTCCAGGCATAATCAGTATATACTCTGATTACCGACTGCCAGTGTCGTTTTTGAGTCAAAGGGCGTAAATGCCAAAGCTCAAGCAATTTTCTTCTACCATTTCTTCTTACATTTTATGTCGGTTCATTACATAAGATACTCCTTCTGATGCTTGTTATTTGAATTCAATAAATCCATTGCGCCGTAATGTGGACTTGCCAACTGAATTGTATTTCAAATTGTGGTTCTCCGCAATGTGCGAATATCTCAAATTGGCTCCTCGCTTTGACACGAGATATTTGATGGTAAATGTCTGCGGTCTTTGACAGCGAGTAGCCGGCTTCCCTCCGTCTTTTTCTGGGCGTTATTTCAGACGGACTCAGACATATTGCCTGGTGCGCGAGACGTGACAGTTGTGGTTAGAGGCCAGATGTTGAGATGGGCTCAGCGAGGTCAGGAAACACACAGCCGCCGGGGCTTGACTGACAGCTTGATGCGGAGTGTATCTAAACCCGCTAAATTACTGAATCATGAAGGTTAGACGTCAGAGTTTGAGTCGTGGCGCCGTGCGCACCTTGCACGCGTTGCACAGACGCAGCTACGGACAAATGCACAACCTCTGCTCGCTTGAGTCAAGCGAACATTTAGTGCTATCAGAACTTAGTGGATTTTTTTTTTAGTCTTCAGGAAGACCAAAGAGAGAGGAGTCCCTTAATCAAATCAGCTGTTTTTTTCCCCCCCTCCTTCGCTCGGCTCCATTATGCAGCTTCTGCTTCCAGAAATGAACCGAGACTCAGAGCTAAATGAAATGGAAAGGTTTTGATGCTGAAAAATTAAGACCTGGCTTTAATCGTGAGTTATCGGAGTTGGCGGCAAATCAATATAGCGAAAATGTGAACTTGTTCCTGCCCAGCCGTGAGTAGTTTCTGTCCTGTGAAGTCAGCCAACAGACGCTGTGCTCCTCTGCGAATGTTCCGACATTTCACATACAGTGTTTGATTTAAAAAATTTTTTATTTATTTATTTTTTTAAAAACAGTTCTTTTGTAATTGTGCAGCTGGCTTAAAATGGGAATCGTAATTTCCATAGCGACACCATGCATATTGATTAAGTGACATTTGCTTTAAAGCTGGTTCAGTGGCGTCATGTTGACGGTAATAATCATTTTCCTTGAACTGTGGGAGTTGCCTCTTACGGTCTGGTGTTCCAAGTTATTGACGCCTTCAGCTTCACATGTGCTTACATTACGCATTTGTACACCACGTGCAATAGTGTACTGTATTAAACAATATTCTATTTTGTTTTAATTGCTCTTGATGCCTTCTCCTCCAATATGACGTCTGATGTCAAATTGAAGTAGATGTCAATAAAGTTCATTTTCCCCTCAAAAGGGGAAATTACATGGAGATGTAAGGTATATATATATATATATATATATATATATATATATATATATATATATATATATATATATATATATATATAAAACATTTCCAGGGAAAAAATATGTTAAACATGATCAGATTATTTTTATTCCAAGGTCATTTGGATCACACACAGCTTCACTCGGGTTGTCTGTAATAGAAAAGCATTGCTAGGTGTGGGTTTCACATGCTGGGGTGAAAATTGGGACTTGTGGGCAGAAGCGTTATGTGTTGGATCCCGAGCATATTCACACCAAGTATCGGTGCCTCACTAACATGTAGATTTGGACCAGAGTTTTGGAACCACAGTGCTGGACTTGTTTTTGTGGAAAAAAAAAAAAAGAAAATGTTTGTTGTAATGTGTACTGTAGAGCTTAAGGTGCAAAATCCTGCAGTCAGTGTAGCCAAAAAAAAAAAAAAAGATGGTAGGAAATATTCATAAAAGTAACTTCGGCTTTGCTTACTGAGATATATTTTTCTTATCCTTTCTGCTGTGAGCGATCATTAAACAAGCAATAATCAGAAAAGTCTTATTTTTTGTTTGTTTCTTGATTTTAATTGACACACCAGGGATTTCTGGTGATTTCATTATGACAACCAAGAATATGTTTCTATTATCTAAAAAGGCCAACCAAAAGGCCATGTTTTCAAGAAATTACTAATTTTTGTATTGAGGTAAGTCTCTCATATACATATACCAAAACTGATGAATTTCACACTTGGGTGATAAAATGATTACAGAGCAGCAACTTTATCCCTGTTTTTTTTTTTTTTAAGTTAGCTTTTTCCAGTCTTTTTAACCTCTACTCTTAGCCTCACAATTTTTACCTTCCACATTACCACATCTTGCACATTTTATGACACACACAAGCTGAAAGCTCGAAAAGATAAAACAGCAACTTGGAGGTAAAAATTCAGTTTTCCTGTTATTTGTTTTTTGGGCCTTCCTTTCTCCCCTTTTCTCTCTTGCAGCCTAAGTGAATAGTGAGCTGTTGGAGGAAAACAACATACAATTTCCTTTTAGTCCACTCTTACACATCTGTGCTTCTCATGACATGATTTCAAGACCTCACTGATGCTGACATTGACTGTATGCACAACAGGCTCCACAGTGAAGAACTCTGCTGTCAGGACATTATGGTAATGGTGCATTTCCTGATGGTGTGCCACAAGGTTTAGTGTTCAGACCATTCGACATTTAAGTTGCTCCAGTTGGTCTCCAGGAGAGATTGCCCTGATCCTTCTGTCCTCTTCTGTACAGATTTATGACTTTTTTTGTTTGTTTTTTTTGGGTCCAGAATGTCTAAGGGTTATCACCCCGGTCCTATAGAGAAATGTGACAGTCATGAAAATGACAGTATCCCAGACCTTTACCGTTCTCAAAGCTTTACTGGAACAAACTGTCATGACTAACTCTGTCAATAGGGGTTTGGTTAAATAAGATGCGGTGAGTCGTTTTAGAAGGTGGAGCGATAAAATCTTCACATTTTCACGGTGAAGCAATTCATAATAAAACCTGTGCTCATTTTTTTCCCAAGCTTGCAGTAAGTAGTCACTAATTAACTCAATGCATCTGAAATATGTCTTTCTTGCAGAAGTAAGCCATTGTCATCGAATCCCTTTCTACTAAATGTCCAGATCAATCGTGCTGATGTGGGAATGGGTCCTGTAACATGGTGGAAAAATGGCCCAGACGTTGCCCCCGGTGCATAAAGACAATGGTTTTCACCGGTGTGTACTTAAAGTGATTACCTGCTGCAGTCCATGTGTGGGTTTTAAAGCCACGGCAGCAGGGATCAACTAATGATCTCTCCTCCAGTCAAATCAATAGGCCAAAAATGTCAGAGAGGGAAGGAGGACGCGAGAGAACACAGAGGAGAAACCATGAAGGAGAAGGGAGATTGTGCGGGGCTATTAGTGTGTCCTCTCACCTTACAGTTCAGGGTTTGAAGGGGCAAAGCCTGGTCAGCAGACAGACAGACAGACAGAGAGGAGTCGGGCGCAGATCTGTTGGGATGAATGCAGCCAGGTGGCGCTGTAGGTCTGAGAGCTCATCAGTCTGCGGATGAGGGAGGAAGAACATCGCCGCTTCAGTAGTGTAAGAGGCTTTCCATGAGTTCAGCACCAGAGAGTGGTGCACTTACACAGGATCTTGGAAGCAAGTTTATCTTCTTTTCTCCAAATTTCAACAGTTAAGATTGAATTTGTTTTTCACATTTTGTTAAACACAAACATGAATGTCTGTCAGTGGGTTTTCATTTATTGCGGCAGTGTTATGCAAAATTGACTGTTTTGAGCTTGACATCATGTTATGATGTCATTCCCTCATCAAAAGCAAACCTGCAGTGTTGACCTGATTCTTTCATGCGTGCTTGAGAAATCCTTTAATCTCCGCGGCAACCATTCAGATGTGCAGAACACCTGGGTGGACCTGGCTTCGCCTTTGAGACGAAGCTCCTCCTCGCAGCTGGAGTTTCCAAGTTTCCCAACTTCCGCCCTCAGAACAGCCCTCCCCCACTCAGCTCCTTCAGACTAGCCTGCAGCAATTAGCAAACACCTGGTGGAAGTGCTTGTCTGCTGAGCTCATAGTACTACCTCCTTCTCAGTGAAATGCTGATAAAATCGTTGTTAAAGGGTTAATAGCAGAGTGATTCTGTGATGAAAGAGCCTGGGTTTTTAAAAATTTCAAAGTGTTAAATTACAAAGTCATGTTTGAAATATTTATATAGAGAGCTTTTTTTTTTATAACAACTGAAGGTAACATAAACACTTGACTGTGCTATAAAATGGCACTTTGTGCCTGGATAGGACATTATACTGCCCAACACAAACTAGGGTATAATATATAATATAAGTCATAGAAGACATTCATTAATTGGTTTTAATTTTTATTATAAATCAAGGTATTTGCGTTTAGCCTCTTATACTACCTCTTTAAAAACACCACAGTCCATACCAACTAGAGTTCATAAAACACCTATGATCTGATTGTCCACTTCATAATTTATGCACTACAAATGTTAGTTTACAATAAAGTTCAAAGGGTGCAAATATTTTTGCCGAGGTTAAAACATACAAACTAAAACCTACTGTTATCTCTCATTATTAGATAGTTGTTTTTTTTTTTTTTTAACTAATTTTCTGAGGCAGAATCCCAATGAAATTCTGTGTTCCAACACTGTAATTAATGATCAACATAATCGAATTGACTTTAATGTGTTTCAGCTGTTAACTGTAATTCTGTTAAGCTCTAACATTTCGGCTTACTTATTACATTACTGCTACTTGGCACAGGCCGACCAACAACTTCTGCTCCGTGTTCTGTTAGCAGGACGCTAACTGGAATAAGGCGGCATTTATCTGCCTCGGGACGAGGGGACCCATAAGTGGCCATTTCTAATAACTGCGAGACCATGAGGTCGCAGCGACACGGTCACGTTACCGGGGAAATCTAATGCCAAACATAGCAAAAACACTGAATGACCCCCTTTGTGAGAGGACCGGTTTTTTGCGGACTATTTATCGTAATTGGTAATATTTATTCCCATGTGAACTCATTTTAAAATTGTGCTGATTATTCCCAGTAGCTTCATAATATTCATGTTTTTCCTCTCCTCTTCTCTATTCTGCAAAAAAAAAAAAAAAAAAAAAAAAAGTGAATGAAAGGTTCTTGTGTTTGTTTTTATTTAATCAGGATGGTTGAGGTCATAAAAAGCTAAATAACAGCATTTTTCAGATTTTTAGCCAAGATATGAGTTCTGGGGTTGGGTAGAAAACAATAATTGCATTCACAGCGCTCAGGTTTCTGAGGTTATTTTTGCTCTGGTGCTTTTAGATAAGGAACAGCTTTGAATTTAAAAGAAAAAAAAAAGCAAAACAAACAAACAAAAAAAACAACCCCACAATAATTGCAAGAGTCAATTTTTATGGAGCCAGCGGCTGGCACAACATTCCATATGCATGAAATAAATCAGAATATCCTCTATTAAATCTTTATACCAATAAAAAAAATGGTTAGAAAAGAACATTTTCACCATAACAAATGTACATCTGGACGGCCGATGGATGTGAAAACCTCTAGATCGGATTCGCCGTTCTCACCGCTGAGGCTGTGAGCAGCTGGTAAAAGTCAGCGGTGGTAAAACTGCCTACTTGGTGGCTTGATTTGAACCGCAGTGTTGCTTCCTGTTCTGCCCAGGTTTTTATGAACTCAAGAGCCCGTCGCCACACATCTCCGTGCTGTTTGCACTGTTTGACCTTTCTGCGCCTTTTTTTTTTTTTCGTTTCCCCCGGTTACACAGTCACATCGGCCACAGCGAGTCAAGTGCATCGAGGATAAGAAGCGTCGGTTTGCGGGTTGGCCGATTTGCTTCATTATGCCGACAACTGCAGAACACAAAGTGCTCCGGTTTCTTTAATTGTTTTCACCTTTCAGAGCATCACCGCCGGCCCGGCTGTGGCTTTCCAATATCGTCTAATTCGCGCGTGTGTGTGTGTGTGGTGTGTGTGCAACAGTGAACGAGTTTAACAATGCCTCATCTGCACTTCTACGTCTTGTGTCAAGAGTTCGTGGCTGGAAATTTTTATGAGGCTCCCAGCTTCCAATTAAAGCTGTCCTTTGCCAAGTGCCTGGCCGTCATGAAAGAAAACGAGGTGATTATTTGTAATTTATTGACCTGAAGAGGACATTGTGTGAACACAAGCGAATGCGACATTCTTGGGCAAAAAAGTGACAAAAAACCCCCCCACCCCCAAAACAACCTTTAGTATGACGGCAAAAACTGCTGCGCTACTCCAGGTTGGAGCTCATGACTTTTTCAGTGCAATGAGACACCTAAGCTTAGCAACGAGGGATGTACTGACCAAATAATTTTTTGTCCCTCTTCCATATCTGAATTATTTAAGAGGGATTCAGCCTTTGTTTCTTATTTTAGTTCAGTGCCATGCAGCTACATTTGCTAGCCGCTCTTGAAGTAGCCCTGCTACAGCCGTTGGATAAATGAGTTACAAGTTCATTGAATTTTCCTTTGAGATTAGTTATTTGATATTTGAAATGTAACTGAATTGAACATGCTTAAATATTTGATGCTTTAACTCGTAGTGAATTAAGTGCAATCAATAACCTGCGGTATATTGCAGCATTAGGATTTTCCATTTCATTTTCTTACGTTGTACAAAAAGCTGTTTCAGTTTTTCTTCTTTTATTTCCACAGGAGTGGAACATGCAGTTAAACCTACAATTTATTTAATTTCTTTTTTTTGTCTCATTGGAAAGACAATGAGTACTAACAAAAACTTTGGACTTTTCCTGTCACCAAATAGTAAAAGTTATGTACTTTAAACCTTTGTAACGATGCAACAATCCAACCCTTCTTGTAATTTCCTTACTTTTTTTTCCTACACACGAATATGAGACGTTTGTTTTTCCGACCGTGGTTTTCTCCTCCTCTTTGTTTTGCTTGAGCGAATCCTTACACTCAGCTATACATTTCACTGCTGCGCTGATTGCTGCTCACATCTTCCTCCGCCGTGTTCATTCATCATGTGCGTGTCTTGCCCCGACCCCCGTCAAATTAAGAACTCTCTCGTTGGAATCCCGCCAGGGTAAATATTGTTGTCTGCTGTTAGTGATTAAGTACAATTGTTCCTAAGCTATTAGATTTGGGAAAATGACTCAGTTTTATAATGGAAACATAAGCAAAGGCCACAGGAAGTTCTGAAAGCCTTCCCTTTAATGGCGAGCAGGTGATCTTGTAATGGGTCTTGACTTTGGGCTGATGCGTGTGTCATAGCCTGAGTGAATCGTCCGACCGGGCGTTGTAATTCCACTTCTCATGCAGCCGAGCGGCTCCTCCG
The DNA here is from genome assembly GCA_911649635.1 of Poeciliopsis gracilis. Classification (NCBI taxonomy): domain Eukaryota; kingdom Metazoa; phylum Chordata; class Actinopteri; order Cyprinodontiformes; family Poeciliidae; genus Poeciliopsis; species Poeciliopsis gracilis. The sequence continues at coordinate 543,233 of CAJVRI010001102.1, read as the reverse complement.
CTGCCCTTGGTGCCGAGTGCCAGAACATTCCCCATTGACTTTGATTCCTGAGGAGCAGCAAAGGAGCAATTGTGGATGTCCTCAGCAGGGAGGGTCGGGACGGACAGAATACAGATCAGGGAGGCTCTCCTCGCCATTTGTCCTTGAAAATGGCTGAAGCGACTTGTGTCAAAAAAGTTTAGTCTGTAGGAATCGTGGACCTGATTCTGGATGGCAGGTCTTTTAACCTTCCCTTATAACTCATAATGTCCTTTTTGTGGTTGCCAGTCGCTGGCTGCTATTTGGCAGGTGTACTTGAATGCAGTCAGAATTTGTTTGTCTTTGTATCGGTCAGCTCATTAACGGGGTTATGAGACGGAGAGGGATGAAAAACAACCCAGAACGTTTGTATTCCTCAGAGATACACCCAAGACTAATTTGTTGCCGGTTTCCAGTCTTTGTCGTTGGGAAAATTTTGACCTGTCAGGATCAGTTTTAGCTAATTCCGATTTGATTTGAAGAACTAAAATGATTACATGAAAACAACATTCATTTCTTTTCGTCTAGTTTCTCTGCTGTAAGTAGCCATTAATAATTTACAGAGGTGACATCATGTCGCTGTGGTACAATGGAAAACGTCATTTCAGAAGCATGCATCTGGAATTAGCCTCGTTAGCACTGCTAGCATTGCAAAGAAAATGTTCTCCATGGATATTTCAATGGAATGAAGGACATTTTGTGTTATTGTTTTGGTTGTTGTCTTTTTAGGCTACAGATTAGATGCAGATTAATATGCATTGCATTTGTATCTTGAAGTCAAATGTTCAGATCTGAATCTTATGGGGGGGGAAATGACATAAGAATTTCACATCTGAAAATTAGGAGGTTCTCTCCAACTTCAACCTCTGAGTCCAATATGGCTGCCAACAATTTAACACTTGATATACGTAGAACTAACTTTCACTTCTAATCATGTGTATCTCATAAAATTCTTGACACAATGTGCCACACAACTATTTTGCTATATAATGTTGGAACAAATTGTTTTATCAATGTGGTGTGTTTAGTGGTCAGAAAAAGAGTGAATTTTTCAGCTTCCGTGTCTTTGCCTGACTTGAGAATCAAAATTGTTTTCTGATAATCAATCTGCTTTTTTAGAAATATGTGCTTTGCATTGCCAGCGTTCCCCTGATTGGCACTTTTCTTTTAACCTTTTTTCACGCCGGTGTCCTTGAAACAGGCTTATAGGAAATGTTCATTGTGCAGTCACACAGTGTTGCTGTTCTTGTCTGAAGTTATCTGTTGGCTGGATGCTTTATCTTAGCAATTTGTGAAGCAAGATATTATTATGTTTATCACACAGCGTCTTTGAAGGAAGCGGAGTCTGAAGTTGCTTCAGTATGATCCCATATTTGTCAAATATTGTGCTATCAGTCCTCTCTGACTGCGTGGAATTGAATATTGATGGAGTTTTAAAAGTTTGAAAGTCACACTTTAGAGGAAACTTATGTAAATTCCTCCCCGCTTCGCCGTTCTGTTTCTTTCGCAGGCCTCTACCAGCTCTCTCCAACTGTGAACATGCCTCAAGACGACACGGTGATGATCGAGGACGACAGGCCGCCCCTGCTTCCTCCCCACCTCTCTGACCGGTCGTCCTCCAGTTCCCACGACGACATGGGCTTTGTGGGAGAAAACCCGGTTGTCTGGATACGTGAGATGCCAGGTCATAATGAATGGTAGGTTGCAAGTTGTTCTTTAGAACTGGCTAAATTTTTCATGTATCATTGAACTCTAGGTAACCCTTGGTGGAGAGAATCAGGATGGTGGATGTTTTCAAATTTTTTATTATGGAAGCCTTAGTCCTCGACGCGGCCGTCGCATGTTCGATTCCCGACCTGGCGACCTTTGCCACATGTCTTCCCCCTTTTCTCATCACCCACTTCCCTGTCAATTCACGATCAAATAAACATCACGAGAGCCAATAAAACCTTAAAAAAAATAAATGATAGTAGAGCATGATGCTAAGGACAACCCAATTAAACAAGATTACCATTTCACCAAACTTTTTGCGCTGATTGTTAAAACTAGCAAATTTAAATTACTGGCCGGCCATAAAACTCATTCAATTAAAAATGCTAAAAACTTGTTTTGTTTTTTATCTTGTTTTGTTGGCCAAAACTTACTATTCCAGACCTGTGCTCAGAGACTGAACAGTATCACTCTATGGGCCACACTTTGGACACCCCTGCATGATGTTGCATATATACTATAAAATTGAAAAGTATAGTGTTATGTAAACTATGGCATTACCTTTTGTACTAAGTAGTTAAAAAATGAAGTGCATGTGAGTTTTAAGTCAGTAGAGATACAAACCAAAGGACTTGCAACTATAATTACAGCAAAAAGATAGTTTCATATAAGTATTGACTGAAGGGGGGCTGATGTTTATGCAAAACTCCCATTTTAAAATGATACATTTCTTTACATGTCAAAATTATTCTCTCGGTGTTCATCTGTCACATAAAATAATTTGAAGTTAGTCATTGTAACATGTCAAAATGCAAACAGTGTTACACTGGCACTGTGTTGTACAGTGTAATTTATGGTCTGCAGTGGAGCAGGTCAACCAAACGACTCCATAGCAACCAAAAGAAAGAGAGACAGGTTGTGATTTTTATGTTGCATGAAGGTTATATCTGAACACAAATGTCTACGCGTCTTTCAGTATAATCTTTTGTAACAGCGTGTCGGTGTGTGTGCTGTGTAAGGCCGTTTGATAAATAATTGATCAGCAGTGGAAGTCAAACTGTGAGTAAAAAGACTCTCTGGGGCTCAAAGTTCCTCCCCCTCCTCAACTCCAACCACCCATGGGATTTTAGTGCCCGACTCGGCGTGCGGACCACAGGCCCGGCTGCAGCACCCTCGTAATAAAATGAAGCCAAGGCTCATCAACCTTGTCAGAACACAAAGTCTCTGTTGGGAATGGACCGCTTAAGCTGAGGAAACCTTTTTGCACCAGGCTTGTTTAAAAAAAAAAAAAAAGGCAGACATTTTAGCAGTTTCAGCAGCACTAAGAAAGCCCAGCCATTCACCTTAATGCTTTAATATATATTTTTTGTTGTTTTTTTATCTGTTTTTTTTTGGGGGGGGGGGGTTGCGTGACAATCTTAGGCTTTACACCAAAGATATACTTGCTGAGTCAATTTTTTTTTTCTCCCACAATTCAAAGTTTTCCTCTCCCTAAAGTCTCCCCCATCTCTCCCTCTGTTCTTCTCTTCCTCTGACTCATTTATTATGGATGAGTGGATTTGCTCAGCATGCCTGCTGTTCATGATGTCAGAGGTTTGTCATAGCGGATTAGGTCTACAGCATATGTCTGAAATGCACTCAGACTTCCTCATGCCACAGCTACAGACACACTCGCGCGCCCGCCCCGCCCACACACAGCCGCGGTGTGTCGACGCGCACGGCGCTGGAGTTTTACCGCACACCGGAGCCTGGGGTTATTCTGAATAATTCATGTTTTGAAGTCACAGACACACATCAGGCACACATTGGCTTTTTACTCACCAGCTAACAGCTGGCTATAAACAGTAAGAGTGCATCATCTTTCTGACTTACTTATACCGTTTCTCATTTTTCTTCCAACATCCCATTGGAAAAAAAAAAAGGAAAAAAGAAAAAAAAAAAAAAACATCCAGGGAGGAGGGGAGCTGTGTGGGTCAGCCAGAGTCCAGTGTACTGGAACTGTTGCTTTTTAATTAAGCTCTTGCTACAGTTGAAGTCAAGGGCCTGGGTAGATTGAATATGTATTGTGCAGAGCTGGGAGAGACTCACCTTTGCCCTCTATTATTATCCAGCCTTCTGTCCTCAGGGGAGTACCTGGCCAAGGCCACAGCCATGAACATGCTCTGCATACGCAAGACTGGCTGGACGGCTTGTTAAATCAGTGTGTTTTCAGGCTCTCCCTCTTGTCCTCCTCACTGTCCCTACAATTGGACAAATTAGTATTTTCCGTCTCCTACCGCTAATTCCTTTTGTTCCACCAGGTTCCAGATATAACGCCTTGGAAAACGTAGATACACCCAATGAGGTTCAGACAACCACAAACCTGAATGCACTTCATTGGGATTTCATGCCGGACCGACTTGAAGGAGTGCCTGATTGTAAAGTCGAGGAGAAACGACGCATGATTTCGCAGTCTATTAAAAATGAAAAAGTAGAAAAGCGTGGTATACATTTGTATTCAGCCTCCCTTATCTGTAAAAAAATATAAAGTTCACATACAGTAGAGTCCTGTAAATACTTAAGAACCTCCATAGCAACATTAAAGCTGCCTATTTTAAAACATCAAATATACCTTAACATGCATTAAAGTGCACTTCCTTAACACTGCCACAGAATCTAACAATCACAGCCTTCTTTATCTCCAGTCTTGATGGTTGCAGCCAATCAGATAAATGTCTCTCCTGTATTGGTTGTTTTGCATATGCCAGTCAACAGCATCTGAAGAAGCATTGCTTCCAGCTATTTCCGCCTCCCATTGACATGTATATATTCTCAAACATATGAGTTAGTTTAGCACATAATCAAACGCGTGGATGTTTTTTCCTTGCAATGTAAAAACACGGAAGATCTCTGGCACCGCTTTACTTTCTTTTCTTTCGTCGTTTTCAGACTTGCAGGGAAACGAACTATATTTTCTCAATGTCCTTCGGTAATCCCATATAGCCTGTCCTATAAAGCGCTGCTGAATGAGCCAGTTTTGTAGGAAACGAATAAAGTAAGAATGGAAAGTTTTACCAGTCTTTTTCGTGTAATAAATGTCAGGAGCGGTGTGTTTCCCTTCAAACTGGCTTTAAAAGTCAAAGAGTCTCGATGCTTTCGACTAAAAGTCTGAGTTTGGTCGCTGCATGGGCGTTGAGGAGTTTGTGAAGCCGATGCAGAGAATGATGGTGATGGAATCCAGCCTTTGCTATCTCCTGGGTTTCACTGGATAAATAAAGGCTTTAAATTATTACTTTGCATATCAGCACTAAAGGTTGCTCAACACTGGGTCCCGACCCTCCACATTAATTTCCTCGGCTGTGTCTCCCTCCTCCTCGTCCTCCTTCATGAGCTTTAATGGAAAGCCAAACAGGAAGAACCATGTCGAAGTGATATTAAGCAAGACATACACGACACACCGCTAGATATAGTGTCCAAATAACGGGAATAAACAAAGAGATAAAAGGATTTGCTAATAGGAACTGGACGACTTTTCTTATTTATGGCAGATTTAGTCGAGTAAAACAGGAAAAATAGGAACACTTCTTTTCTCCACCTGGTTTCTGTCTGAGGAGCTGACAGAGTGCAGTTGTGCTTTCATAAGGGCGTTGTGTGTTTTCTCGCTGCACTCAGACCCGTGCTGTCTGAATGTCCTAAATCCTAAATCGAGCTCTAGGAAAAACATTTGAGTCGAGGGTACTTCAGCGGGTCTGTCCCGTCAGGTGTGCAGCGAACCGCATTGAATCCACGGCCTGAAGTGTTATTTTCTCGGCCTTTTACTGAAACGCTACCGACTTTGTCTTTGAGGAGCAATAAAATAAAAAGACTTTTTCAGCTTTTCTGCGACAAAACATGCGCGAGTGTCTGCTTAGGAGAAGTTTTAGAGACAAAAGGAGCGCTGCAGCATCCTGCCTTTGATTGAGGGAGGAATGAAAGCGTCTCCTCAGAAATTCATCCTCTGCCTTTCGACTATGAACTCACAGTGATCTTTGTTCTTTTCTTAAGCTTCTCCCAGTTTTGATGCTGAACACAACAGACTTTGTGCCAAAAGCAGAGTTCTGATAAACCATTAACTTTTAAAGACCGTATTATAGTCTAGAACTCAAGGACTTATGTTTGTGTTTTTTTTTTTGGTTATTATTTTTGTGGCACACATAGCTTTGGAGGTGTAAAAGATAATCACAATTGTAATATAACGCTCCTAAAATAGGTTTTCCCGACTATGTGGAGATATTGGTTTTGCTGTTTCTTTTAGTTTTATCTATTGAATTGTATGATTGCTTGAATTTTGCTAAACTTTATAGGACTATGAATGGAAATTAGCATTTTGCTAAACTTGGTTTATTTACACCAACATTGTACCTTCACTAAAAGACTAACTTACAAATATCTTTTTTAGCAAGGCATTGGAAGTTGTTTTAAATCAATAGTTTATTCATGTTGATTTTTAAAAAGCGGTATTTCCATAGGCAGATTAATTCACTTATACCATGAAGAAGATGCATCATTATGGGAATCATCTGCCGGTGGAACTATTACTTTTTACTAAATGTTAAGGAATTACTGGCTTAAAAATATAAAAGTGTTGTTAAAATATTAGTTGAGTTACTTTTGTCTTATTTCAAGGTATTTACACAAAAAAGAGACGAAAAATACTCTTAAAATTTTGACCGGCTTTCACTGCGCAGGCAGGGAAAACCTGTCTTGTTTCATTATTTGTGTGTACTGATTTATATCGATTGGTAAATAAATTCAGGCTTCGGACCTTATCGAAACCCGAATGTAAGCAAATCGTTTACCAAATGGCAAGAGATTATCATGAAATCCTTAGAAAAATAATACGGAACAATAGAAAACAAGTGGGAGCTCTGCAGCGGCGGTTAGTGCGGTCTGGACCTTTCTGCTGGACGCAGCTGACGCGGGTGTCAGCTCCTATTAAGTTAAGAGAGCGGCGAATCGGACAACCAGGGAGACGGTGTGAGAGAGAGAGAGAGACAGAGAGAGAGAGAGAGAGTGAACTAGACTGTGTCCTCCTCGGTCTCTATGAGATGTCACAGGTGGAGACATCATTTTGCAGGCAGCCCTGATACAGGCTGTCAACCAGCCAGAATGGAAAAGGGATTCCAGTCAAACACACAGGCAGACATTTTTTTGTATTTATTTTTTTTCCACACCCACAAACACACAGACGCGCGCAGTCTCGCGAGTGTTTAGATACACAGTGGCTGGTAAACAATTTCACAAATTAACATATAAAGTGGAAAAAAGGTCCACACAGACCCGAGCAAACAAACTTTGCAGGCAGACTGCCTACTTGGGTTGACTCCCTAATAGTCTCTATAATCAGCAGGGTAACTAAGATCCCCTAGTGCTCCATTAAGCTCATGCTTTTCTCATCAAGTTATCAACATAATGACATAGAAATGCAAAAAAAGGCCTGTAGTGAACACGCACCCACACGCCCACATGCGTGCTATTTGACTAATCTGAAAAGTTCACGTCGGTTGGGGCGTGACTGTATTTGTCAGGTAACACACATTTCCACACATCCATTCTTTTCTCTCTCTTTTTTTTTTTTCCAGAATTGCCACAAGTGCCCTGCAGCCGTGTGCATACTGAGTACGTTTCACTGGGACGCGGCTGCTAGAAACATGTCATGAATGTTCTCGCTGCTCCAGTCCCCCCTCCCTGTGTTTATCTCCAGCTCGCTGCACAATGCTCGGGGTGTGGCGGCGACATGTGGCACGCTGCGCCTCTTTGATTGTGCTGCAGCTGAATCTCAATATTTGTGATAATGCAACCTGTTCGCTCAGGATTTTTGTGGCAAGTGATTCCTGGCAACGCTGGTTTCTGTTTAGGAACTGCAGCAGAAGAGGATGTGATTTGCAGCATTTCTGGCATTCACAACAAGAGACAAGAGATATAATTAGTAGGGAGTATCTAGTGTTGGTGAATAGTTTTTTTTTTTGTTTTTTTACAGTTGTTGGCAAAGCTAGCATTACAAAAACAGTTGGCTTGGTGTGTGTCCTCTGCAAACCTATGACAGGTTGGAATCATAATAGGATAATAGAACAACTTTGCTGTACTCAATCTATCCTTTCTGTTGTCAACTTAAGTCTTTCTCTTGCTTTCTTGCAACTCGGATGACATGCAGACATCTCTAATCCCCATTTAATATCATCTGTGCTGTGTGTTTTTGAATTTGGCATTTTTGCCATTCAGCAGATTTATTGTCAAAATGTCGAATTGCACACTATATAATCGAACAAAACAAATGCATGTATCCATGCACCCCCTGAAAGCCAGAGTACCAGGAGAAAACCCACTTATCCACCCAGAAAAAATAACAAAAAACCCACATCTACAAAGTATTAAAGGCTAAGTCTTCTTCCTTTAGTAACAACTTCTACACAAAACAATCTTGTCAACATAACTTGGTCAGGTTGTGGCGTGTAACTTGTATTGTCCTGTCACCAGTCTGTCCCACTTCAGCGCTAGTCGGTTTGAAAACGGTCTGAATCAGGTCACCGTTTCCTGAAGGTGAATGAAAAGTGTTTTTTTTTTGTGTGTTTTTTTTTCTGGTTGTCCTCTGGTGCACGTCTGTAGCAACTTCACATGTAATGCCTTATGCACTGAAGGCAGCCCAGCGATCAGCAGCTCAGCCATCCAGTCAGCTGAATCAGAGCACTCAAACCTCTGGGGAACGTTTCTCTGGTTTCTCTCCTATCCTGGTTTTGACGCATGTAAATATTTTCCAGGACTTTTACCTTTTATTCACAATGAGATGGGTGTTCTATGCATGCATATATTTTTAATCACGTTCTTATTTTGCGCACAAGCTAATTATAGGTAAAGTCACTGTAAGGTGATTGTCAGCGCAGAGAGCTTTTAGCAAGCGCCACTTTGCGACGAGGCCAGTGTGCAGTTTGACACATTTTCGTTTCCTGCGAGGAAGGCAGAGATGGGAACGCTAATGCAAAATGCAAGTGGAAGTTGTGGTTTTGCCTGTGAGCAATACTCGGCTCTGGTTAATTTTAGATGATGGGTGAACTTTAAATGGAGAGGAAACCATCTGCTCAGTATTGGCAAAAATAAAAAAAATGCTTTTAAAATCTGCTTATGGAAGGAGAAATTGGGGAAATGTGTGATCTATCTAGCTTTGGCAGCCTATTAAAAATGGGCTAGAGGCATGTGGGGGACCAACCATCCAAATCGGTATCTAAATGATCTAACTCGTGAGAATTAGTTATATGGTCAAGGTCCTGTTGTTCTTTTGGGGGGTTTTTTCCAACAGATTTTTTTTGTTGTTTTTTTTCTAAGGGTATAATAGGAAGCATGTTTCAGAGTTTCAGGGTTGTGGCAAACATATTCCAAGTCTCCTCAAGTATTTAATCTATTTACAAGAAGCCACCTCTACGGGGAAATATGTAGTCTGCAGTTAATTACTCTGCTGCATCTGCAAATGTTTGGCTGCTTAAGGGTCAGTGACATGTTTGTTCTAAAAATAAACCAAGTAGAGTGTTAAATGTGTTGGAGTCGAGGGCTTTACTTACAATATGTAGAAAATATTACTTTTTACAATTTACTATTTAAAAAGGGGTATTACGTATTTTCCAGTCACATAGTGCCATTTTATAGCACAATCAAGTAACCGTGCTGCCTTCAGTTGTTATGAATAAAAAAGCTGTACAGATTAAAACATGTTGAAAGAAATGTTGACTTTGTATCATACCCGTATCTGGCAACATGAAATAGACCTCTGTCTCTTTAAGAACCTCCTGTCTCTTTGGACACGCCCCCTTCAGCTGGCTCTCTCACCGTTCTTGGGGGCGAAGAAGTTCGCGTGATGAGTTCTACCAGGTGTTTGCTAATTGTTGCTGCTGCTAGTCTGGTGGAACTTTGGACCGAAACTCCAAGGTGGAGCTTTGGGTAAATTGGTGATGCATTGAATGAACAGTCGTTTTGTCACCCCCGAATGGTTGCCAGGGGAGATTCAAGGATTCCTGAAACACGCATGAAAGAGTGGAAGCAACACTCCAGGTATGTGTTTGATGAGGGAACAAGATCATTAAGATATCAAGCTCCAAAAAAGTCGATTTTTGCATAATACCTCCCACCCCAGAAAGATTTATGCATCTTCTGATCAAAGCTGTTTAGCGGAATTGGCACCGCAATGCCGAAAACAATCAGTGGGAGCCGAGACAGCTGGTGGTTCTGATAATACAATTGCCTTTTTTCTCATCAGGTTGTCGAAGGCTCTCACGCTGTGCATTTAGTCATTCCTCTGTGTGTTTCATATTCAATCAAAAGCGGCGCTAAAACAGTTGCCAGCTTAAATTTGATTCCCCACTAAGCGAATTGACACCACTGCAGAGCTCTCTCGCTGAACTTCACTCCTACTGCCCACATATTTCTCACCAGTTTCACCCAGACACGCTGGATGCTGACCATTTGTCTGCATAATTATTCCCCCAAATGGTCACACATTCATCAAGTCTCTATAACCGAGCAGCAGTGCGTCTGCGGGCCCCTCGCGTTGTCCTCGTCCTTTGCGCGTGTTCGATTGTTCCGGTGAAACATCAGGAGTAAGAGTGAATTAATCCTAAATGCGGGGTGAAAATGTGCCACTTTCTAGCCGCCGCTGTCTCAGTCATGCTCTGACAAATGACATTTGTGGAAGTAGGAAAATAGAGGGCAAGCTGATTTTGTGAGCCCCCGGAATGATGACAGGAGGAAAAAAGTGAAAGATGATGAATAAATGAATAATACATCTGTGCTGTCATTCCCCTCTCCCCGCTCCGCCTCACTCTCTTCCTGTGTCATCTGGAGTTGGCCCTGCGAGGCAGTCTGATCTTAGTTAGAATTGTCAGGTATGGTCGATGGCGAAGTGACAAGTTGACACCAGTCCCTCTGTTACACACAAGGCAGGTATTTTGTTAAATAGGGTTGACATCCTTAAAAAGAACGATTTAAATGCAAACAAGTGCCATCAGCTCTGAAGGGGAAAAAGCTCAGAACAAAGGCTGCTGCAAGAGGATTTACTTCAAAAACACATTTCTAATATTTTGCACCTTCACAAGACATTTTAGACTCGCCGCATTTTTCCAAACTATAAGTAGCATTTCTTTTTCATTCCCGTTGGCCTTGTGACTCACAGTCAAATTGCGGCTTATATGTTTTTTTTTTTTTCCCTTCTTCATGATGCATTTTTTGAGTGATGCAGTAAATGTTAATTTGTATTGATTGACGTGACCTTCTGCAGCTGCGAGGAAAGCTGATCACGGGCTTGAAAGCTGTACGGCCAGAACAAGGAGAACAAGTCCTCAGATAGATGATTGAAGAACGTGTGATGCAGTTACGCCTGCTGGTAGTTGCCAAGGAGATGAATATAAATGCCTGTGCTGTCGTGTCTTCTTGGTGTTGCTGCTTCATGCATCGCAGCAATCTCTCTACCGCCCTTTATTTATACTTCATGTGTCTCTGCTCTGTTGTGCACTTCAGCGGCAGAGCTGAGTTTTTGATCCCTGAGCATGGCTGCAACAGTTGTCCTTGTAACTGTGGCTTGGTTGGAAAGAGTTGTCATCTCACCGTCCGAAAGCTGCAGATTTTAATTCCAGATTCCTCGTGCTGATTTGCCCCTAAGCAAGACAACTCAACAATAAATTGCCATTGGGTGAATGTAGCTGTAATGTAAAATGCATTAAGCGATTGGTAGAGAAGGACTGTAGAAATTCAACCCACCACGCCATAATTCTTACTGAACTTTTCTTGGCAAATTGATAAAGTTCATTTAAATACATCTTTTTCTGGCGCACCCTTGGTTTTTATAAAAGTAGTTCCTTTATAGAATTGAGGCTATAGGAACATTCCAGACTCCTAATGATAGCCTGCTTATATATTCCAAAACCAGCTTTGACATGTTTGGCAACATTTTCCTGTTGGGAGCTCCAGCTGTGTTTTATGACTTATGTCTAAGTTCCAACCATCCGACTTCAACTGGCACCTTCAGATGAAAGGAAATTGGTGGGGATGTTTTGTAAAAAAAAAAAAAATCCAGGAATCACTGAGGCTGGAGCTGATTATGAACCGAAAGGCGCTGAAACAGTTACGCGAGTTGAAAATCGGCATTAATGGAGAGGCTGCCGACCTCAACAGAAACACCTTTCACCAAAACGGGCACCTTGTAAATTTTGCAACTTCCCACACGGACCGGCTCGTTGCCTCCTTTCCACAAAGCCTGTGGATTAAAGACGAACTGCAGTTGGACGGTTGAAACTTGGTCACAGCTGATGTCTATAACAGGACAATGATTCCACAACACAGATCATAACACATCATAAGTTGGCCAACATTAAGCTGTAGAGTTACCCTGAACTCAACCCTGTGGAGAAAACCTTGGCCTGTGCCAGGAAACTAACAGATTTAAATAAGCTTTTCATATTCTGATAATGAGTAGTGGTAAAATATCCAGTCGGAATTAAAACCCACTTCAAAATAAGTATGGTTTTTCTGCAAAGTGACCACAGTTGTGGAGTTTTATGTGTATATTTAGGCAACTATGTGTAATGTTGACCCCGTTTTCAATGTAAAGCATTCAGGAAATTCAAACATTACACCCGATTTTTCTTTTCCAGAATCATTGAAGGTGTACGCTTTATAATTATGCCTCCCTCGTCTCCTACTAGTTGAACATGCATAATTGACAGAATGAACAGAATGAATGAATGCATGTTAACCTCCGACATGTTCTGCATATTATCACTGAAAGAATCGAAAGCACAGCGATAGTCATCTAAGGCATATACACCATTTGTTATCAATTATTTTGTCTCTGAGTAAATGGCAACATCGTTATACTCCGTCCTTTTTTCTTTTTTTTAACTCCCTTCTGATTTTCTTTTAATTAAGATCCAGACAGAGATACTGAAGATCTTAAAGGGAGTTCTCTGAAGCGGGTTGGATTCTGTCACGCTCCAGACATGCACGTTTAGAGGGTGGTGGTGGTGGTGGTGGTGGTGATGGTGGTAGGCAGGGGGGTGGATGGGAATCGAGTGGCCCTGACCCCTGGAGCTCTCTCACCTCACTGGGGTGCCACACAGCCTCCTCTTTTCTAATTATTCCAAACGTAGGCAGAGGTGGAGGTTGCCTTCATTAAAAAGAGTCGTTGAAATGAAAGATTAAACAGTGTGTATACATATATATGCAAGTGTGAGCATTGAATGTCGATGTTCATTATGTGATGGAGACCGGGTCGAGGTTTGCGGTTGGGTAAATATTAATAGGTCGGTTTTATTCCTCGGCCGTACAGCAGGCGAGGCCGCAGTCACGGCTGCGAAACGTGACGCACATTTAAAGACGTTTGTCCTGCAATCAAGTAAACTGCGTCAACATCGTGTTTAATCTGCCCCTCTGTTTCTTCCCATTGTTATCCCGATGGGCCGCAGCTCTCTGAGTCCGGACGCGGAGCCCGATGGTTCCTTCCAGAGGGAGGGCTTCGCCCGCCAGAGCATGTCAGAGAAGCGCACCAAGCAGTACGAGAGCCCGGCTCATCTGGACATCATCAAGAACCGCAAGTCCAAAAGCATGGATCTTGGTAAGTTCTGGGGCATTTAACACTTGCAGCTTTTGCTTGACTGATGCAACACGGTTTATCTTTACGTTCCCTGAGGGCTTTAATAGTTTTCCGTCTAATAGAGTAGAGTAGAAATGTAAATTATTGTCCTGCATTAGATTCTCTCTTGGATTAAAATATGAAAAAACCAAAAACATGACGTTCAATGAGGGCAGAATTACAACATAAGATAAAACAATACTAGTTATAAAATTAGCATACAGAGATTGAAAGAAATGTGCAGTTGATTAGGATAATAAAAAAAAAAAACATGTCCTGTATGTTTTTAGTGTTCAGTGCTTTGGAATACACAGACTGTTTATAAATACTGGAGAAAATGCCAGTAAGAACTGGCAATATGGACTTAATGTTTTATCACAATATTTTCATTTTGATAACAATAAAAGTGGAAAAAAAAAAACAAGTAAAAACCAATAATACCGACAATACAGATCGACTTGGGGGTTGGTTGTCGTCACCGATTCTTGAGTTTCTTGGGCGCTGTGACGATCATAACATTTTCACAGCATGATGAAGGAAGTACATGTGATAACGCTCCTTTGTGCACCTGGGATTCAACAATTGCCTCCATAAAAAATACAGTCAGCTTTTCAAGACAGCTGTTGTTTCTTCTGGCTTTCTCTTTTAATCTTAATCATGTTGACTGGTTAAATATTTCACCTCTGTTCTTGTTGCAACTGCTTCCAGACCAAAGAGAGTTGATGTGAGCATAGCCTGGTAGCTAATATGTGTCTGACATTCAGTTCAATTCAAAAGCAGGAGATGTTTTTCATTCTCCAACCAGTTGATCTTGTTGACCTAAAAATCTAACATTTTAGCTGGAGTGATTTATTCATCTTCATGTTTTCTAAGTCGTAATTCTTTATTTAGAACTCCATGCTTGGAAATTGAAGCCTCCGTAAAAGACGAGCTTTTATTGAGAGCAATCTGCTTAAAACTAAGGATTTATGTCAAACTGTTTGCTGCTTCATGTGTTTAGAATTTCTTTAAATCTTAACTGTTCGTGTTAAGATTTAAAGTTAAAGGTGAACTTGAACTCTGAAGACGGTAATTGCACAGAACCTTTCCCTGCGGATTCTCTCGGATCCGTGTATAATTACATCAGTCAGCAGTCTGCAGGTTTCTCCATCAAGTTCAGGGACCGGGTTTCCAACATGAAGCTGCTTAGGAAGATGTTAATAAGAGGTCACTGGGTTGGTTTCACTCGGAGCATTAAATTGGTTTCCATTATGCGCTTTGTGTGTTGAAAATGTAATTGAGTGTCGCTCCTGAGAACAGGAAGAGGGCAGAAAAGACAGGATGCTGAGATAACTCACCTTAATGACGCTGTTTGTCTTCGGCGCAAATGCATATTTTATCAACACATTTAATCAAAAAAAAAAAAAGATCCATAATTGTACCAAACCGGAGCCGCCATTTATTCGTCAATTTGATTAGCCGAAGCCGGCAGGGTGTCTTTCTTCTGAAACTGGGTCATCTGCTCACGCTGTGGTGCCTGTCTCATCTTATACCCAATCTTATTGATCTGCAGTTGTTGAATTATCATTATACGGGTGTGTCACTGGGAGAAACTCTAAGCAGCAGTCCTCCTATCTCGTCTGTGTTGTGATAGCTGTGACTACAACTTTACGTGACAAAGCAGCAAATAATTGCACTTCAACACATATCTGTATTAACACCAGGAGTTCTGTAGCGTGCAACATGCATAACATCTGTTTTATGTGTGTTTTTATTTGCTGAAGGTGCTTCTCGTTCTTAATTTATTGTCGGCGTCCCTTGTCAGGCTTGCATAGCTTGAGGCTTTTGTTCTATCTCTCAAACTCAGACTTCAGTTTAGCATAACCTGCTTTTAAATTCAGATGAGAGTGAAAAGAAACAACAAAAAAACAGCGTGTTGCATTCACATTTTGAATTCCTGAAATATTTTATTGCATTTGAATAAGTATCAACTTTTTCCTTATGGAAGGTTCTCGTTTTAGATGTTTCGAGTTGCTTTGGAACCAAAGCTATTGGATCACTGACCGAAACATCTGATGTGTGTCGATGATTTTGACGAAGGCACTCAACAAAATGCAATGCCTCTTCCTGGTTTCCCAGTTGATGACTGTATGTTGTTTTTATGACTTTTTATTTTTGAGATTTTTTTTTTGATGTAAAGCACTTTGAACTGCCTCGTTGCTAAAATTAGCAACACAAAAAACACTCTATTACAGCAGGAAAAAGTTCTTCAAGGGATAGTCATTGTCTAAGTGTGTAAATAATGTACTGACCTTTGTACATGTGTACACCCTTTTACGCCCATTATAATGTGCTTTACATTAAATAAATTAAATGAAAAACATCATAGCTTTGTACCAAATTAATTAAAATGCATAAACCAAAAATGAAATTAAACAATGCAAAAGAGATTCAAATATTGTCAAAAGTTGCTGCTTTATTGTAATTAAAAGGTGTTTCTGAAAGTTTTTGTGGGGGTGGAGGGGAATAAAAGGCACACCTTTCACATTTTTATTTATGTCAAAAAAACAATACAAATTGTATATTTCCTTCATTTTACTTCATTTGCTGTTAAACTATCACGTAGATCCCTAATAAAAACCTGCGTTGCTTCACTGTAGCTTAGCTAAATATGACAAAGTTCAATGTGTATGAATAATTTTGCGAGCTACTGTAGATATTTTCGACTTTTCTCTGATTTTGTTCAGATTCGCTGCAAGTCCTACGGTTTTTAGGCGCTCCTCATATACTCAATCCACAACTTTCAATTTTTCCCCCATTTTGTTCCCCCCCCCCCCTCTCTTCACTTTCACCACGTTTGAAGTCTCCATACTCAATTCAGCATACAGATCGCATGACTTTGAGGCCTGCCTTTACTGAAATATGTTGAACTTGTCAGACTCCCTGCCGCTTTATGTGTGTCAAGATTAAGCGAAGAAGGGGGGGAGAAAGAAAGATGTGAGATGGGCCGTCTTCCAGTATTAATACATTATCTCATCGCAGGCATTTGTAAGCCTCATGATGGACAGCTTTTTACATCAGGTGTAAGATCTTTTCTATTTGGATAATTGAATCCATCCTTCACATTCTGACTCGGCCTTCTTTTGCTTTGCTTGTGCTTGGGTAACGTGGCACCAAGTGCACTAACTAATAAGGTGGCGGGTTGTTAAGTACAAACCGATGAGATTAGCTGCAACCCAGGGGTCAGTGGGAGCGAGCAGCTAACGCTTGATACACTGTCATCATTATTCCAGACAAGCGTTCTGGTGGGTCTGTGGGTCAAGAAGAGAATGGTGGAAAAACAGGCTTATTCTCTTTTTTCATAACCAGATCAGAAATAGCTATTTATTGGATGTGGGATTGTGGCCCCTTTGCACTCTCACAGTGAAGAGTGTTGATGTAATTGCCGCATAGTAAAATTAGTTTTTTTTTCTTTTTCATATTGCTGAGAGAGACTTTTTTGTGGTATTGAGTACAGAACGGGCAACCGATGCCAGCGCCATTGTGCTCATTCTGGGTGCAAATTAAAAAAAAACAAAAAAAAACACTTAATGCTCATAGAAGTATGGAGGGCCAAAGAGAGGCTTTTTCTGAAAGTAGATTCTCTTAGCCGGCTGGCCTCCTCAGCTCTTGCAATTGATCCCTCATAATCAGACTCTTTCTTCTTCAGAATTTAACGTATTACATTAACACAGACGGCCTGTTAACACAGGCAGTTTTTAACACACGGATATTTGTAATGAAAAGTTGGTCTTAATGGTGGAGTTCATCATGTCAGCTACAAAAAACATTCTTAACTCTGTCCATCTGTCTGTATAACCTTCTGTCCAGTTCGCTCCAGTGTATTCTGGGGATCCCTACACCCTCCTGGCCCAGAAAGTATATAAAATACCTTCTTCTTTAACCTTTGTTTAACCAGAATAAAACTCTTTGAGATCAGAGATCTCTTTTACAAGAGTATCCTGACAGCAGTGCAATTAAAAGAATTGGTTACAAAAAAAACACAATCCACCGTCAGAGTTTTCCTGAGACTTCTGCCAATGGGACCTGCCTTGAAAAGAATCCTCACCGATTACCCAAATGATCTCAACTCAGTCCTCTCGATGTGGAGGAGAAGGGGATCTACTTTGACAACATGATTGATGAAACTCTTAAGCCTTTGCCTAAGGTAAAACCCATCCACCCTGCAGCGGAAGCTTATTGTACTTAAGTGCATCAGGGATCTTGCTCTTTCAATCATGAGCTATGATGGGTGAAGGTTAATACAAGAATTTGTAAATCAACATTTTTGCACATTTTTGGGTTCAAGGACCAGACACAGTAGCTCTTAAAAGCAGTTCTGCTTCTCCATACTCCATAATCCAACAGCACCTATAAAAAGCCTTGAAAGACACAAAAGTCATGTGGACCAGACAAGCAAACCCTCATGACCTTATTAGGGTAAAGATCTAGTCTACCGCATTGTCTAACTCTCTGGTTCCATGGTCAGATAAATGGTTTTGAACTTCCTTTTCAATACCATGTTGTAGACTTTCTCACAGGGGGAAACGAGTGTTATCCTTTAATAGTTGGTTCACACTCTCCAGTTCCCTCTTGAGTCCAGAGTTAGGACTAGTACCTCTGTCTGCAACTCCAAAGATGTTGTCCCAGCCCTTATATCCCTCTCAAACAATGTGGGCATTCTTTTCTTGCCTCGCTATCAATTTCAAACTGAGTCATTCACATCCTGATCACTAGATTATTCAGGTTGCTATGGATTTTTTTTGATCTAACATGCTACTTCTCTAGAACCTTTTCTGATGCAGTATAGCACTAAATTCCACACCCTTGATTCCAATACACATGTACTGTGTAGAATAGGAGTGCATCAGAAGTGACACACATATTTCACAGAGGCAACAAGTTGCTGAAGCGTACGTTGCAATTTTTTCTGCCTCCTTAATTCATATAGCAGGCATAGGTTCAGGTCATAAAGGCAAATGTTGTTTGTCTTGTACAAGCCGCCAGAGGACGTACTCACTCGTGTTACTGATCCACCACTAGGATAGACCTAATAGCATATCTGACCCGAAGACACCTTATTCTCATCAGGATACAAGCGCACGGCCTTTATACTACCCCTTTAGAAGCTATTTTTACCCTAATTACCCTTTTAACGCCCAGTGTAAAGCGCTAACTCTCTGAATAAATTATGTGTAATGGAGAACCTGTCTGTACACAGATCTTTGAATGCAAGGACCTGTGGTGAATAATGGTTCGGTAAGCATAGTCTCAGCCACTCTAATCATACCACGGGCTTCTGTCGCTGTAATAACTGCTTCTTATTTATTCATAGAGTTTGCTACATCTCCTTGATAGTCCTTAATAGCAATAGGTTGTCTCCGATTAGTTGTCCTTGGCCTTAATTACGGTACATAGCTCACCGCGTTGGCCAGTTTGGTTTGCAGCCGTGATGAGTTTCAAGGTGTACTTCCTCTCAGTTTAATTTGATTGTCTTCTTTTCTTATTCTGATCATTTTAATTTCTCCCCCAGACGTGTTGGGAGTGGCAAACCCATGTCTGTATGCAAATGGGGGAATTTGTATTTTCTTCCCTCTGAATACGAAGGCGATGAGCAGCGCAGCACTGGGGCTCCCGTTGTGTGATAGGAATCACATAATAGACCAGTATACAGAGAGCTGTCCGTCAAAGTCTCCCAGGAGAGCCGGGGGCCCCAAAACAAAGGCAGCTTGGAGTCATTTGGGTCTGTGTGCAAACTGTCTCTGTCTCTCTCTCTTTCTCTCTCCTTTTGCTTCCCTCACGCATTCTCTTTGGGTCTTTGCTCCTCTCAGTCATCCAGAGCGTTGACTAGAAACAATGATGAGTAGGATTGTAGGGCAGAATACCAAGCAGGAGGATAATTCCCTGTACAAGTACAGCAGATGTCATTTGGGTTTCTTTGAACAGGCACTGAGTGAGCTCTGTGGAATTTACAATTGGCAACCTTTATTATTTTATTATTTATTTATTAAAAAAAAAAAAAAAAAGAAAGAAAAAATATGGTTTTAACATTTCAAAGTAATTTGTGTTTGAACCATTAAGCTGGGACATTTTGTATGGCTGTGGTTTTGCTTTTATTTTATTTTTTTCTATGAAATAGAAAGTTTTTCTCTCTTGTCCTTCATACATTACACAGTCTGTGAGTTAGAGAGACTTATTTTGTTTCTGTTAGTGCTGTAAATCTGTTTATTCTCTGTTGGCATTCATATTTGCCATAACAGCATTCAAATAAAAACTATGTGCTTGAAACTTTTAGGATGAAGCAGCAGCAATCCTACTCAGCATTTTGTCAATAAAGGTGCATGTAGGACATCTCCTTACCTAAACAGATGCAGTGGTACAGCCTTGTGCTCTGCTATATGCTTTCGGCATCGATTGCATGGTCTAATTAGCATTGACCAAAAAGGGAGAAAGGTTGTGTTAATGATGTACAGTATTACGATGTTTACTCCCGTGACTGGCAGCTGACCTTTGAGCCTATTTGATTTGTTTGCCACTTAAATCCATACCTGGCATTCATGACAGTGAAGCACTCAGTGAGGACCTGTGTGTTTGTTGCTAACAAAGCAGGGAAGGATTCTGCCTTATGTGCAAGGATTTGCCAAGATATGCTCTCCATTACGCTGCTGCTAGCATAGCATGTTTTCCATGCTAGGCCAGCTAGCATTGAAAACAGTTTTCCTGTTACAGTAAGTCCCACTAGCACATTCACCAGCGACTACATGAGATTGATTGACAGCGCAGAGACCCTCCTCCCAGCTCCGATTGGTTGTTTTCGTTTGGGGGCGGTGCATTTCTTCCGACTGCAATGCTAGGTCAGGGAGAATGTGGAGGAGATCAATCTTTTCTCTTCACACATTATCTGTCTCATGACATACATGCACACAGTTTTAACAAATATGCAGAAAGCAGATTCTAAAAATTACAAATTCAACAAAGAAGTTGTTGTGGAAGCTGCTCAGTCCAAATCAGCTAAGCTCTAATTTCCACAAGCGCCACTGAAGGCAGGAGCCAAACATAATGTTTAGAGCAGCATACACCAACACCATATGGTCATATTAAAACCATTCAGTGAAGAAGAATGAGCCAAAGTCTTTGAACGCGCGAACCTGGCAGGAGACGTAACCCGCAAATTCTTTCATCTGGAATTGCTTTTTTTATGTTTAGGGGGCGGCTTTCCTGCGCAACAAATAGTTTTCTTTCATTTAGAGTGTTTGTTTTGTTTGCCAAGAGGTCCATGTGATCACCGGCAGTGGTCGAACACGCCTCATTTAGGCTGCTTTAGACGTGACATGGATCCTGTTCATATCACTTAAATGTTACTGCTCCTTTGGGGTCCCGAAAATTGTTTGCATGTGTGTGATGGAAACTAAATCACATCGTGCCATTAGCTGTCGAAAACCCAAAAACCTTCATTATCTAGTCTAATGTTAATGGCACGCGTCCTTTATGAATACATTTTCTCAGCATATGCCAGGGCCTCTGAGTCAATAAGTCCAACAACTTTTACTATTAGTATTGAAAGTTTGTTTTTAAAGAAAAAGCTGTACTTGTGCATGCTGTTTGGACAGTAACCTGCTGCACCCTGAGTCAAATAGGAGGAAAAGGGACTGAAAATCGAAAACAGATCTACTTGTTTACCAGCCGCTGGATAAGGAGAGAAGTCGGGTAGCTGATGGATGCTCCCTGACAAAATGAAACACCAATACCCAAGTGTAGCTCTGCCTGCATAAGCTAAACAAACCTCTTGAAAGTATTGCTTTAAAAAACAATTAAAAAATACAGCTGTCTGGAACACAGAGGCAGAATGCTTTCTGTCGTAACGTGTTAACAATTTACAATTCATGTTGACTGTGTATTTGCGTTGCCGCGCAAACTTTAATAAGTTTGCGCATAAATACGCGGTGACAAAGTGCCGCAATAGCCCCAATGCCTTGCTCAGACATTGCTACGGATTATATAAATGATTGTAATGTTCTGTGAAATTGTACACTTTGTGGTGGTTCAATGCTAAAAGCTAATCAACATGAGGATCGGGATCTATTTTCTTCACTGGTTTGTTGTCGTCGTAGCTGACATCCATGTCTGACATTTGCAGAAGTAAAAACTCTGTTAAAGCCGTGAGATTCCCATATAGTCTATTATGCATCTCTAAGAAGAAGTAACAAAAAAAAAAAAATCACTGCAGATGTTAAAATAATTTTAGGTCTATTTAAACATTTCTTTTTTAATTATTACAGTATTAAGGAATCAAAGGAAGTTGTCTGAACGGCTGCGGTACAGTAAATACTTTCCCTTAGAGTTTGAGGTAGGGTTGAATCAGCAACAATGATACAAAGTAAAGTGTAATTTATAACCCTAAATAGTCTTTGGGAATATATATTTATGTGATTTTTAACCCCTCCCCCAAATTTCCCAAACCTTCCAAAGAACATTGTTTAATTGAACCAGTAAAAGTAAAACAAGCCAAAAAATACAAATACTAGATTATAACTTGTCATTATATGTTTAAATCATGCATAGAGTCATACTCAATTTAGTAATTTCAGTAGCGCTGCAATCCATCATCAAAACAAACAAACAAAAACAATCTGTATGCTTGCAATCTGATTGGTGCTTTAACTCCAGACCAATCACCTGCTCTGTAACAGCCGACCAATCATTTTATCCTGATCTGGTAGATTGTTTGAACAGTTCAATTCAAATCTTATTTATTTATTAATTTATTTCATCTGTAATTCTGTTGGATTCTCACATATTTACAGAGCAAGTAAAAAAAAATATAGATTATAGATAATATAGATAAGTTTATTTTGGGAATCAATTCTGAAGCGAAGCGCATTGCAGTCACACAGACTGATTCTTTTCACGCCTTTATTTCGTTTTCAGCCGATGGAGATGTGACGCTTAAGATTAGAATATTACATTATCTAAAAAAAAATAACTGTTTAATTAACAGTTATTTTTAAAGATGCTTTTAATCTACCAAGCAAGTCTCATCAGAATTCATACTCTAATTTATTGAGTATGATTTAATATATTATTACAAGGATTTATTGAATTATGTCACTAGTTGCCCTCGTTCTTAAGGTATCTATTTCTGATTTTGATTGATATACTTTTTTGCAATGACGTAGAGTCCTTGTTAAAAATATGAAGCATTTATTTAATTTAGACATACTAAATCCTGCCCGCGTGATACTAAAAGCCCAAAAATCTCACGACTGTTTCTACACTCCGCACTCGTCTTTTGCAGGTTTTGAAGAGCGACAAATGGCCTCTGCCCCGCGTCTAAAAAAGTCCAGCTCAATGGAGAGTCTCCAGAAAGATGCCGCCGGCATCGTCGCGGGCGACGGGATCAACGTCCAGAGGATCCATCCGCACATCATCAGGGGGCGAGGCTGCAACGAGAGCTTCCGGGCCGCAATCGACAAGTCATATGTGAAAACCGGTCTCCTACCAAGGGAAGAAAACAGTGTGGACACCTGTGAGTATTTATATATTTCCGCTTAACAATTCTATTTTTATTCTTGTTTCTACTGCAAATATCTCATCACACTTGAAATAAGACAAAACTAACTTATAGGTAACTTTTCAACAAAAAGGGTGTGATTAATCGCTGAAAAGTTCAAGGGGTGTGAATATTTCTGCGCGTGACTGTAGTCGTCAGGCGTTGACAGCACACACACACACACACGCACACACACACACACACACACACGCAGGACGCGGAGAGACAGCCGTGTTACAGTTTCCGACAGGTAATAACACTGCAACACCACAAGAGTAATCACTCGATATAAATTTCCTTTCACCATTAAAGGATTCCATTAAAAGAGCTGGGGGACATTTGAAAAAGAAGGAATTATTTGCCTG
Organism: Poeciliopsis gracilis; assembly: GCA_911649635.1. NCBI lineage: Eukaryota > Metazoa > Chordata > Actinopteri > Cyprinodontiformes > Poeciliidae > Poeciliopsis > Poeciliopsis gracilis. The sequence goes on along the minus strand of CAJVRI010001102.1, from coordinate 519,943 downwards.
AAACGCTTTGTTCTCATAAGCTCTGTCGGCAAGCCACTAAATACAGTCTTATCTCTGCAAAGAAAAATGGGGAAAGCAACCGATTTCCCCTGCTGCAGTATATTGCATTCTCCCCATGATATTCAAATAACTCTGTTTTTCAATTTAGATAAAAGCAGCCAGCCTGCGCTCGTCACTGAGGTTAATAGTCAGAGTTGACAGATAAGCCGCTGCCTTCCACATGCTCCCAGACTTTTATTTACATAAAATAAGAACGGAGGAATGGGTGTGGAGGGGTGGGGGCAACAACGCGTAAAGAAAATGTGTCCCCACAAGATATTCTGCTGGACAAAAACAAAAAAAAAATGAAACAACAACAAAAAAAAACCCAAAACGCACTTCCTCTTGTGCCGCTTTTGTGTTATACTGTTCTGAAGGAATAAGATAGAGAAAGTAAAATCGTCTCTCACGTCTTTTATGTGTTGGCGGGCGGAGAGAAATGACTTGCAATTTTCTTTGTCTTTCATAACCTTCGCTGACAGGCCGTCTTAAAGCTCTATGATTATCAAGGGAGAAAGGTTTAATGGCTGATTTCGGAGAAGTGACAAAATGTTTCAGGCGATAGTCGCCTGCCGCGAATCATCTTTGCGCCTCCTGACGCTGTCGTCAAGGCTTCTGCTATCGGTTGAGAATGTCGAGCTTTTTCTTCTCCTTGAGACCCATCAAATCAGTCTACCCGGCCTCACCTTCTGATGACAGACGGAGAAGGCTTTTTCTCTGCTTTTGAAAAGATATAGCTCTTTTTTTATTCCCCCTAATTTAATGTCATGTTTAATAGTGTATAAATGTGTCTATATATTGACTTCAAATCAGCTTGAACGTGAACAAAAACCTGCAGATGCAGGTGTGCGCAGAAAGACGCGTTCATCTGCTGCCCTCTGGGAAGTTCTGGATTAAAATATTGAGAGTGTTATCTGCAGCTCAGCATCATTAAGCGGTGGTAGGAACATTAGCACCACTGCTAATCTCATTCATTTAACTAGCCAGATACAGCTCACAGCTGCTACTCAGCGCCATTGTTCTTAAGTGGATGATAAGCAGGCGGCAGACAGAGGGATCAAGCAGATCCCTATCCGGAAACCGCATTCGAATGTGTGCAGGGGCCCCGGGTTCATCTCAGGTAATCACACCAGCCCCGTTTAGCCTGCTCACATCCAACTCCCAATTCATTTGTGAAGAAAGTCCGGTTCGTTCGGGGAGGCGTGAATGCGCTATTGAGCTCTGGCACGGATCAAAAAGGCAAAGTCTGGGTCTCAAATTGAGTTCCAAGCGGCTACCGCTCCAAAAAGAGGAAGCGAACTGCAGCGCAAGGCATTCTGGGTAATGTTGGGAATAAAGAATTCCGTGTGCTCCTCTATCCGTTTGTAGCATGCAAGTGCATGCTACACATGCACACTCTCTAGGGAACACCCTCTTTTGGATGTATCGGCAGTTTGCTGGATGACTTGTGTCTTTGCCACTGACTCACTTCTTTCGCCAACTCACACAATGCTGAATGCATTCTGGGCAAAACGGCCGGGCACTGCCACTACATCACATATGTTTACAAGTCTTACATCTGAGTTGGTGAAACCTGCACAAACCCTGATTCATATACTTGGACACCATACGCTCAACCAACCTTAGATCAACACTCTTTCTCACAATGAAGTGGGTCATGACTTGATCCTAGCGCTGCGGTTCTGCAATTGTTACTGAAACTGTCAATAACAGTTGGGGGAAAAAAAACACACACACACATGAAATAGATCGTCCAGTTTCTATTAAAACTACATCATCACTTTTTGAATGGACTCGTTGAAACGAACTGAGTTTTCCGAGACGTTCTAATGTGGTGCGTAGGCACCTGAGCAAACAGAGGCGAGAGGCCGTGTGCAGAGACCAGCTGCATAATCTAGCAGATTCAAGACACTAATCTCCTTTGTGTTCTCGCCGTTCGGGGCTCTGTGTTCACATTCCGTTTCGGTGGTTTCCTTTGAGGTGGCAGCTGAAACAAAAGGCTGATAGCTGCACAGATCACAAGAAGAAGAAAGCAAAACCCGATCATCCTTCAAATCTGATTCCAGCATACGCTCCCCTACCTTAGGCTGCTAAATATCTTTGTCTTGCCTCCCTCTTCTTTCCACATGATAAGCACTTTTTTCTCGCTCTTTCTTTGTCTCTCTCTCTCTATATATATATATATATACATATATATATCAGAGGCAGAAGTTGAACAATGACATGCATGGGTGTAATACATTGTAATCTAAGGGACATCTACTTCATACCTCAGAGCGCAGACGGGAGCCGTGCCAAGCTCGGCGCACGTCGTATTTGCAATTATGATCCCCAGAAGCCTTCTTCAAGATTATTTAAATGCATAATTAGTGACGGATTAATTACATTTTCTACATTGATTCTGATTAGATGTGATGAAAACTTTGGGTTTAATCAACCTTGCAGCACCTAAGGAGTTCGGTTTGAGTTTGATGTCGGGTTTAAAATTACTTCAGACATAATTAAAAATCAGATTCGCATGACTATCATTACTGCTTACGCTTGCGTGAAGGCGTTTCTTTTTGTGTTTTTTTTTTCTTTTTTAATGTGTAAAATACAGCAGAAGAGTTATTTTTTTTCTTTCTTTCTTTCTTTCTGTGATCCATGTGAAATACACACAACTGAAATAACTTGAGCGCCTGAGCTAAGTGAAAATCTGTTCCACTCTCAGTGGGTGTGCAATGTAAATATATTCTGTTCTAATGAGGCGAATGAATTCAGTGTGTTTTGTTCAGAGCTGCTATACCTTTTGGGACACAGTTTTTTTTTTTTCTCCATGGCTCCTCTGATGTTGCTAAAAGAAAGACGTTATGCACTGCAACTGATAAAAGAAAGCTGGCGCTGTCTGCTGATTTCAAATACGCCTTCATTGATCTGCAGGGAGTCGGCTGAAAGTTAAAGTTCATTTAGTTGCACTTTTATTTTCTAAGCTGCCTTGGCTTGTGGAAATGTTCCTCACAATGTGGAAGTGCTGTGATAAAATATGTCCTTCTTAAGGTTCTTCTTTTGCTCTTTGTGCCTTAAATGTTGCAGATCAACAAACATCGTGAGACAAAAAAACAGGAGTTTGTATGAACTGCTTTTTTAAATTAGTGTGTAAAGGGAAAAATCCGTCCAAATCAGCTAAGCTCTATGTGAAAAAGTCATCCTCTAATGGCTCGGTCACTCCAACTGGCCACAATGTCTGCAATAACAATGAGTGGAGGAAGTTTGGCCTTTTCTTCTGGAAAATCGTTTTAATTGGAGGGTTTAAGAATGGTCCATATCAAGGTTTTCCATTGGATTTAGGTTCAGACTTAAACTCTTCAAGTCCAACACGTTATGTAATGTGATGCACATCCTCCAAACGGTTCTATCATTGTTTTGTGCCTGGTGAAATTGAAATCAAGTTTCCAGAAACATGCTTTACTAGAGTTGAATCAAAGGAGCACTGTTACTTTTTTTTGATGATCCTCACCCATTGCATTGCGACTGCGCAGCAAGTCTGTACCGTTGCTGTGTGTTTAACACTCCATCTGACGTTTTCTGTGCTTCCAGTGGATGAAGACACGGAGGGGAGCTACCGGTCAGGCCTCGAGTCGATGTCCACGAGTGATGACCTCAGCCTCGGCGGCGGGCTGGTTGATGACAAACAGAAAGACGGTGCGCTGGGCGGGCTGAAGGAGACCAAGAGCGCGGACAAGGAGAAAGACAAGGACAAGAACAAACCAAAGAAGGGTGTGCTGAAGGGCCTGGGTGAGATGTTCAGGTAGGAACACCAGAGGGCTGAAGCTGTGCTCCCACGCAACACCGACACCCTGACACTCTCCGTTTGCGTTGCCCCGAGCGCCAATCGCTGTTTTGTGTAATTCCACACAACACGTTCAGCAGCGGATCATACAGACTGAATACATTCTCTGGATGTCATCAGCGCTAATCAGGGACCCTTTTCCTTGAACCCCGTGAGAGTGATGGAGTGAGGGGAGGGGGAGTGGTTATCGACCTCAGGGGCCTTTGGCACTTTAGAGCCAGATTATTTTTAATAAGGGCAACATGTTTTATTCATAATCCCATGTGCGCGGCCCTTCTTTCCACATCGCTCAGCATTGGTTAACCAGCAGACATTGTTCAGAGCCGGTGCGAGCGCTCATGGGGAGGAGCCTGAACGTCGCTTGGGGAATTAAAGACCTTTGGAGATGGTAAAATCGACTTTGAATCAGTTAGCACTGTTGGCTCTTCCTGACTCGAACAGCTTCGGTTTCAACAGCAAAAGCATATATTTCACTTCTTCTTCTCTCTGAATCTTTTCGCTCCTATTATCCAACCACACAGGATGCTTCATATAAATTATGCACATTAAAAACATTTGCTTTCGATCACAGACCGACTATCGACGCAGACGCATTCCCAGACTCGCACTCGCATAAAACTCACATCCTGCAGGTATCAATTCAGCATTCCCGTCGCATGAAAAACTTCCAACGGAGTTCCATTAATTATTTCGTTTTCTGCACATTTTAATAGGGCATAAATTAACGGCGACGGCGCTCCCCACCGCTATCACGCCGTAAGTTGTTTTCATGTGGATTACCTTAATAGGATTAGTTAGCATATCACTGGGAAAGGCACAGAACTCTGAACAAAAGACGACAAGCGTGTTTCCAGGTCACAACTGACGAACGCGCGGGGGTGGGGGCTTGTTTTGTTTTGAATGATTTCAGTTCAGCACATTTCATGTTTCTTTTTATTTTTTAGCGCTGCTCAGATGTCATTTCAAGGTTTGGCAACAATATACAAGTCGCACACCAGGCAAAAGCACAAACACGCAGAGATGTTTTTTTTTGTTTTTTTTTAGGAACTGCAGAACATTTGAATAGAGGCAGCAATTTGAGCCAGAGGTCTGACACTCTGACATGCAATCAGTGCTGTGGGCAAAGCTTAAATCTTTCTGAGTAGCTTTGTGCTGCTGGTGATTTTCCCTGTGCATGTGGGCCCAGTACATGCCCTCCTTGGCCTCATCATCGTTCTTCATTATCTTTGAGTGCCACAGTCACTTAAGAGTTGGCATGCTGCGGGCCACTCTGACACTCCCAGCGCTCTGTGGCTTTAACGGCAGGCCCCGCGCCTCCTGAATGCAAAGAGGCAGACCTGAGAACCGACGACAGCGTGTCAAGGCAATGTGGAAATTTCTGGGTGTGAAAAGTTACAAATTTGCTTTGATCCTTAAATTTCCTAGATTTTCAAAGCAAGTCTTAGAAATTTCTGAGTTTGAAAACTCAAAAAAAGCAGAAATTGTCTAAAATTTTTAAAAAAAGTATTTTTCACTTGAAAGTTACAAATCTTTCATTTGATCTCCAAATGAAAGATTTGGAGATCAACCAGAAATTTTCTCCAAAAAAAAAAAAACTAAAAATTATAGAAAAAAATTGGAAATTTCTGAGTTTGAAAAGTTGAACATTTTTGACTTCTGGAAAATTTCTGAATGTCAGTACTTGAACATTTTTTACTTGTGTTTCAAGTTTGTCCTAAAAAGTTTCCTTGATCAGTGTCAACATTTTTGCTTGCAGTCGTCATGCTTTGAGTATTTTTCCTTTTTTCTGGAAAATTTCTGAGATCAATCTAAAATAAGTTTTTTCAAAAAAAATGTCTAAGATCAATTCCCAAAATTTGAGTTATTTTGACTCTGGTGTTTTCTCCTATCTTCGATGACCCTCGTAGCGAACCAGCCTGACTTAGCCTCAGAGTTTTGGCGTCGTCTCTCAACAGCTTCTACTTCATGTCATTTTTCACCTTAAATCCTGTAAAACTCCTATAAAAAGCCGTCTTAATGTCTTCTCTTCGTTTTTCTCCCATTCCACCTGACAGTTTAAAAAAAATCTTAACAACGGCAAAGAACTGAGGTGAAAATAAACGCGCCTCGCCGGGTGCAACAACAAAACACTAAGTGCTGCGAAATGCCTGGCGGCCAGGAGGGAGGATAGAGAATCAAAGTGTCATATCTGTCTGTTGTGTGTCTCGCTTTTAGCAATTCCGGCGAAAGTTTCGTTTCATTTCGGGGAGGAGAAAGTTGCTGCTGCTCATGAGAAAGGCTCCGGCTGACAGGGGGAGGAAAACGCTCCTTGAAGGCTCGCGCTTCGCGGACGGAATTCATCGCGGTGATTTTCGCATTCGGGTGTCTCGGCGTTGCATCAAAACATCAAAAAGACATCCTGATCAGGTTAATCCTTTGTGCTGCTTGTCTTCACGGTTTTCATCAGCACGAATTGGACAGCCCGCCGCGTCTCCCAGATGCACGTCTTCCACACGGTCTGCCTCTCAGGATCGTCAAGGAGTTTTGCAGCTCGCTGCAGTTTGAGCTCATTTGCATGCAGGCCTCCTTGGATGGCCTGATGAACGTGTTGTCCACGTCCACCTAATAGGCAGGCTGATTGGGAGTGCATTAACGTCGGTGCCCTGAGAAAAGGAGGGCCGCCTCGCATATAGGAGTTCAGGGGAAGGAGAGATGAAATGCAAAAAAAAGAAAAGAAAAAGAAAAAGTTGAGTGCAAGAGTGTATTAAGTTGTGTTGTACAGAAAGAGAGCCGAAAGTCACGCTGGGCCTTTCTGGAGTCCTTCCTTCTCTTCTCAGTAGTTTACATTACAGGTAGTCAGAAAGTAATTTGGCTCAAAAAGTGAAACATGTTTTACTAAACACAGAGTGAGATGTTGTACTTTCTCTCTTTTGTCACATTTAAACTCCTCAGAGTATATAATCTGAAACCAGACCGAGGTGTGTAGAACATAGTTATTAGTCAAGTTCAGTCAGTGTGAACATCCACTTTCTCATTTAAAGTTCATGTCTGGACTTTAAAGCTGCATTATGCAACTTTTACTTTAAAAAAAAGACATATTTGTCTTTTTATGTGCGATGTGAAAGAACATTGTGAGACACCGGAGAAAGTCGAGCTCCTCTGCCTTCTCCCCGTGTTCCTACTGCACAAATACCCCACTTAGTCAGAAACAACCAATCAGAGGCATGAGGAGGGTCTTAGGACTGTCACTCATGCACGTGTACAAGCTGCTACCACGCTCTCCTTTGCTGGTCCACCACAATGGAGTCTGCCATGAATGCTAAGACTAGTTAGCACGGCCACCGATGACATCAGATAAACAATAAATGAAACAATGACCTCTGAAGGCGAATGAGGGTTATCAGAATAAATGGGGTTGTTTTTTTTCTTTAAGTTTAACACTTCCGTTATGTTTCTTTCACTTTTTTTCCAAGCAGTACGGACATTTTTGCAATGTAAGCCACCCAGTAGACGCCTCTATAGTCTTATGAATGGGCTGGACTCTCAAGGTTTGCGTGCAGAAGATAAAAACAGCCCTGGGCAGCGATTCATCTGTGTTATTCTAAGAATGCCCGTTACATGCATGTTGTCACAGTGTACATGTCTGCATTCATTAGGCTATAGGGGCCACACGGGGACACATTATCCCCCCTAACCACTATGCTTTATTATTTATGTCCTTTCCAGTGGATAACACGTGATCGTTACCTTCCAGTCCGATCAGGATTGTTTCCATGTCCGCAGCTTAGCCCAGGGCCGCGTTGGCGTGCTATCGCACAACGATGCCTCTAGAACTCCCTTCAACGGGACTAATGAGGTGTTGTTTATCTGCTCTGCGACTGACTGACCTCTTCCATCAGAGCCCCAAACTCCATCACTCGGTGTGAAAGTGTGTCACGTCTACGAACATGCACCGAATGGAGGAAAGAAATGGCCGTGGGGAGCATCCACCCTGCAAAAACGCAAAACCTAAAAGGATAGTTTTGGTACAATTTCTAATAAATATCTTAGTGTGCTTGAAATAAGACAGAACTAGCTCACAAGTAACTCTAGAGCAGCATGTGAGCTTGTTTTAAGTCAGTAATTCCCAAACATTGTTCTAGTTTTCGGGGCGGATTGTTTCACTAAAACATGGGAAAAATTTGTTGTTGTAAGTGAAATGATATACATTTAATTTCACCCAAGCTACAAAGCTGACACGACACTGCAAAAACACAAAAGGTATTTGTGCACACTAGTTTCTAGTGCAATATTGAAATAAAATACAAGTAACTTTTCAGCAAGATATCAGCCTATTGTAAGGCAATAATTCCTTAATATTGTTGAGAAAGTAGTGGGTCCTCTGTAGACTATTTCACTAATAACATGGTGAAAATGTCTTGAAATAATATGCCAATGGAACTAGAACTTTTTTTTTTTTTTAATTTTTTTTTTATTGATTAAAACAAGCTCCTATAACTTGCTGAAAAGTTACTTGTTCGTTTTTATTTCAACACATTTGCACTAGAAACTAGGCTGGAAAAAAATACTTGTATGTTTTTGAAGTGCGGCGTTGGCTTTACAGCTTGGATAAAACCATATTCACATCCTATATGTGATCCTTATATATATTTATGAAGATTAGACTTGTATGCATTAATATGCATTCAAACGTTTTGTCTTTAACTTTGTTTTTTTCGTCTTTTTTTTTTTTCCCACTTTGATACATCAGAACAGCAGTAGAGAGACAGGAAGGTGAAGCCAGGGAAAATGCAAAAGAAGAGCTGGGAAGGGAAATGGGTTCCACAGAGAGGAGGTGGAGGGGGGGGGGGGAGGGAGAAAGGGAGCGTGTGCACTGGAGTGAACTGGGGCACCGGGGGAGAATGGAAACCAAGGATGAAAAGCAAAGGGAGGCGGGGGGTTGGGGGAGAGAAGGAGAGAGGGATGAGAAAAGAGGGGAGCCTCTTTTTACAGTCAAGCCATCACGCCACTGTCTGCCTGCCTGCAGGAAGGTTTGGGGGATCTGTGGAGGTTTTTGTACGTCTTAATGCAGGCTGTTGGGCGAGCGAGCTGCGAGGCGCATGTAGAGCCGCGTGTCTGCTCGCGTGTAGTGCCCGTCTGCGTGTGTGGAAATGAAAAAGATTGCTTTAATAGGCCCTGGCATCAACTTCAACCCTTCCTCCCCTGTGTATTCTCACCCACACAGACACACGCATGCTCACACACACACACACACACACACACACACACACACACATACTCAGTTTTTTTTTTTTTTCTTGATTTTTACTACCCTCCCCACCAATCTGATAAGTGGCATGCCTCATGCAGAGCCATCAGCCGACACTGGAGCTTAGTGTGACAGTCGCGACCCCTCTCCCCTCTCCGTCAGCCCCCTCCTCCCCCACCAATGCGCAGCCCCACTCAAGGCTGCGCAGGGGGACTCGGGAGGGCCGGGGCGTCGCGCGGAAAGGAAGAGTGGTGAAAGCCGGAGAGGAAGGATGCTTTCTGTCCTTCAGCCCCTATTATTCTTATGCAGTGAAGGAGCACGCCTGAAGTGCCGGGAACCGGACCGGAGCAGGACTAAAGCGTGTGTGTTTTTCTGTGCATGCACTGGTGCTGCCTGGAATATGGATAACATATTGCAAAACGTGTGACCAGCTTTTTGTAATATGTGAGTATATCACTGTAAAAACACAATATCTCACCAAGTATTTCTGGTCTAGTTTCTAGTGCGGACATCTTGGTACACTTTAAATGAGGTAAAACTATCTTTTCAACAAGCTATAGGAATTAATTTTAAATCAATATTTCCTTAATATTGATTTTTTTTTTTTTTAAGTATTAGTTTCATTGGATGATTATATCACTTATAATGATCATTTTCACATTTAATCTTGCCAGGTATTTCTTTTGTCTCGTTGTTAATGCAAATATGACACATGAGACAAAAGTAAGTTGCAAGTAACTTTTCAAAAAGACATAGAAGCTTTTAAAGGTAAATATTTCCTTAATATTGATGAAAAAAAAAAAAGTATTATTACTTATAACTAGAGATTTCTCACACAAAATCTTACCACCTATTTTTCGGTCTAATTTGTTGTGCAAGATACGGGCCTCTTCCAAGTCCGTAACTCTTGAATGTTGATTAAAACGTCCTGGTTCTGTTGTGTATTTCACTTATAACGAGACCTTTTCCACATGTTATAAGTGAAATAATCTGCCAGTGGAGCGAGTACTTTTAAAAAAATCAATATTCAGAAATTATTGATATAAAACAAGCTCCTGCATCTTGTTGAAACGTTGCGTTTAAGTTCATGTCGTCTTATTTCAAGTGAACTGAGATATTTGCGCTAGAAACTAGACCATGAAACAAAAAAAACAGGTAAGATTTTGTGTTTAGCACGACTCTTCCCTGCTCATGTTGTTAAAAACCAACGATGAACAAGCTTTGATCATCATTACTACACTGCAGTGACACACGCGTCGGTTTCCTGCACACACACTCTCTCGGTTTAACACACGAGCCTCTCCGCTTCCCTGCGACACGCGCTCGCATATTGTAATATTGTGCCACATTTGATTTGAAGACAGCAATTAGACGCCTCCACATGAGAGCCCTGACATCTGCTGAATGTAATCTGAGAGAAAATGATAATTGTCCTGCTTTTTCTTTTCCTTTTTTTTTTCTTCCCCGCCTCACTTATCACAATGTCTGGGCTGAGGTATTAAAGGCAAGCATGAGGCGCAGCGTCAAGCTGGAGCCTCTGTGTAGCAATGAGTGTCGTGTGGCGCTATCTGAACAAAAGACTAATTATGTAAGAAGTCATTAAAAATAAAACACATTTTTAATGTGGATGGTGAAGTGAGCATAAATAGTAACTCGTATTTGGATAAGATTAAGTAAAGTACACTGGCGGGAAATTAGTTTTGTTTTGAATATTTCCTGAACTTTTTCATTTTTTTGCCTCTGTTTCAATAAAGACTTTTAAAGTTCGAACGAAACAAAGTAGTGATCTTAGTGTCAGGTCAGTTTTTCAAATAAACATCTAAGCAACGTGACACGCACTTGTGTTTACACCCAACTTACTCAAACTTTAGTCTAATAAAATGCCTTCAGAAGTGGAACACTGCAAAAGCATAAAATCTCACCAAGTATTTCACTTATAAGAAATAATTATAAGTGTACTCCAAATGTACTAAGAAATGCACGCTAGAAACTAGATTTTGGTGTTTTTGCATTGAAGGTTTATGGCACACCTAAAAGCTTTCCAGTTGCTCGACTTTTCTTGACCAGGACGGACAAGAAAAGTATTAACTAGTGAAGCAGCCAAAATGTCCATGTCTCGTCTGGAGGAGCTACAGAGATCAAATATCAGGTTAAATAATCGGTTTTCACGTTACTGCAACTGTTTCCATGTATGTTTTTAGAAATATGATGGAACCAACATCTTTTGAAATAAATTCCTCAATTTATTTCAAAAGATGTTTTTACCCTCACTTGAGATGGTTTTGGTTCTGGTGAAGAAGACTTGATGATCTCAAGGGGTGAAGGAAACACATTTGCCAAATAAAGTCTGACATAGCGAACATTTACCTCATGGCGGATCAGCTGTTTCCACTGTTGGCGTGCAAGTACATCTTGCCCAATAAATACCAAAACATTCCTGAAAGCCTCTTTCCATTTTTCCAATATGTGCGACTATGCTGGCTTGAAACTGCAGCATTGTCAACATCTTAGAAAAGTACGTTTTCCTGGTTGATTCGCTTCAAACCAGTAGATGGAAACACCCTTCATATGCTTTTTTTTTGTGTGTGTGTGTGTGTGTGTGTGCGTGTGTGTGCGTGTGTGTGTGCGTGTGTCTGTGTGTGTGTGATATTTGAAAAGTTCGCTCAAAATTTGCATGACCATTGGCACATAGCTAGTGTTTATCAAAATACTGTACAAATCTAACCTTTACAGAATAGAGGCAGAGAAAAAGCCATTGTAGAACCATAATCTGGTCACAGGACCCGAATGCAGAACAATCCAGGAAGAACACCATGTCAGAGGGCGTGAAAGACTCCAGTCTGAGGCACAGTTTCACCTTCCAGCGGGGCAACGTCACCAAGCATTCAGTCAGAGCAGCAGTGGATAAAAACATGCAGTAAGTATCAGTGTGATTAAATGTGTCCTCGATGAAAACAAACGCCACATTTTTCCAAGTCTTTATTAGTAAGGACTGTGTTTTTGGTGATCTGGCACACCACATCAACGCATGCCATGCAAGTCATAAAGAGGCCATGAATGCAGCATGGGGGGACCAAATTAGTGACAATACGTCCCCCCACTGAGAAGATTAGCGACTCAAAAACAAGCCAGTTAAGTAACTAAACTCCAGAGTGCGGCATATTAAAGCAAACACAAACGCCTTTGTCTGGTGTTAAATAATTGAATGTAACTATCAGATTGTTGCAGGGCTTCAGGACTGGGGGGTGACGGCTAAGCGATTTAGACATGGGGTGAATCAAAGTGATGGGATTAAAAGGAGAGGTTGGATGGGAGCGGAAGGAGGGGGGTTGATTTTACCCACCGTAGAAAAATGAGAGACAGTTTTGTCTGGTTGGGACTTCTCTGCTTTTGGCCACTCAGTGCAAATATGATTGGGCAGCACTGGGCCTCCATCAGACGGCTCTGGAGTAATTAGGTTTGGAATGCTGCATGCAGTGCTCCAAGATAGACCTAGAAGCACGGAGAGTATGGGTGTGTGTGTGTGTGTGCATGTGTGTGTGTGTGTGTGAATAGAGGTGGTACTGCGCGATGGAGTTAATTGAATCTGAAATCTTGTTGGCCTGAAATGAGATCCACCGATGTCTCTCACGCTGCGTCTCGTGCTGAGGGGCTGCAAACATGACTGAATTCATAAAGTGCCTTATTAAAGAGTTGAAATTAAGTGTAGCAGTGCAACTCTTTCATAGTCTACCAGGCCCATAACTGCTAATGATCCAACCCCGACGGAATGTCAACCCAAAGACAATCTCTTTCTTGCTCCACTCCTCCCTTTGTTGCTTCGTTCCACTTGAGCTTCTATTGCCTCTCCTTTCCTTCGCCAGGATTTTACACGGAGTTCATCCAGTGTTTCTCGACTTTCTCCTAATCTATTTGATATTGTGCTTCTTTTTTTTTTATTTAGGCAAGGAGACACTTTGATGTTATTTCCCACTTTAAGCTGGAATCTCTTTGATCAATGCGAGGAAGGCTGCTCAACCTGAAATCTCTCTCTGAGGACAAGCAGGCCGAGCCAAAGTTATGGAAAAACATTTCAAAAAAGCTGTGGGCTGATCTGTGAAAGGAACAGTTCCGATTTGTTTCTCTAAAACAGCGTTAGTACACCATTAATATTTCCTGTAATAAAGCGTATTCAGCGTCTTCGAAGAGAAACAAACCAAAAAGCCCAATAAGCTGAATTAGAGATGCATCTCATGTTTGATATTGCAGAGACAAAGGTGAGAAATGCACAGGGGGGAATCTATTTATTTTCTCCTATGCACAATGCAAATGAAGTGGGCCGCCTGCTACAGTGGAAGTCATTACTAGTCTGCTCACCAATCTCCTTGGCTCCGAATGTAATGAAACAGAGGCCTTTGGCTGAAATGACCTTTCCCATTGGTGGAGTTCCCTCATGTGCAGAGACGCTAACACACACGGTAGATAGTCTGCGGGAGAGACAATCACCGGCATGGCGAGGAGGAAGAAGAAAAGCTCCGAAAATTGCTTTTGAATTGCAAAGATAATATCAATCAACGTTGAATTACATTTCTGATTTCCATCAAAGGCAACCAATTAAAGGAAGGAACCGGATTCCTCTTGCTCTGTCACCGCCTCAAACATGTGTTTGGCATGTTAAGAGAAAATGTCTGCGTTCTTTCTGTTTTTTTTTCCCTCCTCGACAGTCTTCAAAGAACATGTCGGGGAATGTGAGATTCCTTTTTTTTTGTTGGATCAGAATTTCATTCCTTCTTGTGTTTGTCATGAAGGAATCTTAATTGCTGCCTGTCTTCCATGCCATACCGTAACTCATGACTCAACCCGGGAAAGGTTGTAAGTTTGGAGAGAGATGGTTTGAATGCATGGCTGAGATGGATGAAATGGTCTGGAGCAGCAGATTATTATCAAGGCATGTTCAGACCATTAGTGAGTAGGTCGTTGGAGGTTCACGCCTCTGTTGTGATTGACGGGCATTGCCTCGCAAGAATGACTGTCCTTGAATTTTTCACATTTTGTCAAGACACGCTCATAGAAAGGTCAAAAGTGTTGACAAAGTTCAAAACAGCGTTATGTTAAAAAAAAACAACAACAATCCCAAGCTGTTTCATCTACCTACAGGGAAAATGGGAAATTGCCTTCTTGTCCAGAAGGGCTTCATCTTGCCACCATCAGAGGCAAAGTACTTTGGTACTTTGCCAAAATACTTGGCAAAGTACCAAAGTACTTCATTGTAGCCACAGGTTCTCCGAAACAGTCTAACAGAACCTCGACTGTCACCAGTCGAGGTTCTGGTGGGTCAAGTGCCTTGCGTAAGAACACTACAATGAATGTGACAGATGAGATTATTTTTCAAAAATATCATGTTTGCTGTAATTGCAGCTAAAAGTGACTCAACAAAACATTGACTCCTGGGCCACTGACTACTATTTAACACATACAATCCCAGTAACGTAGACAGGTTTGTGCTTTTTATATCAGTAAATGTGAAACTGGTTTAAGGGGTAAAGATTCTCTAGCTATGCACTGCCAACTTGCTCCCCTAATGGGATATGGACAGCTTAGAGGCAAAGAGACATTTATTGTACTACATGTTTTAATATTTACTTGTGGAATGATCTTGCAATCAACAGATATACTTTTCAGATTTAGCCATTTCTTTCCAGTATTTGCTCTTGTCATTTTGAAATTCCGAGTGCTGCTGTTTTAGCTCTTCTCAAAGGTGTTTTCAGATGACTAATTCAGCTTTAGAGGAGGACTGTCCTGAGTTATTTATCTAACCCTGCATCCTCTGGACTCCTACTTTTGCTCATCCTCACTTTGTTCACCATGACAGTCACTCCACCCCCTTTCCTTTCTTTCCATATATCCTGACACAACCGCCCATCCCCTCCTGTTTCGCCGCTGCCCTGGAGATTCATCACAGCATTGACAGAAAGATCTCTCCCGTCTTTCCTCGGAATGCTTAGAGGGTTGTATATCACGGCTCGGCAGTTCTGCTGTCTCCGATCTCCAACAGTCTCGCATGTGATGCTTGGGCCGATGCGCCTTCATGCCTGTATTTCAGTCTGACTGTTATGACACAAACCAACTGCCCCCTAGTGGCCCCCCCATTTACCACCACTTCTCCTTCAGGTTGAAAGTCATTCATTTGAGTGGCACAAAGCTCATTTGTCTCTGGACTTGTCAGCATTAAACTTTGTTTGCAAACAAGAATCGACAGAAGAGAACTACCTTGTGAAATTATATCAATCAACTTATTTTTTATAATAAGATTTAGATTTGGTTTGATGTGAAAACACATCTAGTTGAATCTCCAGCTCTTTTGCATAAGATTCTCCTGTTTCTCGTATTTGTAATGAAAATGTGGCTTGAGACGACTTTGCAGAGAAGCTTCACTGACAGGCGCTCTTGCTTTTCCATCATCTACCGCTGACGCCTGTCATCTGAGAGCTGAATGCTCGTGGACGAGGCATGTGGCAGAAGTCTAGCTGAGGACACAGACTGATCAAAATGGCCCATTAGGAATGCACTGTGTTGTTCGGTATCTAGGTCACAGCCTGAGCCACCTACTCTAGGTCTTCCCTAGAGACCTGACCATGCTGCCCATCTTCACCCTATCCCCTCCTCATCCCAGCACCCTGTGTGGAAGTGCATGATTGGGACATTAGCTTACCACCGGAGTGTGTGCCTATCAGGAAATATGAGCTCGTGTGACTTTCTGTTTCCTGGACAGGCTGTGTTCCTGGACGAGGACACTTGATAGCTGTTCATGTTTCACTGTTTATCTGTCTCCAATTTGACAGAAGCAAAGGATGACTGAAATAGTAATTCACATACAGTACCTAGAAAATGTTTTAGACCAGCTAAAAGTCACAAATGGGTGCGGAGTAAGATGATACAAGAATTTATGTATCTACTTATAAAAATTGAACAAATATGTGGAAAAACCCCCACTTCCACACACAAAGAAGATCTTTGTAAAACCGCCTTATGCTGATTTACACCTGGAAGCAAAATAGCTCAATCAGACCAGTGGAGGAATGAGCAGCAATTTTGCTACATATTCTCCATTAAACCAAACATTTTCTACCAAGTTTTCATACAGGATGCCATATCTATATCCGTCCTTTTTACCTTGTCTACTTTACCCTCCTTGCTGACAAAAAGTTCTCTGTCATGAAGGTAAAACTTGTGGCGTGAGCAACATGCAGTTTTCCTGTAGACACATTCTCCCACTGGAGTTGTAGATCTTTGTCGTTGCTTCTTGCCCAGTTTAGATGAAAGCCCCTGTCTCAACCTGTAGGAATACTTTAACAAGTCACTGTAAGGAGATTAGCCTATTCACAGGTGATCTCTGTTTTCTAGTTAGAGATCACCTGTTTTATTATTATTGAGAAGTGCAAGTTAATTGTGACTGAATGCACACCACTTCTTCACATTTTCATTTCTAAGTATCCTCTGGATGGTCCTGCAGGTGAAACAATCCCTGGTAAACAGACCATTTGTCTTTCATTCTCTGTTATTCCTCAAGGATTTCAAAATTGTCGACGTCTATGTCTTTGTAGACAGGATTCCATCTCTGTAAAGTTCTACTTCCTCAATACAAACACTCTATAACCTTTAATGGGTCCTTAACGCACTACATATTGTTTTCCTTCCGCTACTCAAATATGCACTACTTTCTGTTGGTGCATCACATAAAATCCCAATGTAACGCAGTCAAGTTTGTGTTTGTAATGCAACAAATTCAATAGAAATTCAGGGGGTGTGCATATTTTTACGAGCCACCATAACAACAAATCACACATGCACAAAGCTTACCTTGATACCTGGGGTGTTAACAGATAGCCTGAAGGTTTCGTAGTAGCTTGCCCTTCAGAAACTCTTCCTCACTGTACTTGTATACTTCAACTAATGGATTTATGAATGCGTTCCGACTGTTTATTTGTGTAGTAATGAGAGGCTTTAATCAGGGTTGCCAGGGACTTGAAACGTTCCTCTGAGTGTCTACAAAAACAGCCCTCCCCTCGTCGGACATGTCCACACACACTCACAGCGCAGTGATTTATGGGAAACATTACAGGCAATCATGTCGAGCTGGGCCGTGTCCTTAGCATTGTTCAGCCCGTTTGAAATATGGAAGAGCCGCGGTGCCCCCCGTGATACACAGATTCATAAAGATACAAGCCAGCGCACAAGAAGCACAGATACACGTTTGGCTTTCGTTTTCTTTAAGTATGAATAATTTTTTAATGAATAATAGAGGACGAATGCGGCACTCTCTGGGTCGCAAATGCTCAAACGTATGCATTAGTTAGAAACTTTAGACAGACCTCTGCTGTAAACACACTAATAGACTCGCATTTCTTCAGCTCAACAGTCTCTTTGATAGTGATAGTTGTTAGTTTAAAGGCAGAGAACATCCTCAGTTATTCGCTCTGATATCATTTCAGTGCCTCAGATGTTGCTGCGGCTCTGTTTATCTTGTTTCTGTCTGGTCTCTGTGGCTAGGAAAAAAAAAAAAAAGAAGTAAGAAAAAGGGAAAAAAAAACATCTCTCAGTAAGAGCGGATTAACTGGGATGCACAAATTTGTTTTCAAAATACCCCCGGCATATGTTGACTAAAAAAAGAAACATATTGGACACCCATGGGCCGGGATGCCACACAATAAAAACCCAGCGACTCGATGTGACGGAGCATTCTCCACACGTATTTTGGTTCAGACCATTTCGTCTTTATCTCATTTTTCCTTTCGGGGGTGTTGAATGCGGGGATAAGAAACGCTTATGAAGCTCCGCTTGTCTTTGGCTGCCAACGTCTACCGACCACCACTGGAACGCAGCTGTTGATCAGGCCATTGGACGCGCTCGCAAGCATGAAATCAAAAAAGCGGACAACTCAGAAAGATTGACTTCTAAAAGAGGAGTTTTGAAGATGGAAGGAAAGCACAGAGAAACGGAGGGGAACAGAAATGGCACCAAGCGCTGATAGACACAGCTGAGAAAGATTTCAAGGCAACAAACAATTTCGGAACAGTGCGCTGCAACGACCAGATCCATTCACCTGGCAGAAAATCTTCATTTCTATGTAAACAGGTTGGTAGCAGCGGGGATATGTGGGTAGAAATAGAGCATTTAAATACCATAATTTGACTTGACACACAATGCGCACCTGAAAGTAGTTTCTTTTTCAATATACTTTCCACGGTGAGAGACCGCATGCGATGTTTCTAAAACTGAGCAGCATCCAGCTTTACGGTTTCGCTCCTGCTCGTCTGGGAAACCTAAGAGGCGTGGAAGTTTGTGGCGAGAATCGTTTTCCCTCCGATTCGCCCGTGTCGTCGTCCCCTTACTGGGACTCGGTCTGATGTCATGAATAAATGCATGTCATGCCGCCACGGTGAATAACACGCCGCTTTCCCACCCAGGACGAACCATTCTCAACCTCATCTCCCTTACCCTCCTTTGTTTTTACTTCACTGCTGAAAGACTTTAGAAGGACTTCACCCCCCAGAGCCGAAGCCAATCATCACAGAGTCCGGCCCACCGCTTCTCTAGAAAAGATTTGGTTGAGTTTGCTCACACCCTCGGCCAAAAGCCGGGGCTGTCACGGTTGAAATCCCTAAAGTGCCAGACGTTGAATTCTTGTCTAGTCAAATGAGTGATTTCTTTCTTCTGAAAGGTCATATTTTGTTATGCCAGCCACTGTAACTCATGCATTGAAGGATACATCTTGGCTTGAAGTTGATTTTCTTGTGATGTGTCAAATTCAAGTCTCTTGCGAGAAAGAAGTCTGCCAAAGCAGAAAAAGCTCAGACTCACCCAACGGCCTACGGATAATCAATTCCTCGGGGGAAAAAGACAATGGACTGCAGACTGGTACATTAAGGCAACCTCCCTTTCTTCCTTGACGTTATGCTGCCAGGAAAGCGAATAGTTCCATGATGTTCAGGGCAAAGTGAAAATGTACTTTTTCTTTCTTTTACTTCTTGTCTCTATTTGAGTGGTTTTTATTCACATTTGCTTCAACACACATCGAGTGAAAAGGTAAAAAAAAAAAAAAAAAAAATCAATTAAATTTCCAATAGGTTGTGGTGCAGCTCTGTATTGAGATTCCTACAGTATGACAACCTTGAAAGGAAACATTACGTTTTTATTTAACATAGTTTTAACTCGAATGCAAATGTAGAGACAACTTCTACAGACCGCTAGAGATAAACTCCAGCCACTCTGGTTACACCAGTACTCTTCTTGGCATCTTGTAATAAAATCTTTAAACTTTAGGAATGTTTTTTTTTTTTTTTTTTTGCTTTTTTAGAAATTTAAATCCCCTTTCAACAATTAGGTTCAAAGTTTCACTGAATTTGCAAGAATCTGTAACCCGTGTAGAGCAATTTATCTGGTCCATATGATGCTGATTTTATATCGCCCCCTAATGGTGATGTACTCAAACTGGGTTTTAAAGGAGCTCTGTTCTGTGTAACATTATACAGTTCAGTTTTAAGATTTTATATATATATATCTAT
This sequence comes from Poeciliopsis gracilis, assembly GCA_911649635.1. Classification (NCBI taxonomy): domain Eukaryota; kingdom Metazoa; phylum Chordata; class Actinopteri; order Cyprinodontiformes; family Poeciliidae; genus Poeciliopsis; species Poeciliopsis gracilis. The sequence continues at coordinate 500,304 of CAJVRI010001102.1, read as the reverse complement.
ATATATATATATATCTATATATATATATATATATATATATATATATAGATATATATATATATATGTGTGTGTGTGTGTGTGTGTATCTATTACAAACCACTGGATTGGTGCTTCACTATGGGGTTGAATTCACCTATTAAAATAGAAAAATTTATGGCAGTAATCAATTCATGTTAATTGATTAGTACTGTAATCAATTAATTACAGTAGTAGCCTGTCATCCTTTACCTAGAATGATAGGTAAAGGAACGTGGGAGGACTGTGATGTGAGCAGGTCGATATTGAGTCACATATTGCACATGTGGTTTAAGAGCTTATTGCACCTGATGTAGTGTTAAAGCAAAACTGAGCATCGCTCTCTGAATTCTTACAGCTTGAACTGCCATCATAATCGTAACCAGAGCTGAACATTCAATGAAAGGATTTAAAAGTGGAGCTGGTCAAATGTAGGCCAGACTATTTCAAAAATGATGAAATTGATATTTAGGTTAGCACTGAGAGGAAGCTGGGTATGGAGTTCCTGTTTGCAGCTAATGGTTAGCATACGCTAGCATCGCTGTTTTGTCTGGAGGATCCAAAATACTCCCAGGCAAGCATTTAAGTGTTATAGGTTGGTGTTGGTGTAACCCAGGGTAAAAACTGCCCTTAATCCCGCCTTTGCTGCTCCATTGGTTGGAGTGATAGTCAATCACACAGAGTAGTCAGCCAATCATTGCACCTGGAGTGGTTTTTTTAGGCCTGCTCCAGCTTTTCCCAATCAGGTGTGAGGGGGAGAGCTGGAGACAAAGGAGCTGCAGGTTTGTGTTTCCAAACAATTAGTTGATCTCTTTGTTGTTATGCACTTTTAAAACCTCACAATATAAAAATCATGTAGATCTGGGTATCCAGTGAGCTTGGAGCCATGAAGTTATCATACAGTGATCTATAAATGGAATTGGTGAGTAGTGAATATAATGTTTTGTTTGGTATGTTGGTGGTGGTATCCAATGCTAATTGTTTATGAAATATACCATCTAACTTTTTAAATTCAAAACATGTATTTAAGATAATGAAATGAATGCTGATATCTTTAAGTTGTTTTAAAGATTTGATTGTGGATATGATTGTATTTATTTCTGGATATAACTGAAAAAAGTCTAGTTAACTAGCAGGATGGTAATTTACTGGACCTGTTTATCTCAATACAGGCCAGGTGACCCTTTTTGGGTTAAAGGATGGTGAGCTTCTGATAACTGGCTGGAGCCAGGAGAACCTGAAATTGACTCCATACTGGTCTGGTAGGAGGCTGATGGTCCACAATATTTCCCCCCTCCATCTCACTACATAGACACACTTCATTATTCATCTTTTCATCGGACACAAATTGCGCTTGGACATTCTCCTCTTGAATATCTGGAAAAACACACTATGGACTTTTAAATGTGTGTCGGTCAGACACTGTGCTGACCAGGCGGGGAAAAGTGAAGGACTTTTGTGCACAATTAGAAGATCTACTGCAGTACTGTGTATATATTTATTGTGTTTTTTTTGTTTTTTTGTATGTTTTGTCTTGTAATGTTTACTTATTTTCTTTAAAATACATAGTATTGAAAGCAATTATTCTTTTGTTTCGTTTATTGATTACTGACAACAGCTCCAGTAGATGAACTTAGTCTTCTGATCTCAGATGCTACTTAGTCTCTTGCTATATTAAATACTGCTACATTGGGGTGCTCCCAATTCACCAACAACTAAACAAGGACTTATGTTTTATACTTTTACAAATTGTCAAGCCAAAATTACTCACCATCAATATTTCATAATCTGCGTTTCCATTGACCTGAAAAATTGCACAAATTGGAGCTATGAAATTAAATTTGGAAAAATGGCAGTTTAGAAAAAATTTGGCTATATCAAAATTTGGGTATTTGGAAAACTGCAATTGCAACATTTATTCACATCACCAGTCGTACCATCAACAACTGGATGTCGCTGTTGGCGGAAACGACAACGGAAACGACAGGAAGTAAGAGGATGAGGGTGTGGCACGTTTTTTTAATGACTTAACACATAATTTTAATTGCATTTATTGTTTATTGGAAACATGTTAATGGTGAAATGGCGTTTTTTCGACACCAGCAGAATATCGACAAAGTTTTACTCACATTTGTAATGAAAGTGTCGCTATAGTAGCGTCTTAAACCCATCAGCTAACAGTAATTGAATTAGGTCTTATTACAACTCATTTAAAACCGACATTGCATTGACAATCTGCTGCCCATCGGCAAAGCTATTTAGAAGTAACGCTCTCTTTTTTGTCCCTTCAACGTTTTATTACATTGGGCAGAAATGTAAGAAGTTATGAGTCTTTAGTCGTGTTTCTATGTGCTTGTCTTAACTTTGTGATGCGCTCCAGCCTTCCATTAGCATACAGATAGCATATCTTTGTTTTTCTCTTTGAGAAAATACGGTTTTAATGGGTCTTTACAGCAGATGAAATCTGAAGGTGGGCGAGTAGTTATTTATTTTCCTCTTGAGTGCCACCAGCACACTTTCAGGGGACGGGTGCTCAAACACCATCAGACCTCTGCGGCGGGGGGGGGGGGTGAGCTTTGCCATGGGAGATATAGATTAAGTTTCAGGTTGGCCGAGCAGAAACCGTAATGATTCTCACTGTCTGCCCTTGAAATTACCTTCTCATCGCGTACGCGGATTGATACACACGGTCGTTTTTTTTGTTGGTTTTTTTTTTCCTCCTTTCTAACTCACCTGTTTTTCAATCGCAAATTTGAATAATGGCGAATGCTTTAACACTCAGAGTGAGTGCATCATTTCAGGTTAAACCCCCCCGGTGGTCTTTTATACCCTTTCACACTCTGTCAAAGCCCACACATTTAGGCAGCAGAAACGGGACGCCGTTTCTGCTTTTGTTTCTCCCTGACTCGATGAGTGACTCTGAACCAGCCTCAAAAATTCCCCACAGAAGATGTCAAAACAGATTAGCTTCTCTTAAATCCACTCCCCAGATTAAATGATTGTACAAATCAAACTGGCTTTGAGGCTTTGCATAATTTATTTATTTTTTTCTCTCTCCCTGTTTAGAAATTCTGTCTTTGACTTTTTACTTCTGTGTTGTGTTTGAGCCTTGACAGACTATTAGTCCATAAATCAATGGAGATGATGTATGAGGCACCCGGTGCTGGGGGGGTATAAACCTTTCTGTTTTCTATGATATATGACCGCGTATCGTGCTGGATAAATTACACTTTCACTAACTCCCTTTCATGTATGAGCAGAGTGTAGCATTCAGTTCATCAGTAACATGCCACATGTTGATTATCATTTAAAAACAGTTTAAAAAAAAAACAACGCAATTGATTCAATACTCAGGAAATTAAGATTGAGTATCTTGAATTGAATATGTTTGATCATAATTTGTCTTGTACAATATGTTCAACACATGCAGCACCAAGGACGAGTTTACAAACGTCCTCATGAATCTTATGTTGATTTTGAACTATTAATATTCAGAAGTGTTTGGAGGTTGTTGAAATGATCATACAATAAAAAGAAAACAAAAACACATCAATTATTTGTACGAATGAGAACTGGGAGCATGGCTTTTTATGAACCCACAGATTTTCAAAAAGATACATACTGGCTCACATGTAGATGATATAGATAATAGATAATAATACTTTATTATTTCCTGAGGGAAGTTCAAATTAAAAAATACTTTATTGATCCCAAAGACAAAGACAGAGCACCTGCTCCTAACTGTACCAACAGGTAGGGGAATGAAACCTGAACATATTTTGGTGATATTCATAAATACAAACCAAAACTGGGCTTGGAACCGTTTGAAACGGCTGACATGAAGCTTGTGGAACGACCTGGACCTCGTTGATTTGTCTATACCAAATGATTTTTGTGATCAAGAGACTATTTAATGTTTTTTTTTGTTTGTTTGTTTTGTGTTAAAGTAGTATATAAGGTCCTGTCTATTCCATTTTCTGTATTAAATTCCCTGATTCATCTGCATTTTCCACATCTCAGAAATCCTAGGATCCTAAGTAAGTAATAGAAACATCTGAAGCGTTATTATTGCTGGCAATAGGTACATTTTTCTGTACTGACACATTTTTAAATCTTTAAGGATCCAGATGAAGGAATAATAAATGTTTCATAATCTTTAGGTAACATTTTGCTCATGGTTCATACTGACAAGACTCAGACGACCAAAATAAAAAGGCTCACCTTGTTGTCAGTGAAGCAGCAGATTTCCCAAATTGCCTTTTTTTCCCCTGCCTTTCCTGCTCTTGTGCTTTGATCGGTTCCTCTTTCAGGACACAATAGATGTGGGAATAGACTTTCATATGGAGCTGCCGCATGCCCAAGGTCTTGCTCAGCTTAGTCCGTCGATATGTTTGGCAATAAAGATATCTCTCACTTTATTAAGGTCGATCCGGAAGAAAAAGGGATTTAAAGTTTCTACTCCCATAAGGTTTCGTCATGCTTTTAGAGGAAGAACGGCAATTATTAAAGAAAAGGTAAAAGCAAAATTTCACCCGAACGTAAATAAACATTATTCAAGCGAGGTATTTTTCATCTTCTTTAAGCAGACATATTGAATAAATTACAATATTTTTTAAATATTTTTTCAGCTTTATCACCAAGTGAAGCACATTATCACACACAGACAGATTTTCCATTTATAGTTAATGAAAAAGAAAATGAGAAAATTTCAGAAGACCAATCAAAAACACATTTTACAATGTATCCTTAATGACCAGTTTGTTTAATACCTGGTTAAGAGGTTGTACATAAAAAAAAATATCTATTTTTATTCTGACAAAATATCCTCCTCTGAACACTTATTCTAACTTACTGAACATGGCTGTAATAGTAAGAGATTATCATTTATGAAATGATCTGATGACATCTGAATGGTCGATCTGTACCACAGGTAAAGAAAGCTGCAAATGAGAAAACATTGGAATTCCAAATAGGTTTCCTCCAAACCCGTTTGCAAGTTCCATGTTGTTGAAATATAAAGCAGGACCAAAGAAAAGGAAAAAAAACATTCATTAGGGAAGCAGCCTCCCTTTCCATGAATATATCTGCTTCCATCGCCTAAAAGTCAAATCTTGTCTGATGTAATTTTTCAGCTTTCAGAGAAAGTTTTCAAACTGTCAAGAAAAGCTGTGCTGCGAGGAAGGCAAAAAATAAACCTGGAGCGAACCACCGCAGGGACTGGAGACTGCAGAGCTTAGTGCTTTCACAGTCTTAAAATCCCCCCCCCAAAAATACAAAAATAAAAACCATGTGAAACATCATAATCAATGTCTGCACATAAAACGCAGTGAGGCACATTGTGGAACAAAAACGCTCAATAAAACCCAGATCTTTGTCAGTGATTATATTTATTGGATTTCTTGCCACTTGTGGCCACCTGCTCTCATGTCTGCACCCTTTCCTGCTACTGCTTTATCGTTGAAGTTCTCAAATACTTTCATGAAATGACCTCATTTTGACAGTCTGTGGGTTTTCTGTGGCTGTGGTGCTGCTGCTCCCCCAACAAACAGCCAGCAGCAGCAAACCCTGTTTTACTTTTAATTATGAGATGCTGCCAGTGACATTCACAGTCTCTGCCCAAGATGATCTCAAAACGTCCTTTTGCTCATGCAGTCTGTCTGAAGCTAGCACAACTCTGAAGACAGACTGTAGTCAGCTGTGCATCTTCTATCGGATTTAACTTGAAGTACTTATGAACGTTATACAAATGGAACTTTATCATGATAAAGTGCTTCACAGATTCAAAGAGTGGATGGTATTGTTTAACACTCTGCAAAATTGGCTTAAAACCGTGTCAAATTTTGATTAAAAATCTGAGGTTGCAATGGTTCTACAAAGTACAGAACGATAAAGGACCTAAATAAATGTAACATAAACTTCTTCTTTTACCCAGAAAACTAAAGATGGGTACTGGATGGAGCAAAAAAGTTGCATTGCTTGTTTGTTGCAATGTAGGCCACCTCATTGAGTGGCTTAGCCAACATAGACCTCAGTCATACAGTCACTCTGTGGACTGAGCTGACAACTTCAAGTTTTCAGAGTTTTTGTTAACAGAAATAGGTAAAAATGTCTCCTGATATGTGTGAGAACCTGGTGACCAGCCACCATGTCATGTTTTGCGAACGCGTCTCACCGTGGCGTGCGTATCATGAGCACAAATCCACCAGAACCGAAACAATTTCTACCACGAGAATCATTAAAGCCACTCACTTTGCCGTCGCCTCCGGTTTCTATCGACCTATCACAAATTCTTCTCATTAAAATGTAAAAAGTTTGCTGCCAGTTTCCTTCCCCTGCAGTTTGCCAGGATGCAGATATTTTGTTCTCCCTGCTTGAGTCTAAATCACGAGTTGTCACAGCTTCCATCACTCAGTGAAGCTCAGGAAGTAAAAAAAAAAAAAAAAAAGAAAAAAATTAGCTTATCCTTTCTTTGTTTGGAAAAACTGACTTTGACCATTTTTATTATTTATGCTTAAGTTTCACTGACACTTTTTTTTTTCTTTTTACCTAATGGAGTGCAGAAAGAAAGGAAATATCACTGTTTGGTAATCTTTATGCGACTTCATGCCTTCTGATTCTCTTTATATTGAATAGGCGCATTATTATTTCAGTATTGAATTGGTGCCCTCCGAGATTGTCTTCACAATACAAACACGGCCTGCACACCCTGACAGTTTGACACTTTAATTTTCAACAAAATGTTTCACCTGAACTTCCCTGATAAAGTGAAAGAAATTGCCCTCATAAATATATTTATACTGTGTTGGAAAACACTGCATGCTTCCTCCCCCATCCTTCAGGTTGGTGCTCCAGAGCGCTATCTGCAAAATAGAGCCACTACAGTGACGGTGTCTTTTCTGAGTCTCTGTCTGAATAAAACACCTTGCAGCCTGACTAGTCAGCTCGCCTTAACTCTCCTCTAAAGTTTCTACAGTTACACTTAATGTGTGTTCACCGTGATTCCGTGGCCGTTAAATCCGATTCTGAGGCCTCTTTTCTTGTCCTAGGTTTGGAAAGGGCAAGAAGGACGAGGACAAGGTGGAGAGGAAGAGCTCGAGGAGATCGAAAGCTGAAGATACACAAGCGCATGAAAGACACCATCCAAATGAAGCAGGAACAGGAGAGGTAAGCGCAGACCTGAACTAGCAATGGCTCAAAAAAAAAAAAAAAAAGATACCTGAAGAGTTTACTCAAACAAATAAGTGTAAACCTTATTGCCAAAAACTGCTGTTTAATTACTGAGATTATCTAATAGCTAATAATTAGAAAAGTGTGGAGTTCAGTCCATAAGGTAAGTTAAGGTGACCATGTCTCCATGGTGTTTCTCTCTACATGGGCATGAACATGTTGGCCATGAGCGCGCAGGATCTGTGGTCGACGTTCTGATGATGTCATTTTGAGTGTGCACCCTCGATTGGCCGTTTTTTTTCTGAAATCTCTAGGCATATTTGTCCGTTGCCGTTTGCCCTGTACAGTTGACACTAAATGCACTGTTTCGCCAAAAATGTACAAAAAAGGTTTTGACCTTGAGGTCAAACCCTTTTTATCGACCTGCGCCTCGCAAACTACCGCAAGATGGCACCTCATTGTAGAGTCTATATTCAAGAGAAACGTCAGGTTTTTAAGAAAATGGCCGCACATCGATTAATCGTTTGTTGATCGATAAAATCAATCAACTTGTATTGATCCCTCTTAGGGATCATGGATCAGTTTCAGTATCTGAAAATACTTGAAGAAGTCAGATTGTCATATGCAGAAGAGGAAAAGGCCCTGGCAATCTGAAACACACCACCTTGTTTCCAGATGCATAAGACTGACATTTTGTAGTGGGCATAACAATCTTTAGATGTTGAAATGTTTTGGGTTTACTTGGAAAAAAAATAAAAATAAAAATGCTGTTTCTGCAGCACAAACCAAGAAACTCCGAGGAATCCTGGAATGTGGGTTGGAATACCTATTCACAAGAACCAGGAGTCGACTCCATGAGAAACAGATGTGGAGCAGTTCTCAGAAACTGCTGCTTATAAAACTGAACATTAGAGATTCACATAAAAAGCTAAATATTCAGAGATTCTCAGGTTTGTTCAGAAATGGTTGAAACTTGCAATGCTGGCATTGCTATTTTTTTTTTCCCAACAGTGTGAATTTATTTTTTCTCGCTTTCTGTGACTCAATAACAAATTTTTTTTTTTTTTTTTTTTCCTTTTTTTTAAAACTGTGACTCAATAACAAACGTACATTCTTAATACTAGACAGGCATCTTGCCAATATTCAAGATGTGTCTTTTCATTTCAGCAGCACATTGAATGAATCACTTATGGATTCTAGTGTCCTGTGCCAATCCCAGCTCTTACTGTCAGTCCTGTGGATTCAGTCTTATTGTTTGGTGATTAACGATTAACAACCATCAACGAAGGTTGTTAGTCTTCAAAGAACACACTGTGTCTCTTGATCCCATCCTCGCGGTTTCGTGTCTTTTGATCGCGCCGTGGACGTCGGGACGTGGAAAAGAGTCGCGCGTCGCATCGACCTCGCTGCCGTGACCTCGCTCCTCACCCACGTGTAACTCTCGCCAGTGAGGAAGATGGCGTCGGAAGCGGAATGAATGAAAAGGCGGCTCGCCGCCTCCCTCGTTCTCCACCAACCAAATGAACTCAGTAATCAAACTGCTGTTGGTAATGACGGCTAATTGAATAGAAACAATGGAGCTTGATAGCGCGCCCTCTTACAGCGACGGAAGAAAAGGATGGATGGTTGTTGAGAATGTAATGCGCAGACACACACCCACTCAGGCGCACAGACACACACACACACACACACACACACACACACACACACACACACACACACACGGGAGAGAGAGACTGAACTGTCACAAAGCCCGTCTTCCCTGCTGAATGGAACATCTGGAGGTTTTACTCAAATAACTGCACCACATCGTGGTATTGAACTGTGATTTGCAGTGAAGGTCCGATCCATTCAGACCGGGAACCTCTGTGGCTGTGGGCCTGGACTGTTTCTTTCAGTGCGCTTTGGAAACCAGCAGGCTTGTTTTTTCCCCATCCAGACCCATCTCCTTTTGAACGGCTCCCAAACAGCAAGAATCGATACAAAAACACAGTGGGCATGAGATAATGTTCGGTGCCATGGACAAGTCTTCATGCCTATTGAACCTTTTTTTTTTTTTTTTTACATTCTGTTAACCTCAAACCCTTATTGGGATTAAATGTGACAGAACAGCACAAAGCAGCTCACGATTGTGAAGTGGGAGGAAAATGATGGTCTTTACAGCGAAAGCCTGCATTTATTTTCACCTCTCTGTACTCCGATGCTCATACATTGCATCCGCTCTTTTAGAAGTAACCTATCTGCTAAATGCAGTCCTCCCCTTCTTAAAATGTAAATTCACAGAACAAACGTATCAGGACAGTGCTGACCACTTAAACTGAAAGGCTTAATGGAATAAACATAAATCATGGAAGAAGCCAGGAGGCCCATAGCAACGCCGAGGCAGCAGCAGAGACCCGCTGAAGTCTGTTGAGAAAACATCACCGGTCGCGCACATTTAATGGAATTGAAGGACGAGAAAGCTGTTGGGGAATAAAAAAAACAAAAATCATAACAGCTTTTATTTGCAATTTTCTTCAAGTCATCCAGGGATCATGACGAAGATGTGGAAGAAAGCTCTCCATCCAGACGAGGAGATAAAATAAAATGTTCTTGGCTTACTGTATCTGTATTCAGCCAGATACGGTGTGTTCAGCCCACTGTATCTGGCTGAACACACCATCCCCACTCTGAAGCATGGTGGTGGCTGCATATAGACCAAATTTTGTTTTTCAGCAGGAACTGAGAATTTGGGCAAAGCTGATGGAGGTAAACACAGGGAAGTCCTGGAAGATTTGCTAAAGCAGGGATGTGCAAAGTGAGACATGTGGGCCAAATGCGTCACTTTGCTGCCGCATGGGATTTGTATCAATAATGGTAAAATGTGGGCCTCCAGTAAAATTGCTTGATTAAGGTTTTCCCTGACAAAATGGTAGTTAAATACTCCTAAGATTAAAATAAAAGCAGCCTTTGGTTGAATTTGATAAAGAATAGAATTAAATACATCTACTGGCTTTTACTTTAACTGAGGAGACCTTAGTACATCCAATGATGTTGTTTTCAAAGAAATGATGAGGTAACAATTCTTCTAGTAGGTCATACACCCAAAATTAATTTTCAGGCAAAGAAAATGGCCAAAAGACTCTTTTTGCAATTGTTGAGCAGGTCTGAATGTGAAAATGCGGATGAAATGTCATCAAAATGTGTAAAAAACCTTGAAAAATAAAAAATAAAACTTCCATGAACTTTTTGACTAAAAGTTACGAACCTGCAGTGTGAAGGCTGCTAGACTGTGGCAGTCGTTCTCCTTCAGCAGGACAACAGCAAACATTTGGCGTTTCATCTTCGCCAAAGCGAAGATGAAACGCTTCAGACGAGCACTCGCCTGTGCAATAGAGGCAAACCTTGGAAGTTTATGTTCAGACACTCCAACTTATCTGACCTTTAAACTGTTTTGTAAAGAAAATGTCCAACAATTTCAGTTTCTTTTCGTACAAAACTGGAACAAAAACACGCCAACATAGTCCATGTTAAGTTAGTAACACCAAATATTAACTCAGAGGTACGAAATTCAAACGTTTCTTCCATTTCACAATTGTCCTTCGTTTTGATTTGGTTTATCCTAAATAATTTCAATAATGTACTCCGGAGTTTGTTTCTGTGACGTGACGAAATGTTGAAAAGTAATGAATACTCCTCAAGGCATTGAATAAACACTGTATCTGTTATATTCTTCACTTCTCCCACACATTACTGTTGATTTGTCTTGTCCTGCATCTCTGAGCTCTTCCCATGTTTCTTCCTCTGTTAATGGAAAGGAAATCCTATGGGAAATTGTGGTTTTTAATAATAGACCAATGTGCTATAAAACCAACGTCCAAAGCTTTAAGGTTCGGCACGGTGACGGCACAGACGTCCATTACTGCTTGTGTTCTGGACGCACTTCTACTGCGATAAATTTCTCAGTCGTAGTCGTCCACAAGAGTCATCTGAGCTGATTGAGCATTCTTTTTTTTTTTCCTGAAATGGAGACCGGACATTTCTGAGTGCCTTTAAGAAATGATTGAGCTCATCAGTTCAGGCTTATGACGACGCTGCGTCGGCGCACTACCCACAGCTGTGAGCCCAAAGTGTCTGCTCAGCCGACATTAGTGATCATTAATCCGAGCAGACAGTTCTGACAAGGCTTTAAGTGATTAAAAATAGCAGCCGGTGAAGAGGTGAAGCAGATTACTTTATAAAAGGTTTGCTATAATAAGGACGCGGCGATCTTATATTTAAAAACTTCGACCCTTCTATGATTCTCGTGATTGATGGTTTGGCCTGCGGGGCTCACGGACACAATCCATTTATTTTAGGTGAGGTGTGATCCAAATTAATGTCCTTTCAGTGTCTTCTGAGCTCTAAATGATGGAGATGAGAGTACATAAAACGTTGACATCGCTACTGGAGCTAAGCTATGTTGCATCACTGCCACAATGAGTGGCTGCCTGCAGAGGTTTAGTCAAATTTGGCAGTTTTTCACAAAGCTACTGTGCTTCGTCATTTCATGTCTCATTGAAAAGCATCCTGACCTGGAGAGAGAGCATTACAAACAGCTCAATTTAGGTTAGTAGTACAGGGACAGGTTGATTAAGCACAATAGAGCCAGGTTGTAATGTCTAACATTTCGGCTAATAAAGAGTAAAACAATCCATTTTTGCTCTATCTTTGTAGTGTTTATGTGAGTGTTTGTGTCAGCATCCATCAGTCGTTGGTCACTCGGGCATAACCCTGACACCCAAAAGGCAAACGGCCAAAACAAACCCAAACAGAAAATGTGTTTATGCTGTGGGAGGAAGCCGGAGTACCCAGAGAGAAACCACACAAATACAGCAAGAACCTGCCAACAACTGGGGGCCAAAATGGCAACATCTGCTCCATTTGCAGCTGGTGTGGTTTGCATTCACACGTCACTGCGGTAAACTGTGTTTATAAGCTCGCCTGTGGTGGCGCTGCACCAAGAGCTACCAAAAAGAAACAACAAGAGAACCGCAGCAGACGACACAGAGCGCAACTTCCTTCTTCACGAAATGTAAACAGAAATTAACAACAAAGATTTTTCTCTGGTCTTTTGACCTCGCTTATCAAAAGACCACAAGATATTTATCTCACTAACGCCAGACGTGTGTTTGTTTTGGTTGTTTACCCAGAATGCCTTGCGTTATAGTCCACTTCCTGCTGTTGGACTGGTCTCTGGCATGATTTGGGTAAATGCAACCAAAACAAATTGTGGAGTTCTTGTACAGCAACCAAGAACAGGAACATTTAGTTTATATACTTCCCAGAACAGGAATTAAAACAAACCTGGAATCCAGAGAAACTCCTGTTAGTTTATCTAGAGAAACTATTCATTACCTGAGATCAACATCTGGCATCAACCTTTTTAATATCAGAGCAAGACCTTGAGAAACTCCTGTTCAATTACAAATCTAGAACAAACTTAGAAAGCACCACCTACTTTATATAATCAAACATGGAGAACCAACATTTGGTTCTATACCTCACTAATCTTAACAAACAGAGAACCAACATCTGATTTGATCAGATCAATGATCCAGAGTAACCCCTACTAGTTTATAAATTACAGACTACGTTTTGTTATCCTTGTTAAACATGGGGAACCAGTACGTAGTTTTGTACTTTTACCTTGTCTTTCTTTTGGTTGCTTTGTTTGCATTTTCCTTCTAATTCACTTAAAGCACTTTGAATCGCCTTGTCGCTGAAAATACCTTTGCATTCATACCGTACCAGAGTTCACTTCAACCGAACCGAGACCTGGGTTTTTAGGTGGACCAGAGTTTTATTCGACATTCACACGTCCCCTAATGAGCTGGACTTTCTATGCAAACAAACTGGAGTTTAATCCAAGCGGTCTAAACATGTCTGGTGTGAACCCTTCGGGGTGTAGCTTGTCTCAGCAGAGCAGGCCAGTATTCCGGTTCCCTTTAGTCTGCGGACAGTAGCCATAACACTTTTATCTGACTGGCTCATGTTGGGAGGCCAATGGATTCAACAAGTTCCCTGATTGCATCCGTAGCGACAGCCGGACTTATTCATCCAGTAACATCAGGGTGAAGAGAAAGGATGAAAGACACACAGGCGTTGGTCGGGCTTCTATCAGTCTCCGGCTTATCTCTGCACATTCCAGTCCTGAAATTTAATTTTTCTGTCCAAAGTGATTGGACAAAAAAAAAAAGAAAGAAAGAAAGAAATGTGACATTGTTCTGTCTCCATTTTCTGCCTGGGCTGAGCACCATTTTCTCTTTCTCTGAAGCGGCTGATTATGATGTCCGTTCTCTGTTATCTGCTTGGCTCTGCTTGGCTTCTAATCAGCGACCAGCAGTCTTCTGCCACTCCTTTTGTTACCCCTGCCTGGACTACAGCAGAGCTCATCATTGGTCTTTTTTTTTCTTTTTTTTTTTTTATTCCAAGAAAGAGACTTCCTCTTGTTTCTTAATAGACTTCAAGCTGACTCCAGGCAAACACAACCTGACCCCGTTTTCTGAACTAGTCAGCACAATTTGCTTTTAAGAAAAAGGACAGCAAAACAAAACAAACCTCGATTAGGGGCGAGAATTTGCCTTTCTAATTACCAAAAGAATGAGAAAGCAATCTGCCTCGGGGAACTCTTTTTTTTTTTTTTTTTTCCCCCACTCTTCTTTGCCACCAGTGATACTGTTCCACTTTGTCAAACTATCTCATTATTTTCGAGCGTGGCGTCTGCATCTCATTTGCGGAGCGGGTTCAGAGAAAGGTCTAACCTGCTGATTGAGAAGAGTGACGAGTTTTGTAATTATATTGATACCTACAGGAAGTTAATATGATTATTAACACCAGAAAACAGAACAATTATCCCCCGTGATTGCGTTACGGGCCCGGTTTCGACGGCGAGATGGGCCGCTCGAGGTTTGTGATTCTGCACAGGCAGCTGCGTGCGGAGCCATTTGCCATCCTTTGATGAGATTCAGATTCATTCTGCCCTCCACCTGCAACTTCAGAGTACCGCGAGCATGTTATGATGAAGGCGTACTGCAAATAAAAATCTATTCCACAAATCTCAATTTAAGAGTACGAGAGCAAATGCATTCTGTTTCATCTGCCGAAACAATCCACGCCGAAGAGGCATGCCTTCAAACTGCTAAGTGTGCTGACTTGAGAATGAATGAGAAGTAAAGACGACGTTCCCTTTTCACTCTTGTCGCTTAGCGTGGATGAGACACTGACAGAAATACAGTGATGGAGCTCGCGAGCTTCGCTAGATCAAAACATTACTTCGGTTTGCTTACAATTGACATTTATTTAAGGAGTAGAGATCTTAAAAAAAGATCTAAGGTCTGTTTCTGCAGCACAGCGCCAGAAACAAGCTTTCATAAACAGGCATTAATAAGCATTATAGAGGCAGTATTATGCAAGCTTGACTTTACTGAACTTACTGACTTTAATACACCATATTATAATGTTATTTCCTCATCAAGAACATAACCTTGATTCTTTTGAGAATGTTTGAGAAATCTTTTAATTTCCATGGCGACCATTCAGCTGTGCAAATCACCTGGGTGGACCTAGCTCCACCTTCTACACGGTTTCCAAGCTTCTGAGTTTCAGCCTCAGGGAGAAGCCCTCCCTCACGACTCCCCAAATCAACTCCTTCAGACTAGCCAGCAGCAATTAGCAAACACCTGGTGGAACTGGGCTTCAGCTGAGCTAATTATCGTAGCTTCTTCTCGGTGCAACGCTGGAAAAATGTTGTTAAATAGTCAATAGAGGACAGATGTTTTACTGACTCCACTAAGGTGGCGATTCAGAAAGAGCAGGGGTTTCTTAAAGCGCAGGGGTCCAATTTCAAATCACAAAGTGAAATTTCTTATGAGTTATACAAGAGCAAATGCGTTCTGAACATGGTTAACCGAACATGGTTACATGTTCAGTTAACATGGTTAACCATGTTAACCGAAGTTAACATGGTTACATGATTGAGCTATAAAATGCCACTATGTGCCTGGAAAATACATGATACTGCCCCTTCAATATCATTTTTGTGGCTTTTTATCAGATATTTTACCATTCGTTATTAAGTGTGAATTAAAAATACATTTTAAGTTGGAGAATTGAAGTGCTCAGGTTTGAATTTTCTTTAGTGGGTTTTCTATCATCCAGACATGGTCAGATGTATTATGGTCTCCCATTAATATTTAGGTTCGTATTTATTGGAGAGTATATATTCTTGATGCTTTTTGTTGGCAGTAATATTTTTAGTGTCTATTTGACTAATCTTAAATTCAGAAGATTAGTCAAATAGAGTTCTAAAAAGTTGGTTGGCTTCTAATCGCTTTTAATCGCAGTCCAGGAGTTTGAAGTCCAGTTGCGGTCACGGCTTTATAGTAACTTTATTTTTTATGTCTTTCATACATGGTGAGGGTCTGGGCTCTGTTTCTTGCTTAGTTTAACATCCAGTTAAATCTAAGGTTAAGCAATATGACCCTCAACGTCAACTCTGACTTATCTGAGCATTTTTCATTTCTCAAAGTTTTTTTTTTTTTTGTCTGGCCATGCTCAAATGCATCTTGAAAGGATGAAAATGAGCAAAACATTTCCTTCCTTTGTGAGTGAGTGTTGACGTTTCACCAACACTCTTAATAGCTTGACATGGTCCTTCACACTAGTCATGTTCCAAATTATTTTTGTAGTTGATATGGACATGTTGGAAAAAGAGAAGCAGGGTGTCATCTGCGTGACATAATCTTCTTGGAGAAATGTTTAGTCAGTGAATTAGAGGCTGAACTTGAACTGCCCTGGTTGCCTTAGCATTAGACTGTCTAGACTGTCTATTTACCAAGAGGAAATGCCATTCCAATACAAAGTCATGAAAGCTTAAAACTTAATGCAGTTTTTCCTCTTGTTCAAAGTTCAAACACTTACAAACTCCGGAGCTGAACTAGAAACTTACTGTGTTGTTTTGTTTTTTTGTTGTTGTTTTTTTTCCATCAATTTAATTAAATAACCGTAAATAAGCCTGCAGTTGGATACTTTACTGTCCCATTATCTCCCTAAAAGGGTTAGTTTTGAAACTGCATTGCTAAATGTAGGCTGTGGTTAGGGGAGGAGAAAGAAGACAGGCAGGTAATTGGGATTGTACGGTAATAATGTGTTTGGTGTGGGCCAGACTTTCCTGGGTGTTAACATACTGGGCCATTAATTGGCTAATGGAGTATATGTGGCGGAGAACAAGGGTGGTCTCTGAGGAGGAGGTGGAGGGGGGGTGGGGGGGGAGAGGAGTTGGCAGTGAAGCTGTTACAGGTTGCTGAAGTAAAGCGCTATTAGCAGGCGCTTGAGGTTTGAGGCTAATGAGCGGAAAAGTGGTCCACGCATTTCAGCACTCTTGTTCTGCTTTTAGAACAACTTTATTGTTCGAAGTCTTTTTTTTTCCTTCTTCTTCTTCTTTTCGAAGGATTTTGGTAGGCATTCAGAAATACAGAGGCGTAGAACAAGATTGCAATGTTTGCGTTTCAAAATTTTACAAGTACAACCTGGTTGTCAATCCTACAAGAAAAAATTGTGCATCATTTTAATTATAAATAAATATCAGTCTTAAGACACTACTGCAAACATCCCTATGTTCTAATATTATACCCATTCCATGTCCATTTAAACCAGGCTATCACATAAATGTTGAAATATTTGCTACATTTCTGCCACAGTTTGAAGACACCATTTAAGAGACATAACCTACACTTGTACAGTTTGAGTGCTGCACAAATGTCACAATGCGGACACAATTAAGACATTATATAATCTTGTGCTACACTATTCAGACGCCGTACACTAAATGAAGACTGCTTTACCTCAGCATGCTAAATGCCTGCAGTGGTTGCAACAGAACGGCAGGCTGATCTACTCTCTCAATAATTCGGTTAATCATTGTTTGAGCACCTGGGGGCGCTCACAGACACTACAGACAGTACAGTACAGATTATTGAACTGTTACTGCCGGATTATTAAGGAATTAGTAAGTATATAAAAAAAGAGACATAGCAAAAGTAAATTTTTTTTTAACAAGCCATATATTTTTCAACTCAATTACGTGCAACATT
Organism: Poeciliopsis gracilis; assembly: GCA_911649635.1. Lineage (NCBI taxonomy): Eukaryota > Metazoa > Chordata > Actinopteri > Cyprinodontiformes > Poeciliidae > Poeciliopsis > Poeciliopsis gracilis. The sequence continues at coordinate 483,010 of CAJVRI010001102.1, read as the reverse complement.
ACTGTGGACAATGAAGGTTTATCCTATCTTAACATAAACCTATTGTTTTAATTTAAGAACACCGAATACCTCGGTGTTAGGAAATGGTTTACCTTCTAAAAGTGATTTTTTTTGTTTGTTTTTTTTTAGTAATAAATAATTTGCCTCAACTTTTTTAGCAATCTGAACTTTAAACATGGTCAATTCACTATTGAATATAAAAGAAATATCAAACAAATGTTCTAAATGAGATGATGGTATCATGGCAAAAGTAACACGTTCTGTGTATTCCACGACTTTAAACCCAGTGTACATGCACCATTCAGAAAGGGAACACATTTAAAGAGACACACATGCTTCAGAGTTTAAGTTCATACTTTTTGCTCATTTCATTTCCAAAAAAAATTAAAAATGCATGAGGATGTTTGAATATGAATAAAAAGTTGAAAAAAAAAAAGAATTCTGCTTTACCTTCACGTTTCAAACACTAACAATTAGCTAGATGTGAAACATCATGACAGCAGTTCATCTTTATAAAGTTAATTTGTAGTTTGACTTATTTAAAAATAAACTTGGCACAAACACCTCTCTGCCTGCTGAACAGTGAGATATGAGGTATTCCACTCGGCCACCCAGTGATCCTCTTTTATTACTCTCAGTGAAATATCTCCCTTCAAACATGCAGGGGAAAATACTGAATGTTTAAACAATTTAACACAAGTTGGATCCAAATAAAACAATGACACTGACGGCCACACGGCTTAGTTTTGTTAGTTTTCATAAGTCTGTTGATTTACTTATTTCATGTCAAACTCCAACCTGGAAAGGAAGTTTCACCTCTAGCTTACAGCCGTTACTCCAACCCTAAGGTCAGTAAGGCTGTTTTTCATGGATCTGATTAGTCCATAAAACACCAGAGGCTCTTTAAATCCCAGGGGAATGACGTGAACCTGCAGTAACATCACTCCCGACAGAGACCTGACATCATTGTGCGGGTGGAAAACCTTGTGCAAAGTTTGAGTTTTTGCGTCATTTCTTGGCCTTTTTTTCCTAAACAAAGAAAGCTAAATTTGTTATACTATACCACCTTTTTGAATATTCAAAAGAAAAAAACAGAACGGCTCAGCTCGTCGCTAAAGATGACAGCACAACTCGGAGCGTTGCATCAACCTTCCAAATCTCATTCTCCAGATAATACCAGGAAAATAGGATTCGTGGCGGTTTGGAGTAAACACGGCCGCCTATGGACAGGATGTGGGAATTGGGTTAATCTGGCACTGAAAAATGGTGATTGTTTGAAATGTGATTACCGTTATTAAAACACACAGACCTGGGAGAGCCGGTCCTGCAGGGGGAATTGTGCTGCGCTCCAAACCTGCCAATCATCTTCGAAGAGCGGCAGGGGGGGGAGGTCAGAGGTCAGCTGTGACCTGAGGTAACGGGGAAGTTTTAGCAATAGGAGGCTCCCTGTGCGTGCATGAGTGCGCTCCCCGTTGTAGTGCATCCAACATCTGGGACCAGTGAACGGTTTGGTGGCTGCTGTTGCCGGGGTCACCACGGTGGAAGTTTAGCCCCCCCCTCGTTTACTGGATTTTGGCTGTCCTCGCTCTGTGTCTCTCTCTCTCCCCTCCACTGTCCTCTCCATCTCCTCCTGCGGTGCCAGATCTGCTCGAACACATGCAGCGTGAGTCTCATTAGCCGCAGACAGATGGGCGATTGCATGGAACCGTTCTGTACGACGGGAAAGGTCTGTGAAAGGCTGTGTTGTGTGGCAAGGTTCCCAAGGGTGGAACAACATGGAAGGGGGCATGAAGAGAAGAAAATGAGATTTCCTTCCCACCGTCTCTTATTTGCAATGCTAAGGAACTGATCACCAGGAGAAGGTGTAAATCTCGCGCCAGGCCGTACCCATATCCGCAGCAAGTCTCCAAGGTGAACAGCCTCTGGCATGTTGGACGAAGGGAGTTAAGGGAAGTCGGCAAGTCAGATCTGTAACTTCGGGATAAAGATTGGCTCTTCATTCCAGTCGCTTTGCTGACTGGAATGAATGCGCGTTGCAAAAACACAAGATCCTACCAAGTAGTTTTGGTCCAGTTTCTTGTGCAAATAATTTAGTACACTTGTAATAAGGCAAAAATTAATTGCGAGTAACTTTTCAGCTTGTACAAGTGAATAATCCCTTAATACTGACTAAAACAGTATTTATCCCATTGGCAGATTATTTCACTCTTAAAGTATTTTTCTAATGTGTGAAATAATCACATAACAGAACAAGTACAGTTTCATTTAAATTAAGGAATTATTGACCTAAAATAAGCTCCTATATCTTGCTGAAAAGTTAGTTTAGTCTCATTTCAAGTGCACTAAGATATTTGCAGCAAAAACTAGACCAGAAATACTTGGCAAGGTTCTGTGTTTTTGCAGTGTTTTCATTTTGCGACTGACATTTTTTTTCCCCATACTTCATTGCAAAAGAGTCAGTGTTGTGACACAGACGCTTTGGGGTGCAGGTCCTCAAGTGTTAATAAAGGGGCACCTTGTGCTCCACATGCGACCCCCGTCTGCCTTAGCGGTGTGAGATTTATTACAGCTCATCATCTACATTTTAAATCAAGAGCCATTTGTAGTCTGATGCAGATGTTTAGTAATGTTCAACGGAACAGAATCGATCAGTCACGTTTATTTGTATAACGCATTTCAGAAACAGTGTAGTTTAAATTAGAGTAAATAAATGAGACAAATGAAAATGTAGGCCATAGATTTCCACTTTTTTGGGGAGGTGAAGGGGGTCTTCTTCAGGTTTTGTGCTTTATCCAATGTAAATTGAAACATCCATGATATGCGTGTCATTGTTCATACATTTTGTGTCTAACCCTTAACCCGATGACGTTCGTTCCAGAATCCAGGCCAAAATGCGGGAAATTCGGGAGCGGCAGGCGAAGGAGCGGGAATACGCCGAGATCCAAGACGTCGTCAACCGCACCTTCAGCTCAGACGAGGAGCACACCTACGCCGGCATCGGGTCGCTGGGCTCGTCTCAGGACAGCGGCAGCGCCGACCCCTACGGCCACCACTACCACCTGCCTCAGAGCCCGAAGAGCCCTCGATCCCCCGTCAACCCACAGCGCAACGGACCGCCTCTGGAGGCACTGTACGCCCAGGTCAACAAGCACCGCAACGGACGACCAGCGGCTCCCGACAGGTAAGGAACCCAATTCAGGTCCTGCTGGTCATCTGAATGAGACTGACGAGCCTTGCTCCTCCGTAGCTCACTGATTTGCATCAGTCTGGGCGATTTACATCTCATCTATTATGCATAGACAGTGGTGTGAGTTCATTTGTTCACTTTTAGTTGGCAAAGACGAGACACGGTTCACAGATCAACGCTGAATTTCACACAGTGTTTTATCACATGCTTTACCTACAGGGCATTCCCCAGAGCAGGCTGGTAAAATCCAGAAACAAAGTAAAAGGAACATCAGAATCCTATCAGGAATATATTATCTAGCGTCGTCTCACGTTTTTTAAATTTTTTTCATTTCGCAGGGATCACAGGTAATCTCCTCGGAGCCACGTCTTTACCTTGAACGCATGTGCAGCCGACGGCTTGGCCACGTCAATAAAACGATAAATCTGCAGTTTATAAGGTTGCAACACCATAAAGTTGCTTTCCTGTTCCAATAGGAAATTACCCAATATTTTAAACTACCCGCTGCCAATCGGCAGCCACTAAGAGCTCGTTACACCGTTTGTCGGCTCTGAGGCTTCACATCTCTGTTTTGCCTTCGCACTGGAGATAATCCAATCTGTTTGGAAGGCGCAGGAGAGATGAGTGTATTGTCGGCGAAAACTTTTTCCAACAGATGCCATAGGGCTGCTTCAGGCAAACCGGTAAGTTGTGAAGCTGCCGGGTCATGTCAGGAAAGTTTTCCCAGAACATCCTTTCCTGTAACTTAGTTTAGTTTTTCCATTTTTCTTGATGAAAACAAATTACCTGTGACCTTATAGCATTCATTACATTAACTTGCTAAACCCTGATGCCCTTTTCTCTTTCTGCGTTGACGTAAGGTGCATTTATTGATACTCATTGGAGGAGCATGAGTAGACCAATGGTCTACTGGTCTTTCCAATTTTCGGAGGACTGGATAATACCCTCCTCCTGAGACAGACATGTGTCTTTGGCAGTGTAGTGACCTTTCCCTGCTGGGCGGTGGTTGGAATACTGTTACTGTGTGTGTGTGTGTGTGTGTGTGTGTGTGTGTGTGTGTGTGTGTGTGTGTGTGTGTGTGTGTGTGTGTGTGTGTGAGATCAGGAAAGAGCACCTTCAGGATAAGTAGCTGGATGTTTTTAAGAGGATTTGAGGAGGAAGGATCTTCATCCTGTAACCCTCGCGGGACAGTAAATATAGAATAACAAGGCCTTGTGTTCCTCCTGGAAGCCAGATCAATACACATGGGAAACTACCCCGTATTTCACCAAAAGCCAAAGATCCGCATCCGCTATCTTCTCTGGACCAACTTTCAAACAACCGATTACGAATACGTAAAGAAAATACGATGATTGTCTTGACCCGAGCTTGTATTTCCAGTTTTTTTTTTTTCTTTTCACAAAAAAGGGTTTCATTAAAGAACCCGTTTTCTTTTATGTCTTACAAACAAAACATCAGAGAAGTACAACTTTCCACATCTCTTTTTACATTCTTTTGTAGTATCTTGCTTCATAAGTCACATCTTTATTCTGTTTTTTTTACGTCTTTGAAATTTTTCTGATTTGCAAGAACAATGAAAGTATAACCTTCCAGCTTCATATGGATAATAATGTGACTCCAACAATAGCTACAAAGTTCAACGTATTTTATCAGGATTTTTTTAAATTTTCTATAGAAAGCAGCATGTAATTGTGAAGAGGAAGAAAATTGATGGTTTGGAAAATTATATGAAGAACATTTTAATTCAGCTTTAGTCTGACATTTTTGCCCATATCTGGCAACACTTGTCCATCTACCTACTGACTCACCAGTATGCAGAGTGATTAGTTCTGTTTTTAGACTCAGTATGATGGAAATTTAAAAATTAAAAGGCGTTTTGGAGGTTTATGTTTATGGATAGACATAAACCTGGATAGATGAAGATGGTAAAACTTGCCCGTCTTTGACAAGACTAGTATGTTAGGGGTTATAATTCTGCTGGAAGGCGAACCTCCACCCTAATCTTAAGACTTTCTTTCTAGTTTTCCTACATATTTGTTTAGTACTGTGTTCTGTCCGTCATTCTTAGTGTTACGCCACCCTGAAGGATTTTCATACAGACAAAATAGCTCAATATTGTTCTCATGGCTTAATAATAAACTGTAAATGGGATTTCTTATGGTTTTCACAATGTCTTGCTGTAAGCTGTTCTTCCTTAATGGCCAGACGTATGGGGTACATTACAATTCTCTCACCTGATATGTCACTAAAGTCTCATGACTTTGTAAAAGAGCAGCAGTTTCAGAGAGATTCCTGGTATTGTACTGGATTTTGGGGTGTCGTAGTAATGAGGGTGAAACTTATCCATTTTCCGACTATTAGCCAAAATATTTCCAAGTCAAGTGTCGTTTATCTCCCACTGCTGTCCTCTATCATAAAAATCCCAAAACAGTATATAAAAAAATCTCCTTATCACTGTAATAATGTTTAATTACTTCAACTTAAAAAAACACTTCAACAGTACATACACCTTTTGTTGCAATGTAAAAAAAAAAAAAAAAACCTTCAAGGGGGGTGAATATTTTAGCAACAAATTGTATTTCTTGTTTTACCTACTTTGGAAATATGCAGATCTGCAGGTTTATTTCCATATTAAAACTTAATGTTTCATTTTAATTACATGCAGAAGCTTCTGTTTAGTTTTGTCTGTGAGCTTTGAGTATTGATTGCTGCATGTGGAGCTTATTTGCAGGAACGGGATTAACTTTTCTGAAGGTAGCGATTGGATTTCAAATATGCACAACGTGTACGACACTTGGGTTTTCGTTTTGCACCCCCTCTCGCTTTGCATATCTTATGTATGCCAGCCCAGCTGTGTGCCTGCGTGCAGTATTTGTCTGAAATACAATAATATCCACCGCTTCTTGGTCCCCTCTGTTTTTCCATTTACTGCCTTCAAAAAGGAGCCAGAAGCACATTCAGATTTAAAACTCCTGTCACTTGCCTATCATAACCAACGTAAACAGCAATTTGCATTTATAAATTAATCTTAATGGAACTGTCAAGTTTAAAGCTCCCATAAAACAGAATTTGCAATTATTTTCGACCTTTCCAACACTCACGTCAACAAACATGAGTTAAAACGTTTAGATGAATACTTTTGTTGCATACTCTTTATTCCTTTTTTGAATCTGTAACGATAACATAATTTGTGCAGGTGAAGATATATGGAAAAAGAGGTTTATGTTTTACTCAATAAACCTGTGACATTACATGAAAATATTATATCCCAACTACCCCAACTTAACTGTATTTACTGGTGTCTAATTGCAATTTGATTCCATGTTAACAGAGCTCATTTAAACTGCTTTAACAGACTTTAAGGTAACCAATTCAATGTATTACTTTTTTCTTATATGTGCTAGAACCCTATTTTGATGTACTCTTGTTTAGTTTCCTAAAATTTTCAGATTTCACTTGCATTTGGAGTTGAACTGCTGGGAAGACTGAAGCTAGCTTAAAGGGAACACGTGGGATGCGGTGCGCTACGAGACAAAGTTGTTAGCTTAGCACATTTTAGAGCTAACTGTCCCCAATAATATTTGCTCCCATTAAATACCAACTCATTTAGTCATAGAGTGTGCATAGAGTGGCCACATCAGGTGGCCAGGTAGAATGGCCACCTGATGTTTTGAGCCAACTTCGCAGCACTGTGTGATATCATTGTATGCTTCCCAATGCTAGCAGCTAGCATCCCGCCAGCTAAACGACGAAGGCGTGGCCCTGTGCTAAACCTAAATCTGGATGCTGCAGTGAATATGTCAGTCAAAACATGAAGTTAAGCCTACTGCCACTTATGAGCAAACACAACAAGTAGTTGCCATGGAAACTGAACTGCTTTCCCTGTGCAAGTTGTGCTTCAATACAAAACCTGAGTATGGTTTAATCGCTTGGATGTGACAGATGAATCGTCTTCATTAGGAGGTTCAGTAGGACTGTAGATTTTCTAAAAATATAAAATGGAAATTAATTACATTTAAACTGTTGTCAATAACATCTGCTACGTTTAAGCAGACGTAACATCGTGACTATGGGCAACTGCAACGAGTAACACGGATTGTCTCGTCATTAATTGCATCTGTCAGTCGGGAGGTTATGTTTGGCAGCAAGTGAACATTTTGATTTAAGTGACTTTGACTGTTGTCAGATTTTTATTTGCTTGAAAGCCTGGTCAGAGCATCTCACCAATACTGCAGAGCCGGTGGTGAGTTCAGTCTCTGCAGTTATAAGCATCTATGAAAGCGAAAGGCAGTCCCCTCCATTAATGCTTGATTGGTGTATATTTTCAAGGTTAAAACAGTTCAAGTGCCATGGTAAGCTAATTAGCACCACGTCGCTTCAGATTTTTAGTCACAAGTCTGACTATCAGGTAGTTGGCCATTTGTTAGATAAGGTAAATTTCTCATTTCTGCAAGTGCCCTAACACTTTTGTTTGAAATATTCAACTCATTTACGCCCCAGGTGTTTGTACATACATGTACATTCACTTAATGCCTTAATAAAAGCACTCAGCTATGACTCCGCAATGCTTGGTAAGCTGCTCTGTTGTTTACCCACTAAATTTCACGGAGAGAGAGAAAGAGAGAGAGAAGCTGCAGCTGGATAAATAACCTCCGTATGCACCCCCCCTCTAATAGACCTTTGGTAATGGAGCCCTAATGGGAAGGTCACTGTGACTGTAAAGCCAGAGTGAGTCAGACCTGAGCCAATAAACCACCGGGAGATACGAGGACCCCTGCTTGGTGTGGGCGTTCAGAGATACTGCCCACTCTGCCATATCGAGTTTTACAGTTCCTCTCTGGGATCACGCTACAACAAGAGCTCATTTGACAATTTATTGCTGTGTTATTAGAACTGGCAGCTCTGGTTGTGTTTTGACAGTGCTGTCAGAATCAGTAAAACTGAGGGGCACCGGTGGAAACTGAGGATTTGTTTGTGCTCGGTGTTGTCAAAACCTCATATAAGACCGAAAGTTAAATTTGGCGTTTCACCCCAGTGTCTGAAACGTTGATTCTGCTTTGTTTATCATGAAGTTCACATAAAAGCGAGCCAGGCCTGTACGTCTGAGCACATTTTCTGTTTAGATTGGTTTGTTTCACCTTATAAAAAAATAAAAGAGGCAGACCTCTAAAAATGGAATGACCTCATTTCTCGACAGGCATCTGACAGGTCAACCCCTCCATCTGCCCGGGGACTGTGCGGTTTGGGTGACTGGAGTCGGTGCTGCCTTTTAGAACGACATCGTGACAGGTTGCAAGGCTCAGTGGGATTTGGGGGAAGCAAGCGTGAAACAAAGCATCACCTTTTGAAACTCGAGTTTGATTGACTGCTGTTCCCATTACCCAGCAGAGTTTCCAACACACCTTAGCGCGCGGGCAAGAAACAGTCAGACAGACGCGTAGGAAAGGGGGTCGGGGTGAGAGAAAAGATATGACGCTTATGGATCTCAGCTTTTCAAAGTCTCCAAAGTCCCAGGCAACTCAGCAGTTTTGAAACGTCTGTTGAGGAGGCAGAAATAAAAACCCTAAAGATCTCCTCCTAAAAGGAACAAACAGTGCTGTGCTTTCTTTTCCCCTTTGCTTCCTCGCGTTAGCCTCAAAGGCTAGGTAACAATCGTCTCTTTTTGCATTCTCCTGAATTGGATTATCATGAGCATTTGATGAAAGATATTTACGTCTAAGTAAAGTTTATTGGAACAGTTAACAACCTTCATGGCTACAGGTTCAAGGATGTTGTCCTGGGAATCAGCAATCTGGGGAGGCACAGTTGCACAGTAGTACTCTATAATTCCTTGCAGAAGTAGTCACACCCTTTCAACATTTTGATATGGTGTCATGTGACAACCACAAACTACACTGAGATGGACTGGCGAAGTGACCAGGGTGCACCCCCCTCTTCTCGCCCAATGACTACCGGACATACAGTAGGTACCGGCTCCCTGGAGACCCTGCATGGGCAATCATTTATAGACCAGTGAATGGATGGACATTACCACAGACATTAAACGTGTTGCCAACTTAAAGTAAACTTTTATCCATTGTTGAACTCGCTGTATTTCAGCCAGACGTTGGCCTTTCTCAAATCCCCAGACGGTTGGGGCAGATGGCTGCTCTCAGTGAGCCTGGTTCATCTGGAGGTCATAACGACTGACTGTTGAGAGTCAGTAGTTCAGTGCAGTCTTTCTTTCTTTTATTTTTATGTATCACCAAAATAAAATGAATTTGACTGCATTTTATAAGGACTAGGAGCCTCGTGATTTACCTTGTAATGCCCTAGTGGGACATCACCACCAATTTGCGTTGGTATCACATAAATAAACTGAAGTGAATTGAGCTAAATCTTTTACAGTCTCTGACAGGCTTTCATCCAGCATTAGCATATATTTAGCTTAATACATTTTCCTATCAACTTTGACCAAGCTCCCTGCCCCTGGTGGAACAAAAGGTAACCTCTTAACATAATGCTGCCACCGCCATGTTTCAACATAGGTACGGTGCGTCACCAGTTTTCTTTCATGGTCTGTCAGTTTAGGTGGACGGTCAAGTGTTGGCTCACACAACTGCTATGCCTTTCTCTTGAAATGTCGTTTTGCTTGTTTTATGATACGTTTATCTTGCTTTTTATCATACAAATTTTGGACAAGAGAAAATCTAACTCGGATTCTACTCCAACGGAGTATACTGTGGTTCTGTTTTGTGCTTTATTATCTGAAAGGACAATTTTACGACAGCATTAACGTCATAAATTATAACAATAGCATCTCTACCTCGGGTCAAATAATCACGGAACCAATCTACAGTAATCACTTTTTTATTGTTTACTCTCGTATTTCGTGTCTGTAATTAACTCTGCAATCAACAATCAGTTTGATTTTTATAGTCTCTTTTAATTGAGAGGCAATCAAAGAGAGATTAACAACACTTTTGTCTGCAACATCTGTAGCTTTGATTAAATCCTCGCCTCTCAATAATTCATCGGTATACAAATGAATCTTCTACAAGCCTTGCGTCTGCATTAAGGCTTTAATAACAGCTCCTAAGTCTCTAATAACCTTTTTCTTGCCGTCCCTCAAGGGAGTCACACTGATATTTCTAACATCAAGGAACAATTTGCTCTAATGAAACGTATACATAAGTAGTTACTAATAGTGATGTACGTTCTCATTGGTGTTTTGCTTTGTCCAGAGATTGTTTTATTCTATTTCAATTCAAATGGGATGAATATTATATGCCCTTAATTTCAAGAGTTAATAACAATTAGTAGCAAAAGATAGATGTTTAATGCTCAAGTATTGCAGTCACAACTGGAGCTCAGAACCTAAGAAGTTTTTAGTTTTGGACAAACTAGATGGCACACATATGATGTGTGTGGTCTGATCGTTTCAGCCACTTGAAATCTGACACTTGTCTTACTTTTGGAGAAAAAGACCTGAGATTTTATTGAGGGTTAGGCTGGCGTCTCAAATATTTGAGTCCTGACCTGGACTTAGATTTATGTATTTTTCATATAGAGGACAATGCAAATTCATCAGCATGAACACATCATGTACATTTCTGCAGCTTTAAAGTTAATGCCACAAAAAAGTTAATGCTTTCATTAAAAATGGATGTTAAGCAAATGGGCTTTGTCACATCGGGAAGAGCGCTGGCACTTCCCTGTCAGGGAGTTTGAGTTTGCGTATTGTGAAAAAAAGAGTTGATGATTTCTCTTTCACCGTGTAAGAAAAAGATGGAACCAAGTACATGCAGTTGTACACGTACAGCTGCATGCATACCCTGATATTTCCCCTATTTTTCCCACATTTGCTGTAGGCCCAAGACATCAAACGCATATCAAACTCATCACAGCAACTCCACACTGAAAGCAATGCAGATCTAAAAGGCGAAGCAAGTGAATTATTTTTCTGGTGTGTGTGCTTGTGTTTGAACCCCTCCCCACGTCGGAAAGGACCCTTGGGATAGATGTGATGAGATGAAGTGCGCAGAAGGCAATTTATCCTCCGTTTGTATCATTACGTTCATTTAGGAAGCCAAACAGCCTGAAAGCAAAATAAAGAAGAAAAAGAAAACACGGGATAGAGAACATGAGAGGGATATCGAAACATTTTGGCTTCAACTCCACGCAAAGTGGATCTGATTAAGAATCTGTGTACTATATTTTAACAACGCCCTTCAAGGCCTCAAGGACATGCAGGCAGCACCTAATGAACTAGAACAAGATCAAAGAAAAAAGAGGGAGTGTTATTTAGTGCTGCTGTACCCCAACAAGCCAAATATGAGGTGGAGGCGAAGGAGTGCGAACATGACCGGAGGGTCTGTCAAGGCCCCCATTTGTTGATCAGCACTGGCGGGCCTTCCATTCCCAGCAAGCGGTAGCAGCAAAACAGCCGGTTAATCCCCTCTCAACCCTCCTGAAGGCGGCTGATGCCCGACACCGTAACCACGCCACAACACGCCGCAACGTACAGCAACAGACGAGCGCTCGGTGGAACTCGCAAGGCTTTCCTCTTCAGATTTAAACCCGATGTGATGATTTGTTTTGAAAATGTCATAGCAACTAATTGGGGTGCACACACAGAGAACATGCTGTTGGCAAATGTGGGATATACTTCAGCGGAATTCAATCAATCCATTTTGATTAAATAACACACACACACGCACACGTACGCACACACACGCATATTCGCGCGCACGCTGCTGCACGCCTGTCGTGTTGGTATGAAGCCGTTGCGTAAGAAAGTCTGCTTTTCACATGACAGATAACCTAATTTCACAAACTAACAGCAGCTCTTCTGCACAAATATAGAATCACTGCTTTCAACGCTGTGACTCAGTGCTGTCAAACAGGCTGTTATCGCCGTAGATCTGGTATGGCTGAGACACAGAGCTGGTAGGTCAGTGACATCTGACTTTAAGGTTTGGGTTTGACCTGTGAGTCATTTCACCAAGCAGAAAAGCATAGCAGCACATCGTCATATCATCATTCTCTCAGGGTTTTATTGATCTTTTGGGTCAGGCATAAATGCACAGATTCTGGTGACATCAGCCTGTGAGGAAAGGGATCTGATGTTTATAGTCAGTCAAAAGGTGCCTCTGATGACTGGAAAGCAAAACGTAGTGCTGCTGTTGAGCTTGCTTCCATTTCAATGCATTTATATCCCGCAAGTAATCAGACCAACGCGACTTTTGCTGCATTTATACTCGGTGCATCTCGTCCCGCTGTTGAAATACTCTGCCGGACTCTAGGGGGCAGTGTAGGCTCCCTAGGGCAAGCATGCAATGCATAATGCATAATGGGCAAAAAAAACAAAATAAAACAGTAGCAACACAGCTACACCCATGAGTGTGGTGGTAGAATTGTAGTCTTCCTTAACATGTCCATGTTTCCAAACCTTGAGCAGGAGGAGCTCCAATTTTCCGTCATGTTTTTCCACACGGAACGGTCCTTACATTTGCAAAATTTCAGACACAAATGGTGCAGAAAACTGGTTGTTGATGGATGTTATGCAGAGGGGGTATGGTTGTCGAAATGACTAGTTTGACCTGGCGGATGCATCAAACATGAACCAAGTTTTAGGAAATTTTAGTTTCCCCGATTGCTACATTTTCAGCTTGTTGACATTGTGACATTATTAAGGATAAACCTTTCAATAATGTGAAAAATGCAAAAAAACATTACATACCCATCATCGTGGCCTATGAACATTTAAAACAGTCATTCATGTTCATGAGGCAGTCATCGTGATGTTAAATCAGTGTGGTTAAATCTCCAGCATCACTGGGATCTTTTAAAAGAACAACGCAAAATCTGGGCATTTCGGGTTCTCGTGTTCACAGGAAGGTGAAACGACGCTGAGTTTCAGACCATAAATAACTGTTTAAAAACAAAGAAATAGTTGTTTTACCCCATTCCCCTAGACTACTGACCACTGTAAAAAATGTCTTCCAAAATAGCTGCTTATGTTTGTCACTGTGTGGTTTTAAAAGCTTTCTATCTGCCAAGACGCACTCTTTGAAAAGACATAGAACAAAGACAATGCTGCAAGGTTAAAAATAGGTGAAAAGATTGAGGAAAAAAATATGTTTGATTGGTGAAAATTTTACTCGCTGTATGTTTAAATGCGGGTCATGTTCATGAATGACTGCCTCATAATTCACAAAGTAGGATTGGGGAGAAAGACGACTAATTCTACATTATTTATTTAAGCCCTAATATCATCAACCCATTTTAAACAACAATGCAAAGTTTGAGAATCCATCAGCTGAGCCACAATTGGCTCCAGGGATGCTGGAAGAAGCAGCTAAACAGCTTTTGACTCCAGCTGAAAACTCTACAAGACCACAGTCTGATACTCAAGGTTATCATACCGTGACAATCTCCTTCAACGCCATTGCCATAGTGAAAAGTGGCAACTCTCTATTGAAGAAGTTCATTCTCATTGAAAGTAATTCAATTCCAATCATCAGCAGTGTGTAGGTGTAGTACTACCTTAGTAGCAAACATGCCAGTATAAGTGTATTGAAAGGAGTCTTTCCTCTTCATCAGATGACTGAATATACCCTAACACCATTTTCTAAGTGGTCACTCAGGTTCAGTTGTTTCATGCTAAGTGAAAGCCAGCAGTGTGTGCAGGGCATGTAATTAAATTTACCTTACCCCATCTAAGCCATCACACCCCACACGCTCAATGCAGGACCGCATTAGTTCTCTCTATTTTAAGAGCGGTGTCCATATTTCTTTGTCAGACTGAGCCGCTGTCGTTCCAATCCTCCTGCCTCGAACGAGCTTCCGGAGACAAATTGGATCTCGGCGAAAGCCTCTGTAATTACGGGGAACTGAATAGGTGACTACGTAGCAAATCCCCAAAACCAGCGACGGGCATATTTCATCTGTCTTAAACCGTATTCAGAGTTTGACTCTTAAAGAGCCTTTCAAGAAAAAAAAAGAAAAGAGGACAAATCACCAGCATTGTCAATTCTTGTCTTTTTTTTTTTTTAAGTTTTTCCTCTTTTTGCATTTCCTGGTCAATGACACCAAATATAAATCAGAATCTCTTGCTAATATTTTGTTGCCGAGTTACTCTTTAGACTTTTAGTGATTCTTTTCTCAGCTGTTTTCTCTGTCAGCGTAAAGCTACATCATAATGGGCTTACTCTAAAGGCTTCCTTGTATATGTCTGAAACCAGTACAGCGTCTGCTAATGTCCAGACTCAACTTTAGGGACCCCTGCTGAAAAATGAGCCAAGTGCTTTGTTAGGTCACCTGAACCAGACTTTGGTACCTAATAAAATCCAGTGGAAGCCACCAGACATTTCTAATGGCATCAGCATGCTTGTAAAAATGCTCTTAGTCCCTTGTGACGCGGTAATGGCAGCACGTGGCCTTGTTGGTCCACTGTAATGGCCTCATGATGTCATCATGGATCACAGCAAGGCCAAAGTTCTCAAAACCTGGCTTGTTTTCAGAGAAAAGCAAGATACTTTAAGGGAATGAGACATTAGTATCTCTCGGTTTCCACTGTATCCTCTCTGATCGGTGTTTTTTTTTCTGTTTTTGTGCCAGGGGAAATAACTGGAGAAGTTTATAACGAAAAGCACTTTAACAAGGTCAGGCTTATTGAATTGGTTTTACTGATTTGAAGTAAAATGCCACGTTAGTCTGTAAGTTACAGGCCCAGCTATTTTTTCTCTGTCCCCTTCAGGCCTGGGCGTACTCAAATCAACGGATTTATGCGCCTAACGTTTCATTAGGCTCATGGTTTGTACGTCAGTGTACATTGTTTCGTTCAGGCCATGAATCACCTCAAACGTATGTTGTACGACACCAAAGATAAATTCTCTTATAACCAGCTTTTATTTTGAAAAGATAACCGCTCGAGGCACATTCTGTCCCATCGACCCTCCGAAAGCAGCATCAGCTGCATTTCCACTACAAGTGTTCGCAAAACTTTGTTAATATTCCCCGAATTTGTGGTCAAGAGAAACTCAGACACTCTTGGTTGAAATGGAACACCACACATAACATCTCCTGTCTTTCTGGGTGGCTGAGATCAACCACCCTTGCTACTTTGGTCCTCAGGTAATTTGAAAACATCCTGTTACATTTGCTCGGTGTGTATGTAGGATTTATTACCATACCGTACTGGTTTCATAGATGATTGATCATACGTTCCATAAGAGTGTTTGATAGTGCCTGGACTGATAACAGAGCTATTACACAGTGTCTGCTGCAGATAAAAATAATTGAATGAATACAGTGTGGTGAAATCTCCAGAATCACTGTGATCTTCTAAAGGAAAATGTCACAAAATCTGGGCATTTCGGGTTCTCGTGCTCACAGGAGCTGAGTTTCAGACCACGAATAATAGTTTAAAAACAAAGAAATTGTTGTTTTACCACTTTCCCCTAGACTACTGACCAAAAAGTGTCTTTCATAATAGCTGCTTATGTTTGTCACTGTGAGGTTTTCAAAAGCTTTCTACCTGCCAAGAAGCACTCTTTAGTAATTGGAAAGGCATAGAACAAAGACAATGCTGCATTCCGTCTAAAAGGTTAAAAATAGGTTAAAAGATTGAGGAAAAAAATATGTTTGTGAGTTGCAGAATGTTTAAATGTGCTTGAAAGGGTGTTCGGGTTTTTAGGATCTGCTGCCTCAGTGACCAGCTTGATGGCTTTCTGCTTACCTACCGCTCTGACGCCCTGCATGCTATAAACCCTCTGCAGTGACTGGCCTGCAAAATCCTCTGGTGTCTGATCTCGGTGTGTCTTACACCTCGCTCGACGTAGCTTTGCTGTTGTCCCTTTTATTGTTCCCTCCGTTGCTAGCAGAATACTGTATGTCTGCGACGTGGTCGACAATTGTGACATCACAAATGTAATCAGTTGAGTTTTTTCTTGCATTTAGCAAAAGATTGGCGTAAATCGGAAACGTGTGGCCTCCGATCTTTATTGAAAATAACGGAATTTTTTTTTATTTTTTCCAAAACTACAAGGAGAACTTTTTTTATTCCGTCAGTCAAAAGGAATCGGCAGGTTACTCTTGAGACAAGTTCACTTATGTAGTTTAAGTGCTGCCTGGTTTATTAAAGAGTTTCTGGGCTTTACGAGAAGAACAAAGCGAAAAACTTTTCCATAAATCCCGTCTCTTCTTGAGTGCCTCATGACATTTACTAAACGGGAGAAAACATTTTATTTTTATTTATTTTATTTATTTTTTTTAGATCATTGCAATTATCAATACTTCTGAGCATTATCTATAATTTTCCAGCCCTCAGAAAGTTACTTGGGCTTTGGGGAAGAGCTTAAACGCTGTGAAATGACAGCAGCGGTTCCAACATCATCCGATCAAGAGACGGCTTTTCAAGTGATTTAAAAGCGAAGCTCCTTTTTAAAATAACATCTCTTGTCTGGAACGAGGCGAAGACTTTTGTAAATGTGGTCATGAGATGGTGTGGCAGGGAAAGTGGCGAAGGACTAAAAGGGAACGCGAAACATTAGCTGCAACACGGAGACGTGAAATGGTTTTTCATGTTGTTTCCTTCCCCTTCATTTCATCCGCTCTCCATTATGGGATCGGCTCTGCTTCATTAATGCTCCCTTCTCTCATCCTCACATCTTATTCTTAATCTCTTTCTCCCCTCGCTCCTGTTGCGCTCTCTTTACTCCCCACCCCTATTTTCTTTCTTCCCCCACCCCGCACCACCTCTTTTACCTCTCATTATCACTCTTTCTTCCCCCTCATTTTCCACTGATGCCCGGGATGGAGAACAAGCCCCAGCTATCCAGAGAGAGAGAGAGAGAGAGAATGGAGCGTGTTCGCCGAAGCTCTGATTCATCGGAACAAAGAGAGGCATGGGGGAGCGAGGGAGAGGGAGACGCTGGAGTGTACTCTTGAATGGCTTTGGACTGTAAACCCCCACAGCTTCCTCCTCCTTTGGCTGTATTTTTCCTAATAGCCTCTTGGGCTATTTCTGGGTCTCTCTTTTTTTTTTTTTTTTTTTAAATGGGAGGTGGGAGAGAGTGAATACAGTGAAGAGAGGGTGGAGAGGAGCATTAGAGCGAGTGTGTATGGGGGGAGATGGAGCGGGGGGGCATTTGGCCCTGCTGAGGCAGTGAATAAGCTCTCTGACTCACAGCGGGATCAGTGGTGGTGGCAGCAGGGCTTGGTGTATGTGTGCAGGGACACGGTGTTGCCACTGGAGACACAGGAAGAGATGCGCGCACACACACACACACACACACACACACAGAAACACACACACACACACACGCACGCAAACACACGCAGACACGCACACACATACGTAGAAATGCACATGCCCAATGTCGAACCTCTAAAGCTGATTAGTCAAACTTGTGATTTCCAATTTCAAACCCGCAACACAAATCCCATACTTAATATTCATGCAGAACGCAGTTAGGGCTCCTCTCCACCCCTCGCAGCTGAAAGGCTCGGGGTTAGGTGGTGTGTGAGTTGGGTGTTGGGGTGTTGCCTTTTAATCAGCTTAGTTAAAAGAAGAAATATGATGGAGGGGAAAAAGAAAGGAGTAGGATGAAAGGGAAAAAGGGAAAGGAGATCTTGTGGGTTGCCCTGCAGTGGTAACACACACACACACACACACACACACACACACACACTGAAAGGTGTGTTCAAACATAGATTGAAGACACTTTCTTTGTGTTCATTATAGCAAGATGAAGCTCCTTTGATTACCCCACCTGTGTTTTATTGTCTTGTTTTATTAGCTCTGATCACTAGAGGTCAGTAATTCAACCTGACAAAGTGTCTTCCTTTCCTGTCATTTATTGTGTTTGGATGTCTCAGACAATACTCTTTGTACATCATCACTACGGCACAGCTGACAGATGTCATTACGGCGACATCGGGCTTGGTGGAGTCAGTGTTGACGCCACCATCTGTAACTTTTAACCGTGCGATGTTGAGATCTCACTGCCATCTCTGCTCCGCACGGCCGAACAAGGAGGGTTCAAAGTACCGAGAGAACGACTGAGGATGAAAGAAACAACGCCACAGAGATGAAGAGATGAGGATTATTTCACCCTGATTCCGATCCAAAGCATTAGCTCAACTGGGGCGACTGCGGCTCTGAGGGTAGAGTAGATCGGAAGGTCATAGGTTCGATTTCAGCTTCCTCCTCTCACAAGTCAATGATGCAAGGCACTTAACTCTGCGTGTCGGTGCATAAGTGTGTGTACATTTGTGAGTGCGAATGAGTAAATGTGACTCTTTGGGTGTAAAGCATTTGAGTGGTCAAAATGATTGGAAAAGCACTATAGAATTTATCGACCATCAATTGTCGCCTTCAACATAGTAAGACGAAGGGGTCAATGAGGTCACCGGTGTCACCATGGCAGTTAAAAGGTTAAAGAATACGCATCAGATACAGAGTCTCAGTTCAATACTTGCGTGAACATGACTTTGTAAACATTCATAGTTTCTGTAGGTCAGGCCCAATATTGACCCTTTGCAACTCATGTCAAAGGGTAAATCAGTGAAGTCAGTCGCCAAAACGGCGACTTCAGAGGACGATTGATGCTTCTGGGAGAAACTGCTTGTTCTCTGTTTTTAAGTTTGTTGGGTTTTTTTGCTTCTTTTTTCTTTATCTATACCTCAGAATAATAATAATAATAATAATAATAATAATAATAATAAACATGCTGGCTTATTTCCAGGAGATAGATGTTAATTAGGTGGCTGTGTGCCTGCGGCGGGCTGACAGGGTGAAAACACACCCTGTCAGCCCCTCATCCTCCAGGTAGCCGATTCTCCCTTCAAACATTTCACGCCGTAACGTCCGAGACCGATGAAAAGCATATTTAAATACAAATAAACTGCCGTTTAGTGTTTTTTTTTTCTTTTGAAGTTTGGACTGTCTGCCAACTTGACTCGGAAGATTATATTTCATTTAACACTGATTTGCTCCGGAAAGATCCCCGCTGTTATTTATTTCATTTTAATCTCATCATATTTGGTTTGATCACCTGTTTTCCATAGAAATGGCAAACTGGGAGAAAGTCATCGTGCGTCGTCGCAAATTAATTCATGTTTTCCTCAACCCGAAACGATTTGGACACATTTGTTTTTGCAGTATCGCATGACAACACTTGCATGCGTTTTTTTTTAAATACACGTTTAAAGAAACTTGAGTTTTCTATGTATAACCAAACAACAAAACAAGTGGTTTTGTTTGCATCAGTGTCCATGTTTTTCTGAAAACCAAAAAAAAAAAAAAACCACACACCCGAAAAAAATACATCCATTCTGCTCGTCAGCAGACATCCAAAAAATATCAGATTAGGACACATTTTTAACAAATGGCAGTCAAAAAAAAAAAAAAAAAGAACAGATAGTTCTTCAAACCATAATCGAAAATGGTCAGGTAACAAAAGAAAGCAAGACGACAGCTGCAGGGAGGAGCAGAGCAGCAGAGAGACAAAGATCAACCTGAGCCAATAGAATACAATGACACAAAG
The DNA here is from genome assembly GCA_911649635.1 of Poeciliopsis gracilis. Lineage (NCBI taxonomy): Eukaryota > Metazoa > Chordata > Actinopteri > Cyprinodontiformes > Poeciliidae > Poeciliopsis > Poeciliopsis gracilis. The sequence continues at coordinate 463,291 of CAJVRI010001102.1, read as the reverse complement.
TGGACCTGCACCTCCCAGAGAGCGAGAGCAGTTGGACTGAAGAGCGCCAACCTCCTCACCCCCCCGCCGCCGCCGTCTCTCCAGCCTCACTCCTTCAGGTCGAGGCCCCAGCTGCACCCTCCATCCCATCATTCACGGAGCGCAGCAGAGCGATGCGAGGCGTTCCCAGTCGTCACCGCGCTCCATAACTCAACCGCTCTCTCTCTCTCTCTCTGTCCCTCTCCCGCCCGTCTCCGGAGACAGAGATGCGGTTCAAACACTGTCTCGATCCACTTCTAATCGCTCCCGTCGGTCTGTCTTTTAAAACAACCATTAGAGATATGGGACGCAGCAGCCTGCAACCCTCACTGTAAGTCTTCACACATCCAGCAGGCTCAGCCACCTGTGGGGAGAGGGATGGTGGGACGGTGGGAGGTGAGGGGGGGGTTGTTCCTTTGGGAGACTTTAGGAAAAATATGGCGGCGTCGGAGTCCGCAGAGAGGATAATTCACCTGCTCTGCTCCCCGCTGTGACGTGATTATCATCCATACAGAGCAGAGCTGCGTCATTTACCGCTTACATCTTGTTTCGCCTTTGCTCGCGTCTCTGAAGGTAGTCGCCAAAACGGCGACTTCTGAGGACGGGTTGATGCTTCTGGATGAACGGTTTGATCTCCGATTTTAGTTCATGTTGGGGTTTTTTTTTTTTGGCTTCTTTTTTCTTTATCTATACCTCAGAATAATAATACTAGTGATAATAAACATGCTGGCTTATTTCCAGGAGCTAGATGTTAATTAGGTGGCTGTGTGCCTGCGGCGGGCTGACAGGGTGAAAACACAGCAGAGGAGCTTTCATGCGTCAGCCCTGCGTCCTCCAGGTAGCCGATTCTTCCTTCAAACATTTCACGCTGCAACATGCGAGACCGATAAAAAGCATATTAAAATACAAATGAACTGCTGTTCAGTGTTTTTTTTTTCTTTTGAAGTTCGGACTGTCTGCCAACTTGACTAAGAAGATTATATTTCATTTTCCGTTGATATGCTCCGGAAAGATCCCCGCTGTTATTTATTTCATTTTGATCTCATCAGTTTTGGTTTGATCACCTTTTTTTCCATAAAAATGGCAAACTGGGACAACGTCATCACGCATCGTTGCAAATTAATTAACGTTTAAGTCAACCCAAAACGATTTGGACACATTTGTTTTCGCAGTATCGCATGACAACACTCGGACACGTTTTTTAAAGAATACATATTCAAAGAAACCTGAGTCTTCTATGCGTATAGAAACTGGACACGCCAGGGAGTTCTTCTTTCAGGTTTGGGGGTTTGTTTTATGGCGGCGATGACTGCATCTTTCAGGCTTGTGAAACAAATCAACCGGCTGTCACGGTTTCCATATTCACTAGAGTTATATATGTCATCCGGTTTAAAGGAGGCATAAATAATATCCTTCCCCTATCTCCGCTCACCTGTCTGAAGTCCAAACCCAACACTCTATTGAGATACTGGGAAGCGAGTGGGATTTATGATGAATTCTTGGCAAGAAACTCAATTTGGAGGGAAGAGAAGACTTAAACCTCCGGTGCTAGTTTAGGCATCCTGATGTGCTTTGGTTTTGACCGATAGTATCAATCATCTATGGCATGCATGTAAATCGGAGAGAGATTTGCAAATATTGTGACGGACATCTTTCTTGCCATTGCAGTTTTTGCTGCCGCTAGGGGTTGGCATGTATCGCACCATTTCTAATTTGTTGTGATGAAGCTTTGCTTTATCATCATCACAATAAATTTCTATTGCGGACGTTTAGAAGCCCGTCCTTATTGTCAGGATTTATAGCTTCACTGTTTTCTCCGCTGTTTGTTCAATGAAACCATCAATGAATAAATGTGAAAATACTGTTATTATGTGCAGTTTAGTGATAAAAATGACACTTCTTTATCATTTGTAACTTTTACAAGTTCTGTTTAAGTGCTAAGAGGAACTCTGAAACCTGACTGAGACTCTTTAAACATGTCAAATTACTGTTTTAGATGGTCACACACTTTATGAGCCCATATTTTATTAAGGATTTTAGATAAGAAAGGGAGTTTAGATCTAGGTCTTTTATTTAGTTACTCTAAAGAAAGACCCAGTGGCATTGATTATTTTATCAATATCAAAGAATCCACACACATAGATGGAATCTGTTGCTATTTAGGTCAAAATCTAAAGGTGATCAGTTGCACTGGATTCTACTTCGGGGTGTCAGACTAAAGGGGCTGAGCAAAAATGCAACGTGGTTGCAATGTGACAAGTTTCAAAAGGCACAAACATGTTAGCGAGGCGCTTTTCTTGCGCCGAGCGTAAAGGACGTTTATGAGTCAGCCGGCAGCAGTGCGTAGCTCGCTGGTGACACATAGAAATCCTGAAGCGCGTAAGCAGCAACACTGGTATGCACACATGGCCACACACGCACGCATGAGTGCCCACACCGATATTAAGTCCCCCCCCCTACCCCCCCCCCCCCTTCCCCCCCAGACCCCCATCTGGTAAACACTTTCACTCCGCAGACCATTTTGACGTTTGAACTCGCAGTTCTAATTTAGTTTAGCATTAAATTACCCACAATTACCTTTTCAGCGCTGCTGTAGTGCTCCCCGCGCCCCATCCCCCCCACTCCCTCTCTTCATCATCGACAGCCTCTTGTCGCCTCATCCTCTCTGCCCTCTCACTCCATCTCACTTTCCTTTTTCTTCCTTTGTCTGACTCACTTTCCACTTTAAAGAACACACTCTCACGCACACACGCACACACACACACACGCACACACACACACACACACATATCCAGGGGAGCTTAGGCGCCCTTAGGAATAGCTGTCAATCACCCATCAGGCACCCAGGTCAATTTGCCAGGCTGCCAAATGTGTTGTATCAGTGTGCTCCCCGGTGTCAAGAGCCCTCATTATAGGCCAAAGGCTAAACCAAGGAAGTGAATGAGGCTTTCCTCTTCATTATTTTCGGTCCCCCATGACCCCCTTACATTCTTGTACCCCCTCCCCCCACTACCTGGTCATAACAACACTACAACCTTTAACAACCAGTCTAGTTTAACCCTGTTTACCTGCAGGCCATTGCCCCAGTGCTCCCTCGTGTGAATCCACTCATACTTCCAGCTCCGTCTCTCTTTTTTTATTTTTTTTTTTATCACCCATTTCTTTCTTTGCTACATTTCTTCTGTTTCCTGTTCACGTGCCCTAAGGAGTTTTGGGGGAATAGAAGAGAGTTTGACAGGCGGCCTGAGTGGAGTCTTCTTTTTTTTTTTTTTTTGATTCCTCTTTTCCTTCTGCTTGATGCTGACAGCGTTTAATTGTGAGAGAGTGAAACCCTGTTGCTTTTCAGCTGTTTGGAAAAAAAAGGGATCACCTAGGCAACGTTAGATGCAGTGAGAAAACAGCTGGTGGATTGGAATCATGCCTGATCAGAAACTGAAAGCAGGGTACTTCAGTGCAGTCACGCTAAGGATAATATATTTCCAGGATCAATGTTTAAAAATGGAATTCGAGCCAAAAAAACAAACATGCAGAGTCATTTTCTCTATGTACATGCCGACTAAGTCATTTTCTAATCTAACTTTAAAGGTAAATGTTTACTTACTCGCCCACCTCTGTAATGCTAACCATGTCAGGCACATTAAAAGTACAAATTACAAGTAAAAGGTGCCAAAGAAGCCTTATAATTTCAAATCAGTGCTCTTTGCAGAGTTGCGTAACACTGACTGTTTTCTATCAAACGAGGTTCAATTTGGCATTGAACCTTTTATTCGTTATGGTTGCAATAAAGAGTTTGATTTAAAGATAAACAGTCAATCAGAACTTTTTAGTCTTAAATATTGACTTGGACACAGCTGGCGTCAGTTTTGAAATGTTCTTGTTGGAAAAGAAATTTATCCAGGCATCCAATAACTTCGACTTAATCCAGGTTCGGGTCGAGCCAACCTCTTGTTCTACGCTTCATCTTGTGCAGAGGATCTGGGCTCTCGGCTATTGAGAGACGATTTCTTCCTGGAAGCGTGAACTGCGTTGAAGCTTTAAATATTACCCAATCACTAACTTTTGACTGAGATGCTTACTAGTACAGTAATTGCTTGGTATGTTAACACCCATCTTCCATTGTGCAGAGAGGAGAGTGGAGCGTTCGCAGGTGACCCCTAATGCTAATTCCACATTTGGAAGCGTGTCCAGTGCAGACTGAAAAGCTTCGTTCACTTCCTCCGCTGCCATTGCTGAAGCTACAGGCAGACTACAATTCTAAAACAGTGCATAAAATTAACATTATCGCTCACAACGTTTTCTGTTAGCTGATTGGAGAGGCGAATTCGGTACTTTGCGTGAAATATGGAGGAGCCTGAAGAGAGATCTCGGCCACCACTTGGATTCACCGCCTCATTTGTTTGGTCAGTACCCAGAGCTCATAGCCATCGATGAGGTTATGAAAACAGATCGGCTGGTAGAGTCAGAGTTCTGTCTTTTGGGCTCAGCTCTCGCTTCACCACAAGAAATCAGTCAGTGGTCTCATCAATGCGGAACCCACCTGTCGATCCACCTTCCCCGTCTCTGGCAAACAAGATCCTGAGACTTTGGAGACTTGAGGAGAATTATCTGTGGTAAGCAGAAATCACTAGAAAAGTTCAAGGACTTTTTTTTTTATTGTTAGTTGTAGTCGGAATTGGACTTGGCTAAATCAGGACCACTGAGTCAGAGATAAAATAAATTCTCCAGTGCTGCTCTGCTTCTTGTGCATGAGGCGCCACTGGGCAAAAATTCATATAAATGAAACATCATCTGCTCCAAGTTTTGCTGTACACAGTCTGGGAAAGGAGATGAAATATTCAATGTTCTAACTTGGGTTTGTTGCCCCCACCCCATCACTATCGGTGTGATCAGTACATCCACCCGGCAGCATGTGGAGCACCTTGTTGTTGGCAAGATAGCATGACGGCGGAATCACATTGGCAGCAGAAATATTGTTCTCCTCGTTATTAATTCACAAATCAATTAACTGCTGCTGCGGCGTCTGCCTGAGGAATCACCTGTAATTACGCCGTAAGGTGCGACAGAACCCCTCCTCCGTTATCCGTCTTCATACCCGCCCGCGTATTGGCCAGGCAGGCCGATGTGAGCTTAGATGGCTCTTCTGCACATTAGCCTAATGCAGTTAAACTAATTATCGATCCCAGTCTCGACTCTGTGCAATTCGCAGCTCAGATAGAGCTCTGAGAGACATAAAAGGCCCTGATTTGTGGGGAGATTAGGAGAAAGGAGTAAAAGCTTTTGCTGAAGGACAACAGTAACTTCAAAGCTCTGTTTATTTTTCTTCTTTTTTTCTTTCTTTTTTTTTATTTTAAACTCCGGCGGGCTGTTAGGACGGCAGAGTTTCATATAATGCGGGACATACATGTATAGAGAAGAGTAAACAAGGTTATCTGGAGACCTTGATGGCTTTACCTCACCCACACAAAGGCCCTGCCTTTTGTTTGCTCATCTTATCAGAAGGCAAATGAATCACAAACAGCATCTGTGCGCGTATTAAATATCGACCTTGGTCTGGACTCAGTAACAACCTGTGGCTAACGTTGCTCTTGGTAAATGCCATTTTAATTCTGAATGCAGCTAAAGTTACACTTGCACAAGTTCACAGCACCGTGAGTCTTGCAGGATGCAACAAAATACCAGGCACTCGAAACAATGACTTAAGCATCTAGTCATGCTGTTGTGTAAGTTGTGTTGTTGTTGCATATTTTATATAAAATAATAAACCTTGCCTGCCTAGGTGTTGTTAATTATGCTAGCTTAGATAAAACATTAGCTGACTCATGTTCATGGTTTGCTTTCTTAAAAGTTCTACTTCACTTTATAACTGTCTAATGAGCGAACGTTTCCCTAAAACAAATTGATATCATCATCAGGAATGTAGATATAATTTACATATTGGTCATATTAACTTGGAAAAATACAGTTTTCATTCATTTAATGTTCTGCTTCCATTGTCACAAAAGCTAAAGTTAAAATCACAAACAAGTGGAACATAAAAAACATTTAATTTTAAATAACTAAACAGTAGCTTAAGCAGCTTGAAAAAATAAATCATGTCCATTTTTAAATCCTTAAAGCTTGCTCAAGCAAAAATTCAACTCAATGATGTAATTTCTTGCAATGATATTTACTCAAAATCTTGCAAGACTTTCAAAAAATCCCCAACAACCAACAAATAATGCAGTAAAGAATAAAAAAACACATTTATTTCACTTATTTTTCGACACTTTTTGTTTTCATTGATTTTACTTTTCCACTTTTTCTTCAGTTTTATCATTTTTTTCTCCTTTATAACGTTTTAACATTCAACCCTGTGAAACTGAATTAAAACAAACATCCGTACGCTCATTTTTGGCGCTATGACAACCAAGAGGTAACTGCATGCAGAGCAGTGGCCGTACGTGTGCCTGTGTCTGTGCGTGTGTGTGTGTGTGTGCGTGTGTGTGTGTGTGTGTGTGTGTGAGAATGTCAAGTAGCTTAAGCCAAAGCTCACTGGTCTTAGCCTCCTCCTCCGTTCCCGCCAGTGTTGAGCTAACCAGCGCTGCATGTAAAGCCTGCCCCTCACGGATAAGCCTCATTCAGTCCGACACATGGTGCTTGACCACGATGGGAAGAGAACAAAACAGGAAGTGTGGTGGGAGAGAGTCAAAGAGTAGAGAGCATTCTTCAAGCAGTTAGGAGGCATGCTAATCCTCACTCCCCTGCCAGGTGCTGAGAGAGGAGATAACTTGGGAGACAATGGCAATGAGCAGGCCTCTCCATATGGTCCTAAGTGTGTATATGTGCGTGTGCAATTGTGTGCGAAAGCTGCTAAGCAGCCGTTGGGGTGGCCAGGCTGAGTGACTGACAGATTTGATGTAGGGATGTGGGATGCGGGGGGGGGGGGGCGGCGAGAGGGACTGGCATTGAGAGGACTAACAGGAGTCAGCCAGAGGGAGGGTGTCTTTGTTTTTACAGGCCTAAATAGGGATTAGTGGCTCGCTGACACTTTCTGTCATTTGCCGCACGGCGACGGCTGCTCCGAGAGGCCTGAGCTCAGCGAGAGTGACTGAGGAGAAAGTGGCCCACCATGGCTCCAAGCCGCGCTTGACTGATTTGCATCAAAGAGCTGAACTGCACTGAGCCCTTCAGTGCTCTCAGGGAGTACCACCCAGTTTATGTTTGTGTCAAGATAAGGTAAAGCAGAAGTTTGCCACATGTTTGGACGTTTGTGTGTTTCACTCAGATTAATTGATTACGTCATTTTTAACCCAAACAGCAGCTGGGGACGACAAAACCGCTTTTCATGACCCGCTGTGGGATTCATTTCTGCTTCAACAAAAACAATCCGAAATGTTATTATTGTGCTAAAACAGGGTTTCCCCTCAGAAAACCTGCTAAGCCCGAAAGTAAGGCTGATGGACAGATCTGCCCACTAGTGCCTCATTGTGTTTTTGTATTAAAAATGTAAAAAAAAAAAAAAGTACACTCTTTAGCTTAACACATATCACAGACACCATGTACCTGTCTTCATTTTTCTTTCTTGGTAACATATAAAGGGGAGATCTTGCATTTTGAATTATGTCGAAAAAGGGTGAGATCATGTCTTCTTTATATACACACATATTCATACACAAATATAGCACTGCTAATTCTATTAAAGTCGCGATTGTGTCGTTGAGCAATTCTGTTCATTTAATATTTCAAACAATAAGCTGTTTAATACATTGATAGATCCGTCTCCTCTTTGTTTCCTCTTAATAGGCTTGAAGGTTGATAAGATCCACTAATTTCCCATTATCGGATCAGATTGTCGCAACGTTATTAGAGTTTCCTGTGATGGCTGATGAATGCATAATTTCACTAACAGTCAGCTGAAACTGTCTTTGGACATTTTTAAAACCAATGCTGCAATTTTCTGAAGATCAAGCATCATTCTGGTTCTGCAAGTTTTCTCCTGGAGTTTCAGGAGAAAGGGGAAATGCAAGAATGCAAATCAGCTCCTTCAGACTAGTCTGCAGCAATTGGCAAACATCTGGTACATCTGCGCATTGGCTGAAGCTACTTCTCAGTGCAACGGTGCTAAAAATGTTGGTAAAGGATTGATAGAGAAGAGATGCTGTGATGACTTCCTGAAGGCGGAGTTTCGGGAAGAGCTTTTAAAGAGACAGAAGCCCAATTTCAAGGCGTTACATTTCTTTTGAGTCATATTTGATATGTATTCAAATTCAAAACAACTTCAGTTAACATAGATACTACATTGCGCTGTGAAATGGCACTATATGGCTGTAAAACACACAATGCTGCCCCAGTGTTTCCTACTGTGTTCACCTTTAGAAAGAGTACCAAAGAAACGTGCTAAAATGACCTTCCCTGCATGCCTCTGTAAGTACCCACAATAACAGAAAAAAACACACAAAAAAACCCCCCAGACTGGCATAATTGTGACTCTGTAGAGGCCCGTCACTTTTTATTCATTTGTAAAACCCTGTTGAAGGCGGTGAACAGCGAGTTTCTCCTGGTGCTTGCACGCCCACACACAGGCGCTCGCACAAGGCGGCTCCCATTGTGAATTCTGTTTCTTCCTTCCACTCTGTGAAAACTTCACATCTCTCTGCAGAACTCGGTGCTCCATCTTTATAAAAGTTAAAAAAAAAAAAAAGTCTTCCAGGTAGAGACCACAGAGAATAGTGTCTGTGTTTTTTTGTTTTGCTTTCCATATTCTTACCTGAATTCGCTTCAAACGCGTCAGATTACAGGGAAGTCTTTTTTTTTTTTTTCTCTTGTGCTAACCTAGATTTTTCTGTGATGTTTTCTTTTAGCGAACTAATCTTTTTCCTCTCTCACCTGGAAACGCAGTGGCATGTTGAAGAACTTTTACAAAGTGCCTGGTGGAGGGGTGGGCTCTGCATGCATGACCAAAAAAAAACAAAAAAAAAAGTGAAAGATGGGAGGGAAGAAAATATGCAGTAAACTGAGACGGTGCGACTGCAGCAAGAAGAGAGTTGTTTATCATACCCCCCCCACCCCCTCTGTGCGAGAGGGGAAGTGATACGGCGATAAAATGCCACACTGGGCGAGATAGGACATGACACAAACTTGGCTGCCACTTGACAGCCTTTCCACTTTTCACCCACACGTCAGATGGATGTTTTTCTTTCTTTCTTTTCTTGTTGTTGGGTTTTGGTGTGTGTGTGTTTTGTTTTTTTTTGTTGTTTTTCTATTTAGCGTCAAACTTAAACAAGCAGCGGTTTGCTACAGTTTCCGCACGGGCCTTTCACAATCCAAAGTCCTGCTGATAAGATCAAGAATGTAAGACTCCCTGATAGTTTCCCACAGGCCCCTTTGCTTTTCTCCACGTGTTAACAGATGTTTCACTCCACTCTTTTGAAAGTTCCCCCCCTGCCCTCAAACTTTTGCCATTTCTTTTGTCACAACCAGAAACTTTGATGCGTTTGATAGATAAACGCAAAGTCGTTCATATCTGTGTGAAATGAAAATATATTTTAGGGATTTTCTTTTTTGTCCAACAAGCAATTGTGCTCAGTCCAAACTTTGTAAGTTGCCCATTTGCTGCAGTTAAGCTGGACGTTTTCAAAGGTTTTCTCTGCCATTTTTGCACTTTAGAAGACTGGAATTTAGTTTGTCTTGCATGTGGACACAAAATCCAAATAACATACTTCGAAATATTAAATTGTCATGTGACAAAATGTGAAATGTTAAGACACTGTAGATGCTGTATGCCAAACCAACGCCATTTGAAAGTTTTTTTTTGTTTGTTTTTTTTTTGCTGAACATGTCCGCAGCGCAAAAAAAGCCACATGTCTTTTGGAAAATTTCTTTTAATATGTTTGTTTAACTCGGAGCCTCAAAAGCTGCCTCTGTGCCTGACTTTATGAGACATCTGACCGCGCCTGACATGTGAAACCTCCGACCGTATCAGAACAGAGGATGCAATATTGCCGCGGTGAAAGCTGGCTTTGTTGCGGCCGCATCAGAACGGAGTCTGAACGGAGACCGTCAGACGCGGGGAGTCCGGAGGTTTCGGTGGTCGTGGAAGTCCTCAGGACACAATGGAGATAAGCTAACAACGACCGCCTTGTCCCGGCCACTGTGGGAAGAGCGGCTTACAGCATGGAAACAAGCTCGAGGCGTCCTTCGGTGTGTGCCAGTTTGTTTTTGCAAAACTAGCTCACAAATAAGCGGCGGAGCAAATTAGCTGTTGACAGGCTACTGCTTTAAAGAACCGACTGCAGCTTGTGGATGTTGAACTATAAGAAGGGAAATGAAAAATACTGGAGACGCACCAATATTCATATCTGTATTTCAATCCGGATCGACTTACAGAGAAAAGAAGCAGTTAGAAGATTTTGATGAACAAGTTCTTTGGCGCTCGAACCCGGTGGAGGACTAGTGAGCTGAGGATCGCCGCGGGCAGATGATCGGTCCGGCGAAGCTCAGGATAGTCTTTCCCCCCAAAAGAGGGTGCCGGGACGAGGCCTAGTTGCCTGCAGTCCGATGGACTTGTTGGGCGCGAGCCGAGTTGGCGGGGATTTACAGACGTACGTGACTTGATGAACACGGATGTGTTCTGTGATGCGGAGAAGGGACCAGTTGCTGCCGAGCTGAAGGCCGAGGATCCCTGGTCCGGCCGGTTCCCCTATATAAAAATTTTTGTTAAAAGTGGCCAGAGCTCCACCACCAGTCATAGCTGAGCTGCTCACCAAAAGACCTGGAGCGTTGAGCTTCGAGCACAGTGCTAGGTTGCTGAAGTTTTGCATCAAAATTGATTCCTGCGATCAGACTGCGGATGTAGGAGAGTTTGAATCTACGATGGTCGAAACAGTGAATGGTGAAGGCAAGGACAGTGGTTACAGTGACAGGGTGTGGAGAAGAATTAATAGAGGTGCAGAACTTGGTGAAGGTTCGACAGGCGAACGAATACGTGGAAAGTGTAGAAGGGGCGAGACCTGACATGATATAATAGCGTGCTGCCCTCAGGAGGGATTGAAGGGAGTCATCTAATTGAGCATCAGATCTTCGAAGGATGGGATTGGTTCAGGATGAGCGTTGGCGGTAGGACACAGACGGTGGAAGACCTGAAATTTAGAACGAGACTGGGCGTCGGCAATAACGTTATGATATCCTGGGATCATGTGCTGAGCAGTGATAATAAAATTATAAATAACGGCTTGACATGTAATGCGGCGAATGAAAGGCATGATAGAACTAGCGGACGAGCGCCCTTTGTTAATGGCTTGGACCATAGCTGCATTGTCGCAGCGCGCAGAGATGCGCATCCTGTTCCAGTGACGACCCCAGAGGCAGCAAGCAACGGCGATGGGGACGACTCAGACTGAAGGAAGGTGGGGGGGCCACTTCCTGGTGAACCATTTGCCCTTATAAAAGAACTGAAGCGAGTCAGCTGAGAGGCAGACGTCATCATAAAAAAAAAAAAACCCTGTTCCAGTCCGAGAGCAATTTCGACCAGAACGCGAGATCTGAGCGGCAGCCGTCATCCAGGGCGACGGGATCTAGGAGCAAAGGGACCGAGTTAGCTAAGTCAAGCAGGCGGGAGATGAAGGATCGACCCTGAGGAATAATCCTCATGGCAAAGTTAAGATGGCCCAGCCGGGATAGGAGTTGATGTTTTGAGATCACGCTTTAAGCGAGGCGACCATTGAGATGGAATCAAGATTGATTCCTAGGAATTCGAGAGCAGTTGCTGGGCCGATCGTTTTTTCATCTGAGAGGGGCACGCCCACGCGGAGGAAAATCAGATGGAGTGTCATTAGAGATGGGCCTGGTGAGGGGGAGAGGGGTGAACGAGGAGAAAATCATCGAGCAGATAGAGGACCAGGGGCAACCGGACTACGCTGAGGAGAATCCAACACAATGCTTCGGACAGATTGTCAAACAAGCTGGGACTACTCCTACACCGGAAGGTGAGTCTAACGGCGAAGTAGAGGGAACCGTCCCACTTAGCACCTAGCAGATGCCAGTCGGAGGGGTGAACAGACATAACTTTAAATGCGTCGGTGATGTCGGCTTTAGCGAGCCAAGCGCCGCGCCCGGCTACTTTAATGAGAGAAATGGCGTGATCGACTGAGGCGTAACAGAGGAAGAAGGGTTCTTTAGGAATAAGGCTGTTAATGCTGGGGAACGGACCGCCGTGGGGGGTGGAAAGATCAAGAATGAGACGCTTTTTACCTGAGTACTTGCGGGTAGCGACACCGAGTGGATTAATGCGGAACAGGGAGAACGGGGAGGAACTGAATGGCCCAATCATATAACCCTTGGAGACTTGGCGTGTGAGTAAACGAGCTACGACATCTGGTTCACCGAGGGCGGACTGGAAGTTCCAACAAACGAGAGTGGAACGAGCATAGGACCGAACGCCTATGTGAAAACCCTGAGAGAGTCCGGTGAGCAGAAAGTTCACGAAGGTAGGATCTGGGTGGGACTGGAGGAGAAGGGCCAGTTCTTGAGTAATGATGGGGGTAGAAAGAGAGCGGAGGATGCGACTGGGAGGCAGGCGTCGCGGGCAGGTGAATTTGGGATGAGCGTCTTTGCAATGGCTGCACACATGGAGGAAAATACAATTAGAAGAAACACATATGCCTTCATTGTCGTTGTTACACACTGGCTGGTTGTTGAATACCTCAATCTTTCAACCCCGGCAGTCAAACGCCGGGGTGGCCGGGCGGGGTAGAGGCCACCCCGGCCTCTGCCGTGGGTCAGAGGGCTCTGTGGTGGCCAACAGTAGAACATGTGAGACATGAGAAAGCCTGGGTGAGCATGATTAAAAGTTCGGTATCTAGATCTGACCAATCGAGACAGTTGCCAGACTGGGAGAGAGTAGTTGCAGCTTTAGCGCAGAATGCTTTGTGGTATTGGTAGAACAGAGATCTGCCGTATTTGATATTGAAGCGGAGGGGAGGGCGAGGAGTCGCCATAATGCAGGAGTGAGGCGAGAGAAGCCAGTTGGGAAGGTTCCAGTCCTGGACCGGGAGAAATGTCACAGGAGGTTAGAGCGGCCGAGGGGGAGAGAGGAGTGGGACAGGCGGCTAAACGGTGGCTGGACTTCTTGAAGGGACCGGCTTAACGATGATTGGCTGGTGCGGCGCAGGGCGCCGGTCCTGGTTGGCTGCGGCGGGGGCGTGGCGTGAGTGAAGTGGATCAGCTGTGTTTTGTGGATCAGCTGTGTTCTGTCTCCCAGCTTGAATTTACGCGTAGGCTCCATTACTCCAGATACTGAAAACAAAAACAACTTCTATATCAGGTATCAGTATCAATGTATCCTATCTTTATTTTATTTCATTTTATGTTTCATTGTCTGTTCTACTCCTCATTGTACTGACAGAATAATTTAAAGTTGTGTTGTTTTTATGTTTAATCAAGCTAAGCTAGCTTGGGAAGCTCAGTGTATTTAAATGTGCTGTACTGGCGCAGAGCAATCAAACAAGTGTATAATTTAATATATTTATGTCTGCCTTAAAAAAATAAATAGTCTGCTGAGCAGTGTTTTTCTGTCTCGGATTGGTATTGGCCGATCCTAAACCTCAGCTATTGGTATTGGAAGTGGAAAAAGTGGATCGGTGCGCCTCTCAGAAATAATGTTGCAAACGTTTGAAAAATTATTTGCAATGGTTCCTCATTTTATAAAATTGTTCCTTATCAACAAAGAAAGACAGTCATTCTGTTACTTTTACTCTTTAAATTAATTGCCATGTACTATTTTTCTGGTACAATTTAATTTATTTATATTATCTGCTTTTTTTTTTTACTATTATCATTATTAAACAGAGTGTGCGTTCTATTCCGAGGAGATGCCAGTCATAAATATTGATGATTAACTTCTTACATTTCAACATTCCTCCCTCTCTCTGCGCTCCACGCCAAGGTGTTTAAGAATATCTGCAGGATATAAATCCCGACCCCGGTTGGGTACGCGGCAGATAGCGGGGATGTTCCCTCTGCAGTCTCTCCGTTGCTCGTACAAAGTGTTTTTCTTATATTTCTTTTTTCCCCCAGCTTGCGGTTCCTCTCGCCTGGCACTTCTCCTCAGTTGTTTTGATCTTAGGTGACAAGTGAGGGCTTTTTGCAGACGGGTGAAGAAGCATGCGGCATGGCGCGCCGAGAAAGGGGCTTTGATAGTTGAAATTAATGAGGCTGGATATGTTTGGCTCTGCTCATTATGCCCACACATAGATCCCGAGCCCTGGGGGCCCCCGGAGTTCTGCTTCTCGTCGGCGGGCCGTGATCTTTCCGTCTCCTGATTTAGAGCCTCCTCTACTCTTCTTATTTTCCCTGTTTGCAACTTTTTTTTTTCTTTCCCTTGTCTTTGTTCGTTTCCTCCTCCCCGCCCACGTGCCGTCCCATCTCTCAAACATCCCGTTTTGTGTGTACCATCATCAGCATGGTGAGAAGTGTAAGTGTGTGGTGTCAGGCTCACTCGATGCTTCAAAGCCACCTTAACATTCCACTTGAGGCCTGGCTGCCTCAAGGAAGGTAAAGGGGCGGAGCAGCTATAGACTTTCCTTCTCCCTCGGTCAAAAGAAGCTATCAGCGGCTTCGGAAATGTTTGTTTTGTTCACCTCTGAGCATACGAGTGTGTGTTTCTGTTCCAATTAGAGGTAAAACTACCTCTTAATTGATACACACAAGATCCTATCCTCCAGTTCCCTAGCGGAGAGCAAAACAAACTGATAGCCAACATTGACTACCTTTGGTTTTAGCTGTCAAGTTGTCAGCATGAAGAGTTAAATCATAGATGTATGCATGATATATATATATATATATATATATATATATATATATATATATATATATATATATCAGTGACGTGCGGTGAGATTCATGGATGGTGAGGCACTGACTTCATCTGTCAGATTTACAAGCATATTGTATTGTAGTGTACAAATAATCAGGCAACATTTCGGTACTCTACCTTTTATTTGCTCAACAGGATGGGTTACTGTTGGCCGTAACCACGCCAAAAACATTAACAATAATAATCCATTAATAAGAATAATCCATTCTGAAAGTAAGGGCATGCGAGAAGAAAACGATAACTGTACTTGACTTGCTAACTGTAAACTCCCGCCTGTTGTCACTTATTCTGCAGCCAATAAATCGCAAAAAGAATCCCTGAGCTCACTAGCGCCCCCTATCGTGAGGCAGGAGCAGTGCGTGCCTCACCCCGTGCCTATTTTCAGCCGTTTTATGATTGCGCTAGCACAAAAAACACATTACACGCATATAGTTGCTGTTCATTATATAAATCGGCTTAACTTTGGAAACTTACTTCATATATCAAACGTGTTTGAACATTCTAATAGTGATATAAAGAGAGACAGCGATCTGCTCTCACTAAATAACATGGCAGCATAGTTAGCCGAGTCATTGCGCAATCCATGGTGAGGCTCAGCAAGGTGCTGCCTCACCTCCCGGATTTTCTCAGCATTTAACGGTAAATGTGAAAATTCGGCGATTTTGAAGAAAAAATGTTGGCGCTTAGCTTTTTAATTAAATTATTACCCATGAAAAGTGTTACAGTCGATAAAAAATAATCTAAAAATGGTGAAGTTTAATAAATATAAATATATATATTTTTTCATTTCTTTCTTTCCATGATGTCAGGTGAGGCCGTGCCTCACCTGCCTCCCCTGACCGCACGTCACTGATATATATATATATATATATATATATATATATATATATATATATATATATATATATATATATATATATATATATATATATATATAATAAAAAATGGATGCAGTACTTTGCTTTCAATTGCCAAAACTACAACAAGAAGATAACAAGGTCATGAAAAAAACAAGAGAGAGGGAAGTATGCTAGTCATGCTAGCTTGACTTTGACAACCTTAATATGAAGATGTGCTGTGGAATTCGGTGTGTTTCTGTTCAGTTAAAAAATGGCTACTTTCTGACAGATCATCAGTAGAGCAGGTGCTTAAATTAGCTAATCAACCAACGCTGTGTTCAAACGATCACATATTAATTGTTAATAATCACAAAAAAAAAAAATGAAACTTGAAAAAAAAACAACTTTAATGGACTGAATGTCCTCTCCTTTTTTGGTTTTTGGTGTTGAATTCTGATCCATTAGTGGAGCTGTTTTCAGTTAATTTCCACGGCAACAGCTTTGTCTGTAGCATAGCTGACAACAGAGGGAGAAAAAAAGAATAATACCAATAGTTTTCAGATCTTCAATGGTTTTTTGGCGTTACTAATAAGTATATCTTTGTTTTTCTTAATGGAATTGTTCTAACGCAGCAATTAAAACCATTTCTTGCCCTGCATCGCTGTGCACATGAGCAACATCTCCGGTTTTAAACAATGGAAGGAATTAAGTCTTGCATGTAGACACATTGCATACGTGTCTACATGCAAGACTTAATCCCTTCCACGATTGAAACTTTACAGAAGCAGCCGCCATCCGTGCACGTTTAGGTTGCCGATTGTTGGTTTGCGCGTGTTGAGGGGTTGATGGGCTTGAGGTTTGGTCTGGAGATAAGGGGAACATCTGTTAGTCTGTCTTTATCTCTGGCAGAGCTCCTGGCAAACCAAAGTAAGAAACCCCATCTAATCAGAGCAGACAGAGAGTCAGAGAGGAGGTTAGCATGGCTGCCAGCCCTGTCCTGCCTCAGACCTGGCGCCAGGACACACACACAAACACACGCATACACACCCAGAGAGACGCCATGTTCAGACAAGACAGATTTTATTTGTTGCCACCTTTTCACTTTGGCTCATTTTAGTCATCTGTTTCACCAAATGGTAGCTTTTTGTCATTATGTTGTTTTCCATTAAGTGGCATCTGGTTTCTTCTCAACATTCAGTATTACATTTTACAGTCTCTGTCCACACCACTACCATTGCATGTAATGATCAAATTTCTACTTTTGTGTTTAGCCCGCTCACTTTATCCAGATCAACCAGTGCGGTCCATCTGTTTCTAATTTGATCTCAGTAAAAAAGTCCCACAAAGGCCTCCCAAAGTTTGTTAGCAGACGTTGGTGAGCAAATAGCTCCAGTTCGGCTTATTTAATTAGTGCCAATTCTGAACACATTGTCAAAAGGGACTGGACAAAAAAAAAAAAAAAAGTCCATCCAATCCAATCATCCAAAGTTGAAAGATGGTATTAAGGCTGCATAATACTGTGGACTTAATACGAAAGCACAAAGTTGCTCTGAAGGCTAGAAAGCTGCAGTTTTCCTGTAAGTTAGCTTGTTCCTCCACTGTTAAGAAAGCTACGACACATCGGCCATCTTAAACTTGAATGACAGTACCAGCTGTGTATGGGAAAGGTGTGAGGAGCGCATACACAAGGATGATTGTCTGCAATAAGACCCTTCTACTGCCTCCCAATTTTTTTGGTTTCTGGGTGGGAGCAGCAATGAGACGGCAGAAAGGAAACAAAGGAACTACAATCTTAACAATGTGAAATATGCAGAAAATAATAACTAAAGAAAAATAATAAAAGTAACCCACTGAAGCTTTAAGTTAGAGAGCCGCTGCAGAAGTGGGAACATTGTCAACAAGACAACTTTTAGTTCCCCCTCACAGAGCACTCCATAGCCACAAATTCCCCACTCTGCTCCTTCAAACTAGCCAGCATCAATTAGCAAACAGCTGCTGGAACTGTGCATCTTCTGAGCTCATTATATAAGCTGCTTCTGAGTGCAATTCTGGTAAAAACATTAAAGTGTTCATAAAGGATTGCCATTGTGATGACTTCCTGAAGGCGGAGTTTCAGAAAGAGCAGGAGTTTCTTAAAGAGACAGAAACCCAATCTCAGGGCGTTAAATTACGAAGTCATATTTGATATATTTTTGGCATTTCCATTACAACTGAAGGTAACATAGGTCTTAAATCATGCTATAAAATTTCCTGGAGAACACATACCACTGCCCCTTTGACATGACCGCCTGTGAAACAAATTCAGGGTAACGGCTGCGTCCATAAGTCGCCTCAAATTATATTTTTCTTGGCTAAGAAAAATGCAACTTTATAGTTTCTTTTTCATCTTGCAGAAGTCAGAATTGTGTCAGACACGGCCAACTTTCCAAAGTCAAACACAATAACACGGCTGTTGACACGAATTGGCTGATATTGACTGCTCGGTGGTCTCCCTGTGAATCAGCATCGATTTATGTTATTCCCATCTTCTGAATTATTTTAGTTGGAGGCATTTTGTGTGTGTGTGTGCGTGTGTGTGTGTGTGTGCGACCACCCGTGCGCCTGCCTGTGTGTTTGTGTGTTTCGGGTAACCGGCAGTGACACGGACCTGCTGCGCCGTATGGATCCGATCGCTGGGAGGTCTTATAAATGTGGGTGGGACTTGTCACCATGCGCCTCCTTGCATCCTGCTGCCGATCGTGAGAGTCGACAGGTGTGTGCAGCTACGGCGGCTCCCTGGGGAACGGCGTGCAGCAGGAGCCTACAGGCACACACACACACACACACACACACACACACACACCCACACACACACACACACACACACACACACACACACACACACACACCCTCTCCATGTTCTGGTCAAAAGAGCATTATTTACACCCTTCTCCACTGCTGAGCCAGTAGAGCAACATGCTTTCGAAACAAAAACGCAGCAGGAGGTTTGAATTGTACCTTTGGTTGCTTTAGGATAAAAAATGGCATGAAAAGCAAAACAGTTATAAGATTTTCATATCGCTTAAACTTTCTTACATTCTGCCACTTTGCAGTCGCAAACTTTAATGTGTTTCATTGACAGAGCGACACACAGGAGTGAGTAGTCATGGGGTGGAATTGAACCGTGGCGTGCGTTTGTATTCAGAACTTAATGGAACTTTTTTTTAATCTGCCGCTGGTTCCATTGAAACTGTTAGATTAGCTGAGACGGACGTTTCTGCTCGTTCTCCTGTGGCAGAAAGGAAGAGTTGCTCTTCAGTCATAATAAATTGAACTTTCACCAACATTTTTGATGCGTTGATGATTCTGATGATGATTCTTTTGAGAAAATGTGATGTTAGTTACTGGTTTCTCAGTTCGTTCCTGTACGTTGATTTTTGTTTTGTTTTTTTTTTATGATGTAAACATGCCTCATCACTGACATGTGCTAAACAAATAAACTTGATTTCCTGATTGATTGATTGATTAACAACTGCTAGAAGTCTAGCCTCGACTAAAATTAAAATTTTGGTCAGGACTTTGACTGGACCGCTGACCCCACCCATTTCTTTCTTTCCGAATTGCTCTGCGTTTTTGCTCCTTCCATATTTCATTTGTCCTAATCAGTTTCCTTGTGGCTGCCAAATTAAAAGCATGCATGCAACGAGATGCTGCTGTGGCCATGCGTCGCCACGGGAACGATGTGCAGTTAGCTTTCCCTCAAACGTATTCAGATGTTGTGATGTATGTTCAAACGTTCAGCAGCTTATGTGGTTGTGATGTGGTCAGATGGTTGGTGATTTAGTGTTTTCTGAACGAACGGCAGACGTGTTTTGATGATTAATCAAAAAAAATTGATTTTTTAATTACTATAAAAATCACATATCTGTCATTTATGATTTAATGTATTAAATGGTTTGTGGCAAAATTTAATTTTTTTATTTTTTAATTTAAAGCTTTATAGTTTGATAACTTTTTGCAATGACTCCTGGTTTATCTGTTACGATGTATTGGGTTGATGGGTTTTTGGAACATAGATTTTTGTGATCTTTAAATCCAAAGTTATTGCTTAAATTTGTAATTCTGCTTAAAAATTCTCATCAACTTTCTCCCAGACCTGTTATTTTTCTTAGACTCCATGATGCCGTTTTACTCACTAATGTTCTCTAACCTACCCCAGAAGTCTTTTGCGGAATATATTGACATTAAATGATTAAACTTAATGCGGAAATCAGGAGACTTTTAAAGGTAGCCGAGTGCACTGGCATAATAACCATATGCCAAACCTTTCAGGGTTTTTTTTAAAAAAAATGTTATATGCAGCACATTTTTCTTTCTGCACCATTGTTTGTTTTGTTGGAAGAAATAAACATTGCAGGGGAAAAGGTTGAAGCTACTTTTTTTTTGTTTGTTTTGTTTTTTTTGATGGTTAATTGCTTTTTTTCCTTTCTTGTTCTCTTTTTCTTTCTCCTTTTCTTATCTCTTTCTCTTTCTTTTTCTCTTTCTCTCTGTTTCTCTCTTCCTTTTCTGTACCACTTTGGTCTCCCACATAATATGTCAGTAAAATAAATTGAAGTCTGTGCTTGTAATGGAACAAACTGTGCAATAGTTCAAAGTGAACTTACGCTTTATAGCCAGATAGACGTTGCGGCTTTTCATTTTATGCAATATTGTTCTTTTGATAAGAGCCTCTGTAAATGCAAAGCTATAACATACACTCCGCCAGAAGTGCTGTTTTATCTTCGATTCGGCCTTACGTTTTTTGTTTTTTTTTTTTCGTTTTTTTATGTTGTTTTTCTTTTATTCCTAATAAGCATGAAAGTCCTGGCAACACGAGATAGCATCTTTCATTTGTGTTGACTGCGAGTCAAAGATTATTAATTTTCCCATCTGTAATGAAAATAGATTTGAGCTAGAGGGGCCTTGCATTTGTGGGGGAATTAATTTGCTTGTGATGGAGCGGTTAGCCAAGTTTTATATTGTGTTTTGCTCTGGAAACACATCTATATCTTCACAGAGGAGTGCATGCTCTGTGGTTTTGGCGTGGTTTTATGGACTGCACTGTGGAGTGGTTGAGAAAACGTTTAATTTGCTTCCAGCCTCGACTGTAACTGTACTGACCGGCGTTCCTTATGCCTGGATGAGGAAGTCCGTTTTAAATTCTATTTTGGATGCCAGAAAACAAATAAAGTAAGACATTTAATTTAGCTTGCTGTGCTACGTCAAGCTAACACACGGATGGAGATTTCCAAGCATGGGCCGCTGAGTCTTTTTCTCGCTTCCCCAAAAAGTCAAAAGTCACACACCAACCTTTTCATATAATGACTTAATTAAAGCAATTTTCTTTTTTCCTTTTTTTTTTTTTCTTTTTTAAATTCCCACCATGCCAGCTCTCACGCTGGGCGACCTTTGACTCGTCTCCCCTCCACGCCCGCCTCATCCGGTATGCTGAGTTTTAACATGTGTCACTTCTCCTGCAGCGCGTTCCCATGGCCCGCTTGGATAAACGCCGATCTGAAGCCCGGCTTGTCTGGAGAAATTATGGCTTCACATGTCATCTCGGAGAAAAGCCAGAAGCCTGTTTGTTTACTCACGTGTCATTCAAAGTGTGGCTTTAAAAGACAGACACTTTCCCTTTTTTTCTTTTTTCTTTTTTTTTTTTGCGGGGGGGAAACACTCAGAGATTTAGGAGAACTGGAGCGCTCTTTCAGTGACTTGAGGGGAAACGAAGTGTGAGGAGAGGCTGTGGGAGACGCGTCAAAGGCGGCGGGAAAATGAGAAGCTAAACAGGCCTCCTTTTTTCCCCGGATGCTTTGTTTCTTCTCTCCTTGGTTTACTGAAATAAAATCAAAGTGCATTTTGTTGACTATCTGTCACATCTATGAAATATTTCCCTATGTTTTCTTAGTGAATGAATATTGGGATGATGGGTGATTGCTGACATCAGCACTTCTTTTTTATTACATTTAAGAATAATCTGACCACCTCAGAAATACAGTATTTCAGGCCCTTATTGATTTGAATCATTCAAAGCATTTGAAACGCAACTTCATTAGCGCAGATAAAGAGCCTGCATAGAGCGGCATGAGATGAAGCAGAGTTAGAACTAGAACTTCCTGAATGTATCAGTATATTGAATTAAATTAAGTCATGACTGCATACAGTATATACGGTGTGTCATAATTGTGACTGAATTTTTCATCTTGACACTTTGCAGGCATTACACACGCTTTATACATTTGTTTCCAACCAAGGCCTGAGTTTCTTTTCAGAAACTGACCAAACGTGAGGTCAGAGAAAACAAACATGGCTGACTGAGAAGAAACAATGGCAATAAATTGTGGACTTTAACAGTGAAAGACGTCTCCGACATCCACCAGATTTACTGGTGTTTTGTCTTTTGTGCATATTGAATTCCCCTTTCCTGTTTCCGTCACCTTACTTTCTGACTGGCTTTAAGTCACGTTCAAGAGGCTGTGTTGACGTTTGTCCTCTGAGGACGCCACACATTCTGCGACATCGGGTTGAGACAATCCAACATGTAGAATATTCCCGATATTATATCCCTCTTAAAATAATCTTAAGATGAATTCTGATAATTGGGGCGAAAGAGAGAAATCGGGACAAAAATTTACATAAAAATCTTGCCATGTGAACTTCGCCTTAGGCCACATATCTTCTGGTTCCATTTAAACACAATGTCATATTCAATTTGGGTGTAAGGACCTCCTGTTTTCTTGAGGATGGAGATATTTTCTTCCTCAGTGCAGTACTTTGTTTCAAGTGGCCATCATCAAACCGAACCAGGAGGTAGATTGCGCCTTGTTTTGCACCTTTTATTTTCCCCTCAGGATTAAAACTGGCCAGTTTTTAATTACAGTTTTAGCACGTTTTTCTACCTCTTCTGTCTTCTTTTTTTTTTTACATCACCTGTACTTTTGCTTTTCTGTTTTTCCAAAGTGTGCTGGTGAACAAACTGACGCACAGGGAGGGGTCTTGCTCCTCAAACGCGGCACTTCTTGGCAGGGTGCTGCGCATAATGGCGGGAAGCGTACAACACAACACACCTTAAGCCCCCGGGGAGGTTACCTCCTCCTCAGCTCCGGCCCATGCAGCTTACGGCTTGGAGTGCAGCAGCGGGGGGGTTGGCCTTTGCTCAGCTGGAGCTTTCTCCTTCCTTCCTTCTGGCTCTCATCAGACCATCATTTTTTTTTCTCACATTGGATTGAACGCTGTTAGATATGTGAGATATGTATGTGTGTGTGTAAGAAAGCAAAGTTAAATTCAAAATATGAAATCAATATACATAGTTAGCTTTTTTGTTTTGTTTTGTTTTTACATAAGCATCAAAACAAAAAAGTTGATTCCCTTTTCTGACACTAGAGACTTCCTTGAGATCATTTTTTGACAACAAAGCAGTAATGTCTGCACTGGCTTGTAAGCATTGATAGCAACCTGTGCTGGTTCATTTCTGCTTTTAGTCGTAGCTGAAAATACAGAGTGTCAGGGTGTAGTTACATCTCTTTGTTTGACTTAATTGATGGCTTTCAACATTCAGCAGTGCTGAGTTGTTACAAATATGCTCCATACATCAAATATGACCGGAAAGAAAATTGACTTTGTCATATATCGCCTTATTAAAATAAAAAAATTTTTAACGTATATGTAGTAGATAATATTTTAATAATCAATATCTGTTATTATTTTATAATAACAGATAGTATTATTATTATTTTAGTAGCTGAAAAATGTACACGTTTAAAAATAAATAAATTGTGAAAGAACAGTGAGACGATCAAACAGTGGAAGCACTCAGTGTCATCTTACTGCAAAAGTGTCATTAGGCCCGCGCCTGCTTTCAGCATTTCCTATTGGAGCCACTCAAAGCATAGCATGCAGTATATCTGCCTTCCAGACATACATACATACTGGCAGGTGGATGAACTGATCTCGCTTCCATACCTTCTAGAAAACAGAAAAAAAAAATAAAATATCCATACTGCTATATATTCTGTCTTTTTGCTTTCACAATGTTTTTACCTCACTGCACAGAATTCACACCCCCCATTGAAACAGGTTTCAACTTGGTTGCACTCACACGAAGATGACAATGTACATTTGAAGCAAAACACCTCACCCACACGCCTGGAACATCAACCTCACTGTCCAGAGTGGCTTCATAGCCTGTGATTTAATCTTTTTTCTTTTTTTTTTTTTTTTTTTTTGTTGTTGTTGTTTCTTACTGCAATAGCATCCTTTCCTATCCCCTGGTGCCCAGTGGTGAAATAACAGGCTTTGGGCTCTTCCACAAAACCCACAGGACCGCTCTTGAATCATTGCTACAATTTGAGCTATCAAATCATAATGGCTGGACGAGATTGGCTCTCTTTTCTTGGCGCTGCTCTGTGTGTGTGTGTGTGTGTGTGTGTGTGTGTGTGTGTGTGTGTGTGTGTGTGTGTGTGTGTGTGTGTACATGGCAGGTAGCTAAGCAGGTTTACGGTCTCTGCGCCTGTAGGCTTTATTTAACGCTGTTAGATAGCTCACAATTTCCTCCTTTTTTTCCCAGCTGAGGGTAATGTAGTTTTTCTTCATTGTTATACAGTTTGTTTGGGTTTTTTTTTTTTTCTTCTTTTTCCATCTGGAAGTGCTTCTTTGTTATTTATTGAAAAGCGGGAGCAGCTCAATAGTTGCCTGTTGGTTCATGTATGAATGTCCCCGACGCGGCCCGGATGATGTTTTCTTGTTCTACATAGCTACACTGTGATTGTGCTATCAACTTTTCCCCAGCAGTTACCGTGACAGCCTCACCGGCGGCGGGTCAGCGCGCGGCGCCCTCTGAAGGGTAATGGGGGGTGGGTCTCCCGGAGACGTGTCTTAACTGCTGGCAATAAAAGAGCGGCTGGCGTTCATTCAGAAAACGCCGAATCTATTTCGCGCAGCGCGGAGCCGTCGATGGACGTCTCTGCCGTTTTTCTGTCAGGGCGTCATAATCTTGCCCCGCTGACGGCTTCACGTTAAATCATTTGTATGCTTGCGATTCACACTTTGGCATCATTTAGGACTTTTCCCTTTGATTTAAAATCACACTGCTCATGACAAGCTATCAGTGGCACAGCAAAAGACATACAAAGGAGAAAAGGGCAAAACGCAATGGATGATTGCCCTCGGTCCACCGGCTCTGTTATTACAGAGCTCTGGCTGTGCCACTGTGTGAGCGGTGAGATCTATTTTTTTTTTCCTCCCTCTGTGAATGGAATGTAATTTACCTTCAGCTTTGTAAAGGCGAGCCTTGGTCATGGCTAAGAGGGCTCTCTCTTCTGCCTGGGCTAATGATCAGCTTTGACAGAGGAATGGCCACCGAGCTTTTCGCCACAATCCTTATTCTGCTCACATTGATCAGGCCCTCCTCCCCCTTCTCTCCCCCCGCATCACCCTCACTCCTGCCTATTTTCACAGAGTAATGGATGGCATTGTCCCTCCCTCACCACTGTTAGCACAAATAATTACGAATCAATATGCACTCAAGGCACACATCAGAATATAATTTTGCCACGTGATTTATTCCCCACCAAGTCCCTCCTGCACCCGGGGGGGTCGATGTTGGGGCTGTTCTGCAACCAACACTCCGGAGTCATGTGATGGTGACCAGATTGAAGATGCAGCTGTGGGTATTTTTGTGGCATTTCCATTAGATTTGCTAATTACAGATTTTTTTTTTTTCTTTTGTGCTGGATGTAACTTGTGCAATAATATGTTTCATCCATATTTATTAAAACTGTCACCATGTTGTGACAGTATGGCACGAGACAGATAATCCTCCACCTCCTCCCCGTGCGGTCCGCAAAAACGCTCCCGGCCAAAAACGACCAATCAACCAACAGGAGGGTCTTAGCGCTGTCAATCAACCTCCTGTTTGCTGCTCAACGTGCTAATGTTGGAAAACAACTTAATGTTACAGGAAAGTCATTTGTCCGGCCACTGACATCGGTGGCCATGCTAACTAAAGTTAGCATCTGCTTCAGAGCTCGTTAGTCAAGATGAAAGGCAAGTTTATTGAAGCTGAATTGCAATATTGCACCCAAAAAGATGCTGCAAAAAACTGTTTGAGATTTTATCTTTATATAAAAACATATATTTCTTTTTACATATAAAATGATCACTTTTATCAATTTGGTGAAATAATTGAGCTTGTCCACCTTCCCCCAGTGGTGCTATTGCGGTCTGCAAAAATTTATAACTTCTGGTCAATAAACACCAGTCAGTGGCGGGTGGAGGGTTTTAGCGCTGTCAATCATGCTAATGCTCACAGCTGGTTCAGCACAAAACCGCCTGCCACAAATGCTAATGCTAACTTTGCAAGCAGATGAGGTTTAGCAAGTTGAGATACAAACCTTGTACGAAAACCAGTTTATAGGAGCTGGGGGCTTGTTCAACGCTTTTGCTACTGAGTATTGTCACACAACAGGCTGACTGGTGCTAAAACAGTCTTAGCCATGTGGTGTGTTGAGCGTAAAGCTGTCACCTTCATAACTACGGCCCAAAATAGCAGCTTCGATTTGCTATAGCAGTGGGAGTCGCATGCTGATACTTGCTGTACTATGAGACTTTGACAAGAGATATTATGGCAGTTTAAAATGTTGCGATGTTGTTCCACTCCTAATTTTCACCACTTCTTATATCTGATGTATTTTAATTTTTGTAACTACTGAAGGTCAGATTTTGATTGTAGTCGTTCTGTACCACCGTTTTGTCCATAACGTACAAAAATCATAGAGAAACCATTGATATCTGTAAAATATTATCGTACATGTGTCAAACTCAAGACGCAGGGACTAAAGGCTTTTTTTAAACTCTGGATAGGCACATAAGCAGAAGCTTCAAGATGTGTTCTTAAATGTTATTTTGTGTAAAATTACAAAGGACTCATCAAATGCAGAGACCAAATTATTGATATTTCAACAGCTTGTTAATAGGTAATATTATCGACATATTCTCCTTTCATCTGCATTTTGAGGTCATCCATAATTAGGATATGGCCCAAAATAAAATAAATAAATAAGTTGACACTCCTGCATTAGTGGCACGTGTAAAATTTGCAACTTTTAAATTATTTTTCAGTTGGAATGGAAAATGTGGCATATGGCATATCCCTTTTTTTCTATTTTTATTGCTGTTTACAGCAATAAAAATAAATGCAAAATCAAAATAATAGTACGATACAGTAAAGTTGACAATATGATGTGTTATTTCCATTCAACTTCACTTCTCTGTAGAATTTGCATGAACTCTGCTTCAACTGAACGCATCGCTTTAAGGCAGAACCGAGCCGCTCCAAGCCCACATGGCAACTCCACTGTCATCTTCTATAGATAGAGTGGGTACTGTCTGCTCTAAGCCCACTGGGGCCTTTGTCAAAGACACAAAGACTCTCTAAGAGCGGCAGTGTGTTGTGTGTTAATAAGCAGAAACTGGAGCAGCCAGCTGGCAGCGGTCAAGTCAGGACAGGGATGTTCTTCCTGTGTCAGACCAACGCAGAGCCGCAAAACTGTTCACATCCAAATATAAAATCATTTTTCTTTCTCTTTTTCTTTAACACGTTTCCGTCTGGTGAGAGCGTTTGCGGCGGTGCCTGTTGCAGCAGGATTACGGTCTTTGATTCTCGGCAGATGAAATAAAAACCAAATATGGCACCAGCAGCTCCTGACAGATGGAGGTCAGACGCTCACAGAAGTAATTCCCTGTTATGGATTTAAGAATGAACATCCACCGCGCTCTCGCGCGCCACACACTCTCATGCGCACGCTTTAAATCCACACGTTTGTGATGTTAGCAAATATGAACGCAGCGTCTCATCAGTGAAGGCGGATGAGTGTCTTTGGGATTCTCTTTGATGGCTCCGCACCCCCTGCTGAGACACCAAGTCGCTCCTCTCTGTCTCACATGCTTCTCTTCACACCCATAGATAGACGATCTGGAATCATTATGGACATGCCGATGAGAGTGTGTGGCTATTAGAACGCAGGTTGGCCATTTTTACATTTTCTTTGGCGATAAAGAGACAGAGTGGCTCAGCGACTTATTTAGTCACTTATAGATGTGGTGAAAATGCCACAGGCCTCAAATGTTAAAGCTATAAACATGAACCATAATTGTGAAGTGAAAGGAGAAATGCTAATTTGTATAACCGCAATTCCAGCGGCAAGGTTTTACCAGCTAGGCATATCTAAAGAGTAAAACTCTCACCAATTTTTTCTCAGCCTCTGTCAGATTGCCAGGTTCATATTTTTGAACATCCATTTCCAAGTCTTGAATCAAATTATTATTTAGATTTAGGCCTGGACTTTGACCGTCCTTTGATCTAAATAATTTTTATTGTATCTCTGATTGTACTTTAAGGGTTCTTGTTTAACAAGATTAGTTTGTAACTTGCCAAATCTTTAACTTAACTGCATAGGAAAAATACTCCCACCTCATCATACAGCCACCATCATGTTACGCTTTAGGGATTGTAGAGTCAAAGGAATTTAGATTTGGGGTGCATTCACATCAGCCCTGTTTAGTCCACTTTAATCAAACTTTAGTTTGTTTACTAGAAAGTCCGGTTCATTTGGGGAGGTGTGAATACACAATCGAACTCTGATGAAGACCAAAGAAGCAAACTGTGACCTGCCTAAAAATCTAGGTCTCAGTTGGGTTTAGGTGAGGTTTGAATACATATGTGAATGCCAAGTGGACCAAAGGCCCATCCAGAAGCAGGACATGGATAATAGACAAGGGCATTCTGGGTAAATACAACCAAAACAAATGTGTGAGTCTGGCACTAAAGGTAGAAACGGCTTGTGGACTTTTGCCAAAGACAAAAAAAAGAAATCCTACAAGTGTTAAAATCAAATGCAGCTACATTTTTGTTTACAGCGGCCTCCTCAGAGGTTCACATGTAAACAGTTTTTTCAAAGGTTTTGGATCCTTTGGCAAAGTGCAGTGCGAAAAAGAACTGCACCAGCTGAAAACACAGCAATTGCTGCAACTTTGGTCCCCGATCAAACCGAGTCTACCAGACTGTCAAGGGGTGGAAACACCCCAGGTTTCATTTCACTAATTAATACATGGTTTCAAAATCTTTTACAGATAACAATCTGAAAAGCATTGAATCCAGCTGCCTTCCAAAGTCACCTTGCAGCCGTGCTTTTCCAATGCGTGCCGCTGTGTTTCTATCGTTCCTCCCCTTAGGGCTGACGTTGAGCCACAGTTCTCCCCAGTCCTCCCGACCTTGCCTCTTCTTCATTACTGAGTGACCCCTTTCAGAGTTGGCCTTAATTAAAAGTGGGCTGCATCTGTTTCAGCTCTTTGCCTGCCAACACAAGACAATCCAATTCATCGCTCCTTATTTTCGGCCATTACCTGAACAGCGCTGGGCTAATGAACATGGCTGAGCAGCAGGGAGATTTTTCACTTATCTGCTCCTTTTAATTTCAGGCGTTTTATTCGCTGCCTTGGAATAAGTTTCCGCGGCGCTTTGGCTGTGTACCTTGACAAAGGGGGCAGATTTAAATAACTGAAAGCGCCTCGGCTTAGGCCTAATTCCTCCCCTCAATCTAATCAACCCCACTGTTCCCTTCTTTGCTTCTTAACATTTTCTATGTGATTTGGTGAAGCAAGGCCAGATAGAGGCATTTAAATATAAGTGCTGGTAGGTTAATCTCCTCAAATCCACTCTCCATTGCTTTCATTACTCCACCAAAGTGTGTGCGTGTGTGTGTTTTCTGGATCACTCCTTTTATGTTACAAGTCAGAAGGTGATTTTTCTTTTACAATATGAAAGACAGCAAATTGTTCCACTTTCCATGAGAAAGAAACCCCCCGGGCTGTAAGAGAAAATCTGATGTGGACTTCCCTTTTTCTGCACCAACAATCTCTGGTTGGTCAGAGTCAATAAAAAACATCACGTTTCTTTTGTATTCAGCTGCAGTAAGCCTTCCTAAATACTTCTGCAAACGTGACATTTATTTTATTACGTACCTACGAGCCGAGATATTGCTACGATCCTGGGAAGACAGAGCTGGACTACATCTCCTGCTGCTGATAAGACCTGCTTTTAACCCCCTTTTATTCATTGGTCTTTTGGCCCTGAAGCAAAACAAAGCAGAGAAATGAAACTTTCATGAGTGATTTGAGCAACAAAAGCTCTTGTGACATTCTGTAAAGATAAAAATCTTTGGGGAGGAATCTCCAGCATCCCTTACAGCCTCAGCATTTCACCATCGAGACTCCATGAGCTGGAGCGGACAGCCTTATTATTGTGTTTCGTTCCCATTTGTATTGCTGTTATCATGTGATGGCTGACAGGACAATAGACACGTTGAAATGTGTGACATCACGCGCGCAAGGTCCTGCAAAAAAACTCCTCGTCAACGTTGACTATCACTGGTTTTAGCTATCAAGCTGTCAACATAACCAGCTAAATCTTAGTTTTACTAAAATATAAATATATAAGTTGGTCGGTTTAAGAAAAGGCACCAGCTCTCTGACAGATCGTCAATAGAGCAAGTGTTTACATTAGTTAATCAATCAATTAATAATCATCGCAAAACAAACATCAAACTTGAAAACTGTCCAGTCCGTCACATAAAACTGTGATGGACTGACTGATCCGTTCTTTGGGTGTTTGTGTGTTTTCTGGTGTAGAATTCGGATACACTAGTGGAGCTGTTGTCAGTCAGATGCTATGGCAACGGATCTGCGCGCCGACACACAGTGCAAGAAAAAAGAATATCATCAAAGTTTCACGGCCATTGTTTTCTTTTTGTCGTGATGCACCACACTACATTAATAAAATCTACATATCCAGGTTGCATTTTGTGAAGAGAATCGATCCGGCAGCGTGGCTATGGATGACAAGTGAAATAATTATTTTTTTGCCACCTGGCATTGTGCACACATGCAAAATGTCCAGACGTAAACAAATAACATGCAACATCTTGATTGGGCGGGACCGCAGACGCTTGGTTCCGACCACAATAGAGTTGAATTCAGCCACATTCACGATTACTGTGGAAATGGTGTGCTACTTCCTCTTTCAACCTACAGCAGGGATTGTGTCATAGTGCTCTGCACACATGATTTGTGCACTTATTCACAGTAATGGCTCCATCTTTCCCGCTTCCTTACCCTTCTGTGGGTGCAGCACCGTCCCTGATTTCACAAATGGGCATAGGTTTCCGTTCAAAGACCTCTTTCTCTCACGGAGCCTCTTCCGCATTCCGCGAGCGTATACGCGGTGAAAGGAACAAACTCCACAGAGTTTTTCTCCTCTTCACGCCTGAGCTTTGAAGTTCTGAATTTGCCTTCGTCCCTCTCCGTCCCTCGCTCTGCGTGTCCGACAGGCGTTCCTGCGCTTGGACGGCTTCAACATCTGTGGAGCATTCCCGTTTCGGTTCCCGACGCACCGGGCCGCAACTTGCATCAGGAACTGATTAAACGGAGGTGGAGGGGGTGAAAGTTTCAGGTTTTTAAGAGGCTGGTGTGAACTTTATTAAAGCGGCGTGTCTCTGCAGCACTTTCAGGACTTCCCTTTGATCTGTGTTTATTTGTAGAGTTCAGGTCGAAGCAAAGGCTGCGGATCTCAGTGGCGCTTTTATAAAATGCCGCACCTGTTTCAGCAGAAATTAAAAGAATGCAAGGGTTCTTGCAGGCCAGCGCTACCATTGATTTACAAGTTTTGCAAGTCGGAATTACGATTCGAAATGAGCGTAGTTTCCAAAACTGCAGTGAAAACACTTTTGTCTCATCGCGAGTCATGTGATCAACAACCGGTTTTTACCGCCGATTTTGCCAATATTGCACTGAAAAATATAAACGC
The DNA here is from genome assembly GCA_911649635.1 of Poeciliopsis gracilis. Taxonomy (NCBI): domain Eukaryota; kingdom Metazoa; phylum Chordata; class Actinopteri; order Cyprinodontiformes; family Poeciliidae; genus Poeciliopsis; species Poeciliopsis gracilis. Next base: position 431,706 of record CAJVRI010001102.1, on the reverse strand, counting down.
ATTCATTCGGGCGCCATTTTGGACCGTAGAGCAAAACATATGACGCGTTTCATGTCACAGATCCAATCAATAAATCTGCCCATTTATTTCAGGACATTTTTCACCAAGCACAACACATTATGTGGGTTAATTACACACTAATTGATGTTTGAAAACCTTTATGTTGAACGTGATGATTTTCCGCTTACAACTAGTGGAAACATGACATTTAAAAATGGAACACCAATCCGTCAAAAAAAAACGATTAAAAAAACGGAAATGTGGGCTCAATCCAAAGTATGTCTAATATCTGCTTAAAGGTTATTTTCAAAAGGGACTTTTAATCTGACAAACACATTATCCTAATATATTGAATATCTAAGACTGAATATTCAAACACATGGTGTGTACTGCATCTTCACGCTCCAATGGTGATGAGTTAAAAAGCCAGATCACCCAGGTTAAGACAAAGGATGAGTGCAGATTTAGAAATTAATCTTCAATTGGTTTGAAAATCCATAACACGTTGTTCTGTTTCTACTAGACTCGCAGGGCGGCTGAATATAAATCTGTTTTGAGTTTAGTTTAGTGCATTCAGAGCCTCTTCCTGACCACGACCTTTCCCTCTGCACAAGGTTTTCATCTGTTTTCTGTTTTTTTTCTTTTGTTTGCCTATGATATTTTTATATTCCTAGTTTTGGGTATCTCTTTTTATCTGTTTTAAAAGGCTGTAAAGCTTTCATGGGTCGCGGTTTATCGTTTACAGTAAACTTTATTTATGACAAGTCATTTTTACGGGCGAAAAGCAGAAAGGCTCCTCATGACGTGCAGATAATTAGGTCCAGACCTTTTCCACAGTTGCTGTTGCCACTTTTTCTTGATTGTGGAGGATTTACTCCTGGACATGTCTCACATCTGGCAATGCAGTGTTAATGATGTTCCTTAGTTACGCATCTGTCTGCAAGAACACAAGAGGCGTCTGAAGGCAGAAAGTACACTGTAAAACTCTTGCAGGAGCAGATCGGGACGTTTTGTTTGTATGTAAACGAGTAACATTTTTGCTAAACCACGTCAAAGAGTCAAAAATACATAAACCCAAACCCAGAGTTCGAGAAGTTGTTTTATGTTTTTACCAATTCAATTACTTCACGGATGACCCAAACACCATCCAACATCCATGAGCAAATATGTCATTTTATACCTTTTAGTCTCACAGCACTTTGATAAACAGTTGGGCCCACAAAAAGGATTGCTACCCATGTACTTGTCAGTAGGACAATATTGACTCATCAAGGGGATTGATATGTTGAAAGGAAACAGACAAGATAATATACAGTGCTGAAGGCAGCTGGAGACCAATCTTTGAGTGGTCCTCTTTGTCTGCCATCTCCCCCAGCCCTTCAGAGCCCTCCCTGCCCCCACCCCTTCCTCTTCCTCCTCGTCCCTTAATTCCCCCTCGGTGCACAAAGAGGGGACAGCGCTGGCCTGAGTCATTTGGATAATAATTATTTCTGCATTTAGTGCCAGCTGGGTGCCTGAAAAGGTCAGGGAACAGCACGAGGACCGGCCGATCTGAGTGTCGGTGCCGGCTTCCGAACGGCAGCGGACAATAGAGGGGGCCTTGGCCCCGGATTTAAATGGCATGGCAACGGGACAGCTCCCTCGCCGAAGCAGCACCGCCCACGGTGGCCTTCTGAATTGCCACACAGGCTGTTGGCCGGATGCTTGGCGGAGGCAAATGTGAAGATTGATGAAGGAGAGAGCCACAGGACAGGAAGGGTGCACTGGAAGAAAGTTGTTGGTTTGTGAGAAGAAATGACAACAGCTATATGTGGATCCGCTGCAAAAACTCAAAATCTTATCAAGTTTCTAGTGCAAATGTCTTGCACCAATTGAGATGGTGCAAGATATTTGCACCATCTGGCAAAGTTATGGAAGTTAGTTAAGTCTAACTTAACAGTCACTTGTATTTAAGATATAGGAACTTGTTTTAAGTCAATAATAATAATAATAACAAAATATTAGTTCCACAGGCTCATTTTCTTTTTCACTTATATGGAAAAAATTTATTTTACAATTGAAATAATCTATCAATAAACTAGTACTTTTTAATCAACATTCAAGAATCATTGGCTTAAATTAAAGTCCTTTATGTTCCTGAAAACATTAGTTAGTAGTTTTGTTTTTTTTTCCCCCCAAAGTGCACTCAGATACTAAACACAAATACTTGATGGGATTTTTGTGTTTGAACTGGGAAAAGAGAATATCTGACCCAAACAGACACAACTACACCAACACACAAGCATAACAGCTCATTTTAAGCCATTACATGGAGTAAACTTTGTTACAGTTGTCTGATTCAGGGTAAATATTTTGCTTTTGCCTGAATAGAAGCGCCGAAACGCGTTTGATAGAAAGTCCGTCTCTTGACTCGCCGGCCGCCTTTGTTGCATTGGCTTAATGGAGTCATGTGAACACCGAGAGGTTAAAAAGTCTCGCTTCTTGCTGCCCTCCATTCAAACCTCCCTTCATCCTTAGCTTTTTTTAGGTTACCATAGCGCCAAAGGCCCTGCAGCTACCCAGCTTAAGCTGCATGAATGAGATTTTGTTTTTAATATGCGGCGGTGCTTTTAATCTCGCTTCTCTGACAGCTTTATTCCATTCTCTCTCTTTGAAGGGTTTACATTGGGCAGTCTGTGCTGAAAAGAATACCAGGGTGGGAGAATTCACGTCTACGTGAGAATGCATACGACTTTACAAAAGAACAACAACAAAAAAGGTTTATCGAAATCCAACGTCACCGAAAGCCCTCTGCTGGTATTTCTTTACAAATTTGTAACACATATCCAGTTTGTTGGCGTGTCAGAGTGAAATTTTAACAGTATAATAAGCTTAAAGTAAAAATAACATGGTTACAGTATTTAATTAATTAATTTTTTTTTGCAAAATTGTTATGATCTGCAGATGTTTTTGTTTGTTCAATCAATCAAGTTTATTTGTAACGATGCAGTTCAAAGTGCTTAACATCATAAAACACAATGAGAAGTCATAAAAGCAACATACAGTCAACAATCAATCAAACAATAAAGTTTGCTTGTTCAGTATGCTTTACATCATAAAATCATAAAATACAAAGTCATAGAACACGCAGTCAACAATTGAAGCAATAATGTTTGATATTTTCTTCTTTGCCTATTTCCATTCATTTCACCTGTTGATTGTTTTTTTTTCTCATTCTGCTTCAGGGTTGTAACTTTAGATTAGTGATCGTTTGTTAGCTGTCATTGGCTTTTCCCCTTTTTCATTGTCTGCTTCATTTATCTCTCTCCTTCCACCTGCCTGCCAGCTCGCTCCCCTTCCCAGCTGTTTCTCATTTCCTCATTTGCCCCTACCTCCTGCCTTCCTCAGCTGCACCCATTCACCTGAAATTCACTCTTTTGGTCCCTTTTGTCATTTCTGCCCTCCTGTCCAACTAAAGCTCTGTTTTCTCCTTCACTGTACTTTTGCCTTTCATTTATTTTTTTTCTCTATGCCTTCCTCTGTTACTGGTTGTTTCTATTTTTCATCACTAAATACTTTTTTCGCCAACAGCGACCCAGATCACCTCATTCCATTTTGGTCGGATTAAAACGTAACTCACCGACAAAAATGTGCAACGTGAATTTAACTGGTTGGTGGTGGGGATGCTTAGCCAATGGCAACTCAAAGTATTTTGTTGAAAGCATAGAAAAGTTAGGTTAACAGAAGTGCACACAGTTTTATTTTTGCATCTCACTAAAATGATTTTAAGCAGTGGGATCAGAATATGGAAAATGTTTTAGTTTATTGGCGCTGGCGCCCGCAGGCCTTGTTGAGATTCAAAAGATGAGGCCGTCACCGTCGCCGTTACTTTAATGACAGGCTGTTGATTCACTCCAGGGCTGAAGTCACGCTACACCTTTGGGCCCAAATGACAAGCCCTCAACTGTTCTCTTTTTCATATGCTTTCTTTTACGGAACGGGGCTTAATTTTATTAAAAGGGATCTTGGCAGTGTTCGAAAAGATTCATTGCTTTATCATAAAGGGACTTTGTTTTTGGTGCAACCTGTTAATCAGAGTGGCACGACAAAGGACGCAGGCCAACAAAACCTTCTCCAGGCACCATTAGTATTTATTTATTTTCTATTTTTTTTATGTACCAACTGTTCCAGGTCGTCATGGAGTCTTAAACGGGGTGAGGGAGGACAGGCCTGGGAGGGCGTGGACGGGCTCGGCTGAGCAGAAGAAGAGTTGGTGTGTGTCTGATACACGCTGCTCACAGGTCCATTTCAGTAACCGTCCCATTGATCTGCAGCGAAATGGATGGTATGAGGCTCTAATGGCGTCGGCCCCTTCTTTCAGCGTCGGCCGTCTATCTCAGACTGTATAAGCCGTGATCAATGGGCTGAAATGAGGCTGGAATCAGGCAGTTCATCTTTAGGGAGCAAACGGTTGGATGTGATCTGAGTGTGATCTCTGTTTGGGTGTGGACTCTGCTGAAACGCCTTCGGGGCAAATGAGAGCAGCAGCCAGTCTTAACATTTGTCATATCACTTTTTGTTCAGACGGGGTGGTAATAAACAAACTGGATAGAAGATGTTTAAAACAAACAAAACAATTATCAATAATTATCGATATCTGTAGATACGTAATCCTTATATCGTGATACAATAACCCTAACCCCCAACTGTGTCATCCGGCTCTTGTACATGGATGTGCAGATTAGGGATAGAAAACTACAATGCCTCCATGATCCACATTACTATTTTCATACATTATAATGTAGAATAATTTGAAGTTAAAGCTACAAACACGCAGTTAGCTTGGTGGAACTGATATAAACTTAATTTATTTGACATCACACTACATGTCCTTGGATGTAAGTCAATTTAACTGTCAGACAACGTTTTGCCAGAAGAGTGAAGACCTACAGTTCCTATTTATTTCAGGAAATGAATCTAAAGGAGGAATAACCTTCTCAAACCATTAGCGAGCTTCTGTGAAGCTGCCGTGAGCCGAATACCTGGAGAGGTGCAGAGTATTGGACCTAGTGGAGCAATAACCAATTTATACTGCAGAAGTTCAGGAAATCACACCCACAGGGATATATTCTAACAGCTACGAGCCTCTATGAACTCATTCTTGTGTAAACTTTCCTGTCAGAGTGGAGTCACCTGGTTTCCATAGCGAAACAGCCAGAAGAAACAAGAAGGTAAACATAGCAAACGTATCAAACCCCAGCTGGCTCTCATAAAGCTAATTCAGGGTGGGCTGAACATCATCAGCATTTAAAACATGCATTCACCAAGAAAATACATCAAATTGACTTTTAAGTTTTCGACATGGAATTTCATTTTTACTGTAAACTAAATTTTGATATTTGTTCATTTATGTTAACTTGTTGCTTTTTTTAATTCAGTAGGTTTTTTATCTGTGATCATAAGTATTGTTAACAAGTAAATATTTTCTGTGGGTATTTTCTGTCCTCAGAATCAAAACTTAAAACCAATTCACTGTATTGTGTATTTGCCATGTGTGAAAACATGGCAATTTAAAAAAACAAACCCCCCCAAAAAAACCTTGTTTTTCTGATTTGTGCGGCAAATCACGGCAAATTTGTGCGGGAGATTTGTGAGTTGAATCGCAATTGGTATACTTTGCAAACTTTCAATTGAATCCTTTTTTTTCACATCATGCCAGTTTGTATACTTATTTTCAAATGCTGGCCTCCTTCGACAACACGCAGCTGGCTCCATCTTTCAATGTTCATCAGAAGTTGAGTTTGTCGTTCGGAAGTGTTGAATCCACCACTGCACTGTAAAACCATAACTCCAATTAACAACGCAATTGCGGAAGTGTGTTTTCCGACGTTAGCAGAACATTGAAAAAGTTTTATGCCTATTTGTAACGGAAACACAGCTGATAATACAGAAAAATATGCTGCCATCTGTCAGTCAAGCAGGTTATAATTTTTCAACCATGGCAAATAAAATAAGCCCATAGGATTGCTTTGTCATAGTACAATACTCCATCCTGACACAGAACTTCACACCCTTCATCCTGTTGAACATGGACTATACACATCAGAAGCAACACACACTTGTGTTCCACCAAAATATCCCTCCTTTTTCCACATTCAGACCAATTTGAAGCATGCCAGTAAACATGGTAAGATAAAAAAAAACTGTGACAGCAGAGATGCTGTCACAGTTTTAAACTGTTTGGTGGATGCGGGGTGTGTGTGTGTGTGTGTGTGTGTGTGTGTGTGTGTGTGTGTGTGTGTGTGTGCGTGGGTGTGTGTGTGTGGGGGTGTGTGTGTGTGTGTGTGTGTGTGTGCGGAGGGGGGGTGTTCTGTTTTTAGCAGCGCAGCCACGCCCTGCTTTAAGATCTGCATTCTGTGAACCCCAGCCAATTGGCGGGCCCCGTTTACTACCAGCTGCGTTTGCACATGAAAGTTGCCGCCTTCTCGTTTACACTTCAGTCTATTTTTTTCTCCCTTATCATTAATTTTTACAAGATCTCGCAGTGTGGTTCAAGTTGAGCTTTACCATAATTTGCTGGTCTTCGGGATTCATTAAAGTTGTTTTTAGGAACACTTTGGTGTTCATCAGACTGAGTCGAGAGCTCCGCTGGTTTCAGTTTCCGAGAGCCACTCTGCCATGTTTGCGGACACGGTGCCCTAACCGTTAGTTGATTTTCCTGTTGACACAGACATCCCACCAGAAATTTGGAAAAGCTTCTTCCTTTCTCTCCTTGCCTGATATCACCTTGCCAAACAGTTTGCTTTAAAATGGAGCTGGGGAGTGGAAGGTAAAAGACGATAATGGACAGCTTCCTATCAGTGCCCGACAGTCGATCCATTACTTAAGGATGACTTTTAAAAACATGAAATAGAGACTATTACCTTTTTTTTTCTTTCTTTTTTTTTTTTTTTTACTGTCGTATCATGCATGTGTTTGAAGTTCTGACAGTGAGGGGATAAGTGAGATAGAGGATTTTATTTTTTTCACACAACTTCTTGCTCGGTTGCTCATTTTTTATTATTTTTTTTTTGTCATACCCACAGAGCTCCAAATCAATTTCCCATGCATCTGCAGTTATCCCTAAGCTTGTGAAGATTCACCGACAGGCAAAGCTCACATTTCAAACAGACACATTGCCACAATCTCTTCTAAGTTTCTTTGTTTTGTTTTTTTTTCCCCATATAGGTCTCCTCCTTCACACATTCTCTCCTAAAAGGAGCCACCTATTAACACCCATCCTCACACTTAGGGACCATGAGAGAGCCAACAGACTCGTTTATTATCACTTCTTTATTATCCTCGAAGCCGCTAACGACACCGTATTATGGAGCATATTGCCGTTAGGATTTTAATTTTAATGGCTCCGCTCTCAGGAAGGTGCCTTCGGTCTTTAGCGATTTACAGGAACACATAAAAAGAGGAAAAGATGTAAAATAAGCTCATTTTCTTTTGATGGTCCATTTTCGTGCGGTTATCTTTCTATGGCGCGTAAATTACGTCGGCAATTACACCTCCGTGTTGACATTTTACACACTTAAGCTTTACATGTAATGGTAATTATTACAGTAAATAATTTGCTTTCAGTCCACACTGGGACTGGTTTCAGAGAAAACAGTACCAATGCCTCAAGGTTCAGTATGCAAGGTTCTGTATTTGGTGTGTTGGACAAACATTCACTGCTGTTAGTGGACACGTATTTTAAGCAGGTGAGACGCTGAACTTCAAGAACAGGGATGGTATCATGACAGGTAAATGAATCGTAATCAATATCGTGTTTGATTCCACAACATTGTCGGAGCTACGTGTTTTCCTTGATATTCTATGGCCAAAGTTTCAACTTGTCAAAGAAATAGCTTCCTTCATTTTCATGTTTTCTCTGCCTCCATTTGTAAACACCTTATTGATATTGTGAATGAAAAAAAAAAAAAAAAAAACTAAATAAAAACACCTCACCAACAGTAAAAGAGATTCCAGCTGTGCTGGAATCACTCACTGAAAACGGACCCAAACCTGAAAACTGTCTGATCCTGGTCAGCAGCCGATTCCCATCTCTAATTTCTGTGACATCCTGATCGCCTTGCTCCACCATGCTGTGTGTGTGTGTGTGTGTGTGTGTGTGTGTGTGTGTGTGTGTGTGTGTGTGTGTTCTGTCATAGCTCGAGGACGTGTGTGTTAACTCAGCAGGCTGACCATTCCTGAAGGCTTCTATTGTTCTCGGCTTTATTGAAACCTCTCCAAACACAGGCCTGTAATTAAAGGGCTCATTTCCACTTAATACTTTTGTTCCCGTGCCCTCTTGCCCTACATACAGGACTGCAGAGGGGAGCCGGTGAAGGATAATGAGTGTGCGTGGGTGTGTGTGTGTGTGCGTGTACTCAGATCAGTGTGTGTTTGCAGGCAGATGCAAGTGACGGCATCTTCATTTAGCTCTGACTCACCACTGCGTTCATTCATACATCATCTAGCAGTAGCGGTTGCCATCTGTGGTCGAAGCCGTGACCGCCTGGACTCCTTCATCAGCACAAAGGGCTAATCCCCCTGTGGCTTGTCTGGGCCTTGGAGAACACCAACAGCTTCCTCCCTGACATCCGTTCCTAAAACCACCTGAAGGTGACAGTGTTTTGTCACCATGCTTTCATAGCTGCTTTTAGCTAAGAAATCAGTAGCAGACATTCCTTGGGCAAAGGCTTTATTCTTTCTGGCATTACAAGGAACATTTAATGTTTGTCTTTTGTGTAATTGTCCCTTACCAGATCCCCTTTTGGAGTTTCAGTCTTTAAATGCTTAGGGTGGCCAAAGTGAGCGATGTCTTATTAGATAAAAATAGAAGACCCCACAAGAGGAGAGTTAATTATAATTACTCTTTGGCTCTGTGGCCAATTCTCATGAAGATACTTTTTCCTTCTCCTTTTTGCTTAAATTGCAAGCAGGAGCGTCTCACAAGTGGAACGAAATTAGATAGATTTCCTTAATTTAGAACACAGACTTTGGTTGTGTACCAGCCGTCTCATCCCCACCGCATACCCCCCACCCTCCACCTCTCCTACCCCCCAGCCCCACCCGTTCCTCCTCACCGCTCTGTTTACTCTGACTCAGAAGCACTTAGTCTTTGTCTGAGGATTAGAGGAGATTACACCATGATCCAGTTTATGATAGCAGCTCATTTTTGGGGAAGTCCAGAAGTCACCCTGCTAGGAAAGACAAACCGAGGCAGACAGAACACCCAACTAACGTGGGTGAATCGCTAACCGCGTGGCTCAGTGACCGGTTGATTTCCCCCCATCAACCATCTGTTGGCAGGTATCAGATCTCTGAATACTCACTGACCCAAGTCTGGATGTTAAGCCTGGGAATGGCATCGGGATATAATCATTTCATATTAGTTAATAATGACAATTATTGATTGGCTTATTGTTTTGAATATTTGACACACTGCTACACTGGTGGCGTGACCTTTCCTGTTTATCCACAGCTTCTACCTTACGCCATTATTGTTTATTTTTGATCAGTTATGGGGCACAGTGGAGAAACCTGAAACTGCTGCTGCGCAAGTTACTGAACAAGTTGTTGTATGACTCAAATGATTGAATATTCTATCAGATGTGTTATCTGTTGATTTATTGCTGCACGGTGTTGTCGGTTCCTTGTGCAGCCCCAACTGAGACCCACACAAACTTCAGTCTTCACATCCATTGGCCTGGAACGTTATCAGGACAGGACTGCTGCATCCACTGAAACTTTCTTTAGATGTCTTCCTGTCCCAGCACAGGGAGGACGGATTCATTAGGGAGTGTGTGCACCTGGAATGTTGCCATGACGTCTGACTTATGGGCTAAAAGCTTGCCACAGTTGACCTCGCTGCCCTCTTTTATATGGAGCATGAAGACTTATGGTCCACTAAATCTCTGAAGAGGACAAAAAACACTAAGAGATCCACTTTGACCTGCCTAAGAAGACGAGTCTTTGGAACTTTCTCACATTTTACCAGGGCCGGACTATAAGAGCTTCTCTTGTCAGTTTACCTTGACAGGTACCTTTCAAAAAACAGGGCTAGGTTAATTAATGTATACCTCATTAGAATAAATAATTATACTTGACCAATTCGGTGCCCGATGGCCTTTTTCATGCCTCTGATTATTGACTGCCGCTGGTCCTGATTAGCATGTCGGTCACAGGGGGAATGATGCCCCGCAGTCATGGTGATAATTGAATAAATATTCACAGCCAATGAGAATAAGTGTGTTTTGGTTGCTATAATGACTATGCTAACGCACTGGGGGAGGGCGCAGCTGTCAGATGGACTTTTTTGATTGATTGATGTCTGAACCGAGGTGATGGAGGCACAGTCCCATTAAATCCAGTGACAGGCAGGACGGGGCTTTAGCAGTTTAAGCTAACCTAATGTCTTCATTAAGAAAAAAAAAACAGAACACCGTGGCCATAGATCAGGATGGTGTCAGCTCCATATTTTGTCTGACTGGATTGATAATGATGTCATCAATGCCAGGGGTCATAGGTTGAGGGGTTATTAACATGTACAAAGCTCCTCTCAGGTTGACTGGAGAGGAAGTATATTGTATATTGTATATTATTTGAAGCACAGTAGAGGCAGTGTGTTCTCAAACTAAATCAGAAATTGTGTCAAATGGAGCTGACGTCCATATTGTTCAGAACAATCCAAGCTACTCTTTTCCGTAAATGAGTTGCTCTAATTTGACCTTTCACTTGCGTCCAGAAGCCTCCGGCCCCTCCTTCCACCCTCCACCGTTTCCCTCCATATTCTTCACTTCGTCCTCCATCTGTCAGTATCTGCCAGCCTCTTGACCTTCACATCGATTATTGCACAATATTGATAGTCCCAGTTGAAAGAACTCTGCCAGACATGTTTCTTTTTTTTCTGCGTCTCTCTGGTCATTACTAGATGTCATGACCTCTGACCTGCTCTGCTTTTTATTGTTTTTCGTTGTATACCCCTCTTTCCCGGTTGAGAGCACCAAAAGAATCTCAACCTTCAACCTCTTTGCGTAACTTCAACTTGAAAAATTTTGAATGAAAAAAAAATCATTCAAATCCATCCTTTTAATTCTGCTTTATTACACCCACCATCAATATTTTTATTGTTTAAAGAGGCTCTGGGTGATGGACATCCCGCCGCGTCTCTCTCGTTCATTATGTATAGAAGGACTAGTGGTGGCGCACTGTGGGGCGGGATGTGAGGGCTGCTCAGGAGAAGACTTGTTGGGATGCATACAGGGCGACGAGGGAAGCAACGCGGGGCTGATGTGAATTATTTACGGGCCGGCTCGCGGTTCCCATGCTGAGCGTCAGGGCTCTGACATTTGGAAAAGGGGAGCGATCGTCTGCATTCGGCGCAGCGTGACGTCGCGCCGAAGTAAATGAGATTCTTTACAGGTGTAAGCCTCCTAGAACGAACCTGAGAAACCCGAGTGCCCTAATAAAAGGCAGGATTTCTGCTCTGCTTGTTAGTCATTAAAAAGGGATTAAAACTGGCTGTACACGCTGGCAAAAAAAAAAAAAAAAAGAAGAAGAAAATGAAGAAGGGAAAAAAAAAGCCACAGTATGAAAGCAAACCTAAGAAGGCAAGTCTGTTGCAGTGATACATTTTTGAAATCTCATCTAATACCCAACCAACCGACCTTTGCTTCTTGAGCCTGTTTAAATTCTGATGTTAGCTTTTCATTACAGGTAGTCTGTCAGAGTGTGTCGCTTTGGTAATGTACCAGAAAAGCAAACAAGTACTAGAGGTTTGTGCAAATGTGAATATCTGTATGTGTTGAGTAGATCAATCTGCTCCTTCGGATTCTGACAGGTTCCCATATATTTGCATTAAACAACCACGGAGCTCATTCGCCGTATAAAAAAAAAAAAAAGCTTTGGATTCGTTCAGCCGGAGTAGCTCATAAACCACAGAAGACATTTTTGTCCAGTTATGTCCTGAGTCTGCTGCGCTGGCTGTACATTTAATTGAAGGTCATTTCTTATAAATATTGTACAGTTTCCTTTTGCGTTCTTTTTCTAGCAGCACAGAGTATCAAAACACATTCACTTTGTTCTTTTTTACATTTGACGTGTTTTACTTGAAAACCCTGTCTTTTTGCGGTGGTCAGACAAGTGCAAGGGGGGCAGCTGATAGGTGCTTCAGTTTGAGAGGGTGTAGTTAAAGTAAAGCGGGAGGCAGGGGAGCTGATTGGCCTCAGGTCGAAAGCCAACGCGCCTTTCGCCAACAGTTTGAACTGGAACTTCAGGGTTAGAAAATAGGCCACTTTCACTTTCCCGTTGCATATAGGTTTAGCGCCTTGCACTGTTCAAACCAATGCGATTAAATGCAGACGCTGCAATTAACTCGATTGAAATTTTTAATCGAAACAAGATGCATGGAGGCTGTGGGTTGCAGGGTTGCGAACACGTTTTTAATTTTCCATGTCGTCGCTGGTGTTGGTTTCACTCAGTGACTGAAGCCGAATGCTTTAGCTGCTCGGGTTTTAATGTGGCGATCAACGAAAAACCTGCAGAGGTATCTTATCGCCGCTCAACACTGGCTTCAGGTGTCTGACGTTTGATTTGAGGATTCGTAAAGAAACCTGCGTGCCGACTGTTTTAGGTTGCACAAAGTGGCGTAGCTAATAACCAGCTTCATATACGATGATATTGTCAGGGATTTTACTGACAGATAACTGATATCTCATAAAAGCTGGTTAGGTTTTCTCTGGATTTTTTTTTTACCATGGAATGGAGATTTACCTCATGTGTAATGTAGAAAGAAAGCATAATTTAGCTAATTTCAGCCGTCGGTTTGACTCACACGTTTGCTTTCGTTTCATTTTTTTTGAGTTATTGGGATCAGAAGCAAACTCCACCACTTGAAGTTTTTTTTTACGACAGGTACTTACAACTTTCATGCATGTAATTATCTTAGATGATCGTCTCACGCCGCTGCGCCTTTGTCTCTGCGCGAAGAGGTCCTGCCCTGAGAGGAATGCAGGCGCTGAAGTGCGTCTCTCGCTCTGCAAATACTTTGTCTCTCTTTTTGAATCAATTCATCGCCATCAGTGGCCCGTGCTTCACGGTTCCTCATCTTTACGCCGAGCGCTGAGAACGAATCACTGAGATTTTCAGACCCATCAGGGCTAACTGTTTGCAGAGAGTTTTCTGATCCCACGCAGACAACAAGACGCTGACGTTCCTTTGATGTTTTTAAATTTGTTTAACAGGATGGAAATAAAACTCTTGATGTGGAGTTTAAACTGTGTTAGACTGAATTAGATTTAGCCAAACCTATAAAGGGTAGATAATGAACTTCTTCTACCTCTTGTGCTTTGTAAAACATCTTCAACATTTACATTTCAAGTAACTGTGGAACATCTTTCTCCCCCCCCTCCAGAGTTTACAGCCCTCATTACTTGTAGATTTGACCGTTTAAGTGGATAATTGTAATTTAATTCAGATTGGAATGAGCAGTGGTTTTCCCCTTTAAGATCAATGCAAGCCACACTGCGCAACGGGCTAATAATAACACTGGTTATGACTTCATGAATGCATACAGTCTGTCTGAAGAGAAGAAGTGCTGACTCGTGGCAGACTGCAAGATGAGTCATGCAAACACCACATTAACGTAGCAGATTTTTATTAGCTGACGGCCTGGAAAACGAATGGCTTGTTTTTGCAGAACGTGTTAATATGCTGGCTGGTTTTCTGCTCACTTAAGAACACTGTTCTCTCTCTCTCTCTCTCTCTCTCTCTCTCTCTCTCTGTCTCCGGTTTTGTTTTCAGTTATTTCCACGCACCGTTGTGATTATGATATAGGGCGGAGCTTTACGGTACACAGGCATGACTGATGCAGAGACAGAAGTTGGCTGCCGTCAACACATCTAAAGCTTTTGTTTTCCCCACAACGGTGAAAATGATTGTTAGCAAATTTGCAGTCAGTTTCCAGTCAGTTCCAAAATATTCTCATTTAGTTGTTTTTTTTTTTTTTTTTCCTAAGCGGGTACATTCGCCGCTTCACACATCACCACCCAGAAAACACCACTGTGGTCTGGTACTCTTCGGATGGAACTTCATTGCTGCAGTCATTGAAGAGATAACAACGATAGCCCAACCTTGACTGGACCTGTTTCAACACACCTGAGTCAAACAGCCAGCAGGACTCTGGAGAACGTAAACTGCATACTGAGGAGGTGATTCTGCCTTTTGTTTCAGACACATCTGAAAGTTGGTGGACGCCGGCCCTCAAGGTCTAGAGTTGAAGACCCCTAATCTAAAGCTTAAAACGCCTCGACACAAGTTTCCCTCTGCAGCCTTTCTTGGTGGTGAGCAGCTTGTCAGGGAGAGTTCAAACAACCTCAGTGGTAAATGGTTTTGGTTTCATGTGGATCGACTCCACCACCTCCTCCTGAGAGTTTGTGTGCGCGGCCCTCGCTCGGAGGGGGGTCCGTGGTGGAACCATGTTCTTTCCATTTGATGAATAGATTTGATTTTTTTATTTACTTCTGGACAACTTTGTCCCTAACTTGTTTGGAGAGCTCAGATATTTGTGGTGGCGTTGCAGCCTCTGGGGCCTTTCAGAAACAGTGGGACACAGTCGGATTTTATTTCACTAAGCATATTTTTTTTTTTCTTATTTAATTTCATCAACTTAGAATACTTTGTGCAGATGCATCATATAAAATTTAGATTTAAAAAAACATTTAAATACAAGTTGCAGTGGAGCCAAACACACAAAAAAAACGGCAAGAGGGGTGAATACTTTCACAAGGCCCCGTACAAACTGTACGGAATTCCTGTTTTCTTCATAATCTTCGGCTCCATTTCCCTAGATGACATTTTTCTGTGCTCCACTTTGGGGCAGGCTTATTTTTACATCTTTCTCCGTCGGGAAGCGGCAGATGAATTGCACACCAGAGCCCTGCCATGCCGGGCTGCCCGCTGGAAGGAGCAGCTCCACAGACGTCGCTTCTGTCCCTTCCTAATCAGAGCTCCAAGCCCCCAGTCACAGCACCACTGTGGCCTCGGCAGGCGTCCCAGATGACGGCCTCTTAAGACCCCCGAGGACCTCCGTATGTGCTGCTTTGCAGTCTTGACTGAAACCATGGATACCCGCTCACACAGCTCGACCCCGGCGAGGGCTGCGATCTCAAAGCGCGGGCGGTTCAGCTGGAGAGGCGCCACTGATGGTGCACCAGTCACGGGAACACACGGGTGAAGTCAGAGCCTGACAAATCCAGGGTATTATCAGGCCCTTTGTCAGGCCTGCAGCTGTCACTTACCAGGCTAGTGGGAGAGCATGAGGGGGACGCAGGGGGACTCATAAACTATCTTTTTTAACCGCAAAGGACGGTGGAGGCATTTAAGGATAAAACGAATGGAAATAAAATGAGGAAAATTTATATTTCTGAAGAAATTAGCCGAAAAAAAAGCAACAGCACTAAGATTTGCTGAAATATAGTGAACAGCTTGAGGTGACTAACATCAACGTCCTTCATTCAACATTAGTGTATAATCTAAAAATAAGCTAAAATGCTGAGGTTAGCTTAAATGCTATTAGTAAGGATGTGGCATCACAAGCATTCACACTGACTTGCTACTTTCACTGTGCTAATTTATTTCAAACATTCTCAGGTTAGCATGAGGCCCATCACTAACATGGTGATTAACATTGGCATCAAAATGAGCTAAAGTGCTAATGTTAGCAAACCTCAAAGGATGGTTGGGTCAGTTAAGGATAAAACACATTGGAACAAAATGAGGCAAGTAATAGAGGAACGAGGCATGAAAAGAGATTTTCTTTTAAAATTTTTTTTCAAGATGAGAATGAAAGTGTAAGGCATGAGGAAGGAAATGCCAGAAGGGGGTATATATATGCTTGAAACACTTTCATTTGATTGCTTCCCAAAATCACTGTGATTGGCTGAAGATGGTTTTCTCTCCCCTAAAAAAAAAACTAAAAAATGTTTTATCTCAGTCCTTCTTCCCTACATATATGACCAGGGGTAATGTAGATCTAATCTCCTTCTATCATCGCAGTTGGTCCCAAAGGCTGTCCGTTCTTCTCTCCCCCCAATCTCCCCAAAAAAGTCTCATCTTTCTTTGAAATAAATGAAAGTCCACAGGGTGATGGAATAAAGATGAGCCGAGGCTTTGACTTGATGCAAGATTGCCACAGGGCCCAGACTTAAGAAGCCTGCACCCTCGTCTGCTGCGTAGAGATACTGGGGCCACGGCAAGGAACCAGATAATCTGATAGAATTTCAATCAACATCGATCAGATAAGAAAACGGCAGAATGTCGGACTTTAAAGTCGCGACGGCGCTCCGGCAGCTTCTGCTTTTTGTTTCGTTTATTTGAAAATGAACACCCAGCGACGACGCGCCGAGCTCCCGTCAATCTCCTCCTGAAACTTTAGCCTCTGTAATTCCGACGCTCCGGCTCCGGCTGGCTTGGAGCGACCTCTGAACTCCAGGTATCCTCATATGATACGCGTTACGCTCAGAGTGACGGGATTACTCCTTTATTAGCCGGTGGCAGCGTTTACGGGACATGCAGAGACTCGGAGCGCCTTTGATCCGCCAACAGAAGCAAACAGGCGGACTGCGGCATAGTTTGCATCTCTCCGCTTAAGCCTTCTGGTGTGGGAGACATCTGCAAAAATCCTCCTGGATCAAAGGATGACTATTACCCTGACAGGCCTCAGCACACCCCCAGCTGCAGCTTTAGAGCACTCGTGACCCCGATCAGCAGGCCACCAGGTTTTAAAAAAAACACAGGTGGGGAATTCGGACACATGCAAACACACACCCACCATTGTTCCGTCCGCTGTGAAAACCGGAGCATTTATCGCTCGTTACTGCCGAAGCCCGCAGCTTTTTGGACCTCTTCGACTTCAGCTGTTGCATTCAAAGTGGCAGGTGCGGAGAATCACTGGAAATGTTTTCATTCATATGCCGCAGAAGTCTTATTTGCTCTGACCCTGCCCGCCTGTAAATTCACAAGTTCGCCTCTCTCAATGAGCTCTCAGACACGCTCTAGAGGCGGCAATGGTGTGAATGTTCTGTGTACTTGCAGCAGACTGGAAATGCGTTGCCCTTTCCCCGTCTGCGTCTTCGCCGCTTTTTAAGTGAACCGATCACTCTCGAACCGTCTCACATTTCGTTGCGTTACGGCCGCAAAGTTTGGCACACGGTTGTGTTATTGAGATTTTATGTGATAGAGCAATTCAGTATGGCATTAATCTTCCAATAACACATAATTATCAGGTGAAATTTGCAAATTTCCTGCCAACTTTAAACATTTTTTTAATCAAAAACATGGCAGGCCGCTGCACGAATGACTTCCCGAGCGCCCAATCACCGGACTTAGCAAGTTTTCTGGGGAAAACCCTGGACAAGCATCTAAATTGTCACTCTTAAGATCATGACAGGCAATCTGTAAGCAGACTCTCTGTGCACATATTGCCAGTGACCTTTGTCCTCTTACACAGGTAAGAGCAAATTAATGAGGATTGCTCATTTATTACCCGTCTAATGCTGCAGTGACTCACTCTGCCAGTCTGTCAGGTTGTCTCCTGATCAGAGTTGCCGGTTTCCTGTGCCAGGCTCCTTGTCGCACTTCTACTTCAGGCTCATTACAGACGCTGATGCGTTCGGAGGTAAATTTAACAGTGAGACCTTGGCGCGTCGGTAACAGTCATGACCGACTAATTATCTGCTGAATTGCTCGGGCTCAATTCAAGGAGTTACAGTGAAGTCGACTAAATCCATCTTTTGATTCTACAGAGCTGTGCTGTTTGTCACAGCAGGCCGACTCCGTCCCTAATTGGTGTCTTTGCTTAATTCTGAGATGGAGCTGACTCCATATTGCCCTCATAAAGCGTGGAGGTTTTTCCAGGAGACCGGTGTCTGGACAGAGCCGTGTGGGGCGGAGGACCGAGAACAGGAGCCACTGTATAGCAGTTTGATAATCCCCAGACTTCCTTTGTACTGTCATGGTAGTTTTACCCTTCATTAAATCTCACCCCGGGTCCAGGCCTGGTCTCAACGGTTTCCATTTGCAGCACGAGTTACTGAAACACAGTAACTTGTTCTAATTCTTTCATTTGCCCCAGGACTTTTTTTCACTCCTCTGTTCACAGTCTTCAACCCACCACATCGTCCATCACACACTAGACTGGAGCCCTGTTTACTCATGGAGGCCGCTTGGTTGTGAGAATGCAAGAGGAACGTCAATAGAGTTGTTTACTGCACAGAGTACCTGGCTCTCATAGCCGGTGCACGTTCGAGATGCTGATCGTAACAAAAACCTTCCCTTAAGGGTCAAACCGAAAAATCCATGAATGTGTTTGCAGTGAGTCTGGCCTTCTCTTTGACCAGCAGCAGGGATTAAGCTAATTGCATGCAGTGGACTTCACAGATCTCTGTTTGGAGTTTTCCCACCTCCTCCTGTCTTGTTAAGCCTCTCATTTAACAAGCTGGGATGGTTGCAGAATGTCCGCCGCCTAAGGAGAAATAGAAGAGACATTTAATAAGTACCTTGGAAACACATCCATACCCACTTTTCAGACGGCTATACGCATAAAGCTGGTATTTTTGCTAGCTTTAGCAAAAAGCTAGCAGAAGATCATCACACTACCTTGTGATGGTCTGTTAGGGTTGGAATTGGAATTGTGACGTGGAAATTTATAAGAGATATGAAGAATTTCAAAACTGGGGAAAAAAATTGACTTTCAATCATTGGTGAGAAGCTAATGCTAACGTGCAAACTTCAGTTCAAATTATATCAAAGTAAGACTGACCAGGATAGAAGGGGAAAGAAAGAGAGATCATTTTCAGGAGCGGCTTTCTGATTTTCATCAATCGCATTTTCATTATGGCCTTTGCTATTTAATCCAGCTCAAATAAATAGAGGGAACGTTGATTTAGCAATGAACAGCAACAAAAAGCCTCCCCCATCAGCCCGCACCATAAAAGCATAAGCTACCTCACACCCCAGCGAGCCACCTAATCGCCCTTGTCCGCATAAAAAGGGCCTAATGCAATCCTCACACGTATAAACTCATAGGAATCAAATGGAGTATAACTAATACAATTGATTGTGATCCGGCAGTATGAATAGGACGATCCCTGAGTCTCCCCCAAGTGCTGCTAAGAAGGAAGCGCCGAGATCCATGCATCATTTAGGAGCTGCTATTTATTGTGCTTTTAATGAAGCCTGATTGGCAGCGTGTCCTGGTGCCCATTATCATCAGAGGGACGTGCTCGTTCTAATCTGCAATTATCGGCATAATTGCGCTCGGAATCCTCGGAGTCTAAATAAGCAATCACTTCCCGGCGCTCGCGGCGCCACCTGTGCGATCGGCTCCGGGTTGACGCGGCCGCTCCCGCCTGTCGACGAACCCTTTTAAAGCTCGTCTTCATCGGCACTTTTTCTAGATTTCATGTTTTGCTTTGGGTTTTTTTTTTTTTTGGCCTTGAATGTTACATCCACCTTGGCTTACTTTGTGTCTTTTTTCCCTTTTTTTTTTGCCTTCCCACGTGCTTTTGTTTAACCTTTTGCGTCCCCCCGACCCCCCCACACACACACACACACCCTCCTCCGCCCGCCGTGAACACCCCTTTCGCTTTTATCTCTTCGTCCTTGTCCGACCCGCACTGCTCATTCCAGTCCATCGCCGCCCCTCCTGAACGTCCCCCCTCCCTCCCCCACCCAGCGCAAATTCCTAACCTTTGGTCACTTTCATCCTCGCGGTATGCATAAACTCGGGCTTATTATCAAGCCGGTTGTTTCATCATAATTATGTGTTTTGTCATGTGCTGCCTCTGTAGCTGATGATAAAAGGAGAGCCTGATTAAGCTGAGGGAGCGCTATTGATTCCTATTGACAGGCCCCTCAAAGGCCTTTAATGAAGGAGATGTAAATGAGGGTTTTCCACGCTGTTTAATGACTATGTGCTATAAAAGGCCGACATTCTTCAGCATTCTGAATAGAGACGTACATCATTCGGCTGTGGTGCATTCTCGGCTACAAGGGTGTTTTTTTTTAATTTTTTTATTTTTGGGCAGTAATGGCTAGAAATGTAGAGAAGGTCGAAAGAAAGAGACGAAAAAGGGGGTAAAAAAAGAAGCACTTGAGAAACGTCAGCCCAGATACGCAAGCGTGAATCACGACTGTCAGATCAGGGGATCCCTGAAAACGCTTTCCGAGGGGAGTCGGTGTGGTCAAGTGAATTATTTAAATGTGATGTGGTGGGGAGAGAGGGAGGGGGGGTAAAAAAAAAAAGCACCTGGATCAACATGCTGGTTAGAGGTAACACCTGGAACGTTAGCGATGTTCCCGGTGAAGACTCGCAGCGTCTGTTAACGTCCTCTTGTCCTCTCTCAGCAGCAGCCCGATGGCTCCCAGCAACCACGACCGGATACAGAGGCTGAGGCACGAGTTCCAGCAGGCCAGGCACGGGGAGGAGCCAGAGGAGCATCAGGGGCCCCACAGCTTCGACCAGCCCTGGGTGAGCGCCGCACTCTGTCACAAAGACGCTGAATCAGCCACTGACTCGTCGAATTTTATCCTCATATCACTTTTTGTTTTTCACCTTTGCCAAATAAGCTGGGACTTGTCTTTTATACGTTTTAATATTTTGTGGTTGTTCCCCTATCACACATTTATGCTCTAGTGAGGATTTTTAATGAAATAAATCCACAGACTCTCATTAAAATGTCATAAATTCTTGAATGGTGAAACTAAATCTCATAAAAACAGAAGGCAAAAAACAGAAAGTTTCATTACTTAACCCAAAGACTGAAAATAACAAATATCTATGTCAAACCTTGGAGTTCTACAACAAAACCTGAGCTGGCCGGAGTAGCAGCTTTTAAAGAAGCTGCTATTCGTTCCAGAGATGTTTTCTTCAGCAGGAAAAAGCTCTAAGAAAAGATGAATGGAGCCAAATATTCCGATTTTACCTTCGAAAGAAATGTGCAGAGTCATGCGTTGTTTTCCTTCCGCTTGATTACCACGCCGTGATGCAACATGGATAAGACGCATAAAAGTCGGTGAAGACATATTACTGAAGAAAAGCATTTTATGCCACGTGAGTCTGCAGGACTCGCTGCTGAAAGGAAAGCGACGGCGCCGAGCCGCCGCGTTCCATTTAATTTTCATTAAACGTGATTAGAGGGATTTTTACATTTTCTCAATTAAACTTTGAGAGCACTTTCTTTAAGCTGATCTCCACTTCCACGATTGATCTGGGACAACAATGGGATTTCCTCTTCATAATTGGAAAAAGGTAATTAAGTTAATTGCGTTGTTAATTTATTCCGGCTTGAATCGCATCCCGCCCTGCTGTGCATCAGAAGTTGGGCTTTGACTGGAGTTCAGCTCACACGCCATGTCGCATCTCAACCGGCGGCCCGATATTTTTTGCCGATAATCTCGTTTCCTGACGTTTTTTTGGTGTCTGCTTTGGTGGTCACTGAAGTTTCATGAAGTTGGCTGAAGCCTTATGAAGTACTTTGAGAAACAGAATTCAAAGTCAAAAGTTTAAATGACAATTTTTAAGCAATTTTAGATGTTTGATGTCATGCCTTCTCTTAGGGTTAACAGGTGTGTATTTATTTTTGTTTTTGTTTTCCACGTCCTTATTGCACAAAAAAAAAAAAAAAACCTAGTTGAGAAACCAATAAACCTATTGGAGCCGTCATCTAAACGACGGGTCAGAATGTCAGACCTTGAAAGTCAAATTAACCGGCACACAATTTTCTGGGGAGCTATCGGTGTCAGTTTGTCAGTTTAATTGCTTTGCTGTGACCTTCGTGTCCTGCTGTGGTCTTTTTCTTTCTTTTCTTTTTTTTTTTGCAGGTGTCCAAATCACTTTAGGTAAGACTGCAGCAATCTGCAGACTTCCCAGAAAGTTCCTGTGTGGATAAAGGCGGCCCTTTGTTTGCTCTGGGTTTGCGTCAGTGTTTGTCCAGCTGATGGGCAAAGAATCACTGAGCAGACGTCGATCTCTGATTTCCTAATTTCTCTCTCTCTCTCTCTCTCTCTCTCTTTCTCTCCTTTCGTTCGCTGCGAGATGTCAAGTGTTTGTTCAGCACTAAGCAGTCTAAGTCGTTCTCTTTCAGCATCTGAGCTCCTAATTGCTTTTGACTGTTGACATTGCTGGGCATTTTGTGCCATGCCAGTGCCGTTCCTCTAGCAACAAGCTACTGGGCGGTCACAGGAGGATCTGTATTATTAGGCATCGTCTTATTCCATTTGTGTAAACAAGTAATCGCAAAGGAAGCACCTGTAATCAGATCCACTAGTGTAATAATGCATAAAATCTAGAGCGGCAAGTGACGCCTGGTGGCCCGCCAGGCTGATGAGATAATGGAAGAAACCCTGGACCTTTGATTGTCCAACAGCAGGAACGGTCATGGATGGAGGTAATTTGAAAAAAAAATTCAAACAGGACCAGCCAAAGTCATCCTTCTGCTATTTTCAAAAATATTATCCGACTCGCACACACAAATGTAACCTTGCCGTTGTGTTCTGTTCAGAGCAATTAGCGATCCGCTTTGAGCTGAAACCGATACGGTCGTTTGGTACAGCGAACCCGGGTCCGGGTCGTTCTCGATCGTTGCCCGCGCCGATGAAAGGGAAACCGTAATGACCTCCACTTTTGTAAATCCAACAAACGTTTACTGAATGCAACTTAGAAACATTTTTTTTACAAAAAACATGAGATGCTCCAACGGGGCGATCAGATGCCTTCCACATCAAAGACTGGACGAGCCACTCTTTGATGAACGCCATCCCTCGCTACCCGAGGTTACATCATAATGGCTTCCACGCAGATCTGAACCGAAGCAGCTGCTGCCTCCTTTCACTGTTTATATTCTGTGTTTCTTGTAAAAGCAAACTGCATCAACTTGGACTGCAGATGGGACGCGTTAGCTGGCACCGCTGGTAAAGATGTGCCAAAAGCTGGCTTTATATATATATATATATATATATATATATATATATATATATATATATATATATATATATTGGTTTCAATTTCAGTAGCTTGATTGAAAATAGATTTTCACTGGTGGCACAGTTATTGGCACCCTTGCTAATTCCCTTACAATAAATGCAACTGGTGTTTTTTGGATATTTCAGTCTTTTAAGATATTTAGAGCTTCTATGAAAGTCTACTTCATAATACACAACATTGTTTCACCTTAGATATAAATATGACGTGACGCAGAGGCTGGTTTCTTGTAACCGATACACTGGCCTTCTCGTCACTTTGTCAAATAAGCACAATGGTAAAAATCCCAAGTTGTTGTAAAATTGGGCCATTTCAGGTCAACAAGGCCACATGACAGAGTGTTTTGGTCAGATGGTACGGAGCTGCTGCACTCCCTATAGACTAAAACGTTAGAGCTGAGCCGAGGACAGAAGCTAGAAATATGTATGATTTCAAGAGATTGTGCAGCATCTGTTGGAGATCACTAAGTGCTATTGTATTGGCAAAATAATGTCTGAATCGCTTGCATTCGCAGCCATTTTGTCGGGAAAAGCTGAAGTCCTGATGAAGTGTGGCTAACCAGGGGAAGGAAATTCATGGATCGGTCTGAAGCATGGGGCCACGCTGACCGTTCATTTGACCCCAGCCTCTCTCCCTGGGGGAGTGGGCCGCTGGGCTCAGGTGTGGCTGCTGTGAACAGCTGTAATGGCTGTGTTCAGGTCAGCACTCGAACCTTTGCTCCAACCTTAATGGAATAACGTCCGAGACACAAGAAGCCCTGTCCATCATGATTTCCCTGCCTCCCTCCCTCGCTCGCTCGCTCGCTCTCCGCTGCTCTCCGAGAGAGGATTTCCAGATGTTTATCATGAAGCTGCGCATATTTTTAATAGAGCGAGGCTGACCTTTTTTTTTTTTGTGCAGAGCGTTTCTTCTCTGCTATTAAAATCGACATGCGTTGTTTGGCGGGCTCGCCGATGATGAGGATGACCACACAGCGGAGTGTGAGCGCCATGCTGGTGCCTCGGATCAAACAGACCAGCAGCAGCTTGTAAATTTCCTATTTATGGGAATTCTTTCGGATTTTATGACATTATTTATCTCATGCTACCAGGGTACATGTGTCCACAAGTATTTATTGTGTTTATGTAAACTTTAGTTGCCCTCGTTATAGTACTTTATGTTGATAGGGGAGGGGGGGCTGGATTGCGTACAGCTGCCTCCCTGCTCTCTGATCACATGCAGAATAAGCTACTTTTAGCCACAGTCACTTGACTTTCTTGAGGCTAGATGCTGGAGCCTGTGCCGAGGCTCAATGTGACTCTCTGGTTCTGAGTATACACACAATACAAAGAGTGTGTTGTGGGTGGCTGTGTGGAAATTCCATGTAGGACTCAGTTTAGAGCCGGAGGTGTGGTTTCCTTTTCTGTGTTTAAACCTATTACGCTTCCATGAGGAGGTTAGGATAGGTCTGTGTAAAACATGTTCATTAGGTCTTTTATTATATCCACAAAATCATTTTTAGCTAATTAGATTTTAGTTTGCTCAGTTCTGCCTCTTTTAAGCTGTTTCAGGGCTTCTTGTCACTTTAAGTCCAAGTAATCTGTTGCTGGCCAAACCCTCCAAAGTCAACGCTTCCACTCCCATGTGAAAATGGCAGCAAACAAGATGCTCTATTATACAGCCGTACATGTTTGAAAAGCATAAGTAGAGCCTCCTGTACAACCAACAAGAATGCAGCAAGTGCTTTCTGAATGGAGGGCAAACAACAAACTTTTCCAGCAGCCGTTGTAAAGTGCATACAGTGGGAAAACCATGTGACCTTACGTGCTGCAGTTAATCCTGGGTTGCTTGGTAAAATCATGCCTAAACAATAGGATAGTTTGCAGATATGCCCCGTTGTTTCTATGTGTGACTGATGGATTAAACTGTGATGTTTAAATCTTGGTTTATTGTTTCCCAACATCCTTTCAGCACAACTTCCCCATGACGGATGAGTACTTTTGTGAGGCGCTGCAGTCGGGAACAACTGCGAGCGAACTGAAGCTAAAATATGTGCAGCACCTGAAAGATAATCATAGTGATTTAGCTTGTTCGCTGGTGTGCAAACGACTTCTTTTTTTTTTTTTAAACAATCACATCAGCATTGTCATGTGAGCGCGCTGCTGCCAAATCCCGGATTAAACGATCACCTTCACCCCTCAGCATGGCGAGCGCTCGAATGTGGGCTGAACTACGTCTCTCTCTTACAGATAAGATGGAGGCCAGCGTTGCAGTTTAAGTTATAAAAATAGTTTTCAGCTCAATTGATTCTATAAATCTGCCCGCAGTCATAAAAAAAAAAACAAAAAAAACAAAAGAAGCCCCAATATTTTGTTGTTCTTTTTGAGTCTGAACGCGATACGGGGAAAACCAGACGAGTTTCCCATTCTCTCTGGTTTCTTGGGCAAGGAGACCGGGAAACAGCAGACCACACTGCATGCACTCAGATGGATTCGCCGCCCGAAGCGATACACCCCGCCAACCACAAATGGACTGGGCTTCCTTATAATAAATTGGCGGAATTGGGTTGGCGTGCTGACTTTAAGAGGGGATCATGATCCAAGTGGGCTTTTTTGTCAGGATGTGGCGGTTTACTACCATTCTCTCACTTTCTTCTCGTTCTGTATGCCCATTAGCAGCGTCAATGTTTTCCATATGTCTGTTTGTTTACAGCCCGGCTGCTTCCTTAAAGCGGTTACATCTGTGGGCGGCCTCCAAACATAGCAAGATAGGGCCGGCAAAGATAGCAAGTCCTTAATGGCACCACTGATCCGAAGCGGGAAGATGCTTTCGCAATGAAACAGGTTTTTCGTCAATCGAAAGTGGATCCATACCGCAGCTATTCCGCCTTTTAAAGTTGAACTCCCATCCAGGTGCTTCCACTTGTCTGGGACTTTTGACGGCTCCAGATAATTTCCATAATTGCGTCCCCCTGGCTTTTATGTTTAAACAGGTGGAGGAGGTTTTTATCGTTATTATTTTTCTGCTTCTTTCTCTCCAAACACGCTCTGTGACGCCAGCCAAGGAAACACGGGGGAGATAAAAAAGCGTGCCGTATTGACATCATTTTTCACGTTATTGGATGAAAAACAAACACGGACATCTCTTTGATTCGATTTCGACAAATGTCATATTTCATATGGCATTATATTCCAGGCCTAACATGGAATAATCTGATTCTCCTTCCCTGGATAATGCCATTACACTGACTGATTTTTCTCTCCTGGCTATTTCTCTTGCATTCCTCTCAGCTTGCCGTCATCCACCTCAAAACCCGTCAGAATGAATCCGAGGCGTCAGGCACCTCCAGGTCCCATCAAGAGCAGTGCGTGACTAATTATTTTCTCACCATTTGGCTTCAGTGAAATAATTCCTCTGGTGTTTTCGTCCCTCCCCTCCCTCACGTTTCGTCTGATATTTGTTTATGTGCTCTGCACTCTTTTGGAACCGGAGGGATAGTGTTGCTATAAACTCAAACATTCGAGTCCAATTCCATCCACCCACGTGGAATACTATTATGTTTTTAAGGACTTGGCGAGCTTGAGAAAGGAGTCGCTATTGACGAGGAGTGAAAAGTAATTGCGGCTGTTATTGCAGCTGTCCAAGTGAAAAGGAAAGCAGCCATTTCAAGAACACAAGATGTTTCCAGGAAGACTTTTTTTTTTTATTATTCAGGACTTCTGTTCTGCCAGTGGATTTTTATCCCATCAATCTATTGGATAATGCGCCGTCAACAGTCTACCAGCAACGGCGCAGAACATATAGGGCTTAGAAAACTATGAGGACCTCCACAAGTTCACATTTTATCACTTTACAAACTTTAATGTCGGAAAAACTGGTGCAACGACAGACATTTCGAATCGGGGAAAAATGTCCTCCTTGTTTCTCGCATCCTCTGTTTGCCAAAACCTTAGCAGGAAGTTCGAGTGGATTTCTTTGACCGATGACTTTCTTCTTCTTGCCACGTTTATATAAGGACCAGATTTGTGCTTTTCATTACAAAAGGTCCAGGCAATGTCCCACCAACGTGTTTGATTCCTTTTTATTGGTTTCCAAAACAATGAAAACTTAGTTATACTCGAGTTCCAAGCCCTACTGACCTCGTTTGCCCTTCACCCTCTGATCCCAACACTGGGCAGCTTAGCATGTGGAGCGAATTGGAAGTTTTCAGGACAGTGCTTTTAGATTCATGGCTGACAGTCACCAAGCAACTGTGTCGTACCTTACGAGACGGTGGAGCTCGTCAGCATCTCATTGTTGGGAGCGTACATATGCAGCGTATTGGGGAAATTGTAGTCTGCAATTTTACAGAGGAGATTCAACACGTTCAGATGAACACATTTTATGAACTACGCGATGCTGGTGGAGCCAGCTGCACATCGTCTGAAAGCAACAAGAACAGACCAAAATCCTCTCGGCCCTTCCTATTGTCTTCTTCCCTTTCTGTTAAAAGTAACATCCAGCTGTTGAGCAAATGTTTTGACATGGCTGAAAAATTATTTCACAAACAACTTTTTATTGAAATGTGTTTTTTTTCCCCCCAAAATGGTTTTGTTTTCATTAAGCAAATGTATTTTTGTCATTTTAATATATGCGATTTTACGGTGAATGGAAACGCAGCTAATGATCCTGGCAGAAAGGAATTAAGATCCTGACTTCAGGAGTTTGGGAGAGGAAATAATAACTATAAGGAGTCACATTCATTCTCCCAAAGCCTGAATATGACACTAACTTCTCTGACACTAACTTCTCTATCTTGTGGCTGATAGATAACTAGCGCTAGCGCCGTGGCTGAATTTGAATATATCTTATGTACCTGTTTACATCCATTGCATCCAGGATTTTTAGCAACTTAACCCGTGAACAAATTGTTCACACGTGACTTCCTTTTTTTCAATGGAAACACTGCAATTGGACTTTTTTTTTTTTTTTTTGAGGCCTTTACGGATCATCTGGATTTATCATGAGATTACCTGAAACGTGAAACAAAAGCAACGCGAAACACTAAGTGAGCTGTGAAACACAAAATCCAGTAAAAAGAGAAGAGAGCGACTGATGTTTCCTAGCGCAGAAATGTCCGACAGAGAAGCATCTGGCATTGCCGCGTTACCGTCCGAACCGCACGGAAACCGACACCCGGCAAAACCATGTTCACAACACTTTCTCTGCTTGTTTCTCTTAATTGGCTTGTCTTGTTCTTTCATCAGCCAGCTCGTTAGCGGCGCGCTGGCGGTGAGGGAGACCATATCTCCATGTCAACCCTTGAAGATAATCAGACAACAAAGACGACACTGTGGGAATATGAAGGCTGAGGCCAATAGGTTTATAGGGTGGGAAGCATGAGGACGTCACCGTCAATCTTTTTCTAATTAGAGGTTTGGAGCCCAAGAAAACATGCTTCTTCTTCTTCTTCCACCATGTCTTTAAAAACACGCTCTCGGCCAACGGATTCTTTAAAGACAACTTTCATTTTCAAGATTCTCTAACGTCCAAGGACAACATCTGCACCCCTCCGCGTTTTTGTCCCCGCAAAATCAAATGTGAAGGAGTTTGGCTCGAGCTGGACATAAATCCCTCACTCGCCCGGATGCATGCCCAGGTACAGCTAATTTCTCATCACACGCGCTCCCTCGCTCTCCTGTCAGGGACTTTGAAGTGCTTTAAATGATTTTCTGTGGGGTTCGTTTCTCTCTGAGCAACATTTCTCATCATGTCCTTCCGTAACCACAGTAACTCTTGGCTATTTTTACTCTCGGAGCTGGTCCACGCTTCATTTTGACGGCGTTGAGGGAGACGCTTTCAACTAGTTTCCTCGCTCCCCGGGAGTTTCTGTTCCCCGTGGCAACCGAGTGCATTACAGAAGCCACGGGGAACACTTGAGGTTAAACTGTGCAAACTTAAAACCTGTCAAGGCCGGCTGACTTTTAAACACTTACTAAACAGTCCAGGCAACCCTCTGCCAACTAATAGCCCACAATGCAACACGCTGTATATTGTAGTATTAAATCTAATATTTGGGTTTAGTGAAAAAAAAAACATTTTTGGGGGGTTATTTTGAGATTTCTTTTCTGACTTATCATTGCTAGAACATCATTTCAATGAAGAAATATGACAAACAAAACTTTCCCACAAGCATTTCAACAGGCAAAACTAAGAGTTGATAATAAAACGTCTAATTTAACGCAAACATCGATTTCATCCCCAAATGTTAACACAGTTTTTGCAAAATCAATTTTGATTGCCAATTTTTGCCAAGTCATTAAATTGAAAAAAATAAAAAAAATAACAATAATAATAACAATGCAGCCACACTGACACAAGTCTAAATAATAATAAAGTTAATATAGCAGTGAAATGCATATTGTTAATGATTAACAATACCTCGGTAGTAAACGTGTCATAACCACACGAACATTTCGCACCGCAAAACAATGAAATGCCGTCTGCTTCCTTACCAGTATTATGAGCTTTGCAATGTTTTCTAAATGACTTGCAGCCCTGAATGGACCCGGCGCTCGACGAGTGGGTCATTTCTGGGACGCGTGTCGAAAACATGGGAGGAATCAGGGCAGGGAATGAACCCACTTCAATGGTCATTAAACCTAAAGCCTTGTTAAAACATGTGACCGGAGCTGAAGAAAGAGGAGAAGCTCTTCTTTCCCCCCAAACACTGAATATCTGCTCTCAAAGAAAAGATTTGAATTTCAATGTTTACAAAAGGAGGTAATAATGCTTTAATAACATCTTAAGCAATAAATAAGGAAAGAGGTTTTTTGTTGTTGTTTTTAAGCAGTGCAGCCATCGTGGCACCTGTTCCCCGCTGGCAGGTGAACGCTCAGGAGGCGTCACGCTGTTAGACCACATTCTGTGTCCCACAGAGGAAATATGAGTGTGAAGCTAGTGTCATTAGCTGTGTAAAATTGTTTATGTCTGTCTAAGGGGGGGGAGAGGAGGGAGTTTGGGGTTTGTTTTTGACGCGTGTCTTATAGCGGCGGGTTTCTTGTCTCCTGTTCCGGGTGTCCCAGGCGAGCAACGGGACCGAGACGCAGAGCGGACGCCATTCTGCCACGGCCGAGACGCAGCAGCAGCAGCAGCAGCAGCAGCAGCAGCAGCAGCAGCAGCAGCAAGAAGAAGACGGGGACGGTTTCCAACGGGGGCCGAGGCAGTACAACTCTCTGCCACGGTGAGACATCAGCCTTCCTCCTCTTCCTCCTCTTCTTCCTCTTCCTCCTCCTCCTCCTCCTCCTCATCTGTCTGTCTGCGCCTCACCCTCCCTGTGACTTATCACGTCCTCCCTGCCCTTTCTCAAACCCTTCATTTGACTTTTTCCATTTCTATCAATTTCTTTTTTTTTTCCTCTCATGTTTTTTTTCTCCCCCTCTTTTCTCAGTCGTTCACTCATTGCTTTAGATGTCCTCAAAGTCACTTCCCCACAAAGCTGCTTTCAACTCGCCCCACAGACGTGTTTTTTTTTAATGAATCTCACAAACGCTGTTTAGATGGTTGTTTTAATAAAAGCAGTCGTGACCGCTCGTCGGCCTGATTAAGTCGGTGCTGACTGAAAGGATCGGTCGCAAACATCAGCGCCGGAGAATTGCTCGTACCGACTTTTCGGTTTCTCCTCTGGAACGGGCCTGAGTTCAGAGCTCGGTGGGGAAGGAGGGGGACTTCATGTACCATATCTTACATCTGGAGGCTGAGCATCAAGATTTGCATTTGCATCAGTCTCTCTCTAAAGTGTCGTTTTCGTTCCTCTGGAGCTTCTTAATCTGCCTTCAGACTCTTCTGAAAAAGCTCCACATTTGAATCTGAAAGAGGAAACTTCCCCCAAAGGCGCTCATTCGATGAGCGGACTGACTTCTAACAAAATGAATCTCAACAACAAGATCAACCGTGTCAGTAAAAATGTTCCTGTTAAAAACAAACTGATGGGAACTTTTTTATCTCACTCGAAATGTAGCGTGTTGTACAATGTGGACTTTTTGCACTTACAGCACAAAACGTCCACAGGTTGCTGGACTCTGTGTTTCTGTTTTGGTTACTTTATTCTCTTCAGTTTCTTTTCTTTCTCTCCACTGCCGCTGACCAGTCGCTGGCCGATCGATGGAAACGTGTTGCTGCGTCTGACTATGGATTTGCGGTCCACATGGACACATAATCAATATGATCCGTATAAACCTGACTGATCTATGCGTTCCCTTCAAAGGTGTTATCTGGCGGCATCTCATGCGATGTGACAGTTGCCCGGAGGCATCCGCACAGTGAGTCGTGCTTCTCCTGGGAAAGTTCAGCCTGACCGGCCGGGGCTTCCTTTGATATGCCTCCGTCTCGCGATCTCATAGAGGAAACAAGAAGTTGATGAGTTTGGACCTGACACTTGACCCAGATTTAGACTTTTCAGAACCTGGGGTTCCATCTGTCCACGGGCCAGCTGCTGCTGGTACCAAGGAGAAATAGATAAGGGGTTCAGACGTGTTATATATTCTGTTAATATCGATTCTACGGTTCAAATTGTTTTGTTTTTTTTTAACTAGAGATGCTAGAGATTTCTTCATCTGCATAGAGACAGAGCAACGCAGTGTTGCCTTTCTCCCACAAGTTGCTGCGCATTTCTGGTCAGTTGACTGACAGAAGGCGACTATAGTTTGACTGCCATGTTTGTCGCTACAGTTAGCGAGCTAGTCTGTTAGCAGCTGACAGAAAGCCAGCTACCTGACGAGTTAATCAGCTACACCCTGATCTCTTTGCTTCCCCGGATTATTGAACGGAGCAATCGCGTCTCGGCTTAGAAACCAAATCCTCCTCCTTTTTTCGTTTTTTTTTTTTTTTCGTTTTGACGTTTGACGACGTCGTCAACTTAACCCGAGGAGTCGACCCAGTTTCTCCAGAGCAGACAGTTTAAATTTAAAACGTAAAAGTCCAGATGCTAGCCAGTTTTTTCGGCGTTGAGCATAAAGGTGAAGTGTCCTGTCCGTGGTTAGTTGGGATTAGACGTCTACCTTCCCCGCAGTGCAATGTTCCGTTGTGTTTTGCCGATCTGACCAATGAAGTAGCCGTTTTCATTTTCTAACCTTTGAACAAAGTGTTTGCTGTTAATCCATGAATACGCCGAGGGCAGCCAGTCCTCATGAATAATGGTGGCTGTCCATAGCTGTCCATCTTTATCAAAAGAAACATTTTGCCGTTTAGTTTGCATCCATGTCAGTTTTTGCTGCCTTTAAGTATTTTACTGTAAAATCAACAAAGGACCTGTTTTGTAAAAGGTGGTGTGTAAATACCAGATGTACAAAAAAAACATCTAATGTTGTCCACAGGCAGCAATTCGAAATGATTAAATGTAGAAAGTGGGGGGTTTTTGTTTTTGTGTTTTTCTAGAAGTTTGCTTAAGTTTATTTCTCAGAATTAAATGAACAGCAATTTTTGTAAATTGCTATAATATGCTGAGTGTCCAGAGCAGCAGTAGGGATGATTGCTATCAATTAGCAATGCATTTTTCTTAGCTTTTTTTGTTTGTTTTTTTTTTTGTGAAAAGTGCAGTGAAAATCTGTTTAAGGTTGTCACATTGTGAGAATCGTAAAAAAGTCTCCATCTAGCCCCTGATTACAGAGCTGCAGTTTTGCATCACATCACTCTGATAACCACAAACTGACCTGCTTTACAATATTTGCCTTTTTCAGGCAAATAGCGACAGAAAGAAAAAAAAAACTGAACAAGTCAAAGAGCTTTGAGAAGAAGCCATGGTGGCTGGTTATCAGATGACAGCCAGGCTTAACTCTCCTTGTGGGATGTGAGTATTGGAAGAGCACTAATGAAGGCTTGTTGTTGGAGCAGGATTAGTGGCGACAGGCAGCGGAGGGCGAGACGGGCCCGGAGAGGAACAAGTGTTTTAGCGGGAGCGGGGAGCCGCTGATTAGCCTGAACGAGAAATGCACACACACAAATTCACACACAGGCGGGCAGCTTGTTGTTGTTCAGATAAGGTTCTCGACTGGGGGGGGGGGTCACCGGGTTCCGAATGCAGGCTGAGAGAGTCTGGGAAACATCGAATTATGATTCAGAATGAGAGTCAGGAATCTATGTAGACTTTGACTTGAATGTTATGTTGATTTGGGGACTTTTATTAATGATTATTAGCGGTTTATCATTACAAGCAGGAATTTTTAAGTATATATTTTTTAAAAACAAGGATTGGTTGTATTAGTCGAGTTCATTCATTCATCTATCAGTTGTTCATTTAGCAATTCATTTATCACCCATCCATTCATTCTGTAATTCATCCCTCCATCCGTCGTTCAGTCCATCCAGGCAGCGTTTGCAGAGATTTATGTTCAGATCTTCTCATTTTTTTAGAACCGTCTCCAGTCTGAACTTCCACCTGATCATCCTCCATCTCTGCTGCTTTCAGTGATGAGTCTGTAGCTGCAACATGTCCAGGATCCCTGAGCTTCAGTAGCCAGCGGTTCCTTCCTGCGGCTTCCTCCGCCAGACCAATATTATTTTTCCAACTCCAAGTTTAAAAAAACATGTTTTGTGTCCATTAAAGGAATCACTGCTCCATTGTGCATTTGATGCATTTGAGGGGTTTTCTGTATTCAGTTTAAGTCAGTAATGTGTGCGCGTGTGTGTGTGTGAGCGTGCGTGTGTGTGTGCGTGTGTGTGTGTGTGTGTGTGCGTGCGTGCGTGCGTGTGTGTGTGTGGAGGTAATCTTTCTCCTACTTCTCATGAAGTCTGATTTTTCCCAGCTGCTTTAAAGAAACACACAGCGGCCACAAAGCCAACTTCCTGCCTTTGTTTGTTATCTTCCTTCATTCTGAATCCATCCTACTTTTCGCTAACATGTTTTTCTTTATTCCTCCTCCTGTTCTCCCGTTTTGTAAATGGAACTAATCTATTCCGTGACATATTCTGGCGCAGAGGTAAGAGGTGATGAGAGACCCAGATCTTCGGACACATTGACCGCAGCCACATTCCCGCGTGGAACCGACAAAGGCCGCTCCGCTTTTTCTCTTTCTTCTGTTTTCCTTTTGCCGCGGAAACAAAAATCCGTTTCTCTTCTGTCACAGAAAAGCCTAAAAAAAAAAAAGGTCATCCGGGAACTGCAGACCGCAGCCTGGTGCAACAGGCTTTCCTGAGTTTAAAGCGAGCTACCCCCCCCCCATCCCCCCCCAGGCTCCCCCATGAGCGCCGTTGGCTGCTCCGCGAGCCAAGGCAGAGCGTGAAGCCATGGCGCCTTGCCCAGACAGCGAAACCCAGATACAGAGCATGTGGTGGGGCTCTCTCTGCAGTCTGTCCCTGCATCTGTCCTTGCATCAATTACACTCTTTCATCGTCATGTATACAGTGTAACAAAATATATATATATATATATATATATATAAATAAAAGTCAATGTATTTAAGTCACATTGTAGAACACATGAGAACATATGTATCTGGCCCCACATGTGTGAATTAGCTTTGAGTTGTGCTGATTTGATGCTAATTGTGTATGGACTCAGATGGTTTACAGTAGTAAATAGACTACTAGTGATTAGATAAAGCATAAACATCGGATTAAACAGCTATAGTGTCAGTCTATTGAATGTCTCAGGATGCTACCCTAAATAAATCACACTGCAGCATCGGCTTCATCTGATAGGAAGGCCAGTTCATTTCCGGCAGAGCATTTTGCTTTTATGTACGCTGGAATGAGATTTTCAACCTAGAGACTCTAACGTGCTGCGTTTAGACACCTTCGCTTGGTCTTTCTATGAGTACAGCCTAAATGTGTTTGAAATGATCCCATACAAAACATACGGCACTTAGAGCAACTGTAGATAAAAAAATAATAAAAATAAAAAAAGAGTACATTTTTGGGGAAAAGAAAAAGAAATACCCTCAGAAATTTTGAGATGAATCTTTTTTTGGAGAGATAAAAACAAGGACATTTCTGAGCTTAATGTCAAACAAATCAGAAGTTTTGAGATTCTGAAAATTTCTAGAAAGAACTTGGATGATTTTTTATTTTTTTTTAGAAAATGTTTGGCATGAATTGTCATGAAATGTTCGACTTTTGAAGCTCAGAATTTTTTTTATTTTTATTTTTTCTACCTAAAATAGCCTTAATACAACAATGCAAACACATAACCTTTACACGCTTCGGAATGCAGATGCTTTGTCTGCGCTCATGAAAAGTTGATCATCTTTAAATTTTAAATGCTTGCGACGTCTCCTCTTCAGAAAACGATTTGACCATTTGGAACTTGTTCATATCGCTGTCGACTTAGTGACATTTCATTGCTCAGTCATGCTGCCTTGTATTTCATTTTAGAGTCAGTGCAATTCAAGCATCCACCATTTGGCTATTTCTTAGCCTTTCTTGTTTATTTATTATTTTAGGGGAAAAAAAAGCAATTTTTCCGGTAGTAAGAGTGTGAATATATTACTATATAGTTATATTTTTGAATGACCACAAGCCCACTGGCTGGAGCTTATCTCTGATGCCCATGAGTTCTGCTGCTTTTGCCCTTGATGTGCAGAGTTGAAAGAAGCTTTACAGTTTTTGTTTATTTCTGCCAAACACAAAGGATATTTGATGAGTTTCTTCTTCTTCTTCTTCAGACTTCACAGTTTCAATTTGAGCAGAGGGTCCGCGATTGAGCTGAAAAGTCCCAAACTGCTTGTGTCTGGAATGAGGCCCCCGGGGGCCAATAAGACACAGTTTTGTCCTAAAAGCAACAGGAGACGCTGTTCTCTCAAACTTGTTTTTTTTTTTTTTACCACGCAACGGGTCACTGAGTTGTGAAGAGGGTTTTCTCATAGCACTCTCCATGTAAAAACTTGTTAGTGCTTTCACATCACACATTTGGCATCAGTGAAAAAAATATATATATATTTATATATTTTTTAATAAACCATAAAAATTGACAGGAAACATCAGTAAACCATAAAATGTTTTAAAACTGTTGATTCAATGTGAAGTTGCCACAAATGAATTGATTGGTGAAAACAGTATATTGTACATTTTACATTTGTTCACTTTATAAGTTGCTTTCATTTTCATTGTAGGAATAACATTATTGTCCTTAAATTGCAATATTTCCCAGTGAATCACTGACTCCAGCACCAGGTTCAGTCTCGTCCTTCTTTTGTTCTCACTAGTTGGTACAAAAAAAAAAAAAATTGAAGCAAAATATTTTTAGTGCCTTTCGAATTGGTTCATACCCTTTATGCCAGAGCTTCATGGTATTAGGAAAGCAATATAAGCAAACAATGTATGCATTGCACCGAACTGATCAGCTGTAATTTATTGCACTTTTTCTATAACTATCCATTATTCTAAACTAGCAGACGACCATGTCGTCCAGCCATTAACGAAAACAAATGTTTTACCCATTATTTTAGAGTGAAATTTGGGCAATTTCACCAAAAAATGAAAACTTTTTTTAAATTTTAATTTCTGATAATCGACGGATGGATTTAACTCTTTTCCAGCGAAGGCTTTCCGTCTTAGAGGCCGGCCGGTTGGCCGGCTGGAGTTGTGTAGAAGGCAGAGAACGCTGCAAGGCGCGCTATTACTCTGTCTGCTCTGTAAGTTCACCCACCTGCGTCTCCAAAAGGAAGTTAAATGGATAAAAGCCGGTGCTTCTCCTATCTCTGTGAGGTTTTAGCTGTTGTGTTTGTTTACTACGTGGAACTAATTGTCCCGTGGGCATTTTCAGGCTTCTGCCATTTGTTTCCTGTCCGTTGCGTGTCTCGCTTATTATGCCGCTGGATGCAGGGTAATCAAGCAGCAGAGCTGAAACAGATTCCTCTTTTCTTCTCTCGTGTTGTTCCTTGGTAATGGCACGTCCCTCTTTTGTTCTCACTAGTTGGTACAAAAAAAAAAAAAAAAAAGTCGAAGCAAAATTTTTTCTGTGCCTTCAGAATTGGTTCATACCCTTTATGCCAGTGCTTCATGGTATTAGGAAAGCAATATAAGCAAACAATGTATGCATTGCACTCAACTGATCAGCTGTGATTTATTGCACGTTTTCTATAACTATCCATTATTCTAAACCAGCAGGTTTCCACATGATGAACTGTTAAACTGTCTGATGTTAAAAGCCTGGGATGTGTTTTCACCTGTCTGCTGTGATTCTTGGTCACCATCATACTTTTTTTTTACTTTTTACTAGATGTGTCCTGAGAATAAATGATACACATATGGACAAATATGGACTCCGTTAACTGTTTTAAGACTTCCAAAGTAGGAATGTTCTAAATATCGGCACCGGTATC
This sequence comes from Poeciliopsis gracilis, assembly GCA_911649635.1. Taxonomy (NCBI): domain Eukaryota; kingdom Metazoa; phylum Chordata; class Actinopteri; order Cyprinodontiformes; family Poeciliidae; genus Poeciliopsis; species Poeciliopsis gracilis. Next base: position 394,380 of record CAJVRI010001102.1, on the reverse strand, counting down.
GGTATCGGTATCGGTCAATACAAGTAATTTTTTAAACATATTGGAATCGGGATGCTCTGGAGAAATATACCCATTTGTGATGTATTTTTTAGGACACCAGTCATGTAAAAAAAAGAATGATTATTATTATTGTTGTTATAGTGCACTCAGTGACTGTATTTAACTGAAATTTTACATTTATTTTATTGAACGTTGGAGAAAGTAGCATAACTAAAAATCCCAACATTGCGGATAATTTCAAATGTCATCGATCGAAATTTATTGCGACAACAATGAATGATAAAATATCACTTTAACCCTCCTGCTTGACTTTTTTTTTCTTTTCTTTGTTTTCAGGCAACCTCGAAAGAACCCCAGCATGGCATCCCAGGGATTCCTGGGAGAGGCCCTACCCACCGTCCGAGGGATTCCAGACGCCCAAAGAGAACGCCCGGCTCTCCATGGGTCCGGGCCCACGCAACGGCTTCACGGGGAAACCCAACCTGAACGCCCGGGTCCTGCTGGAGACCCAGGAGCTGCTGAGGCAGGAGCTAAGGCGGCGAGAACAGGAGGCCAGCAAAACCCGAGCAGCTCCCGCGCAGGAGGGCCCTAACGTCGGCGGCGGCAGTGGCAGTGGCAGCTCCGCCTCAGGCGTCTGCCTCCACAGCCAGGCCTCGGCACCAGGCCATGCACCGGGCCACGCCCCAAACCACACCCACACCTCACAGAGGTCCAAAGGCCCCTACAGGCAGGATGTTCCTCCGTCACCCACACAGCTGGCCAAACTGGGTCACCGTCAGGGCTCAGAGAAGGGACGGTTTTTATATTCCTGAGGCCAGGAGGGAACGGGACGAGATCTGAACAAGCATTTCTACAGCATGGACACAGAGCAGGCAACGAGTCTGGTTTTATATACTTTGGTAAAAAAAAAAAATGTATTGATCGGTTATAAATTTGTAATATTTTAAAGACAGATGTTTTTTTATAATATAAAATTTATAGGGTTTTTTTTTTTAGCTGTAACATAAGGAAATCAGAGGTTTTTAACTGTTTCATGTATTTTTATACAGTGCCTTTCTTTGTTGTCACCCATCCATCCGTCACATACTGTAAAACACGGCGGCTTGTAAACGTTTCGTACCCTCCGCACTGCAAAAACACAAAATCTTACCAAGTATTTTCTTTTTGTATAATTTCTACATAAGACAAAACTAAATATAGGAACTTGTTTTAGGTCAACAATTATAAAAATTCTTGATAGAAGTGAAATAATCTGCCTGTCACTGTAATACGTTTTTTCTGGGCGATAAATTGTCCCAGGAGTTATCGCGATAAACAATAATATTGCTGTTTTAATACCGTCATCTCTAAGATCAATGAACTTTACCTTCTAATGAACTTTGAACATTGGAACTTGAATATGTTTTTAATATAAATAATAATAATAATAATAAAAAAACAAATAAACTGAGCGAAATTAATATTCAAAATATCAGTTAGTTGAGATCGAAGCAGCAGACTGAAGACTTTGGTGATTTTAGTGATTGAGAAAAATCATAAGTCATGCAGATGCAAATGATCAAGTTCATTTTAATGCGCAATGTGATTACAGGACTTGCTTTATTGTGGCAGGCTTCTCTAGAACTCGCACTTCTGTCTGTAAAGTGGAAACGTTTTGCTCTGGGAGCCAAAAGTGGCGAATTTTATTAATTATTAAATATGAAAAAATATATATATAAATTTTTGTCTATTGTTTTGTTACTGTTGCTCGATAAACGTTTTTGTAATGAACTCTACAAATCCATTCAGATCAAAAACACAAAGCAAAAAAAACACTTTTTGTTGCCTTTTTCAAAGCAAGACTGACAATTTCCAAACTTCGGGAAAATTCATCAGTTGTTTTCTGATTTGTCGGCCAAAGTCTAAACGTCTTTGACTCGTCGTCGGGAGTCGAGGGCGGCCCATCAAAATCATTTCAAGGGCCACAAACGGGCCCCAGGCCACACTTTGGACACATCCTACAACCTGGTGAAAAGTTACCCGTAACCCAGATTTGTCTTCAAGTGTGTTAAGATATTTGCTCGTAAACGGACCAAAAATACTTGGGATGTGATGACATCATGGGTCTCTGCTGGTTTAACCAGGTTCATTGTTGCGCTTCATGTCTGCTTGTGTGATTAGTGCAGGCAGGAACTGACATGCAGACACACACAGGACTGGAGGTTAAAGGAGCTTGGGCCAACTGCGAAGTCAAAGCTTGGATTTCGGGCACACACACACACACGCACACACACACACACCCCTCCTATATTCACTATGATAATCCTGAGTTCTCTCTTCCTCTCGGCTGGCTGCTTTATCTCGGCGTTCTCTCCTCACGCTGTCGCCCTCATCCCTCCGCTCCCTCAGTCGAGGAAGAAAACAGCTTTAGATCTCCTTTTATTCTCGCTCTGCTCCACTCACCCAGGGACAACCGGCAGAACAAAACGGGGTCAGCGCCGGGTTATTAATTAATGCGTGGAGTCAAAAATGAATGCGGCCCTTTGTGTGTGTTTGCTGTCGTGTGTGGAGGCGGGGAGTGGGTGGGGGGGGGTTGATGACGCCACTTCTGGCTTCACCTAGTAGTGACTCGGTTGTAACCAGAGCTGTTTCTCAATGAATATTTCATCACCATGGAAGGTTGGCTGTGCAGTTGGTACCTCTCTATACAATGGAGCTGATTTTTGTTTTCCCTCTTGATTGTGGCCATTCATAAGAATCCACTCAGGAGCCCTTTTCTTTGTTCAGTCAATAATTAGCGGCGCATTGAGTTTCCGCATGCAGTTTACCAGGAGAGGTCTGGCAGTGAGGCCTTTTAACGATAAGGAAATTAAAGGTGAGGATTTTTTTTGGAAGGGTAACATCAGGGTTTCCCCCTAGAAACCCGGCATTAGGGGCCCTTCTGCCTAATGCCTAATGTGTTTCTGAGTTCAAAAATGTGAAAGGTTGCAGAAATTCATAGGTGAACGAGCAGGCATCAGGACGTGGAAATAAGAGCGTGTGAGGCCAACAGGAAGTACCGCAGTGCTCCCTTTGAGAACAATATACCACGATATGGTTCACGAAAAGTTCAAACCTCGCAAAGTCCTTGAGAGAAAGCTGATTGGAACTGATCAGAATCTCAGCTGCAGACCAAGTTCAACTCAATCAGAAGTTTCTAATTTTTAAGTATCAGCTGCAGGAATCAGCTGCTTCATCAAAAGTTGAGTTTTATTTCATACTGAATAAGTTGCTTTTTCTGTAAAACCAGCGACTAAAGTTTCCCCAAAACGCTGCATACTTTGTTTTGTGATGTCAGAACATTACAAAACCACACAAAGAGCACAAGCGGGATCGGTTGGACCACGCACAGGGTGAAAAGCTCGGGGTCCAAATGATCCCGTGGGAGCGTTGATAGAACCAGCTTTATTTTGCTTTATTCAAAGAGGTTCAGTAGTTATGATCCTATCCTGCTTTTGACAACTCACTACTCATCCTACTGTTTGACTTCCTTAACCAGAACCTGAATAAGAAGCTTGATGTTCTTCACGGCTGAATAAAAAGGCATCTTGTATATATATATATATATATATATATATATATATATATATATATATATATATATATATTTATATATATATATATATATATATATATATATATATATATATATATATATATATAAAACAACCCAGCAGTAGCTCCTGAGTCGGCCGGCGGCCGTGTGTTTCAGTTTCTGTAAACACCGCCAGTGACTCGTCGTACGGAGGAGATGGGAGGCCTGACCCCTCTGGGTGACTCAGTGGATGCAGTGATCGCCATGCGCTCCTCTGAGTCTCCGGCACAAAAACGGGGAGGTTAAGCGGCGAGGCGCTTTTTCAGCCGCTTTTCATCTGTTCAGCATCGTTCCAGGTTCAGATCCGCTGGGCTGAAAGTTCTGCCAGCTTTCCGAGTGTGTGTGTGTGTGTGCATGTGTGTACGTGTGCGTGTGTGTGTGTGTCGGATGGTTCTGCTCGTACTCAGCAGCTTTATTAACCGATGTTCTGTATGTTTCATCGTAAACTGGAGGGACGCCTGCAATAAAGATTTGTTTTGTCATCATATGCAAATTTGATAATGTTTTGTTATTATTTGTGTTGTGTAATTAATGTTTGACTGCCTGAGTTTTTCCCATAAAGCTATTGTTTCGTTTCGGGGGATCTTTTTCCTTTTTTTTTTTTTTTTAAGACAAGAGAAATATATTATTGTTTCATTGTGTTTTTATGACCATCCTTCATTGTGTTTTATTGTCCACAGTATGGTACTATGCTGGTGAAAAATGACTAACGTAAGCACTGTGCAATTTCCCCATTTTTTTTTTTTTTCTACATTGATGTATTAAGAAATGTCTCTGCTGTTCTCTGTACATACAGTCTACACTTGTCAGTGAATAAATTGAGGGTAGTCTCAGCCTTTGTAACAATAACTTCTCTTGATTGTGTTGCTTTAACATTCACAAATGGCTTCTCTCCCAGAGAAAGATGCATAATTAAAGGCAAACAATGAATATCTGTTTTTTCTTGCAGCCGCTATGCAGCTGCTGCACTGACTCTGCTTATTTTCTCATTATAAATATAACATTAGCTATCCATATATATATATATTTTTTTTTTGTTTTGTTTTGTTTTCAGAAGTAAACATATTTAATATTGGAGACTTGTAGCTTGTCCTTTCGAAGTCTACTTGGCCGACTTAATCACATTTTATCACGTTGCAACCTCAAACCTTTTTCTATGTTTTTTGTTTTTTTCAAGCAACAAACATCCGATCATTTGCATTTTCTCAATTGTAGGACGTGTCGGCGAAGGCGTCAAAGGTTCAGGGACCGGGCTCAGGTTCAGTTTGCAGCGGCAAACGAGAAAACGTTTGCAGAGTTTTCTAGAAAACTCGAAACTCGAAAAAAAATTGAAAAACAACTAAAAAAAGATTTTTTTTTTATTTATTTATTTTTTTATCTGTTTTTGTCCATCTCTTTATCTTCCACTCCTCGTAAGTCAGTGGAACAGCTGGCCAGGAGGGTTTTCACTGAGAGCTTGGATTAACATCCAATAACATCCTGCGATGACTCCAAAGCACATAAAAAAAAGAAAAAAAAAAAGTCAGATTTTATGATGTTCAACTCCGGAGGAAAAGGCAGATTTTTGTTGTTGTTGTTTCCGGATTGTAGATTTGAAAAAGGTTCCTGCCAAATCTGCGTCACAGACAGGCTTTTTGAGAGAATCCATCTGGTCGGCCTGGAAACGCTGGGACAGCTCGACACGCAACCCAGATAAAGACATCCACTCGCCTGTGTGGCACTTTTGGATGGAAGGGTAGAAATGAGGCGAGGAGGAAGAGAGGAGGACAGAAATGAGAAATTTACAGGAATCATGAGAGGGCAGAGAGTGGCTCTGACCCCAGATGCTACCAGGGACGGGAGCTTAATGGGCCCCTCTGAAGTGACTCGGCTCTTACAGCTTCCCTGCTGAGTCTCACTCTGGTTCAGTCGACATTACCGTTGATTGAGGGACAATGGAACAATTGGAGAGAAATGATTTGGGGTTTGGCTCCGATGTTGATGCTTTTCAGATGTTTTGGTTTTTCACCTCGCCAGACACAAAGACGCTTCTGACGCCTGTTTCGCAAAAATCACCCACCACCACCACCCAACGAGTTCTCCACCACAGAAGGAGCAGTCAGCGTTCATTGCTTCAAGGTGGTAGAATGATGTAAAATTGAGTATTTTGAGTTTTACATCATGTTTTGATGTCATTTCCTCCGCAAAAACACACCAGGAGTGTTTTCTGTTTGAGAAATCCTTTAATCTCCCACGACAACCATTCAGCTGGGTGGATCTAGCTCCGCCTTAGAAGACAAAGCTCCTCCTCTGAGCTGCAGTTTCCAAGCGACCGCCTGACAGCAGCTCTCCCGGCTCCTTCAGACTAGCCAGCGTCAATTAGCAAACACCTGGTGGAACTGCACAACTCCAGAGGTCATTACAGGAGCTACTTCTCAGTGCATCAAACATTGCAGAAGGTTTAATAGAGGAGCCATGTTGTGATCACTTCCTGAAGGAGGAGTTTCAAAAAGAGCAGGAGTTTCTTAAAGAGACAGAGGTTTTGCATTAAGTCAAATTTCTTTTGGGTCATATTTGATATATGGAGCATTTTTTTCTTACAACTGAAGGTAAAGGTTACATGACCAAGGTATAAAACTAAATGTGGTTGTTGTTTTTTTTACCTCTTTGAGGAAAAACACGACTGAATTGTTTACTTTTGCCTCGTTTCTGATTCTCTGATCGTATCGACTGAAGCTATCATAGGGGCAATTAAAGCTCGACGCTTGCGTTGGAAAACTTAACGAATTCCATCCGCTTTGGTTCACCCGGCGGTCGTGCATTGATCCGTCCTCACTGAGCTCATGAACTGGGCGCCAGAGCGAGATCGGAAATCAGGCTTTTTTAACCCAAAGCACGTTTTTGTTGTTGTTTTCTTTTTGTTACCAAGGCCAATTAAAAGCAGGATGTGCATGCAAATAAGGATGTGGGAAAAGCTTCTTTTTCATGAGCGAGCAAGCTAAAGTTTGATTTGAGTCAGGATTCCATCCAGGAAAAACAAGCATTGCTTTTGTCTCACGGTTCATGAATTTTCAAGCCTGTTTTTCAGTTTTGTTCTGGATGTTTTATCCTGATATATTTCTGTCTCTGCAGAAAATTATCCCTGCAACGCTTTTCAAGGTCCCCTCTTCTGTGTCCACTGCCAGTGTGGACGTAGTCCAGTTTCCCACTCTTCTTTTGTTAATCTGTCCATCTGTCCATTTGCTCCTCTGGCCCGTTGTGTTCTGTTCTGATTGAACCTCTTTTGGATTTGCAGTTGTTTGGAATTTACAGTGGACTGTGTGATGTTGTGCATCGACCTCAGCGCCATCAGCCATTTCATCTGGGCGCCTCTGATGCAGAAATGCACCAAGCAGAGATTTGGTGCAAATCTCTGGTGCAGAGATTTGGTGCAAATCTCTGGTGCAGAGATTTGGTGCAAATCTCTGGTGCAGAGATTTGGTGCATAAATATATTCACAGATATTTAACTGTGAATTCCAGTTGCGGGTAAAAAGAAAAATATACACAGAGCACGTCCCTAATATGTTTCCTTCACTCCCTTAATGACCCCTGTCCCATCAGACTGTCAGTTCACGAAACAACACACACACAAAACGTAAGGAATTTTTTTTTTTTTTTTTTCACTATTTTATTATATTATTTTTATTAACTGCACAGTCTATGCCATGCTTTGCATTTCCTTTGAAAAAAAACAAAAAAACAAGTGGCTTCCACACTTGACTTAAGAATTGTTGTGATTAGCACAATTAGCTAAGCTAATCATTGTGAATGGCAAAGTTCAATGCGTGTTCATAAAATGACATTTACCTTAACTCCAAAAAAGTTGCTAACATTTTCAAACAGATTTATTCCATTGTCAGAAAATGGTCCAATCAAGCTGAAATGTATCAAATTAGCCTCCCAGTGCCTCACCGCCTTGCAGTACAGAAGACCCTTGGCATTGGTGGCCTATGACCCCCTCTGAGGACACTAAAAACTATTTTAGTAGTTCAAACACCAAATGTACATTAATCTGCATCCTCGCACCACTGAACAAGCTAACATCCATAGTGTAGGCCTCAGTCTTGGAGGGACACCGGACGGCTCCAGCTCAGCTGATTTAAGTCTGAACCATCCTGCTGTTTTCCACTCGGTTCTCGCTCCACGACGCGACGCCCACCGCATTCCCTTGAACATCGCCGCTCCAGATGTGACATCACAGGCGCTCGCCCGTTAGATTTACGGCGGTAATCTAAATCCATTAAAACGCGATGGGCTTTATCCTCGCGTAAAACCAAAAAGGAGGGCCGTGTGTTACCATACTCTGCGGTATCGGCTTCGCACACTTAACACTTTGAAGCCTGAGGGAACAGTAAAGCTGTCGGTGGCCCCCACTCCGTCCAACCATTACTCAGTCTGAAAGAGCTCTGCTGAGTCTTTAATATCCTCCCTTTTGAATCCCCACACACACACACACACACACACACACACGCACACACACACGCCCCATCCCATCGTCATACGTCATAATGAAAACCTTCAGCGATTTCCACTGATCAACAGCAGCCTGTTGTCATACGGGCTGCTTTTGATTTCATTACTCCGCTTTGTGTGGTTGACCTCTGCAGGTCTGACCAGTGGACCTCTGAGCCAGCGAGAGCGTCGATATGAGAAGCAGATGGGGGTTCGGGTGAAGTGTCTGTAGATAAAAGCTGGTTGACAAGACCTTTTTTTTTTCTTTTTTTTCTTTTTTTCTTTTCTGCTTACGTTTGACCCGCAGTCACCTGTTCTGGCTCGAGGAGCCTCCGTGTCCTTCTGATCCGGCCTCGGCGGGGAAGCCGACTCGGCTCCTAGGAAGAACCGTCCACGTAAATCTCGACAGATGTACAGGAGGAGCCCCTTGTGGGGGTCGGATATTTAAACGCGGGTACCTGCCGCTTCTTCCCTTACCGCTTTCAGCAACATCTGGCGAGTGTGTGTGTGTGTGTGTGTGTGTGTGTGTGTGTGTGTGTGTGTGTGTGTGTGTGTGTGTGTGTGTGTGTGTGTGTGTGTGTGGGAAAAATGAGGAGTGTAAACTTGCCTGAGTCGCACGTAAAGTAGCTGGCTGAGTCCAGAACAGATTAGAGTCGTGTTTACTAAAACAAACTCAGCCTTCTGGTTCCTGCTCTCAGGAACAAATTACACTTGGAAAGGAGAAACTTTCAGCTGTTAATCATTTTATTTGTTAAACCTAACACCAGGTTGAGACCGTATGTAAAGAGACAGATGATCTGTGAAGAGTTACGACAATCGGAGTCGGCAGGCGGTTCTTGCGCTGTCCAGCATCCTCATGTACTCGCTGCTAAATGTGCCAAAGGTGAAGAAACAGCTTACCGTTTATCCACCATCAACGGTGGCTATGTTAACCAGTATCCAAGCACGAAGTGTGCTTGGATGGTTATCAAGCACTCCTTTCTGTATTCTGGAACTGAATGTGTAGATGTCTGACTGGGGACATGCTAATTGTTGGCTGGAAGGTCAAAGCGGGCCCACCAGCTTATCTCACACAACACTGCTGATCCCAAAGCGCACCATGAAATCAGGGTTTCCTCGGGCCAAAACGGGGGGGCCAGGCGGGCTGCAGCATCCCCCTCACCCCGACGGCTCTTTCTCTTCCTGTCCCAGTTCAACCGGAGGCCTCTTCCCACTCTGCCACCCACGGAGCGTCGCACGCCGCCCGGCACACACAACCGCAGCCCCGAGGGCGACGGGGAGCCGAGGGCTTTCCCCTGCAAAAAACCAGGAAGAACAATCAAGATGAAGAACCTGCAAACGCCGGAGCCTCGTAAAAGGTCAGACGTAATACTTGTGCGTTCGCTCCGGCGGCTTTTGAGGTCGCAGCGAAAGACGGTTTCCAGGGTTTCCCCTTAAGCTGCGACGCAACTTGATTACGCAGGAAAGTGCTTTCCAATCAGTCTCCCGAGAAAGCCCTCGACGTTTTACGTGTGAGGTTTTCGTCGTCGCGACACAACTTAGGCCCGTAAAAAACCCAGGCTGCTGTTCGCCTCGGCGCGCTGTTGCCATGCGTGGGATGTTCCCTGGTGGGGGGACGGAAGGTCCAAAACACACACCAATGCGCAGACACACACTTCGCTTTTCAAGCAGCTCGTCAAAGAGCCGGATTGAAAACAGAAGGTGTTTTGAGAGCCGTTTGATTGGCGACATGTGTCGAAAGAAACCGTCGGGGGGGATGGCAACGGTTTCTTCTCCATCAGAGGGAAGCCTTTGATTCCTCTCAGAGCCTCTTTGAGGCATCTGTCCCGCACGCCGCGACTTCTAAGACACACAATGCAATTTGCCCCAGACTGTTTCATGCGAGCAAAAGCGAGCCAGCAGAAGTTCACCGCGGGGATCCGCCGCTCGGTCTGAGGGCGAGAGAGGAAGCGAGAAATACGGCAGACAAACAAGAGTCGTCTCGTGTTTATGTGCGGACATGCTTGACCAGCTTTGGAAATGGCAATGTGCCGTTTGAAGTGTTTCCAGTAAACAAAGTAGCTCTGCAAATGCAAATATGTGAGAGTCATTTTGATTTTATTCTAAATCGGGATTGTTTATCTGTTGTTTTTTTTATCTGTTAAGTACGGTGGCCCTGAGGTGCAAAACACTACAACATTAACGAAAACACTACAACATTAACGAAAACACTACAACATTAACGAAAACACTACAACATTAACGAAAACACTACAACATTAACGAAAACACTACAACATTAAGCTGCAAGGAAAACGGAAGAGGTATGTCCCAGTGGGAGACCTAAGAAGTCGCTGATTGGACGACAGGTCGTTTCACTTTTGAACCGGAAGTTATTCTGGCTTTAACTTGATCGTTAAAAACATGAACATTCTCAGTGATCCAAACCTCAGTACAGCTATTCGGGAATATTTTGAGTCAGGACATACATACGAGGTGATGCTAACCATGAAGTGTCGGTTAGCATGCGTTCACTAAAGACTCATTCCAGAATAACTTCAGGTTCAAAAGTGAAACGACCTGTCGTCCAATCAGCGACTTCTTAGGTCTCCCACTTGGACATACCTCTTCCGTTTTCCTTGCAGCTTAATGTTGTAGTGTTTTTGTTAATGTTGTAGTGGTTTTGTTAATCTTGTAGTGTTTTGCACCTCAGGGCCACCGTAGTTAAGTGCTGTTATGCTTTTGTATTCTGATGTAATTCTTTCTTTTTTTTAATTTGTGCTTTTTTTTATTTTATTTTTTTTTATTTTTTGAGCTTCATTTTAAAATGCCAAAAGTTCCACGTACTTTTTAGGTAAGTATCCAGTGATCTGAACTAAGAGTGTCGCGGTCGGCCAGCGGGGGAATCGGAAGGCTGTCCCGTCAGACCGTCAGTTCCTGAAATTACACACCGAAAAAATCTTGCTTAAAACCGCAGGATGAGTAAAAATATACATTTTTAATATTTCATCTGTATGATGACGTCATTTTAAAATATTAAGTCAAACATCAGGATTAGATACTCAGTACTTGAGAAGCTGTTTTCTTCATTTTCCTTTAAACATAACGTTTTACTGCCAACAAAATGTTTTAGTTTTTTTTCTTAAAATAGAGTCCAGAGTGCAAAACGTCCTGAAAAGACTTCACTCTTGTTACGTTTCTTTCCTGCTGACCTCAGGCTCACATGTTCATGCTCCACACTTTGCGCATCGTGGCAAATTTAGGAGGACGGCAGTTTCCCGCCCGGTCCAGAGCCGCGCCACGCCGCTTCCGTTTTCAGACGATGGGTCGAGCTGACGCCTGTGAGACGTTTAAAGTTCGACGTTAGTTTTCTTTTATTTTTTTATAATTTGGCCCGGCTCTGACCTTCTCCGCAGTCTCGCCCCCCTGACCCGGTTGCTGTGTTGCTGATGCTGTTTGTTGGCCAACGTTTTCGAACAAACCGCCAGAGAACATCTGGATTTATTCTGAGATTAAATTACCACCAGGGCAGACTCGGTTTAGCCTTTAGGTGGCATCTGAAGACTCTGGATCCAAGGCAGCCAAACCCAAATACACACAATGCATTTTAGAATTTTATCTGCAAAAAAACAAAACCAAAAAAAAAGTTGTTTTTTTTCACTTAGCTTAGCTTAGGTTAGATTAAGTTATCTTGACTTAGTTTAGCTTATGTTAACTTAGGTGGTGTTTTTTTATTCCAGAGGAAATTATGAGATTGTTTGTTGCTAATATAGATGCATAACCGTTCATGAAAATATTATATGAACCTTAAAAACATCATAAAATTTACAAAAAGCCTCAAAAACATGACAATGTCACAATCATGTGTTCGTTTGTTTTGCTCTGTTCCATAAAATTCAACAGAATAAAACACAGAAGTTGCAAATGCGACAAGATGCGGACGAGCTAAACCAGACATAAACGCTTCCCGTTATATGTTGCTTCGTCGTTCATGTTGACATTTCATTTGTTCACCTTGACATGTGCGAGTTTAATCCACGCCTGCGCCGCTCTGCCTCTCGTCCCGGGTAACAAAAGACGCGGCGCTCCCGCATTGTTCGATATTTATGTATTTATGGATTTATCCCGAACATCCCAGGTTGCTTGTTCTGCACCGGGGGGGTGAGGGGGGGGAGAACAGAACGGCTCAAGCAGAGCGACTCTGTTGAAAATCTACATGGGAATAAATCCTATAATCTCTAACCGGTTTGCACACAAGACTGGCTCAGAGCAATTACTCCAACAAAGAAAGCTTTTCACCCCCCACTCATCTTCCTCTTCCTCCTCCTTGTGTTTAACCATCCTCTCTGCCTTGTGTCAAATTAATCCTCTGAACTTTCCTAAAGATCTCCTCCTAGTCCCCTTTTTATTTTGATGCGGCGGGCGTCGCCACCCTGTCTTCTTAAAGGGGCAGTATTATATAAACTCCACTTTTTTTTTTTTTTTTTAGCTATTTGATGCTATTCCATTGTCAAAAACATACACGGCTGCAGCGTCTTGAATCTTTCATGCATGCTTGGGAAATCCTTTAATCTCCCATGACAACCAACCAGCTGAGCAAAATACCTGGGTGGACCTAGCCCCGCCTACAAGACGCAGCTTCCAAAGGTTCCACCTCATATAGGAGCCCCAAATCCCCCAACACCCTACAACTACTCACTCAGCTCCTTCAGACTAGCCAGCAGCAATTAGCAAACACCTGGTGGAACTGCGTGTCTGCTGAGCTCATTATAGGAGCTGCTTCTCAGTTAAATGCTGGTAAAACATTGTTAAAGGGTTAACAGAGGAGCCATGTTGTAATGACTTTGTGAAGGTGGAGTTTCAGAAAGAGCAGGCGTTTCTTAAAGCGACAGAGGCCCAATTTCAAGGGGTTAGATCAGGAAGTAAAAGCCATATTTGATTTAGAAATACTTTTTATATCAACTGAATGTAACACAGTTACTTAATCGTGCTATAAAATATCACTCGGGAAAATATATCGTACTGTCTCTTTAAGATGTGGAGCCCGAGAGGGGAGATTCTGAATAAAACAGCTGCCATGAACTCTGTGTGTCTCTGCACGGTGTCTTTGTTTCACCTGACCAACACGCTCCTCCTCTCCCTCCTCTCATCACCCAACTCCACAAAAAAAAAGAAAGAAAAAGAAAAAAAAGGGAGCCACGTAAATACCTTATCTCCTCTCAGTGGGATCCTCGCAGGTGCTGAGTGATGGGAGCACGGGAGGCGAGGAAGAGGAAGAGGAAGAGAGGATTTAACAAGGGGGCGGCGGGGAAGCTGGGGTTCCTTTTTAGACGAGCAGCAGGAGGGGGAGGCGAGGTGGGGAGGCAGATTATCTAACGACGGAGGAAAAAGCCGGGTGGGAGTTGACACCTGTGGGTGGTGGGGGGCTCAGGGATGGGGTGACCATCTGTTGCAGTCACAGGCGATGCAGACGGGAGGCACTGGGAGCCTTCAAACTGGTCCAAAAATGTTAATGGTTTCCCCCCTACCCTGTCCCCCCCCATGCATATCATACACATATTTGAGCGTATTTCAGCGCTCAGCCACCTCACTGCAAAACACACGCCTCACACACACACACATACACACACACACACACACACACGCACACACGCACACACACACCCACGCACACACTGCTTTCTTTCATCACCATCACCCGCGAGCCTGTTGGTTGTCTCCTTCTCGCCATGCCTGACTTTCATTACTGCATTATTGAGTCTCTGTTTAATTGACCTGGTAGCATAAATGCCCCCAAACCAAACAATCTATACCCTAAATGACTCTAATTGGATTTTTGCTTTGTTTCTGTTTTAAACATTAATCTGAATTTGATTGCGGATTCGGCCAAGCGAGGATGATGAATTGTTTGTTTCACAATGGCTGCCACACGGCAAGGTTACAGAACTTCACTTTCGGAAAAGAACAAGTGGGTTCCGATAGAACTTTCAGAGGCGTTGTGCGAGGTTATGGACTCGGCAATAACATCTGCAGCAGATCAGCAGTGCAGCCGACTTCACGTTGCTCTGCAGGCGTCGATTTCCCACAAGCAAAGAAGGACGCCTTTACTTTTTTCTACGTTAGATCAATAGTTGCAGGTGATCATGGAAACCTACTTGGAAGTAAGTCTAATACTTACACAATACTTCATTGAATTAACAGAAGGTGGGAATATGGCCTCCCAGCTTACTGTTACTCTAAGAAATGCTGTTTGCTCATAGGAATGCAGTCTTTGGCTGGGATGAAATCCTCATGAAATCCTTTTGGTTTGGCAACCTTTGGTAAAAAAACATTTCTCTGCAATATTTACATAAAATTTTGAGGCAGAAATGAACATGAGCCACATGCTTTTCTTTAAAAATCTAAAATAAACACCTGCTAAATTCTGAAGCCTTGTTTCATACACATTGTGTATTTTATTTCCCATTCTTCGCTTTAGTTATTGGCTGGCTACTCAGGCTACCAGCTCTGGTGCAGTCGGCTACTTATAGCTGTAGTTCCACCTTAAAGCTTCAGTAGGTAACTTAGATTAGGATTTCGGCGAATACTTGAAGATGATTGACAGCGCTAAGACCCTCCTCCTAGCTCTGATTGGTTGTTTCTGAGATTTCAGAGATTCATTCTCTTGTCTCATATTCTTACTGTCAGGACATGGCGAGAGATTTAACAAGTATCTATAAAAAGATATTTTTAATAAAAGTTATCCACTGCAGCTTTAAGTGATGAATGTTTCTTTGATGATCATTTCACCACCTTGTCTTTTGGGGTGAGCAAACATTCAGATCTGTCTTTCTCATGAATGAGGGCAGATTCAGTAGCATTTTTATCAACCAGCTCACCCACCAGATGCAGAAACATGTGGGGGAGGGGGACATGGAGTTGCAAACTTAAATTTAAGGTTTTTTTAAGTTCCAAAAAAAGAGTTTACACTGTACACTGTTTAAAGTCGACTATAGAGGTTTAGCACATTGTGTCCTGTATTGTTAGGGTTACGGTTTTTAAAAATTAAATATTTTTTAAAAAACTTTAAAAATATTTAAATTAGCAGTCCATATTTTTTTTCGTTTTAGATTTAATGTTAAAAGATGGAATTATATGTTCCTATGTGACTTTAGATCATACAGGATTTGAATTCCTGGCCAACAGCAGTTCAGTTTGATAGGTTGACTTGACAGCATCCAATTGGACTTGAATTTCAAAGACTTGAGACTTGACTTTGACTTGGGGAAAAAAATTACATGTGAGCGTCTGTTCCCTCATTGCATTACATGACTTCATCCTCCATACAGCTGGAGGAGACTCCCATCACTCTGGGTCTTTGGCAAACTATTTTAATCCACGAAACTAAAACTTGCAACTGTAACTATAGAATTTTCTTAATTTATTATTATTATTAATGAGGCAAACCTAATGTAATATATTAAAAAATAGGATGAAAGTTGTTTCAATGTGTATATTAACTCCATGTGTTTGTGTTTTAAATCATATGTTGTAGTTTGTAAGAAATTTGTAGTCTGGAGGATTAAATCTGGAGTATGTAATTCTTAGAATTTGTTCTTTACATATTTCACTTTCATTGAAACTGTCACCATGTCGTGACAATGCATCATGATATCGATCTCTGCCACAAAACAGCCAATCAGACCCAGGAGGCGGGTCTTAGTGCTGTCAATCACAGTTCATGTACTAAATGTGCTAGTAATGGAGAAACAACTTACCATTACAGGACAACAGCTTTTCCGCATGATCAGTGGCCATGCTAACTAGCCGCAGCATTCACAACATGCCATGCTAGCTGTAGCGTAGCAGAGAGCAAAAGGTGGAGCAGGATGAGCGCCATCTCATAGTGTCGTAATGATGGTTTCAACAAATGTATAAAAAAAGATACTGCACATACTGCAATTCTAAATGAATATGAGCATCACTGAATGGCCTCCATCAATGCAGATGTATTTAATGAACACCAAGCCCTGACAAACCAATATGTCTTCAGAGAACTGCGTCCTCCAGAGCCCGTGTTTTGATATGGGAGCGCATTCCGGGTCCGTCACGACGACCTGGCCCTGCTTTCTCCGGGCCGTGACAGGGAATATGTTTAATGGTGACAGTGTTTTGTTTTTCCCCGTCTCCCGGGATAGATAATGGGGGAGAGCTCCCCCTCGGAGGCGAGCGGGCCAGGAGAGGCTCTGTAAACACGAGAGAATGAAGATTAATCACACACTGGAGATGGTGTTCCCACTTTAATAATCAGTATTGATTACTGTCACCTTACATCTGCGGCAGCAGCTGCTGCGGGGAGGGGCCCTGTCGCCCCGGGGCCGGTCCACCTCACACTCCCAACCATTAAATTGTGGTGTACTCTGTGGAGAATCACAGGTTTAGAAAGCAATGCACACCACTAAATATTCTTTAGTGTCTATCAAGCGGCAAAGCTACACCGGCTCACTTCGGATTTATGGCTCCGTGATGGAAACCCAGCTTAACCTCAAGAGAGCAAACGTCCTGATACATTATCTAGAGGTTTATTTCTCCTACAATTAATCTATAGTGAAGACAATAACAGTATAAGGAGACATACATCCATGTAAAGTGTTAAGAGAAAGGAAGAAGGAATTGAACTGGAAATGACCCTCTGGGGCTCCGGTTTTGCCTCCATCTGTTCCTGTTCTACACATAAACGATGTTCCCTCCGCTAATATCAACGGTGACATTTTCTTTAATAGTATTTATCCACATTTTAAACCTGCCACAAGCACCATAATCAAAGTTTAAGGGCCAGTTTTATGTATTT
The DNA here is from genome assembly GCA_911649635.1 of Poeciliopsis gracilis. Taxonomy (NCBI): domain Eukaryota; kingdom Metazoa; phylum Chordata; class Actinopteri; order Cyprinodontiformes; family Poeciliidae; genus Poeciliopsis; species Poeciliopsis gracilis. The sequence continues at coordinate 377,486 of CAJVRI010001102.1, read as the reverse complement.
TCTTGCCGTTTTATTAGCGCAGTCAGTCACCTTCAGCTACTATGTACATCAACCCAGTGCTAGCAAATTCTGGCAAGGTGTGTCTAATAAAGTGGCAGGTGAGTGTATCTATATTTTCAATATAGATCTTTTTTTATTGCCTCAGTCTTTTGGACATAATTCTTCAACAGCTGACGTAGAAACACAAACACGTTGTGTTTGTCTTTTAGAATGGGAAATACAGAAAACCGACAGCTGGGGAACTTTCCAATGCTGAACAGGTTTCGCAGGGTAATGAAAATTAATTGGTCGGCGGACCTACAGAATCCCCGGTAGGACCTCGTTCCCCTAATTGTTTGACCAATTCTTCATCTTGTAAGTGTCCCCCTCTGACCGTAGTAGCCCGGGAAATCAATGTCCTATAAAAGCATTGATTTGATTATTCAGAAAAGCCACCCTGCGGCATCGGCTATGGGATTTCAGTTTACACGTCGGAGAAACTAGAATGAGTGAAAAGCAGAAACAACAGTTTTTTTTTTTGTTTTTTTTTTTATCAAACTTTTAATAACGCTGACGCAGCTTTAACATTAGGCGTTCCGGTGCCGTTTTAAATATGGCAAACTGAACCGTTTCCTCCCCAGTGACGTTCGGAGAACGTTTGCAAATTTGCATTCTCAAAATCAGCCCTTCTACAGATGAAAACGAAAACATAGCAAGAAATCAAACTGAAGAAAACGAATTGATGAAGGGGCAAGGAACGTCTTGTTTACAAAAATTACAGCATCGATATATCTGAAGACAATGAATATGCAAAGAGAAAAATGTATGAAGAGACAAAGTGAGCACAAAGCAAATGAGAACACAGATGAATCTCACATTTCATATCACAATGTTACATAGCTAAAATTATTCAAGCATTTTGGTGACTATAGAAATTTCTGTCCCAATTCTGAGCGGTACATCGGCATATAAAACGTAGCAGGCGTGAATGGAAGCAGCTGAAAGTCTCACTTTTCAAAGTTTTTCAACAATCCATCCAGCATATATTCTCTTATGCAACTTAAACCCCTCTAAGTTAATGTGTTGTTAGTTTTCTCTCCACATGTTTGTCTTCAAGCTAATTCGGCACACGAGGTGGAAATACTGACATAACATCTCTTGAATTTTGTGGCTTTCGTGGACTGAAATCCATAGATCCATACAATCTGTATATCAAAGGCTGTGCAGAGGACGTGCAAACTCTTCATGTGAATGACAAGGTTCTGGTCACTAGCAGAGGAGGTTAACATAACTAACGATGTAAAGACAAAACAAAAACAAAAATCACAGTTGTAGATTTTCTAGTTACCACATAAACATTCTACATGTTCATACAGGAAGCAGCGTTGTATTTGTTTAGTGCATGTACAAACAAACAGAGCTGTACTGGATATGTTCAGTAGAACTTCATCTACAGTAACATACCATGGTGCTGACCTTGACAGAGCTGTTCATCGTGTGGCTGCAGTATGAACTGTGTTCGTCCCTCGGTCCTGAGTATTTCTCCAAAAGAAAAAAAAAAACATGTTCATACAGGAAGCAAGTTTTGCCCTTACTTATTATTTTCTCGTACTCTTCCAGGCAGCGCACTGCGACGTGGGAACGCTGTCCAGCTCTGCTTCAGACGGGTAAACAAATCAAATGTGCATGATCTCTTGTAAACTGAAGAATTTACTGCAGCTACATCCAAGCAATATTTTTTTTTTCATGGGTAACAGTGATGATGGTGCAGAGAGCAAACGAAAGTAAAAAAAAAAAGAAAAGAAGAAAACAGTTTCAGTTATGAGTGAACTTTGACCTGGGGCTGAGGCGTGCAGTCCAGAAGGGGATTTCCACGGACAGGTTTTTTTTTTTTCGCGGGTGACGAGAACAGAACAGCAGCAGGGTTTCTCCGAATGAGAACATAGAGCAGCGTGACCCCTGGGTGACCTTTCTCCATCTCCAGAGCCCAGGGCAGGGAGGGGGGGCACGTGGGAGGGGCCGCTAGATTGAAAACCGATGGGGAGCGCTTGATTGACGTCTCCACTGTGTCGATCTGACCGAGCACAACACGGGAGGAAAGGTTGCACACGAGTCGGGAGGAATACGCTCCATCGATAATAACAAGAACCACTTAATACAAGACGAGCGACTGCTTTGGAACCAGCAGGAACCGATATAAGCGGAACGTTCCGGATCCGACGGCCGAAAGTGTCGGACTCTGCGAGTCGGGAACGCTGCACTCCGAGGGTTGTACCGAAGCGGCCGCACAATCACACTGTCATGTTCAAGTGCGCGAGCAAAATGCTTCAGCAGGGCCCATTACAGCGTTTCAAAGAGCTACACCTCGAAGATAATTACGTGGCAAAAACAACAAATCAATGAAGAGGGTTTCTTTTGAAATCGCCCGTAAAGCGGAGTTCGTTCGCACCCGTTCTCTCCCCCTCCCCCCGACAAAACATCAACAGGACAGAGAGGCGATGATTGTTGGTTTTGTGCGAACTGCAGGGATGATGAACTCTTTTCCTTCTTACTGAGTGCGCGTCGTTGCGACTCAAACACTTTGAGGACGCTGCAGACGCATTTTGCAGCTGCGTGCATTAGAGGACGAATGTGCAAAGACCCGGAGATATACCAGCTTCCTGCTGAGCACATGATTACATTATTAAAACTCGCTCTGAATTATTCCCAGTGATTTCCCGCTGGCGCGGGTGCGGGCGGGGCGGAGAGAAGTTATAACAGAAAACAAACAACATAAAAATAAAGGCAACTTGCAGCTTCACAACCAGGCAGCCTGATTAATGGCTCTGGACGCTGGAAAGTGTCCTCTGTGAACATGAAAACCCAGCGAGTCAAGGCTCTAAAATCACGAGGAATGATAAAAGGGGGGGAAAGTTTGGAAAGGATCTGCACTTTCTGCTTTGTTGTTTTTACCTCTTTCTTGTTACCCATAAATTTTTCTTTTTTCAGCGGGAGAAAAATCAGTGGGAACATCGTCGCTCTCTATTGTTTGATGCATTTTTTTAAAGGGAAGTTTTTCAAAATGCGTATCGTCCCTGTTCCTGTTCATTTTATACCACAATTAATTGCCTGCAGTTGTGAAAAAAAATGCTCTAAATACCACATGACTTATAATATAAACTGAGCTTCATCGTCAGACGCGGCGCTTTGCCCTAGAAGGCGGAGCTTCAATCTCGAAGGCGGAGCTTAGTTGTCGAAGGCGGTGCTTGGTCCACCCATTCGGTTTTGCACAGCTGAATCGTTGTCATGGGAGATTAAAGGATTTTTTTTTCAAACATGCATAAAATAATCAAGGCAACAGTCCAGGTTTGTTTTAGATGAGTGAGTAACTTTATAAAATGATGTAAAGCCCAAGAGTGAATAACTTTATAAAATGATGTAAAGCGGTATGATTTCACACCGTACCGCTCCTTTAAGTTCATCGTTTTGAGAAGAAAAAAATGTTTCTTCCATCTTATTCCTATTTGTACCTTGATGATGGGATGCATTGATTGACCTGTTTGGTGTTATTTATATAAGAAATAATTCTGTCATTTTCAGGTCAGCCTTGACAGTGCTGAATTATTTTTTTTTCAGGAACTTCCAGCTCTGAAAAGCTTGGATGTGTGTGAAGACGAAGAGGAGGAGGAGGAGTGGTGGCGTGTAAACGTCTGTCTTCCCCCCATGCTTATCTGTGCTCATAATCATCCTCGTGTGGATGTATGAAAATGTGCTCCTGAAGTGTCAGAGACATCTATCAGCATGTCTAATGGAGACCCCGGTCGATGAAAAATGCATCACCTGATTCAGATGCGCGGCGGCGAAACAACTCGTCGAATTATTTATGTCCGGAGCGGCGTGGAGGAGAGGGAGCCGGAGCAGTCGCTGTAATTCGTTTCGAACGTCGCCGGTGACCCGTCGCGGCCGCACGACTGAGAAATGAGACGCGGCTCTGGTTCTAACCAGGCGTAACTCACCTAACTGAGCCGGAGGGGCCAAACAATCGCGGCGGTAGGTGAGGAAAACAAATACGTCAATTTGCGTGTTATTTTTGAACACGGCAGTCTTAGTAGAACGCTTCAAAGAGGTAGTGCTGTGTGTTTTCCTGTAACACATAGTGCCAGTTCACAGCACAATCAGGTAAGCGTGTCAGCTCAAGGTGTCAGAAAAATCCTACAATATACTTTCATATATCAAATATCGCTAAAAAGAAACACAACATGGCTCCTCTATTAACCCTTTGACAACGTTTTTCCAGAGACACACTGAGAAGAACTAGCTAACTAGCCTTAGCATTCACAGCTAGTTCTGGTCTTGTGAGCCAGCTTTAGTGGCACAAAGAGCAGCATGTCATGAGTAGCGTGTACGCAAGAGTAGTTGACAACACAAAGACCCTTCCTCTGGCTGTGATTGGTTGTTTCTGACTGAACAGCTTGTTTCCTTTGACACACTGACGTCAGATCCAGGTTTCAATAAGTTCTATTCTCATTTGATCTTTATTCCGCGTCTTCATTTAAAACACCCACAATGTGCCTGCGGCGCGACGCGTCGGGCTTTAACGCTTTGGCACCTCTTTTCATCTCGTGCTCAGTAAGAAAAGGTAATATTAACAGACGACTCAACCTAAAGCCCCTGGAGATGAAATGCACCAAAGTGGTAAATGTATTAAATGTTAGGTTGTCATGGCGACGCAGAAAGGTAGGAGACTTGCCAGCTTCCTGACACACAACTGTGGCATTATCTTGAAACAGAGCCGATCTGTCACAGTGATCAAGGTTAATAAGAGGCATGACAAATGTGCAACAGAAACATTATCCATAGTGGGAAACCGCTGCAGGCTGACACACGCTGTGGAAGCCATTAGATCAGGAAGATTTGTTTTTTTTTTTTTCTTCTTGTCCCGGTGAAACTTTAGCTAATTTTTAAATGCGGTCCAGAAACTAGTGGTGGGGTTTTAGAGCCCCGCAGCGCGGAAAAAAGAAAGGAGGAGTAATTTTCCACCAAAAGATTGAGATTGAGCTCAGAAATTTCTCCCCCAAAAAATGTCTAAATAAATGAATAGGTTTGCAAGTTTCAAAAGTCAAACATTTACAAGAATTTTCTAGAAAAACAAAAAAGCATTAACGCGGATGTTAAGACTTTCAAAAGTCAAACTGTTGCGGGCATTAATATGAGAAATATCAGTTACAAAAACTGATACATTTTCAGAATTTGACATTTTCTGACATTAATCTCAGAATTTCAGTTTTTTTCTAGCAAACTTTTGCAGCTCAGAAATGCCCCTTTTTCTTCTAGAAAACCTCTGAAATGAATCTGAACATTTCTGAGCTTTTTGGGCTCAGAAATGTTTTCCTTTTATTCATTCATTTATTTATTTTTTGGATCTGCAGTGACAATGAGACGCCGCCGTGAGGAACTGCCACACAAACACAACGTGTCGATTTGATGGCTGCAATCTATTCCCGTTTCATTCCATGTTCATATGAAAACAGTCACAAGAAGCAATAGGACAGAAATAGAAATCCAACACTCCTAGCACTCTGACCATACCTTCAAGAATCTGTGAGGCAATACATCTTGTGTTTTCCTTCCCACCTGTCAGCCTCTTCTTTTCCATTTCCAAGTCTCTACCTGTTCTGTGTGAAACTCCTCGGAGAGCCTTTATGATTTCATGGAGGATATTCTATGTGCCATCTTTTGTTACACTTCACGGCAGCGCTCGTCTTCCTTGTTGTTTTCCTTCTCCCGTTTTCATTTGAACCCCTTCCTCTCTGTGCTTCTTGGGGGCGTGGCCTCCAGATCCCCGCCAGTCTGCCTCAACGGGTAGACTGGTTTCATTTTGCTGTCTTTTAAAAGAGCCAACCAAGGACCGGGTTTGCAAATTAGAAGACCTGTGTACAAAACAACGGCTGCTTGCTGTTTAATACGCAATGTGCTCAATGAAAGAAACTTTAATTGAATTGAATAAAATGTGCCAAAGGTTGCTTCAGGGAGCATTTGTCAAAACTGCTGACTGCTGGTATGAAGTAAAAAAAAAATAATTAAATGTAATGAATCACAAACACAGTAACGCAAGGACGTAACCATCTCTGAGTGGCATAGTTAAAGCAAATTCTGGTGAGGTTGTGAAATCGGAGAACATGATGTTTCCAGGCTGTTATAGTCAAGCTGTTTCTCTGAATGCCTGATGATAAACAAGGAATGGAGCGGATATTAAAAGCCTGGTTATTTCGGACTTTTAATCGGCTTATTTTGTACAAGTTTTCCTAATTTGGGGGATTATTAATCCGTCCTCAAAACAAAGTTGATGTCTGCATGAATCTTTAGATATTCCTTTAGTTTTAATCAGTAAAGATTACATATTGGCATATTGCCATCACTCTAAGGTGCGCTCATCCATGATTTTTAGAGCTCATAAAATTCATGAAAAAATGTGTAAGTTTGGGAAATAATTAACAAAACAAAATAATATTTGAAAGTTTCTCTCGTTAGGATTGGTGCGCCCCCCACTTTTGTGACGGATAATCCAGCAATGGGAGAAGGGGTGATCAGATTCTACCATTCGAGCGGGGTAATCTAATTTACATGTTCATTTCAATTTCAGGCAGGTAATCATCAATTTGCAATGGATTATCCCTGCAGAGTAACCCAACAGACCCCGATAATCTATTACCGTTCACCTCCACGTAATTTCAAATTAAACTTTGTGGCAATTCATTAGGCGGGCGCATCAGCTCTCGAGTGTGCAACGCGCCGCAATTACAGCCCACGGCGGCGGGGCCTGACCCCGGAACGGGGCCCGCAGTCAGAGCTGGCCGTGACACTAATGAAGGCGGAGGAGAGAGGGGACGACGCGCCGCGGAGACCCCGACAGGTGAGAGAGAGAGAGAGAGAGAGCGCCTCATCCGATTATTCATCAGGAACATGAGCTGAAACATTAAGGATGACAAGGAGACATGGAAACTAAACCTCGCAGGGGCCGACCGGCGGCGTGCGATGCCGACGATGTGTCTTATCTGAGGAGGTTCATGCAAGAGTGACTTTTAAAGCCGGTTATAAACAGACGGGACAGAATCTTAATTATCCGATTCTGATTGTTAATTAAGCCAATATTACGCAGTGACGTGATTGTGCTACAAAATGGAACAAGTGGCTGGAAAGCATATGATACCGATGGACTTATTCGTCAATATAGATTGCCAGCTGATTTTCTACATCCTGTTCTACACAGGGACATGGGAGACAGCAACACGATGAATAAAAGACACACGAAGCTACAAATCAGAAACACTTTCAAGGTGTTATCATTTCACTCAAAGAATGAGTCGATAAAAAAAAAGAAAAAGCTGTTTGCCTGCGGAGCGAACAAAGACAGATCTGAGAAACCTTTGGGAGAAAACCATGAAACCAGGTTGACTTAAGTCGTTTTCCTGTTTGCAGCAGTTAACTTCCATCACCAGTTTAATTATACCCAAGCCGGCGCCCGTCGGAGGAGAAATGTCGCACCACCTCGGGGGGGCCGGCAGAATCTCACAGGTTAAACTTAGAGCGAGAAGCGTGGGCCGCAAATCCACCTGCTATCCTCCCATCATGCCCCGCAAAATGTACCGGAGAGGGGGGAAAAAAAACAAAACAAGTAATAAAATCGATAGGCAGATGAAAAGATTCGCTTTGATGCAAAAAAAAAACGCCCCAACTTTTACCCAGCTGTATGGAGGCGGACGGCGGGGCTTGTTTGCAACACAGGTGGGAGGTTTAGAAGTTAAGAGTTCAGCGGCGCGAAAGACGGCGAGTTGTCGTCATCGGTTGCAAAATCCCAGACTCAACATTGACGGTCGGGAAAATGATGACGGAAGAGAAAGAGGAAACGTGACAGCGACACAGGCAAGACGTTACGACGCGAGAAGAACTGGCTTCTAGGACACTAAGCAGATCGCTAACAGCTTTGACTTCGTTAATTGGCTTAGACCTACTCTACAGTTCCATCTGCCAGTTAGAGGTTATCAGGGATTATACCAGGAAAATGAATCACTGTTATGATTGCAGGTCTGCTTACAAATGAGTTGTGTGGGAAGACCAGTAAACATCAGAGAGAAAAAAGAAAAAACAGAACTATTAGTCTCTTCTGTATCGTCAACAGAGAACGAAAAACAAGACATGTTTGTGCAATTAGTTCTGACTGGATCGTTCAGTTTGTAATATCCTGGAAACAGTTTAGAAATAAACCTTTCTGTTGGAATAGTCTCCAAAAATGACGTCATGTTAAAGCAAAATTTCAACTTACTCAAGTTCAACAGACACCCGGTTGTCCGATGGACTCGGTTTGATTCCAGAGTCGCAGCATTTGTTACGTTTCCATCCTTTAGGACTTTTCATTGGTCAATAGTGGAGTGATGAGCCAGTTAAAGACACAGTGACAGAACATCAAACTCATTTTAAATATGCCATACAAAAAATTGTTATGCATTAGTTTTGGATTAAGTCTTAATTTCTTTTTCAAAGGGAAGCTCTAAATCCGTAAAACTCTGATATCTAAATCCTGCTCTGCTCTACGAGCCGTTTGTCCCGCTGTCTCTAGACATGCACGTTTGTTTTGGACGCATTTCTTCCCTCCACTGTGGTCCACTTGACAAGGCTGTTTCTTCACCGTTCTCTCAACTCTACAAATATACACCACTTTTTGTTGATAAATCACAAAAATATTTATGAATCTCAAAAATGAAGCTTTTAAAAACAAAAATCTTTCATCAAATCTTGGTAACTCCAAGTAGCCAAGAGAAGTTTTCAAGACTCGCTAGAAGATTTTTTAGGAACAGCCAAGTGGTGACCTCCGGTTGCTTTATCGTAGTGGTGAAACATTTTTGATCGAAAAATGCATGCTTTGTGCAAACTGCCGTGTTTCCATTGAGCGGGTATGTTTTACTCATTTCAATTTTGAGCTGTCGTCATCAGAGATAAAAGGTAACGCTCAGGCTTTTGACTCAATATCTTTGAAGCTGGATGAACTCTTTTTTTTTTTTTGCCTTCCAGAGAAGTTCTCACTCAAAGGCCAATCCTAACAGCACGACTGGAAACCTGATTTACCTGCCTGCATCGAAACGCCTTCGATCCATAAAAGACATTTAGTTTTGTGTTTGGTTGTTGTCTGTAATTTTTGTGCCGCGCCATCAGTCCTGATCCGCTCTCCTCTTGCAAGTAAACAAGCCCAAAAGGCAGCAACGATGCGGTGACCTCACCCTATGGAAATTCAGAGGGACAGCTGGAAGTAGCTGGGATAATTGGATTCACTTGTCCTTTGGACACAGTTCGCCTGACTGTGTCGACTTTATTGCAGGTCAGTGATGGAATGCCAGCTGGCGGCGCAGATAGAAGGCTAAAGGAGAATTTGCAGCGAGTCCGTGCCCGCAAGTGACGGGGCAGTTTGCTCAAACTTCGAAGCATTTCCTCCGCCACTTCAGCATGATTGCGCAGATGGCGGTGCTCAGGTGGCGGCCATTAGACGCATCAACATGCGTGAAATTCCCGGTGGCCTTTGCCACAGAACAGTGTCTTGAGAGGGACAGGGTACCAAAACCAATCCAGACACGATTAAATGTGTTGGAAGACCTCATTTAGAACTTATTTGTGTCTGGATAAACACGACTAGGTTTCCTGTGACTCTCGATTTCTCCGTAGAGCGGAGCCACGTCCATCACGCTTAAACTCTGACGAGGCAGTGAGGGTCAGAAGCACCGCCGATGCGCCGATGAGACTGAAGTCACCCAGACTAGCAGTCATGTTGGGGGATGGAGGGTGGAGGCTAGTTGCCGCTGCTGTGCTTCCACCGCTGTCGATCTGCGTCAGAGAAGCGAGACAGCTGCACAGAAAGGAGAGGGAGGAAAAGGTGGCGAGGCGAAGACAGGCGGGATTAGGGAGGAGGATTTGGATCCTGGCGAAGTGTGTCCAAACGGTGAAAATGAAGGCAAAAAACACAGCGAGCGGTAAAACTTACTAAGGCAAATGAGATTTAGCTAAGCTCGGAAGTGGTTCTCGACCAGATGCTGCTTCGGTGGAGGTCGTGGGTGATTTGGCGGCGTAAACATCAAGACTTCCCACAAAAGCAAACTTCTGAAATGCACCGATACCGTCTCTAGTAATGGAAAGGAAGCTTTACTTCCATCCCTTCTTTCAACAACATACTTGGACTTGGATGCCTCAGTCTTAAACACAGTTAAGCTTTTAATATTTACTTTTTTCCTGTCGTCAAATTTTAGACGTATTGTACATGAGATTAAAGCCAGAGGACATTTCTATCCCTTGTCCAATTGGCACGTTGATGTATATAATGTTTAATAATAATCAGAAAAATCAGCCTCAGACTATTGTACACAAAAAAACTCTTCATAAAGCAGAAAATGGGGTAATTAAACCGTTTGTCATCTTCAATGGTTCAGTTGTTTCACCTTTTAAGTTGGTAAGTTGAATAGACAAAGATACTAAAAATAGAGCACACAGTTAAGATGCGCTATGTGACTGAAATAATTAGCTCGAGACTCGTTTTCAACTTTCGGGCCTTAATTTGTGCACCATCCTCCCATTAGCTCTAGCCTGGAACAGCTGATCCGGTACTGAAAGCAGCCATTTACTGCTGCAGGTAATGAATCGGGTGTTTTTGCTCATCTTTAAAGAACTGCTTGGAAAAAAACAAAACAAAAAAATAAAACAGAGGTGCAATTTAAAAAGCAATAGATAAATCTGCTTTTTTAGCAACTCTTGCTCAAAGCCGCAGCTGCCCTCCAACTGCAGAGGTGCGCCTTACTGTTGGAAGGCTTCATGCTTGGCAAATATTGTGATGAATTATCCAGAGCCCTGGATTCACTAAAGACAACACGTTCCCCTGAAAAACAAAACAAAAAAACAACAAAAACTGGTATATGAGATGAAGTTATGCTCATCTTGTAAGGCACGATGTCTCTGATAGAAAGAAAGCAGCACAGAAACACACAGAGAGGAATAAAAAGCTAATGCTTTTTATGCTTGGAACAAAGCATGTCATTTTCCTTCTATTATTTATTTATTGTTTTATCCATACATCATTTGTCTTATTTTTAGCATTGGAGCACGTGCTCCGCTTTTTTTTTTTTTTTTTTTTTAGCTGACGGTTAGAAAACCAAAAATAACACCGTTCCCTCTTCAGAAGGACTTCTTTCTCCAATCCGCTGGGTTTTTTTCCCCCGTTTTAAACGCAACATTTGTTCACCGAACGTCTCATTTCGCAACCCGTCGCGTTGCTTTGGCTACGAGCGGCGCGACGAGTCGGAAAGTCAAGCGAAAGTTGAGGCTTTCAGAAAGTTCTCGACAAAGAGAAGCTGTCAGACTTCATTCGCCTCACGCATGTTGGCTTTCCTTTCTTAAAGAGATTTAATTTTCACCTCGCTCCTCTTTTCAAATGAAGAGCGCTAGCTAATACCTGGAGGCAGACAGAGGAATAATTTACACTATTGAGATGAAAAGGGTGTCAAAGAATTAATTACAGCATTAAAGGTGCAGATAGCAACAGTCGCCTCTGAGAGAAGAAAAAACAGAGACAGAAAGGAAGGAGGAAGGGAAAAAAAAAAAAACTATTGGTGTGTCGAACGTTATCTCTGCCCCGCAGCATGATGGGAGTGTTGAACACAGCTAAACACTTCAAAGTGCGAATCGTCGCCAAGCGGAACGACCTTTATTTCTGGTACGGATCACCTGCAACTTTCCCCACCTTCTTTCTTTCTTTCTTTCTTTTTTCTTCTTTCTTTCAGCTCCAACTTCGGCAAACGTCGAGCAGAGTTTCCCGCGCCGACAGGAAGCCGGCGCTCTTTCATCTCCAGCTGATTGCTGGGATGTTATTATTTTGACTGAGGGTGACAGCAGCTGTCAGAGCCGCCGCACGGTTCGGTCTGCTGGATATCAAACTGCCAAGTCGCGGCGGCGGCGACTGGCGACAACGGCAGATCGGCTATTAAAGAGAAATCACCGTCAGTGCTTCATGGCTGATGGCAATCAGTCCTCACCGGGAGGAAGGAAGCTCGTAGGACCGATTGGACTGCAGGTGATTGGGAGATAAGTTAGCAGCCTGATGAATGCTGAATCTCAATTTTTATTTTTTTACATCAAAGGAAACGCGTTGTCGGGTTTTTTTTACTTCAGCTGCGTCCATGCTCACAGAACGGAAATCTGTGTCATTGTGCAAAAATTGAAGGGGACATTTCAAAAATGTGAAATAAGAAAAAAATGAGCGCGTTGCCAAAAGTTGCCATAGGAGGTCAGTTCTATGGTGGACTTTTTTGACTTTGCCTGACTTTTTTTGTAACCTTTGAAACAAATACTGAAATACAAAAGGGGAAAAAAAAAACCCCAAAAAACTGGGGGTTCCGGCTGAATTCCAACCAGCGGCACACAACTGATGTAAGAGACTGAAACGGCCCTGAGACAAGTACCTGCAGATGCCGAGAGACCCAGGTCCAGGCCTGTCATCCATAAAATATTACAGTAACGCTGTAACGCCACACATGCTCCAAATAAAACATCAATTGGAGCTTTTTGAATCACCTCGGACTTGCCCGGTAGGTCAACTATAAACTGCCAGAAACGGCTGTTTGGATGTGCAGGTTTGCTCCCCTCACTAACATGCGCCCCCCCCACCTTTATTCCTGGAAACGTTTCTGTCACAAAAGAAGTTTTGGAGTGGAAACTATGTGAAACGCCTCTCACCGTTGCCTCGCCGCCTCCAACCGCCATTTGAGCAACGCACGATGAAGGGTAATGGGAAAAACAGCAAGTGTTAGCGGTGGCTGCAAAGGAACGCTGAGGCAGAACTTCGGGGCAAAGCCGAAGGTGAATCCAAAACATATTGCACGGCTCATAAAGGCTTATTCCAGAGGTTAGCGTCTCGCTGGAGGAGGAAGAAGGATAAGGTAAGGTGAGATGAGGTGCAGGTGGAACAGAAAGTGGAAAGCAACTAACCTTAATCCCCCAAACTTTCTCCTAAAGAAAGCAGTTTTTCTTTTTTTTTTTTTTTTTTTTGGGTAAATCCAGACTCATCTGCCCCTGGGGAGGGACCCTTATCAACTGATTCTTTTTTTTCTGCCCCCCCCCCACATGTCCCCGGTTTCCTTGTCTCCATCCCGCTCACCGATGCATCTGCCAAAAGTGATAAGGTAGATAAACGTCACCTTTTACAGGGCTATTAAAAACATCCCCCAACACACATAGTTTTGAAATGATTATCGCTTCAGGCCCACAGTAACAGGTTAGCAAGATAGCTCACCTCCATCTGCCCATATCTGGGCGACTCTTTGAGGCTTAGAGCCGGCTGGGTGGTTGAAGATTATATGCGTGGCTTAAAATGCTCCAGACCCAAGGGAAAAGTTTGGAAAGGGGAGGAAAAGACGGGATGGAGGAAATTAAGAGCAGGAGTCCTGACGTCCACAATGCTGTGGGGGACGGTAAGGGGGGGCGGTGACAGCTCGTCCGCTGTCCGTCCGGGGGTTTCGGGCACACTTTATTTGGTGTGCATTGTCAGGGAACGGCTATCCAAGTCAGCATCTGTGGGCTTTTTTTTTTTTTTTTTGGGACTTTTCTTCATTGTTTTGAGGGTACATCCGTAATGTCCTACAAACTGCAATCAGTATGTCAAGCCTGGGGCAACAGCTTTCAGGTTAGAGAGAAGACGGAAGCCGTCTCGTTTACAAAACCCCCTTCGGAATTGCCTTCCTGTAGATATTTTGTTAGCAGCTGAGACAGCTTCAGTATCCACCCCCTCCAGTGCGAACGCTTCTCACCAGCCAGCGCCGACTGCCAAATCCTCTCAAGCATCGTGTCTGCTCTGCAGAGATATCGCCACCAGAGGCAACTACCGCGGACTTCCTCCTTTAACCTGCTCCACGCTTATCTGTCACCGGCTTCCCAATGATCTGCTTTATTCTTCCCCCCCGTCTCCCCGCTCCCCATTAGCGCGAGTCACACGTCGACCTCGGCCAAATTCGATGTACCTCTCTGTCGACATCAAAGGCGGGATAGTGGGGAACGGTGCCAGCAGATTTAACGTGCGACTTGGTTCCTTTGAGGAACGAAGCAGAAACGCTAGTGGACTCACACCAGGAAACAATCATTGCTATTATTTCTTTGTTTTTTGTCTTTGACCCACATAAAACAGAGCAAAGTTGCAAAGTGAAAGGATTTTGAGAAAAGATTCATTTTGAAGCTAATTTACACTTAAAAATGTAAAGGTGTGTCTGTATGCTCAGCCCCACTGAATGACATCCAACTAACTGCATTCAGAATAAAAGTCATTAGTAAATAGAGCTCATCTGTGTCTAATTTAATCTCAGTATAAACCCAGCTGCTCTGTGAAGGCCTCGGAGGGTTTTATTTTTTATTTTTTTTGGTGAACATTAGTGATCAAACATTATCATGAAGACCAAAGAACAGAGCAGACAAATCAGGGCTAAAGCTGCAAAGTGGTTTAAATGTGTTATGGTATTATGTAATTTCCATCTACATAGTGTCTCTTTTGAGCAAAGTCAAGTCATTATGTTACTTTCAGTTGTTATAAAAATGCTTGACATATCAAACGTGACCTAAAGGAAATTTGACTGTGCAATGTGATGCCTTGAAATTGGTCCCTGTCTCTTTAAGAAGCTCCTGCTTTTTCCCATACTGCCTTCAGGAAGTCATCGCGGCCGTTTTTCTGCGCGTTGGGACTAAGAAGTAATTCGAATGTCGAGCTCAACAGACTTGATTTTCATTCATGAAAGTCTTCAGCGCTTTTCTTTCTTCTTCACATTTATACACTACTTTGTGTTGTTCTGTCACATAAAAGTCCACTGAAACTTCTGGATGTAACGTGGAGCAACAAAATGTGGAAAACCTGTGGAATAGGTAAGCAGGTTTTTGCAAGACAATGACTTCATTTCATATGTTGAAATTGTCTGAAGCATCTATGGATTATGCAGACAGCATATCTATAGGTTTTAAACTCTTATCCCAACTCTTGCAGCAACATCTATGACTGTTGTTGCCCTCAGTTAGTTTTTCCGTATGCTAATATCAGAATGACTGGATGCTAATCTCAAACGATGAACCGTGTTTCTGCAGGCAGGCAGGCAGTCGCAGCTTCTGAATGCTGCCGGCTTCCAGTAGAAACATGATTCTTTTAGGTCTCTGGCTTAATGTAAAACCAGCATGGCCCACGGTGCTAATGTTCACACAGAACAATATCCTTAGCTTTTGTTTCTGATAAACAATATGCAAAGTAGATGCGTTGCCCTTTTTTTTTTTTTTTTTCCCAGGTCATTTCAATAGGAAAAAAGTGCATAATGGATGCATGTACTTTGCCTCAAGGCAATCATTTTGTCTTTATATATTTTTTCACATATTCTGGTTACTATAAAGCAGGTAATTGCTGTATTTTTTTTTTGCCCCCTCTCCCCGTTTCACACACACCTCCAAGTTAAACATGAATCTCTGTCATTCTAACAGCGTCTTGGGGAATATTACAGTAAACTTTACCTCTGCAAACAGCTAACAGAACAAGGTCACAATCCCAAGACTGCACAAATAATCTGTGTAACGTATGCAGTTTGTCAACATATCTATAGGGGAGGAACCTCAGAAGACTCTGCTTGAAGCCTGTACATGTGCAGTATATGACTATCATTCAGTCAGTTGTCTGTCATGTTGCAATGTTAGAGCCATAGAAACACTGCGTGACAGACTGGGCTGGTCAAAAATGATAAACCTCTCTGACCGCAACTGAGTGGATCATAGGGAATTATTGCAAGTCATAGAGATCAGTGTTTTTTATTACAGCTACACTCAGTAGGGACACCTTCACTGATGAAAATCAGTGTTTCAGCTGTTTTGCAGTTTTCTGGAAGTTTGCTCCAGATTTGTGGTACGTTGAAGCTGCTTCTCTGTGTTTGGTTCCGGTTCTGAGGATGTCGAGTAGGTCAGACCCAGAAAACCTGAGAGGTTTGGAAGGTTGATAAAACAGCAGGTCTTTGGTTTAAGCCGTTGACAAACCGACAGAAGAATTTTAAACTCTACTCTGAGCTACACAGAGCCAGTCGCTGCATCTCCATTAGAAATTTGCACAAAAGTTTGTCAATGTTCCACTGATGTCAAAAAAAACCAACAGCATTTCGCAATTGCAGTGTTTTCGTTAAATAGGAAACGCAATTAAAATCACACATGGATACATTTGTGCAGTCATTAAAAACATGACGTGTTTTCTCAAACTACTTCCTGTCACCTTCTTCATGGTTTGGACCAGTGGCAACATCTGGTTGTTGATCAACTGACTTGTGTAATGGGGGAAAAAAAAAAAAAAAAGCTGTTTCCTTCGCAGTTTTGTGAAAGGAATCAAATTTGATATGGCCAAAACCACCACATCATTCCAGCACAGTTGCACAGCTGGACGGTCAATGAAAAAGCAGCATTTAGGGTGCAGAGTTTAGGATCGGGGTGAAGTGCTCTGTCTTCCTAGTTTTAGCGAGAACATGAGCAGCAGCGCTTTGGCTGTGCGATTGAGTTTTCATGCAGGCCTGTGAGGGCGCAGTTCCAGCAAGCGATGCCACTAAAGAAAAAATCATGGATGAGTTTCTCAAGATCTAGTCATTTAAACCCGGAAACAGCCTTCAGGCGATAGAATGTCGGCTTTCTAACTGTCTTTATGCGTTTCTGAAGGTTCACTATTCACTGACTGATATTTCCAATGGATTTAAATTAAGAGGAATAACTTTAGGGCTCCTTCCATTTCATCACATCATTAGCAGCGGCGCCCATAAATGAGTACAGCACCATATAAAAACAAGATACATCAAGGCCACCATGGAGGTTTATTATAATAATCTTCACAAACTGCAACAGCATATATGATATGCAAGCACAGCAGGGCTCAGTTCATTACCTGTTTGTAATTAGCTAAATCTTGCCTACTCAACAGTCAATAAGTAGCTGTCACAGCAGGCAGAAAAGTGCTTTATCTATTCCCTCCGAGCTGCCAGTGTGGGAGTCCATCTGTTTGCTTCCACAGCAGACGTGGCGGATGCGGCGCTAAGATTATTAGACATCATGACTGAGGGGCTGGCGTCTTTCTCGACTCGTCTTTCGTGTCGCCTCGTCGGCCAAAGCTCCACACGCTTGGACCGGATGAACAAAGAGAAGAGACCGGGTGATCAGAGCCGAGAGCATCCGCGTCAATGTCGCCCAAACGCCACTGACACGCGGACCCGAATTCAGGATTCAGCAGTACCCGCAACATCCGTTCACCGACTTCCACAATAAGTCAACAACAGGCGTGGAGGATGAATGGGTTTCATAGTGCAGATATTCAATTATGATGGATTGAACGACAGCTTAGCGCTTCACAATGCTTTCCCTCTTCCCCCCGTTGGGGTGTTTATTTTTGGCTTACTGTTCGTAAGTAAATTGTTCAAGCGCTCTAATAGCCAGACAAAAAGCCAGTGTTTTCCTCAGAGGAGTTGAAGTAATACCGATAGATCTCGGAGAAAAACCCCGCCGCCCTGGAACGTTTAACAAACGTTCACAGTGTTTGTGCTGGACCTCTTGGCCCGGGGAAAACGAACGGATCTCCAAACCTGGGCCACACGTGCCTTGAGCCTTGATGTGGTGGAATACAAAAAGTGTGGATTTAGATGTCGGAAAACAGTTCATCAAGAACGCATGGAGGAAGCTGCCTAATGGAGAAAAGACGTGCCGAAGTGAAAGGGCTAAATTGCCTGTTGATGGCGTCTCTCTCTCTTTCTCTCTCTCTCTCTCTGTCTCCCTTTCTCTTCCAGCTGTGGGGGCTGCAGATGTGCGAGACAAAAAATAAATAAAATAAAAATAAAGACGGCTCCAGCATCCAGATCCAGACAACTGCTCACGTTTTGCTCTTAAACACGACTCGGCCCGCGAGAAATGAATTTGGGAGCGCTGGGGAAGGGACGGGATCCAGCTGGGTGTTGGCTAAACCAGTATGTAATGGGTTTTCAATGTGGAGCGCTTGCTCCATCATCGGTGAAACCCACGATTGAAAAGTTTTGGGCAAGTTGAAAATGTGTTTTTTTTTTTTTCCCCAGTTAGAAGTAGCAGCAGCAGAATATGACCTAGAAATTATATTTATTAAAAACCGGGCAGCAGAGGAAAACGTGGAAATATTTGGAATGAAAATCGTTGCATTAGATTACAGGAAATAAAATCTGTCCAAGATGATTTTGAAAAAAAAAAAAAAAACAACAAAAAAAGAGTCAGCAAACATAATTATCAGTATTGGGGCCAAGTCATGCTCATACCAAGACTTTTCTTGGACTTATTTCACATAAAGCAAGAAAAACAGTTTAACAAATGACCAGGATGAAATCCAATTGGCATGGAGAGACCAAATAATCACACTGCTGGAGGAAATATCTGTCGAATTTACCATCATTTTTAAAACTACTGGGCACATTTGGGCCGTGTCGATCAGACGGGTGCAAACATCAAAGAAATAGGTTGGGATTTTATTGTTTTTTTAGCTGAGATTATGTAACACAAAAACAATATTGCTCTTGAAAAAACATTATAATTCACGAAACGCTTCTCTGCGACACCAGTCACATGAAGAAGTGTGATTTGCATCACTCAAAACGCGCACAGCACCAGCATTTAATCAGACTCACAGCTGGTCAGTGGTACTTCCTTTACCTGCAGTTGTCAGATATAGCAATAGAAAAGGAGGGGAAAAAAAACTCAGCACATTTGAACAATTTAAGATATCATAAAAGTAAAATCTAATTGTGAAATAATTGCTTAGATTTTCCTTAAACTTTCAGAAAAAAAAAAAAACAAACATAAAAAAAACCGCTTTGAATACCATAGTGCACTCAGCCCAAAACTACTTTCAAGACATTTAAAGCTCATTTAAAACAATTTAAAATACCATCTCAATGTGGAAGGAAATCATAATCTAGATGCTGAGTGCATGTGTTATACAAATGCGTAAGTCCTATACAGCAGGTATTGAATAAATAATGTGTTCAATATAGAGAGCTCTATATTAATGCAGTTATGCAGCCGGGAAACTCAGTAATGTTGCTGACTTAACGGTTTGTGCAATGTTTGTAATTTGCAATAATACTTTCCAGGCACAACAGGGGAAATTCATATTTGAAATGTCAACTTTGTAATTAAAGAGAGTAGGAATGGAGAAATGTGCCGGAACATTTCCAAGAGAGTCTTTAGTTTCAGAGAGAGGAAACAAAGCGGCTTTGTGTTGTCCCTGTTAAAAGACGATGGGAAGAGCAACAGGTCAGAGTTCACTGCATCCACAGTGATTTGACAACCACGTGTAGAAAATAAAAAAAAGATTGGGTCAAAAATCACACTTGAGGAATATATCTGACTACGTCTTTACGGAAAATACTTTTCCACAACGTACGGGAAACACTTCCGTAAAAGTGCTCAATAATTATTCCGTGAGTCATTCCAGCTTTTCACCTCTAACTTCTTTTGTGCAGAAATTTTGCTTTGATGGTCATTGAATGTGTGAATTGAATTTGAAATTGCAGACTTTTGGGATATTCGTACCAAATGTTGATGCCGTTTTAAACTTTAACCAATCGCAATCGTTAGGCCGACGTTTAACGCATCAGTTTAACGCCGTGAAGCTTACCGGAAGTTGCCAACCAACGTCCTCCGCTGCAACGGGAGACGTGCCAAGCTGAACAAGGCGTCCGTTTATGCTAACGCTAAATCTGGAGGTCGAGGCCAACATGTAGCTGAACCGCTCCGTTCACTTACTCCGCTGTCGGTGCTAAAACTCCAGGCGGACTACAATGCTACAAGAAAATCACCGTGTTCATTAACAACTTGTCCCTAAATTCTGATCGTTGATTGGCTCCGTAGGAGGAATCTGAGTAGAAGGGAGGAAGCCCACGCTACCTGGGAAGTGAGATTTTAAGCTAGCAGGATTGCGTAGGAAGGGAACCGCCAGGCGAACTTGACTCGCAACAAACACGTAATCGTCTTTTTCTTCCTCGAGCGGTTTGTCTGTTTTCAGATGATGGAATGGACATAAAGATGAGGTCGCTCTGTGAAAGGCTGAACTCGTCGAGACACTGTTTCATAGCTCAACGTCACGTTACGCCCGGGTCCTTCTCTGCCCTCCTTAAACATGGCGTGGCATAAAGAAATCCTTTCAGTGAGAGTTTGCTCCACTCTCAGCAAAATCTCAGCGATTTCTGTTTGTTTCCAGACTGCGAAGAAAAGAAAAAAACAAAACCCAAAAAAAGCACCACCGGCGCACTGTCCATGACCTAAATAAATCATGTTTCCTCTCATTTGGAAGCAGAGCCACTTCTTTCTGTGACGGCCTTTGAACTATTCCTCCCAGACTGACGAGTGGTTATTAATTCATCCATTCTTTTGAAAAAGAGCGCCTCATTATCATCCCGATATCAACCCGTCCCGCGAGAAGCCGCGAAGCCAAGGCACTCAGGAGTTTGCACTCCAGCTTCACAGGCTTGTCAAAATTAAAAAGGGTCTGCCAGTGACACTTTGAGGATGGCTCTCCAAAAAAAAAGAAGGGGGAAAAAAAAACAGAGGGAAAAGAGATGAATTATGTAAGATCTCTTTTAATATTGCATTGCAGAGGAGGGCGTCCCACATGCCCACCACTTCCAGCCTCAAACAATGCACGAATTGGAATGCGATCAAACCGGCACAATGCGGCGGCCATAAACTCGCCCCGACTTTTTTTTTTCTTCTCCTTCTTCTATTCCCTCTTATCGCTCGCAAAGGCACACAGAGTCGGCTCCTGTGGGTTTTCTAAGGGAAAAGCTTTTCGGAGATAAGGACAGGGGAGAGAGAGAGAGAGAGAGAGGGATGATCACAGGAAGATTGAATGAGATTTGCATTTGGAGAGTGGATTTTGATAACATCAGAGGTTCTTAGAAGATGACCTGGGTTCTGGGAAGTGAGGCGTAAAAAAAAATACGAAAAACACAAAAAAAAAAAAAGGAAAAGGAGATGGACCAACTTCTAGTCCGCATCAAGCTTCATTAGGGATGGCAGCTGTAAAAAGTGAAAAAAGAATACATGACGAACGAGCTTGATTCCCTCAAAAGTCGAGGGAATCAAGTGTTAAGTGGAACGCCACAAACCAGCACAGCGGGGGGCGGGGGAGGAATCGCCATCTCCCATTAGAGATCAGATTTCCCCGAAAGGAAGACAGAGAAACCCTAAAAACATCTTATTTCCAACGAAAACAAAGCAAGTGAAATGGCTCTCTCCGAAACAATACGCCACAATCTATTAGTTTTACTGCTAATCACTTTTCTCTTTCACGCTGTTGCTTTTATTGACCTTTTATCTTTACCAGCAGCCTCCTGCTATTTCACTGCGTTACATTTCCATCTCCCTTCCTCACTCCCTGTAGCAAAACAAAGAGATAATTGAATTGCACCCAACAGACCACCTGATAAGACAATCTCATATTCAGAATTTTTGATGAAGTCTCCCTGTATGCCTCCTGTCCTTTTTTTTTTTTTTCTTTTTTTTTTCCCCAGCCCAGTTGGTTTGTGGCTAATTGCTATTTTTCGTAATTGCTGCAGCGGTACCAATTGTTTTGAACCGGCCCGAGCTGCAGCTGGTTGTCGACGACGCGGTCTAACTTTTGAGACCCTTCTGTGATAAATGGTGTCACTAATAAATACCACAACCAGACACGGGCTTTGGGATTTACATTTTGATTTCCCAATTACGGTGATTATGCAGAAGTAATTATAGTGATTTTGTGAAAAAAAAAAAAGAGAAAAAAAGCAACTGGGAAAAGCAAGTTGTTGGTGGAACAGGATGGAAATAAGGAAAATCTTGGCAATTGCAGCGTTTCCACTCAACAGCAAATGCAATTAAAAATCACACAAGAAAAATAAAAATTTGTTCGCGCGATATCGTTTATAAACAAGCCGCGCCATCATCCTCCTACCACTTCCTGTTGTGTCATCCGTCTGTTCCGCCACCAGAAACATCCGATTGCTGAACACAGTTTTGTGAAACATACAAAATTCGATATGGTTCGAAAAACCACCTCATGCTAGTGCAGAAACCTTTTATCAAAAGACGTGACATATTTTCAACTGGTGAATCTTAGCCTGGTGGGCTCGCGCTGACCCCGTGTGGGCTTCCACAACTACTTTTTTGTGTGTGTGGTTTCCGAAACTGACGGTCTGATGGGACAATTCCCGCTGTCCAGCCGGGACATTTTCTGTGCTCCTCCTGAGTGTCGCTTTCAAGACCAGCGGTAAGATTAAAAGCATGCTGTACCTTCGTCCTCCTACCACTTCCTGTCTTCTTCTTCTTCTGTTCTGTCTGTGGGGACAACCAACTGTTGATCATCTGACTCGTGTGATTTTGACAAAGTGTTTGCATTGCACTTTTGCACTGTAAAACTGCACTGTCAGTGACGGTAATGAAAAACCCCCAATTTCAATACAACCTCATCCTACTGGGAAAAAAAAACCTTTTATCAAAAAGGTGCATTTATTTAAAATCGCCGCGTTTCCACTGAGAAAATTTAGTTTTGTAATTTCAATTTGCGTCATTTTAAGGTCGACTGAAATGCAGCTACAGTCTGACTCTCACATTTCAGCACTCCGGATGGGGCCATCATTCTGTCATTTTTAGCAATAATACATGAAGGACAATGAATTGCCTGTTGTTCAGAAAATACTCACCTGTGATACAGGAAACCTGCAAAGAGAAATCTCCTAACAAGCCGTTTGAACGAGGAGTCACCCTGAGGGCCACTGGCTTGATTGCTTCAGAGGACGAAGGTGGTCCCTCTCTCTTCTCCCTGCAATTCACCAGGCTACAATCTAAATCATTTTTTTTTCTTAATTAGGTGAAGCTCTCTAATCAACCGAAGCACTTGTTGCAGCACACGGAGTAATGGCAAACTAAGGTGAAGTGCCCCACTGGGTCTTCAGGGGCATCAATATGTTTACCATTAGTGGCAGAGCGGGAGGGCAGTTCAAGAGCCCTGAGATGCAAATTTCTCTAACCTCATTTACATACCGTTCATTTAAAAATCACTCTGCTCATCACTGAGAGAAAGCGTCAGCACCGGTCCACTCGCGGCGAAAAGGCAGGGGAAAAGATTCAGAGCTCGAGATGTCCCACACGTCCGCCATCTGTTGCGGCACCCTTAAAGGCACACTTTAGTCGGTGCCTGGCAGGTTTCTGGTACGTGCGTGGGAAGCGGGGCCTCTGATGAAAGGCCGTCCTCTGCCACAAAGGCCTCCGTGGAAAGGATCGCACTGTCATGCCTAATTTCTCATTTGTGGGAAGCCGTCGCCCCCTGTGACACGGTGGCGTGCCGGCTGGTCGTAAACACGGCCCTGCCGGGCGAGGTCAAGCCGGATGCCGTATCCGAGCTCGGCGGAGTGTGGCATCGTGGATAAACGAGGGAACTCCATGACACAAGTCAAATTTTTATCAAAAAGTCACTACCCACACAATCTGATTTTGTAACTGAACGACTGGCCATGTCTTTGATTAATTCTTGTTGCTATAGCTGCATTTTTGTCTTTATCATGACTTGATATCTCCATTCAAAAGTGGTACTTTCTTGGAGAAATATAGATGTATTTCTTTGCTTTTGCCACCAAATAACTCAGTTCGCGCAACTGTTTCTGAGGGAAAACTGAAGCAAACATTTATAACGCGATGATCAGTTTGTCCAAGCTGACGTTGGCACTGCTTAAGAATTCAAACTCGCATGAAACTTCTCTTTAAACATCAAAGTATTGCTTCTTGTCCATTTATTGATTGCTGCTGTGAATCAACCATCGTGGCAGACACGTTTGGCTAATGTGTGATGAAAAGAGGTTATCTTTGTTTTGGTGTCGGCGCATTTTCCCTTCCTCTCCCTCCCTTCTGTTTCTGCGTCAGCATTCTGCTGCGCGGCCCATTCGTTAAGCAGTCGACTCTTTGGCTTTTGAGAGGCAGCGCTTGTGGTAGCCAAAGTACTCAACAGCTGTGTCTCCGCTACAAATGCGTGCAAGACTTCGTCGATATTTCGCTAATGTTAAAAAAGAGGGGAAAAAAATACACGGTTTTTCAACTGTGGTGTTTCCGTTAAACAAGAAATGCAATTAAAATCGCACGAGAGTAAGTTTGTTCATGCGATAAGTCATTAACAAAGCATGCAGCACCATTCCAACTATTTCCTAAACATATATACATATATATGCATATTTACTCACCTCTTATCCCTCGACTATTTTGCACTTTCTTTTGGATTTTCGGACACCAGACTCACCCTGTCAATAATCGCACTGCTGGCAATTATTTCCCTCACGTGCCACGGTTAAACTGCAAATATGGAATTGGTGTAAAAACCCGAGCTTTATTCCGAACACATTTTGCCGAAGCCAATTAAAAAGAATCTATTATCGCGACTTGATGTCATTTGCTCTGAGCCAACGCTGACAAACACGATTTGCATAAAAGTAATCAGGTCACTGTCTTATTAGGAATATGTGTCAAACTCTCATTCGGTTCCAAGCAAACGCGCCGCTTGTAACGAAATGACGCGTCGGCTGCATTTCATGCGGATCTTGCTCACTTTGGTATTCTTTCGCCGTAGCTTCGCCCCCTCCCCCGAAGGAAATCAGTGGCGAGGCGGAATCAAAACTCGCAGCGTTCCCACATTAAAGTAACACTCAAAGAATCAAAAGCTTTCGAAGCAGATGGTCTCGATATGTGCAAACGTTATTATGCAAACCCGACCGCGCGGAGGCCCGGCCGTTCCACCCCAGCCCCTTTAATTGGCAGAGAAAAGAGAGGTGCCAGACGCTGCAGGTGGCAAGGTAGCCTCACTTTCTTTTTTTGTCACATGCTGAGTGAGAATTTTCAGAGAATTTTTATTTTTTTAATTTGGTGTCATTTCCACCAGGGCCTCTCCACACAGAGGAGGAGCCCGCCTCCCGCCGCCCTCCGCGTGCTGCGGCGGATCCTCGAAGCCCCGCGAACCGATAATGCGGCGCTCGCCTTTGCTCACAGTGAGGAATGGCTCACTGAAGGCAATAACCTCTGAAAGGCAAACCTTCGGTAGAGAAGATGAGCCTTTACCCGCCGCAGTCTTTTTCTTTCCCTCCCCCTCTTGTTTCATCCCCTGAATACTCTCGGCTGCTGGTTAGCGCTGTGCAGTCTGGAGTATGTCGGGATAATTAGGAAATATGATCTGAACGGCCGTACGCCTGGAAGATCTGGTTGTAGTCTCATCTTTCAGAAAAGGGTTTAGTGCGATTATGCTCCGACGGTAGCAGGCCTGTTCACTTTGCTCCCAATTTATGTTCTTGCGAAGAAAATGTCTTGGTTTAATCGTTTGTAGTGAGTTCGCAATGAAAAAAAAAAGAAAAGCAACATAAAATGTTCTTTTCCAGCATAGTTTCTCAAGACATTGCAGCGCTGTGTTTTTGTTTTAAAGGGGCAGTACTGTGTGTTTTCCATCCAAATGGAGCCATTTTATAGCACAATCAAGTAATCATGTTACCTTCCGTTGTTATAAAAATGCTGTATATATCAAACATGACTTAAAATCATTTTTACTGTCTAATTTAACGCCTTGAAATTGGGCTTGTAACTTCATGAAACGTTTGCTCTTTCTGGCACTCCGCCTCCGAGGAGGAGCATCATCCTCGAAGGCGGAGCTTGGTCCACTCAGGCGTTCTGGTTGCCCCTGGAGATGAAATGATTTCTGAGAAATCCATGAAAGAATGGAAGCAGCACTCCAGGTATGTTTTTGATGATGGGATGACATTTTAAAATAATGTAATGTTCACTAAAGTCAATTTTATATTAAACTATCCCTTTAAGGTCTTCAAAAACTCTCCAGAGACTTTTTTTTTTTTTTTTTTTTCCTTTGGACGCTGATCAAATGAATCCAGGACACATTTTAGACATTGAGATTCCCCAAACATATGAGTTCTCCTTGTTAAAGTATTAACTTTTGATCTCATTTCCGCAGCCCTTCCTCCTCAAAATCAATCTCAGGAAAAAATATGCTCTTAATCATTACAGAACGAATGAATCAAATTTCTTTCTGTTCTTCCGCTTCTTTCGGAATCAGTCATCTGCTCACCAGAAGCGAATCCGGGCCGGCACGCTGTGCAGAACACATGCAGAACGGATGCATCGCTTTTAAATGTGACGCGGCAACAGTGAGATTTCGGCCAGGAAAAATCTGTTTTTTTTTTGTTTTTTTTTTCTTTTTCATTTCTGAATTCTTACAGTCAAGAGTGTGCGAATGAATAGTTATGAGCTCAGCGCACTTGTCCAGAAAAAAAAAAAAAAAACTTGCCGCGTAGAATTCCCTGTGATCCCCGGCCGAGGTGTTTTTTTTTTTTGTTTGTTTCCATCCTGGGCGAGAGAGTAACAAGGACACAATCTGCTCGTGTCTGCCCGCTTCCACCCGTGTTTGTAGCGGCGCGGTAACATTAGACGCGGTGATCTTATTGTAGCTCGACCCTCGGGGGCAGCGCAAACAACTCGGCAACACCTCTGACTCCATAAATATGTAAAATGCCTGGTGTGTGTTCCAGCGGCCCTGTTGTGCTCGTTCAGCCAGCTTCTCCTCCTCCTCCTCCTCCGCTGCCCCCGCCGGGCCTCTTTGGGGACCAGCCAGACTAAACAACGTGAATAAGTCATGATGAGCAGGTCCTGTTGGCTCAAGTAAGCGGCGGATGTGTTGCATTGTGTTCCTCCTTCAGTCAAGTGATGGGAGTGACAACGATATAGCCACATGATGTCATGTTTCAGAGATTTATATTTTACTCAGAGGGACTTTCTGTCTTCCAAGGCATTTCTTTTCCAACCGCGTTCTATAACTGGAGGCGAAGGAAACAAGTTGGATGAAAGTCTTTTTATGTCCGTGACATCCTAATAAACATGGCGCTTTCCAAGTTACGAAAATGAATTTGTTCAATAGAAACACTCAAGAGTTTTGGCAAAACGATCTTTCAAAATTTGTTTATTTGGCAAATATGCAATGGAAATGCTTTTTTTTAATTCCATCTCCACGAGTCATGCGATCAAAAGGCGGACGTTGCCACTGCCGCAAACCACAAAGAAGACGACAGGAAGTGGCAGGAAGATTGTGATTTTAATGGCATTCAATTCACATGTGATTTTAATGGTGTTTCTTAGTTAATTAAATTAGGTTTTTTCAACATTAGTGGAATATAGACAAAGATGTGTACACGTTTGTTATGGAAACATAGGTTGAATAAACTGTCATTTACTAAAAGTATTGAAAGTGATAAAATACGCAGAAGAATCTATGTAAAACTTGAAAAAAGTCAAGACGGCATTTTTATTTTTCTTGCATGTCTGAGAAAAGAATCCTTCCTGGCAAAAGTGATTTATAAGGAAATCCTTATACACAAATTGAATTTAAAGCTACAGTGGTCTTGTTGAATTTTTATTTTTGGGGGTTCTTTTATGTCTCTGTGCTTTTGTTTGGGTTGTGAGGTCATTAAAAAACCTCATCAGACAAATAAATGTCTTAACACAGATTTATGGAAAAATAAGTGACATAGAGCCAATATTTGGCCAAAGCATTGATTTCTCCTATTTAGAGCAAGAGCAACGAGATTAGAGCAAGAAAAACCTTTCAAGGTTTTTCTTGCTCTAATCTCGTTTCTTCAGTTCTTCAAAATGGATTAATTGTGCGAAGTCGAATGTCAGACTTTTGATTCTGTGCCATGTTGGTGTTTAATTAATGATAAAAATCAGTGTTACACAGAAGTCACCATCAGAGCAGATACATTTGCTAATAAAAGATTTTTTTTTTTTTTTAAGGCAGGAAGCATAGAGAATAGTTCAAATAAGAGTGATGCACATCTTTGGATTGGTTGGAAAGAACAGCAACTCAATGGGTTGCAAATGAAACGAACGGAAGAGAAAACGAGTAAATTCTACAATTGAAAAACCTCAATCATTTCCCTGCAGTGTCAGCACAAGACTCCAAGGTGAGTGCACACTTTTTTTTTTTTTTTTTTGTCATTACAAGATATTTCCTCGCCATGCCATTGTGATGCAAACGGCACACCGAGGGGTTCAGACGTCAGAGAGCCGACGTTTTCACGCACCTTATCCAGAAAGTCCATTATTTCAGGTTGGACTCTCAATGAACATCTCCATGTTCTCGAAAGATCCAGTCCAAAGGAAAGAGAAGAGGACCGAGAGTGGAGCCTTGTGGAGTCCCACAAGAAAGAGGGACCGAAGTGGACAGAAATAAATGTTCCGCCCCTCCAATAGGAACGAAGCCAATCCAGCGTCGCTCCTTCAACGTTTTGAGATTGGAACATTTTCAGCTCCAAACATCATTAACAAGCAGGACGGAGGCTGGATTTACCCTCACGTTGTTTCAGACACAAGTCACAAACAGCAGCGTGTTGGTTTCGAAGCCTCTTGCGACCGATAGATTTTGCCAATCAGGCTCAAGTTGATGAAGTCACAGCACCACAGTGAACGGGCCAAGATGCCTTTTCTGAAACTGTTTTTCATTGTTTGGTCATAAATCACGAATTAGCTGGCTCCGTTTGGGAAGGACTGTTGGCGCTGTCATGAATAGGCTATTAGTTAAACAGGCCGAGTGCTCAAACGACTTTTAAAAAGCTTTTTGGAGCCAATAATGGAGTGAGATGAATGTGGAGTGGACCTGAACGCAGCTCATTAAACACTGGTGTGAAAAGCTCTCGGCAGGCTCTCGACCACACGGCTGAGCAGTTCCAGTCACCTCTGGCAAACCGCTGGCTGGAGGCTCTGGTGAAAAGAGCTCCTCAAGTCAACGCTCCTTTGTTATGCCGTTGTATGGAAGAGGAAAGGGCAGAGAGCAGAGCAGCTGACGTCCAGGGTGACAAATCATTCCTTTCACAGAAGGGAAGTTTCGTCTTTGGCTACCAGCAGCTGAACATACCAGATTAGCTTCAATCAATAGTGGTTTGTTTTTTTTGTTGTTTTTAACTGTGATCTTTAACCATTTATTATTTCATAAGCTTTAAAAGATGCCTTTAGTTAATATATTTTTCCCGAAGGAGTGATTAACTCCTACAATCCCAAAATACCAATTGATTTAGGACCAACTGTAAAAGTGCTGGCTTCAGTTTGGGATAGTAGTTTTTGTTTTTTTTTTTCTTCTTTGACAAACTGTGTGAGAGGAAACCGAGGAGACAAAAAAACAGCTGGTTTTTATTTCGATTAGGTTTATGTGTCCCATTTGGTCTTATTAACCACATCCTTACTGGCCCCAGAATTCGTTTTGTTTTTAGTTTTTAGGTTTTTTTTGTCTGGCTTTACATTAAAAGTGAATTTTCAGGTTTTGTTGCCTAATAATTCTTCATCAGGTTGTTTTAAGCCCTTTTTTTTTTTTAAATCACCTGCTTAGTTCTGCCTGCAGTCTACAGCTGACACGACGTGTCTGGCTTCGGCATGAAAGTTCAGCTCTTAGGAAAGTTTTGTCCTGTTGTTGAAAATATTTGCCGAGACACAATATTTTAGGTGTCTTACATAACCTTGGAAAAGTACCCAGTCCTGTTTGTTGCATCTCATCCCATTAAAAACACACACTCCATTGGACTTCAATGCGATTTCATGTGAAAGATCGGCAAAATGGAATACATGATTGAGAAGTGGGAGCGAAACGTTGCATGGTTTTCCAAATGTGTACAAATGCAAATCAAGGTCATTAGTGTCCACCCTGAGTCTGCTTTGTAGAACCGTCTTTCGCTGCGAAGCTGTTAAGGGAAATGACTCGACCTGCTTTGCACGGGAATCTCTGAACGTTGGTCTTTCCAGAATAACTTGAGAATAACTTAGTCAAATTTTTAAATCTTGCTGCAGACTTTTAGGCGATTGAGCACCTATTCCAAGTGTCTCGTTGTCTTGCCATTTGCGGATGATGGATTGATCCATAAGAACTTCAATGCTTAGAATATTAAAGTACTGATCCGTTGGAAACTTCCTCACAGACATCCTACTGTCCTGTTTGTTGTGTTCCTTGGCCACCATGTGAAAATGTAGAAGTTTATGTAATTTGGCACGTTTCCTTTTTGTCGTCCAATGATGCGGCATCACAAGCAGCGGCCGCACAAACTCCACATTTAGCATTTAATCAGCAGCATAACAGACGGAAACTAGTTTGTAATAGTTTTTCACCATCTGCACTTGTCATTAAGCATTTTGTGAGCGAGTCGGTGCCGTTTACCCCGCTAGCCCTCGCTTTGGTGGCGACATATGTTTGCCGCTATATCCCAGCCTAATGTGATGTGGTGCACAGTTTCAAATAAACGTTAGCCTAGTAAACGTTAAAGAGACAATGGGTGTCGCTTTTGTTTGCAGACAGAACAAAGAGGACAATTTCTATTTTAATTAATTTTTTTTTTTAATCTTTTGGAAGAAATTAAAGGTCCGATTTCTTAACGTGGAAATATTAAGACAGGCGGAGTCTACGCTATTTGTCTCAAGTGTTAAAATATCACTACAAATTAAGAGGCAAGTCTTCATTCTGTGTTCTCTTACAGAGAGAACATGTTGTAAGAGATGAAAAGGAGAAGAAAAGGAGTGCCCGCATGAACGTGTGTCGTCTCCCATGAGCTCTTAAATTACAGCTAGTAGTTTGGTATCAAACATTTTGCCAGAGCCTATTAGCGTAATTAGCTCCACTGTTGATCTCTTTGCGAGATAGGTTTTCGATGGAGCCACTGACCTAGAATAATGTGGATGTGCTGCAGCTTAACGAAGGAAGGGGAACAAAAAAACATTGGAAGGCGTCATTGAAAGAATCTTAGAAGTCAGGAAAGTGTCTTATCTTGTTAAATAGTGTAGTTCTCCATCTGTTTATGTAGCCTGTCTTTCTTTACCATTTGAGTGATCACAATCATTCCCAAATTAGCAACCTTTTTGGAATTACTTGGCTTGAATGAAATTTTATTCTTATCCTAACCCTAACCCCCTAACCCTAGGACTAGGGTTAGGGCACAAAAAAACAAAAAAAAAACTAGAGCAGGCAATTTCTGGTAAGCTTCATAGTATCAAACGAGCAGTTAAATACAATCGTTGCTCAACAGACGAGACGCCAGACGCTTTGAACAAAGTGAAGCACAGAACAAGAGGCTGGTTCTTATGAGGCGAGATACCAACTTTACTGCACAGATCCGCATTTCCATGCAGTTTACTAATGAGCAGCACGCGATTAAAACACACTGCACTTTCATTCCTTTTGCTCGTGTCAGCCGTGATTTCATTGTTGTGATTTCATGTTTTCTCTCCGTGTCCCCTCTCTCTCTCTATGTTTCCTTTTCCTTTTCCTGGAAGAAATGCGGCTTATGACATGGATAATTAGGGATTGTGATAAATTGCAGCGAGCCCGTCCCGAGAGGCCGGACAAGAAGTCTTACTCAAAAAGAAGACAGCCTTCCCCTGTCTTTAAATGAGTTTTCTTTCTGTCTTTTTTTTAACTCTACCAATAAACAGACAGGGCAGAGGGATTTCACTGCTTTCTGCTTAGTCTTTGGAAAATACTGTATAATTACTTTGCCGCACATCTGTGTACAAATTAAGATATCATGTCTAATTAAACCAGGCGAAAAGCAGACATTGCGGTACAAGGGCTCGCACCGTGAGCTCCCAACTGCAAGAAAAGAAAAAAAAAAAAAAGCACATTCCATGTTTTAATATTTCAGCTGTTCTTCATCTCCATATTACTAATGCACCCGCTCAATGATTTATTCATTTTCTAAATGAGCTGCCCTTGACTTAATGCATGTAAGCGATTCAACAGATAAGAAGGCATTGAACACTAATGATGACTGCATACGTGCATGACTGGATGCAAATGGAAGAAATCTCAACGTCTGAGTGTTCCATTAGGTAGCAGCTTCGTAGGGCAAGGAAAGAGATCGGGTTTATGTCAGCAAATTGGTTGACACCAACTTTTGAAGAAAGAGTTTTTTTTGTTTTTTTTAACTGAGATTTTTGTCATGATCACGCTTGAGTTCCCAAAGTAACCTTGATGCTGCCACCACCATGTTTCATGGTGGGACTGTAGTGTCTATGATAAGAGTGTGAACGTATGTCCAACACTCAAAATCCATTGTTTTAATGAAGTTCAGTTCATTCAAAGATTGATCCTAGTCTAAATATAAGATGGTCTTGGTGGCAGAAACGTATCAATATTCTATAAAGGTTTAATTCATCTTCAACTGTATAGACTTAGCAGCTTCAGGTTTTTATTAATCTGAATATTTCAGAATTCTATTTTAGATCCAAAATTCACTTAAGGAATTTGACTTTGTAAGATGAATGCCTTCAAATTGGGCCTGTGTCTCTTTAAGGAACTCCTGCAACGCTGAATGGACAAAATTGTGACTTCCTGTATCGTTTGCACTCTTCCGAAACGCCTCTGCAAACCGACATCATGTGAAAATTTGGCTTACGTGTTCAACTTTACTTTTGCTTTCTTTGTGTAAGACATATGTATATTTTGAAAATGTAACGCTAAATAGTTGAACTAGGACTGTTTTATTTTGTAAATAAGAATGTCAAACTTTCCAAGTAAACAGTACTTTGTTGATTTTGCTACATTCTGGTGACATTCTGTGTGATAAAAAAAAAGAAGAAAAAAAAGAAAAAAAAAAGAAAAGAAATTTCCCCCTCTGCCTACTGAGTGTAAAGTAACCCCAGAGGGAGCCTTTATCCTCGCCACGTGTCTCATTTCTATGCATGCATCTCTCACTATAAAGTTCCCAAACTCACTCAATTAATTACGAAATGAAAGCGAGTTTAAACCGGGGAAAGAATTGATCTGCCGCACGTATTTTCACAAGAAAGTAAGTGAATGAACTGTGGCTCTCCCGCAGCAACAATAAAGCCAGAGATTTACTGTCCATATCCATCTCGCCACAAACCACCCAAACCGAAATTTACGATCGACAGAGTGTTTACAGCAACAGCTCCGGGCAGCACGTCGCGAAATGCGAGAGTGCAAAAAATTAATTTTGCCACGGTGAAGACTGTGCGAGTATCTCGCTGCGTGGCGGTTTGCTCCCATCATTCATCGCCAAGTCCCCGTCTGTCGCTGACGTGATCGGCGCAATACCCAGCCGTGACCGTCCAGGAGAGAGAAAACAAAAAAGTCCAGGTGCAAAGGTTACGCAATGACTCATTGTCTCATCCTATATTACTCTGGAGCAAATGATTAGCTCCATGTGACATTTGCAGTCGGTGGTCCTCTGCTGACCAGCTAAATCTATTAATGCCTCGCTTTTGAAGTGCTGTGAGAGGGAGTGCAGGGTTGCTCATCAGAGAGCCCCTTCATCCAGGCATTTTCATTAACTCAGTCCTTCATGGCTTAGCGAGAAGCCGCCAAGCGAGAAACGATTCGGTGCATGTTTTTGACGACTCGCCGGTCTATCAGCGGGAACGTTTTGAGATTTTGCACAGCAAGGTAACCCAGTATCGAGTCCGTCCCATCAAACGCTATCCGTTTTGTTTTCAGCTGATTTCGTGCTCAGACTTCGTCTGGTGCACTTTTATGTATAGCTGAGTCTTTTAATTTGAATGAAAAGAGGAAGTAGAGTTAGCATTTGGGTCGTCTGTGTCTATCAATAAAGATTTAAAAAAATTCCTTTGCTTTAAATTCATTTAAATTGCAGCGTTGTAATAGGGAATATAGGAAAGTGCTAAAAAGCATGCTAAGGTTAGTGAGATCTGTCTCCTAGCTTTCTGCTAGCGCCAAAATAAAAAAAATATTTTAATGCTTTTTTTAATGACTCTGGACTGAATTTAAAATATTTAAGTGCTTAAACAATAGCTACTAAGTTCCAATAACGTGGTAGTGCACATACCCTTAAACCTCTACATTACATGTTGAGCCTGTTTTAGGAAATCTTCCCCATAGACACATTGCAGCAAGACATCATGGCTGCAAGACATCGACCCCCGGGGATCGCAGCAGGCAAAAATCTGCTCATCAACGATGACTGCTATTGGTTTTAGCTGCCAAGCTGTCAACATTGTGCGCTAAATCTTAAATCTACACATATACAGAAGAAATGGACTGCAGTTATTTGACAACTAGATAACAAGGCCAGGACAAAACAGGTCGCTAAGCTAGCTTGACTTTGATGTGCTGTGGGATTCTGTGTGTTTTTTTGGCAACTTACGCACCAACTCTGACAGTAGAGCAGGTGTTCAAATTAGCTCATTAACCACCGCTGTAATATATTAGCCCTGCATCAATAGCTAATCTACCGCAAGAATTACTTATAAATATTTGCGTTATTAATTGTAAAATAAGCATCAAGCCGGAAAGCATAAAACTGTAATGGACTCAGTGTTCTGTGATTTGTGTGGGACACGTTTGCGTTTTTTTGGTGTTGAATCCTGATGCATTTTGTCATGTTGTTATCAGTTGCTACGGCAGCAAGTCTGAGTTGTAGCAGAGGGAGAAAAAAGAACACAAGTTGTTTTGAATTGTTATTCAATGGTTTTCCTGCGGGGTTTTTTTTGTTTTGTTTTGTTTTCCTCCTTTGAATGTGTGGTGCACAGCACTAGATAAATAATACCTACATCTCCAGGTTTATTTACTTTTTTGATTATTATTATTATTGTTCTACCACAACAGCGTGATTGTGGACGGCAAGTAAAAGAATTGTCATTTTGCCCTTCAGCGAGTGCATATCCAGAAACATGTGGACTAACCCACATGTTTTATTGGGTTTTTTTTTTTTTGCTTGTTTGTTTTTAGTTGAATGCATGGTTTGCAGAGACGTTACAAAAGATCAAAAGGATTTCAGTGCACAAAGGTATCAGTCAGGAGAAAAGTAAGCCTGAAAATGAGTTGACGCATGCACCCAAATCCCCAATGGCTTTCACCAGAGGGAATGGGCCTAACGAGACAAGAACAAAACCTGACAAAAAAAAAAGTTTGTGAGAATCACCAGAGCAGGTCAAATGTTGTGAAGGTGTAAGAAGCCGAATGACTCTGTAACAAACCGTTTTCTTTTTTCTTTTTTTTTGCTCTTCAACCCACCATCACGTCGCATCGTCACACGCCCAGTCGCTGTTGACGTTGGACGGGGAGGAAATTGCGCAATTTCTCCCCGAGGTTTAGACACCGCGGGGTGGAGGAGAGGTCGGATGTTTCTCAACACTGCTTCCTCGCGCTCGAGTCTGCAGTTATGTGGGATTTAGTGTAATTACAGGTACGCCGCATGGATTTGGATATGACGAACAACAACAGGAAGAGCCCAGACGAATGTTCCATCTTGTCGTTAACCACTTTTCACGTCCGCACAAAAGAAGTGGCACAACTTGCGAGGCTCACGCAGGCGTCGGGGTGGGGGGGGAGAGAAGCCTCCCGCTCGTGCGCCAATAACTCCGGGCCTCGTTCTGATGACTGTAATTATTTTTCGTCCTCTGGAATCGTGCATACCTCTCTCCCTTCTTTCCATCTGCCATCATACCTGTCGATTATAGGCCAGGGTTTCCCAGGTGACGCATTCATCGTGCGAGTATATGCAAACTTCGAAACGCATGCGTGCGGCATGCCTCGCAAGAGAACAATCTATTTAATCAATGCCTCTTACGGCGGTTCATTTTGGCGATCGGCGACGGCGACTGGTAAAAGCGTAAGCGATAAATCAGCGGAGTCTCGCTCACAGCTGGGGACAGCAGGCAGGATGGGAAAGAAGGAGGAAAGCAAGCCAGGCCGCAGCCACCTGACTGATGAATACAGTCATGCATGTGGACACCTGGCTGGCGCGAGGAGAATAACAGGGAGGGGATCTGGCACTTCATCAAGAAGACCCACTACTGGGAAATTGCTGCGCGAGAGCGATGAGGATGATGCGTTTATCTAGTTTCCTTTGTGATGCATAACCGGCTCCGCAAGGCCTCGGCCTTTTTTTGTTTGTTTGTTTTTTTCGGGGTTGGCTAACGCAAGCAGCGGCGCGCGGTCTCCAGAGTTCATTCCTCAACGCGACGAGCGCGTTTTCTCCAGACGTGCTAAAAGACTTTTTGGTAGGTGTTGTCAGACCAATTTTGAGTGGGCTCGAACGGCCCCGTCGAAATCTAAACGTGTGTGGGAAACGACGCGAGAGACGCTGCGAAGCGATGTGGTTTATTCTCTATAAAAAAAAAAACACTCGTGGAATCACTGCTCGCGGCACGTCAAAGACGGGTTTGTGCGCGTGAGTTAATTGGCAGCCAAAGAGCATAAGAGGGAATATTCAGTGAGCCCAGCAAACACAGACTCAGACCCAGGGCAACGCTAATTATTCCAGGCGGCCCGCCAAACTCACAACATAACAGCTTCCCAGCACAGTTGAAGGAGTGCGCTTCCACTAGTTTCTATTGGGTGTTTTTCTTTCTTTTTTTTTTTTTTTTTCAGTGAGGGTGGGGGGGTTAATTAGTTTCAAAGCCTGCACACATGAAACGCAGGTGTGCACATGAAAACTGAATGTGTAAACATGATATCAGTGCATAGAAAAAGTACCAGCGAGCTGAATAATGTCTCTGACTGTTTCTGCACCATGAGCACACCGAACGTCGTTTGGCTCATACGTTGTTGTTGTTGTTTTTTGTTGTTGTTTTTTTTCTTCTTCTCGGAAAGGTTGCTGAGTAAAGATAGATGTTTCAGAGCGACCTCATGGATTCACGTTTTCGATAACGCCTAATCTAATGCCGCCCTGGGCAACTGCCCATATCAAAAACCACCGCCGCTCTACACTAGCTGCTATCCACCACTGCCTCTGCGTCAAAACACTTTTCTGACACTTTAACACAGTGTTGTGTCCCAAACATGAATAAAAAAAACACATTCTGTCAGCTATTCCGCTGCAGTTTGTGTCAGTACTCTTCCGTTGCACAAACATTCACCACTTAAGCTAAAAATGACATAATAAGCCTCACGTAGTATGCCACCGAGCGGCTGGAACTGCATACACTCTTGAGACTTGTGGGGTTTTTATTACAGAAATATGTCAAAAAATGACATCCGTCACCTCAAGACTGCACTGTTTGGATAGGTGTTTGGCCCCAAGTAGTCAGTCCAATGCAAATATTAGACTGGACTGGCCCACATCTGTCTAAAGTAAACTTCTGTTACACAGCAAGTATAGGTATGTTCCTGTAGATTAATTGGTCAAGAAAATGGAGTGTAAGGTGTAGACAGAAGCACTGAATGACACGAGGATTTAGGATTTGATTTAGCCACACAGGCAGAATGCCAGGGTCCAGGACCGAGGAGTCATACTTGAGAAATAAAGGAGCAAATATGCCAGTTTGGGTGATTACAAAGTGAATAATAACAGGTCTGATTATTACTGATGGACAGCAGTAACGAGGAGCAGAAACACACATCAGAGGTCACGTATTACGTCAACTGTTGCACATCAACAGCCGCTTTTAACACAAGTCAGATGAGTCACGCTGAAGTTTGCTGACAAATGGATTTCTGGACTTAAGTTGTTTCGACTTTCATTAGCACCGTATTGGAACGGGTTCCAAAAAATCCATGGCAAAACATAGAGAACTACATTATATGACTGAAGAAAAGACCAGAAATGGACAAAAAAATAAATAAAAACACAACAAAAATGTGAGTCACATCTGTAAGCAAAAACTAGAACAATAACTCATGCTTCAAAATATCACAAGAGCGCACAAACATACTTACAATTCTTACAAATATCCTACTGCAAAGTTAATTGTTGAGCTATTGTTTGTGTCTAAAGTGAAGCTAAGTTAATACAAAAAAAAAGCAATACAAAGAAACACTTTTTTTTCTTCAGTCACTAAAGTTTCATCAAAATGAAGATTAATCCACTGTGGGTGAGATTCTCTTGACTTCTAAGGTCTTAGCAGCAACTCATTTTTCAAAGAAATTCACCATCTCCTGCAGCCCAATCAATAAAATCAGAAAAATCAGATCAATAATAAGAACAACTTGAGATGTAAAGTTCAGTACTCAACGTCGGTGTTCATTCACTTAAAATTCCTCACCCAGTGAATGAAGGAAGGAAGCTAAAATGGTAAAAAAAGAAAAAAAGAAAAAAAAATGGAATTTGCATAAAATATTTTGCACATAATATAACCCCTAAGTAGAAGAATTGGTTCCTTTTGATGGACAGACAAACCAAGGCAAATCTCCAGCATTTCAATTCTTTTCTTTTTTATTAAAAAAAAAAAAGGTCTCTGATCCTTAGTGACAGCAGCCATCCTATCTGGGCACCTAAAAGCCACTCTCTCGCTAAATTAGCATGATTGCTGAGAGGAAGTTTGGGTGAGCGGACAGCAGTGAGGAGAGAAACCATGAAAATGTCATTAATATGGAATTGGGGGGGGGGAGGAGGGCGGAAAGAAAAAAAATTGAAAACCTAGCGAGGTAAATAAGATTTGCCTCCATTTCTGCTGATGGCTGTCAGAACAGCGGCGCTTTAAGCTGCAGATATGGTTGCGGCTCAAGATATGGGATTCGCCGTGTGTGCCTGCGCATATTTGTGTGTTTGGGGCGTGATAATTATTGCGTGGGGAGGAAGGTGTGCCTGCATGTGGCGGCATGGGGTGTCTGAGTTAGAACTGAGGACGGCAGCATCCACCCGCCCGGCCTCCGTCTGACGCGCGGCGTCTTGCTAATAGAATGGCAGCGGAGCGTGCTTGACAAAGGGGGCGGTGGTTGGAAAGCCTTTGATCAGCAATCCCCTGTGACATCAATTAACCATTAATGTGCAGCGGCGGGGCTGGAAGATAGAGAGCCGTCTGGGGTCACCTCCATTCTACTGCCACGCAGCCTAATAATGACAGCTATTTAACCCAACTGGCCTCACTGTACATGCTGCGTGAGGGGGTTTTATGTGTGTTTTTGTCATAAAAAAGTCTGCGTGAACTGATTAAGTCCAGAGCAATGGCCTCTTTCAAGAGTCAGTCCCCACGACCATTAAAAAGCAACACAATGTCGACTTCATATAGAAAGTCATATTTTCGTCCGTTCTTTCTTTATGTCTTTGAGTCTTCTTACTAAAAGGGGCAGCGTTGTATAAACATGGACTTTTTAGGGTTTTACATCATGTTGTAATGTTATTCTCTCATCAAAAACGTACCTGGAGTGATACCTTGATTCTTCCATGCATGTTTGAGAAATCTTTAATCTCCCATGGCAACCATTGAGCTATATATAAAAAAAAAAAAAGCAAAAAAACGCCTGGGTGGACTTAGCTCCACCTTTGAGGACAAAGCCCATCCTTGGAGTGGCAGTTTTCAAACTTAATATGGGACGTATGGGTGGATTTAACATGGGTATATATAGGTGGATTTAACATGGGGACATGCCTTTTCTCTTCTGCCTTTCATCATCTGCATTCATTCTTCCCCACAGAGCCAAACATCTGCATGATGACAGGAACAGGACCTTGCATTAGCGCAGCCAGACATCCATGACATTTCCTGTGCCGCCCCTCGATGTCCACTGATCCATGTTCGCCCGCTGACCTTGTCATCCCGCCTCAGTTGGCCACGGTGGGCCTGCACAGCACACAGAGATAAAAACACAAATTTCAGATTTACAGACAGCGAACTTTTCTCTGACACGAGCTTCCATTTCCATTTCAGCTCAACGGAACGCGGGTGATTAAATGTTGCCTTCCTACTCACCGTCTTCCGTCTTCCAGCTTCCTCATTCGCTGTGCCACATCTGGCGCTGGTCAGACCTTCTCAAGCTGATGACCAATGGGCTCCCATAATAAGGATATATGACTCCCTGAGCCTGCAGGTAATTATTTAATCATTTCTTGGATGGCTTTAATTGAAATGAATTGATTAATGGTGCAGAGGATCAGTGCCCACAGAGAAGTCTAATTGAAACTTGGTCTTGGACGACTCACCTTGGATCTGTCACACTCTGGGCGCCTCATTCAGGAAACCGCTTGTGGGTTTCCTATAAATGGGTATAAAGAAAAACTCACATGATCCCGAGAAAAAAATGAATAAATAATTGCCTCGTTGGCATGAGTTTTTTTTTTTCCCCCTTTGGCCCGTAGGCCAATACTGGTAGCCAAATAAAAATAATAATAATTAAAAAAAAAACTCTGGCTGTTTCATATTTTGTTTCCGAAAGGCAGAAGAGAAAAATGTTAATCCAAATGTCAAATGTGTAACTTTTTTTGTGAGCATGTTGCAGGTCCTCTGAATTACTTAAGTGATTCGACCAAAGTGACCTTGAATGCGACGTGAACAATTGTACATGAGGGAGTTTTCACATATCATGCAGTAATATTTCATCAATTCCTTAGTATTGATCTATGAAAAACAAAAAAAAAGTACTAGTACCACTGACTTAACTTAAGACATTTTTCCCTATATCTTTCTGAAACGTTACATGTAAGTTAGAACATTTGAAATAAGACAAAACTAAGACATTTGCACTAAAAACTAGGCCAAGAATACATGGTGAGATTTTGTGTTTTTTGCAGCGAGAGTCCTATGCATCTACCTGCGCAATACAAATAAACTTAAAAGTAAGAACAGCGCACCACATCAGAACATTTCTCTCTTTCTTAAAGCCTGAACGCAACACAACAACACATGGGAAGGGATGGCAGTATTCGTGCTTCCAAGTTCGTGCCCTGTATCGGAGTGAAAAAAATAATTACGGTTCGAGGCCAGCGGGGAGTGATGGAGCAGCATATGTTAGCGATATCGCTGGAGTTTTTCCTTATGAGAGCTGCTGTCTTGCTCACTAAGATTAGTAAGGGCTCTAATCTATTGATCCCAGGGGAACATTTCTCCATAAGTCTCTCAATGGCTTCCTACTTAAACCCCCATCAAAGGCAGAGGCAATGCGCTTGGTGAGCTGTTTGTCAATACAGTTAATGTGATGCACTTCACAGCTCCCCTTTCAGGCGCCACTGGTGGCACAAATGAATAAATAAATATCAAGCCCGAGAGCCAAAAGGCAAAACAACAACAACAAAAAAAAAAAAAGCCCGCCAAACAAATAGAAAATAAATTCTTTCTTCTGAGGATAATAATAGGCAGCATTCAAGACAGCGTCAGGGAAATGTAAGACAAATCCCAGTTCTGAGCCTCAATTCTCTCCCTGTCATTTTCTGGAGCCCCTCCGCCCTTTTTCTCCTCCGCCGTAAACATATTACCCCCCCGCTCGCCGTTCAGACAGCCTCGTCTTTGTTGTCTGCCGTCTCTGTGTCTTCTGCTAATGGCATGGATAACCTGTCATGGCATTGTGCCTGAGTAAGGCTAACTGACAGTAAAAAGGATGAATGTCATGAATAAGCACTCTGCTGGACGTCTGCCGTGACCTTTGGCACAACAACAAAAAAAAACAAAAAAAAAACGACGCATCAGTTGGACAAGATCGCCAAACATGTTTACCGTGAACTTGATTATGTGATGACAGCAGTGACAATGAGGCAGAGTTGTGACTACATTAGGGTTTTATAATAAAAAAAAAAAAAATCGGAGCAAGAATATTGACTGTTGTGGGTCTGATGCTAAAAGGGAAAAAAGAAAAACTCCAGTCTGGTCGGCCACTTGACTTTCCATTGTCTCCGACTCCAAGGTGTGGCACCAGGCAATCCTTTTCTCTCTGAATTTGGTCCACTCAGATTCAGAAGTGTTCACTGTTCCAGAAGAAGTAATCCACTAATCAAATCCACAAATCTTTCCTATTGGTGTCAACGGATGAGACAAACTAGAGCATTCCCAATGTTTACCATAACTTTATCATGGCCGACCAAAAGTCCTTCTCCTCAGCCTCTCTGAATTTTAAAATTTCACTTCTGCAAACTACAGGAGCTGCAGCCTTCCTGATTTCCCGCTACCTGGTGTCTCAGAAAGCCTTTTCGGGCTGCAGAGAGCGACCCCATTGTGGCACGATGTGGATCTGTCCAGCTGTTCAACAGGTAAGAAGTATATTACGACGGATTTTAATTTTATCGAAATGACTGACGAGAAAAGTCTACCCGGCAGTGGCTCCGGGCCCTGCAGTGCACAAAGGTCCTCTGGAGTCCCCAGAAACTCCACAGGCCTGAAAGCATCTTTCTTCAGATCGATGGTATTCATTACCATACATGTCAAACCGACGGGTCGTCCGGTTTCTGCCACGACGAATCAATTACCTTCGTGACATATGGGAAGAACACTTTGAACATGACTTCAACCCCCCTTTTTTTTCAGAACATTGAAAAATATCCTAAAGCGGAGAAATCAAGAACGAGATCTCAAAAATAACTTGGGTTCAACAGATCCGTCCAGCAACACCTCCACTGGATGTACAAATGGGTTCTGATGTTTAAAATGATCACGCAGGCAGTGCCAAATATTCACAAAGCTGTTCAGAAATGCAGATACAATCACCTCCCAACATGTACCCCACAAATTTTAGTTCAGTTCTTCTACATCCTTGTAATCATTCATGCTTTAATATGAAAACATAAGACTAGGCCGTGCGCTGCCTGAGTTTCCCTTTTAATTTGAAATACCGTCTCCGATTTTTTGCAGATTGTCGGAAAGTTCAAATTCTACAACCAAGGAGGCTTTATCTCTGTCGTGAAGACTGCACCCAAACACTCTTTAAGGCATCCTTGGCAACGGAGCCA
This sequence comes from Poeciliopsis gracilis, assembly GCA_911649635.1. NCBI lineage: Eukaryota > Metazoa > Chordata > Actinopteri > Cyprinodontiformes > Poeciliidae > Poeciliopsis > Poeciliopsis gracilis. Next base: position 334,812 of record CAJVRI010001102.1, on the reverse strand, counting down.
CGGATGACATCACAGTGTAACAAATTAGCATAATGCTTGCTTAAGGGATAAACAAGGACGGGGGATTTTCCTCATGCATCACCACTTTTTTATCAGTCAGAGAAGAGGGATTTGTGGGAGAGAGAGGTAAAAAGAAGCAATGGGTCAAAACGGAGCGTTCTCGGCTAATGCCGATAAATGTTGTTCATGTATTTTTTTTTTTAAATATATATACTGTATAATCTCAGTTTATCTACTGAGAATATGATAGACTAGTGACCAGTCCAGTGTGTATCTTCTCATGCACGGCACAAGAGGGTATAGAAAACAGATTTAATTTGGGCAAGCATGCAAAATGCCTTGGTAATGTAACGTTCAATTGATTTTTGATTTTTTTTCTCTTCCATGCAAGCTTGTTCCATTAAGGGTCATGACAGGTTGTGAGCTTATCCAAACTGTAATTTGGAGGAGAATCAAATCACCAGTCCATCACAACAAAAATGTTACGTTTATGTTCTTATTTAACCCAACATGCAAGTTCTGGTATCCTCCGAGGCAAGCTAAGTACATGGAAAAAAGAGAGATTTAAACAACAACTCTATGTGATGGGGAAACCGGGCCAACCACTGTAAAAGTAACTATAAAGGAGAATAAATGTTTGTTTTTTCCTTTTTTTTTTTTGTAAATCCATACATTTTCTTGATTAGAAGTAATAACAATGGAGTGGGCCCAGCCGTATTATAATGGATGAGTTCTGTTAGCGGTACAGTGCACAGTTTTCTTTTCCTTGTCCCTATATCTTAATCAAATTTATTTCTACCATCCTTTTCTAATAATATAAACTTTTAAATACATCATACGCTATTCTACTTTTTTTTTTTTTGATGCACGGCCAAAATTCAGAAGTAAACTTGCTATGTCATTGATCACTGATTCACAATTTTTCAAAAGCATATCCGGTGTTGTTCTAGGTTTTATTTCCAGTAACTCTGGTTTTGCTTCCCTAAATTCTGTTCCTGTTGCATTAAAGAGGGCAGCGATCTGGCCTCTAAGCAAAAATTAAATGCGTTTATTATTATTATTATTATTATTATTATTATTGTTTACACAGATTTTTTTAATGTCTTGAGTCTCATCATGTACTCGTTACAAAAGGGAGGTAGTGTAAGTAATTGGGGAATTGGAGGCACAACTTTTGCAACCATGTTGGGATATATGTATCAAGTCAAAGTTTGGGAATTATAATCATGAGGGATTTTACAAAAAAAAGTATTAATATAGTGAAATATTTTTAGGGGGAGATCTGTGAGCTGCTAACTGTGTCCCACAATATTGATTACATCCCACAACTTACTAGCTTGAGGAATCAGATTTGGAATCATTTGAATTTGCCAAATTTATATGACTATCAGTCTCATGTGTTGTTGTGGAGGAACATTTATTTGGTTTATTAATTTTTCTTAATCACAAAAAATTTCAGTAGGCTGAGATCTTGGCTTTGACTGGGACGATAAATCACTTTTGACTGCTTCCTGTTCAGACATAGATATATTACTTTGGTGTATTCTGTCTAAACGAGTCTATGGTAAAACTTTACATCATGCTGTTTTTAAAGGAAAAAAAAAACTTTAAAAACATATCAAAACTATCTTCTAATGATCTTGACAACAAGCTAACTGATGGCTGTAGAGTTTTTTTTTTTTTTTCCAGTTTCTCTGAATTGCTCAGTCTGACCTTGGGCAGCAATTTACTGTGACCTCCACTCCAGCGTAGTTTGACAGCTGTGTTAAATTTTATTTCTACGTTATTTAACGAGGAAAGACCCCTTGCAGTTTAAAACGTTGTTTACAAGGACATACTGGTCAAAATGACAGCGGGTCAAGACAGCGCCAAGACACCACATTATGCGTAAAAGAAAATTCCTCCGACCGTGAAATACGGAGCTTCCTCACCGCAAATGAAAAACACGAAGGAATAAAGTTAAACGTTTTTGATTTAGAATGATGTACTTCAAATCGTTTGGAATGGGCTTTTATAGTTTGGTGTTGTGTGGTGTTGTGATCCCTGTGTGGCTGAGTTTATATTTGAATTTCGATCATTTACTTGCAAAAGAAAAAAAAAATACATTAATTAACAAACCAGTGATTTAATACATTTAAATAAATGACCGTCTACAGTACTGAGAGATGTCTTCTATTCATCTACATGCATACATGAGTTTACCTAGACACATATTCACATTACATACATGCATTATCACACAATTAATGTTACAATGCACTTTTATAATTTCACATTCTATGGTGTATAATGTGCATGAAATGTATTTGTCAATTTCACCTCCATTTATATGTACCTTTAGATTATTGTTGATCGGATTACTAAAAAATACCATAAATTTAGCCTTTTTTTTTTCCTCATTTAAGGATAGCTCATCGCTTTTTCTAGCCTCAGCTAGCTCTTTTTCCACTTTTTGTATTAGTTTGCTCATAATATTTCCAGAAAGAAAAGTTTCTATTATCAGCAGCCATTCAAATTCAAAAAAATATAATGAATATAGTATAAATCATTTAGGTCCGAGGACTGTGCCTTGAGGAACACCACATTTACTTGTGAGTTTCTGTTATTATTGCTGTCATGCTGTCATCCCCGTTCACTCCTTCTGATTAGTTGCAGCTGGTTGCTATTTTCTCTTTCAATTTTTTTTTTCAATGCACCAAGATTGCACCCGTTTACCTTTTCCAAGACTGTATTGTGGTAATAAAGCCTTTCCTTGTTCCCATGACGGCGAAAAGCTGTTCAGCAACATATCTCATTGCTCAGTTTGAACAGAGAAATCAGTCTGTGGTGTCAGAGGCGGCTCATCTCGCCATGTTGACAGAGAACAAGAGATGGAGGGGAGGAACGGGGGAGACAAGGCACACAGGAGAGAGTGAATTGCCTGACATGCCTGAATCAACTTGCGGAGGTTTGGACAATTTCAGGTGTTTGGTCAAGTGGAAAATTTAAAGAAAGAGAAACTTTCGGCTGCTGAGATTGCGGCGATCTGGTGTTTGCGGCGTGTTCGCTCCCTGTCAAGCTTTTTCATTATTTCTCGCGTGACACAGCATGAAGACGCCGCTCACTTCAGACGACGTTTGGCTGTGTCATTATGAGCCGACTGGTCTCAACAAATTGACCGACGCCTCGGAGTTAAAGGGGAAGTATCGTGTTTTCCAGCCACAGAGAGCCATTTTATGTCACAACCAAGCAATGGCATAAAAATGCTATACATAGAAAATATGACTTAAAATAAATCTGACTTCACAATTGAAGAAAACTGGGCTTCGTTTTAAAAATTTCTGCTCTTCCTGAAACTCCGCCTTCAGGAAGTCATCACAGCATGGTTCCTCTGTTTCCCCTTTGACAACATTTTTTGACAACACAGTTGATTTTACATGATACTGCCCCTTTAAGGAAAGATCGAAACATTCCGAGTTATTCCTGACAAACACCTGACAACTGACATGAACGCAAACAAAAAAATCTGTAACATCTGCTGCGAACATGGAGCAATAAAAACTTTATTATATTCGTCTTAAAGAGATACTTCTTCTGTCCTTTTTAATAGAAATACCAATGTCTATTTTGATGATGGCAATTCCTTGTGTTTTAGTGATTTATTGTGCTAATTTGCCAAACCTAATCAAAGTCCTTACATTCTCGAAGCCTCACCCGTTTAGTTCAGCCTCCAGGGCCAAAACATTCTGAGCTAAACACACATCCTGAGCGCCAACTGTGTTTCCCGTAATCTAAAAAAATAAAAAATAAAAAAAATGTATCCTGCATGAACTGAAGAGAACCTTAAAGAAGGGAAGAAAAAATATCAGAGAAACTCTCTGGCTACAAATCAAAAAGACTGGTTGCGTGACAAGAGAACCAATATGTCAACCCACGCATTCTGAATGTGGATCTTGGACGAGTCGTGTGTACAGATGGGACGTCCGACACAGATTTGCAAACCGATTTCCAAATGACTTCAGTCTCCGTCGACCGAGCGGGCGCGCTTGTGTTTGCGTGCGACCCGTTTGAGCTGCAGAGATACTTTGAAATCCGGTCGCTCTGATCGCTCGACGGGTTTCAGTCAATTGCCATCACCTTTTGATGTCATGCCTGGCCTGTTGGATACTTGCCCAAGGCGTCTTTGATTAAAGTTGTAATCAAACTGCTCAAATTCCATTTGTGGAACAAGCATGTTGAAACTCAATAAAAGGTTTCTGCAGAACATTTAGAGAAACCAGTATAAGCCAAGACGTACATACCCCATTCAATTAGCATCCACGCGATGCTATTTGGTCCAACTCGGAACCTATGAACAGTCATATTCAATAAATTTGAGCACAAGACTCGATAAGTCTCTTTTGTCATATTAAAAGTGCCAACCTATAATGAATTATGGGTAAATAATCAAAACCGTGTTCGAATGTCAGGGATATTTTAAATATAACAGTCAGGAAAAACAAATAAATAATAAATGTACTGAGAGCTTTTCTTGTCCCAAACACTGTTTCATTTTCGAAGCCACAGGTGTAAACATGTAAATAAGTTAGGCATCTCACGAAGAGCGTACCACCACAAACATACATCGTAAACAGCATTTCCGACATTTTCCCAGCATTTAACATGCCATGAAATATAAACAACGGCTATAAGGAGGAGCTTTGTCCTCGAAGGCGGGGCTAGGTCCACCCAGGCGCTTTGCACAGCTGAATGGTTGCCGTGGGAGATCAGAGGATTTCTCAAACATGCGTGAAAAATCAAGGCGACACTCCAGGTATGTTTTTGATGAGGGAATAACATTCGAACATAGTGTGAAGCTCAGGGTATTTCCTTCACAACACAGAAACGGCAGCCGCTCTAGCAGAGTGGCTCAAGGATGCACTTGAAAACTTGTCAAGGCAAAACTAAATAATAACCGACCGTCCGCCCGGCGCGCCGCCCTGACCTACATCGCCCTCTCAGTGCAAACGCAACAATGATTACATTGTGATAAGCATCCTGGTGGACACATTAGGCCGCGTTGTTATTTTAGCAGATAGAAGTTCACGGCCCATTTATCAGGACGCGCGGTGTCTCGAGGTTATCTGGCATGGGGAGGACGGCTCAATGGAGTCGGAGAACGGTATCTTTAATTGCTTTTGTTGTTCTTCGAAGTCGGATAATCTAAAGTGTGTTGGGCGCTGAGATTTGGCTTGCATTGTGAGGCCTGGGAATTGATTTTAAATTCTTTTTCCTCCTTCTCCTTTTTTTTCTTAGTGGTAATTTGCTTTAGGAGCATATAGGTGTCCGGAAGCTGTGCTGTAATTAATCTGGCCAATCAATGCGTAAGAGCCCTGCGTGTGTGTTTGAGACGCACCTGTTTTTTCGTTGTTGTTTCTTTTTCTTTTTTTCTGCATCTAGAACGGCGTGGGTTTATGTATATAAAGTAGGTAGTTGGTGTGTGGAGTGCAGGTGGAGGTAAACAGGACTTGGGAGAGTTTGTTAAAATTCAAATATGTGAAACTCATTTTGCAAAAAAAAAAAAAAAAGAAAGAAAGAAATAAAAGGGAATAAATCGCACACACTTTGAAAGCAATTTCAGAGGGAAAAAAGGAGATAACGGTATTTCTGATGAAAGTCGCCACGTGTCCAAAAAAAAAACAAAAAACATTTCCACGGCGACACGCTCGCGTCGCATAAATGAGTCAGGAGAAATTAGGAATCCAATTTGCATTGTTTGCCATGCCCTGAATAGATTACAGATGTATCAGCCAGCTGATGCTAATTCGTTTGGCGGCCCGCGTTGTCGGGATGAGGAAGGAGGCGAGCGAGGCGGCGGCACAGCCAGCGCTCTCCGCTGCTGTTTGCCATCAGCTTTATTTACCTTACAGCCAGTCCACAGGCTGCAGGAGGCATATGGCTTATGATAACAAGAGTCCATATCAGGCTCTCCCCTCCTGTTCATCTGTGAAGCACGACTATTCTAGACTCGCTTCACTTTGGGCGAGCAGTGGCAAAGCCGACGCCGTTTCATTTCAATTCTGAAGGTGATTTCTTCTTCTTCTTCCTCTCTTTTTCCCCTTCCTGCTCCGTGGAGAGGCTGGGAAGGCGGGAACGGCTGTGGATGAACTGTTTGTTGTGTTAATTTCACAGCCCAGCTGAAACCGATGCAGCAGTTTGATTGCTACTCCTCGCCGTGTAGCGAGAGAGAGAGAGAGGAAAGAATCACTGCAAACAGCAGGACGATTCGAGAAACACGTTTGTGTCTTGAACGAAACACAAGTATTCAGATGACAGACTTAAACAGAGTAGTTGTTACAAAGTTATCAAGGTTTTCCTGCAGTGTTTTAGAAGCTACATGTATCTGGATTTAGCTAGGTTTATCTAATGTAGCTGTATTTAGCTACATCTGCTAAATGCCGCTACATTCAGCTAAATGCTGCTACAATCAGCTAAATGTAGCTACATAAACCTTAACCGCATTTTGCTAACTATAGCGACATTTCGAAGACAAGATATTTAGATGGACTTAGCTACATGTAGACATATGTATGCAAATGTAGGTTTTTCTCAGCTACATTTGTTAAGTTCGGCTACATTTATCAAATGTAGCAAAGTAGCAAATGTAGCTGTTTTTATCTACTTTTAGCTAAATATATGTCAGCTACGTTTAGCAGAGACAACTGTATCTTACATTTAGCTTTAACTTTTCCATTTAATGCAACCGAAGCTCAGATTGAGCTTAAACCTAGGTATAGATTTAGCTTGCTGGTGGCGGCGGTGTCATGCTAGGGGCTACTTGCGATTTCAAGAAACCCAATGATCAAGTGGTAAAAACATACATTTGGCTACTATTATTATTAAATTAAACTTGCGAACATGTTCGTTTTCTATTCATTGTTAATCTACATGATTAAATGTTCAAATTAAACAGAATAATTCTTGATTTTAAATCCACGTTTTCACTCAAGTCTTGCAACGTATTTTGCTTAACAGCTCTTTTTTTTTTTTCTTTTAAGAAAATTGAACATTTCCTGTTTCTCACATACACACGGCGTGCCTTATCCAACAAACCCACTAAGGTTTTATTGCTTTCAAAGGTGCAAACCTGCAAACCATAAAAGCTGATCGCTAAATGGCAGGGTTTCAAGCAACTCTTCGAGAGCGGAGAAAACCCCACAGCATGATTGTTTCAAGGCCAAGAAATGCTCCCGCATCAGACAATGGGCCCTTTTCTCAGCGCCGGCGGCCCGGTTGGGGCGGGGCGGCGGAGGGGAGGGGAGGAAACCACAGAGGAGACGTTAAAACCTGCTGGAGCTCGGAGCGACTTGTTGCCTGCTTGCATGGAAACATCAGGGAAGCTTTGGATGAGCCGCAGGACAGAAGCCAAACTTACTCTGAGCAATTCTTCTCACTTTGGATCCTCGCTTATCGACTTTACGGGTTTCCCCTTTCGCATTTATTAGGAATTTAGCGTTCACTGGAGGATCCGCATGAGCCAGTTCATCTATCGTCGACATATCCAGTGTTTTATGTCGTAGATACATACAACCGAAGCTGTACTTTGACATGAAGCATGACTCTGCTGCATGATTTGGGGAATGAGGGCTGTCTGGGACGGACTTAGCACTTGGAATTGCATGGTAATTAGAAATGACAAAACCCCAGAACAAGTGTTGGCTCCACAAGCCTGTCTGAGCATGTGTCGCTCTGCTCAAGTGGGACTTCATCTCTTTTTTTGCCTTCTTCTTCTTCTTCTTCTTACTTTTGACTTCAGCAGCCAAGCACTTACACAATAGCTGGGGATTCAAGGGGAATCACATGCGAAAAGAAAGCATGCGAGAAATGCACAAATAGTTAATGGAATTAAAAAACTCGCCACAAACAAGCCGGTAGATTCCAGAATAAAACCCGAGTTATAGCCTTCTGGGCCCACATCAGAAACAAACAATGCACAGATACTAGAACGAGGCACTTTGAACCAGGAGTTTTATCATATCATATCATGAAGCGCCTCACTTTGGGCCAAAATGACTTGATAAGATTTTGCGTTTTCAGTTTCCAGTTCAAATATTGAAATATATATATATATATAAAAAACTAACTTTTCAGCAAGATATAGGAGCTTGTTATAGGTTAAGAATGTCTTAATATTGTTTTTTTTTAAAAGTACTAGTTCTGTTTTTCTCTCATATTATAAGTGAAATAATCTACAGGTGGAACTTGTACTTTTTCCATCAATATAAAGGAATTTTTAACTTCAGACAAACTCCTATATAAAAAACTTTCTCGCAGATTAGTTTTGTCTAATTCCAAAATTAGACAAATTTTTGAATATCTTCTAGTGCAAAGATATTGCAACAGATATTTGCACTAGAAACTAGACCAGAAATACTTGGTAAGATTTTATGTTTTAGCAAATGGCTGTAGCCGTTTCCACTGTTCCTGGGTTTCAAATCCAGCATTTTGAATATGAACTATCACCTGAATGGAACAAAAAAATATGAAGATGATGGTTCAAACATAGCCTTCACAAAGATGATAACAATTTCCAAGAACATAAAACACAACAGGACTTAAAGAATTTCAGATTTAGTATTTTAGAAACAAACATTTGTCAGGAAGGGCACAATTTTAGGAAATCCATTTCAAGCCGAAGAAATTAGCCAAAAAGATGTTATTTTTCTTCAACTAAACATGTTTGAGAAAATAACATTTCAACACTTTCAAAAATGTTACCTATTCTGTCAATTCTATAAAAAATTTCCACAAAAAAAAACAACAAAAAAAAACATAATCAAACAAAAACAACAGATGATAGAATTTCTGAAGCAGAACAACAAACAGGAGGGAAATATTTAGTCAAAGATTGGCTAACCTATTGGTTAACCTACTCCCACCTCTTCTGGACATTAGCTACCAAAACATTTAGAGGAATTAAAAAAAACGTTAACGGAATTCCGACTCCTTACTTATCGAACCATATTATTATTCCTTTCTTCTTTCCTCTCCATCATCTGTTTTTTTTTGTTGTTGTTGTTGTTGCGGCTGCGAAAAAGAAATCAGTCTGCTGTTAATCTCTGAGCCATATGGGTCGACTGATAGATGCTGCGATGCTAAGTAGCTCTCTCAAACCATGTTGGCACGAAATAATTATAATTTATGAAGGCAGACCTTCCGATTCATCACGGACCATGCCTACTCAGGCAGCCACAACACATCATTATGAGGTATCGCCTTCCCCTCTCATTGGCCTCCTAATCCAATAGAGCAGCAGTGTCAGCCAAACCTTCCCTACACATGCTATTGTCTTTGGTAATGGCTCTGATCTGCCCACTGCTGCCTTTCGGGATGTACTGATTAAAAACTATTGCGAAATAAACACGATCCTGAAGACAGGAAAAAAAAAAAAAAAGCATCGCAGCAGGACGAGATTCAGAGGAGTGACTGCTGTTGACGTGAGGCGATGTTGCCCAGGGAAACACGGGGTGGCAACAGGCGCTCCGGAAAATAAAAGTTTTCTGAACTGTTTGCTGAATGACTTCTCTGTTCCTTCTTGCTATTTCCAGTCGATAATGGCTTGTGTACAGCACTTGAACAGCGAGAACACATGATCTGCTGATTTCTCGGTCGTATTGAAACATTTTTTTCCTCTTCAGGTGAGTCACGGGTCAACAGGAAGTAGTTGGAGGTAGGCGGCGTGTTTTTGTTCACGTGGACAACATGCGGTTGATAAAAAAACAGTCGTGTCGGAACGTTTTCAATCCAGATCTCTTCTTCAAAATTTCGCAGAAGTGAATGCGTGCATACCTGGTTTTGACGTCCGTCATGGCGGAGTGGGTGGCTTTCTGAAGAGCGTGACACAACCTGTAAATGCTTCTTTACTTGAACAAAACAATGAATCTGAACAGCACTCAGCGTGGACACAATGGTTTCAATGGAAACCGTATATTTAAAAGTCACTAAATTAGATGAACCATAATCCAGCCACGGCTTTGTCCATTTTAACAAAGCGTAACAACCGTCTGTCTACCTCATTACAAGGAGAAACTAATTTCAGCACCAACAAAGAAAGGGACCTTCAATTTTTATTTTTTTTTTTTTTCTCCCCTCATCTTTGTTTTTCTCAGCATTTACTCAACAATTATCCCTGAAATTACAGCATGTTAAGTGAGCTTTAATCATTTCATGGAGCATTTAAAGAGCCGGCAGTTTGATAGCGAACATCTGCGAAAGAGCTCATGGAAAACGGTCCGCTTGGAGATTTGCGTAGGAGGAGGAGTTGGTGGGGGGGGTGGGGGGGGATGGGGCCGAGAAAATAAGAACATTGTTTTGTAATCGATAAAGTTCGTTGTGCTCCACAAAAATGCAAGAACTGTTGGAAACTTCACAAAGGAAGTCAGAACAAGGGCGCCAGTAGGGGAAAATAACTTTTCTGATTTAAAAGCAGTCATTTTGTTTTTCTTCTTCCTGCTTTATGGGACTGAATTGCGATCTGGAAAAGCTTTAAAGGGGCAGCATTACGTGAAATCGACTTGTTTGAACTTTACATCATGTTGACATTTTATTCCCTCATCAAAGACGTACCTGGGATGTTGCTTTGTTTTCGTGCTCGGAGCTGAGCTTTCAAAGCTTCCACTTCACAGAGCGCCGCAGCTCCATGACGCCCCAACTCTGCTCCTTCAGACTAGCCAGCAGCAATTAGCAAACGCCTGCAAAGCTTGTTACAGGAGCTACTTGTCATTAAAAGTTCGGTAAAAATGGAGTCATGTTGTCATGACTTCCTGAAGGCTGAGTTTCAGAGCGACTTATATAGCATTTTTATAATAACTGAAAGTAACATTGTTACTTGGTTGTGCTACAAAATGGCATTATATGCCTGGAAAATATACTCTGCTCACAAAATTATAGGGAACACTAGTTCTCAATTGATTAAATATTCTCATTATAAATATTATTATTAACACAATAGAATTGCTTTAGAAGAAAAATAACAGAACAATTATCAACGTTAATCATTTTTTTGAGCAGTGTATAATTGTTACCTTACCCCCCTGTAAGGTAACAACATTTCTTTGGGTAAAATACTGTAAAAACACACAATGTAAAAAAAAAAAAAAATGAAATAAAATAAAAACAAATTTATACGAAATACTGAAAAAAAGATCTCTCTTCAGCTTGATTGGAGTATTTTCCCCTGCGTTCCTCTCCACTGAACTTGAAGGACTACTTTTAAACTCCATTTACAATTCTACTTTATTAATCTCCAAAAAAGAAAAAAAAAAACAAAAAAAACAAACACGACCTGCGTCAGACTCCTTTGTGACCCCCAAAGCAGTTGCGAGCCATTTTAGGAATCCGGATCGGCCGGATATAGCGGGACAAGCAGAGGACGTGTCAGCACGTCGTGTTCAGGAGTGACGGCGGGATGCCGCCGAGTGTCGCGCCTGAATAGTGCAGGCGCTCCGAAGTGTTGGAGGACACGGCCTGCGCTCGCCTGGCGCTCCAGCCGGCTTCAAAGCGAGCGGCCAGACAGAAATAACGCCACTTGGCAGGAGATGGATGTCATGTACCAACCTGCTAACCTCTTAACCCAGCGGAGGCTGCTGCCCGGGAAGTGAGCGGACTGATTCACGACTCCACCTGTTTCTGACCTCCGCTTTCAGGCGCCTGCACAACTTACAGCTAAATTGTGTGGAGCCGAGATACAGTATTAGTGGAGCGTTCTTGAATATTTTCTGAAATTGTCTCTGCTGTTGTTAGAACAATACTTTGGGGAAATAAGTGGAAAATGAAGTTGTGGGAGGATAAAATGTATGCGGCTAACACATCACGCTGCGATGTGTCATGGGTTTTCTTTTCTTTTTTTTTAGTCAGCTCACTTGTTTGCTTTGTTGAAACAAGCTATAACTTGGTATTACTGAGTTCTGTAGGCTTTTATAAGGACTGAATTGATTGACTCAGATTGACAAAAATCTCTATGTGAACACTGACGTCTACCAATCTACTTTGTTGAGAAGAACTGGTTTTCTTTCATGTTTTCCTTGTTTATAGTCGCAGAAATTCAGCGTGTGTATCTGAGTGACGGGAATCGTTCATTTCAGTTTTGTTGTCCAATCAACAGCTGGGTTTGCTACTTAGCCTGTGCTCGGCAAACAGTTTAAAACAATGGTTGCTCCTTTTCCTGACATGTAACATTGTTTAATGTTGATGAAATAAATTTGAATTGGGGCCGAACTGTCTACATGACATCGACTTATTATCTCAACATTCAGCTGGGTGAAATGTGGGCGTGGAAAAGACGACCAGACACATCAATATAATGAAAAAAACCTCCCCCCCCCAAAAAAAACACCGGGTCGAGGCCATTAGAGCATGTCCAATTCCAGGCCCTCTCTACCTACTTTCACATTGAAATGAGTTTTTTTTATTTTATTTTATTTTTTTTTTTAGGGGGGAGGACTGGGTTCTGGGTCTGGGAGGGGCGGGGCGGGGTGGCTGTCACAGACTCGGTTTGCAAAAAGGGCAAATGCATCAGTTTGATTGAAGACCTGCTAAAGACGGAGAAGGCTTCAGCATTCAGCGTGCGCGCCTCTTTCATGCATCGATAGCTCCTCTATCGCCATTTTTAGCCCTGATTGCGTGTTCCCCCCAGAACAAAAAAAAAGAAAAGAAAAGGGAGATGAACCTCACACATTCCGTAATCGAACCCCGCCCTCTATTTTTACTTGAACGTTGACGTGTTTGAGGTTCATCTTTTTGAAGGACGTAGGGTCAACAGAGATGAACCGAGAACCGCTTCACCCATCCTGCTTGAAACGGGGCCTCTTCCTTTAGTGTGTGTGTGAGTGTGAGTGGGGTGGAGGTGGGTGGGAAAGGGGGCATATTTCCATGTTAGGGAGCATCTGTCTCAACAGAGCGTTTATGGAGGTTGCACAGATGTTCCGAGGGTTCCTGAGATTCTTTATGATTTACGCCTCTCCCCTCGCTTAACCCACCTTCTTTTTAAAAGCTATTTATTGTACTTTACCATAGCAACGGTGCGCTGGAGCGTTTCAAAGGGAATGCAGTATTTACTGAGCTTCTCTCTACTAGTAAACCCTCAGTTTAAAGGGGCAGTGCTATGTGTTTTCCAGGCATGTAGGGTCATTTCATAGCACAATCAAGTATCTATGTTAACTCCAGTTGTTATATATAACAAATATGACTTAAAAAGATGTGATTTCCTAATTTAGCACCTTGAAATGGGGGCTCTGTCTCATTAAAAACTCCTGCTCTTTCTGAAACGCCGCCTCCAGGAAGTCATCACAGCATCACACCTCTGTTAACCTTTCAGCAACATTTTTACCAGCGTTGCACTGAGAAGTAGTTTGCATCACGAGCTCAGTAGATGTGCAGTTCCACCAGGTGTTTGCTAATTGCTGCCAGCTAGTCTCAAGGAGCCGAGTGGGGGGAGGCGTGAAGTTTGGAAGCTACTGCTCGGAGGAGGAGCTTCATCCTTGAAGGCGGAGCTAGGTCCACCCAGGTGTTTTGCCCACCTGAATGGTTGCCACAGGAAAGGAAGGATTTCTTAAACATGCATGAAAGAATCAAGGTGGCGCTCCAGCTGTGTTTTTGCATCATTTGTATCATTATAACATGATCCAAATCTTAAAAAAAAAGCCAATTTTACATGATACTGACCCTTTAAGCAGCAGTGACAAATGGCGGCGCTCATGTTTGGGAAATACATGTTTAGTGCAGTTGCGATGTTTAGTCCCAAAAGCTTATCTCATCTGTTGGAGGCTAATAGAAATTAGTTACCTTGTGGGACCCTTCATGGTTCATTACTGGTAGACCTAATAACAAATGATGGCCTTTCAAAAGGGAACAACTCACAATCCAGATGCAACACTGCTCCCTCTTTTCCTCCACGAGTGCTCCATTATTATTTCCCGTTCGCCATCCCCTGCCATCTACTTCTATGTATTTTTCCAGGGTCGCAATAATGGGGATTTGTTGTTATGGCGGCAGCGGTTTGCTCACCCCTCATCTTCATCATCAGACGTTGGATGAGGACCAACTAATAGGACAGATGTTTAGAGGGAAAATCAATAGAGCTTAGTTATCAGGAGGTAGAAGGACAAAAAGACTCTCGATGCTTGAAATAGCATAAGTGCAGGTAGCTAGGCAACTCTTGTGCTTATTATTAGTGTTATTAGTTGCTCAAAGCAGGAGTATTTTTTTTTTTTTCTTAAAAGGAAAAATGTTGTTTTTGTTGGACGTTGTTTCTCACAACCATCGCGGAACATGTGAAGCGACGTGCGCTTTTGCGAAATTTATTAAAAAAAAAAAGAGGAATAGTGAAAAAGCGGCACAACGCTGTTAATTGTTTATTGTTTGCTACTGGTGAGAGCTGAACAACCTGCGTTGCCTTTTAAATGCAAGACACAAAGACCGAACCTTTTTTCCCTCTAAAGACAACCCAACATATTTACACTGATTGAATATGTTTTGGATATAAATTTGGGGGGTGAAAAAAGCAACATTGATCCTTATGTAAAACCTCGAAAGCTGCTCAATTTCGATCGATACCCTGTAATTACATGTGCCGATGTTTTGTTTCTATTAAATCTTTTTCCGGCAATGATAGATCAAATGATGGATTGCTATCTTTTTACAAAGCAGATTTTATTCAGCAAATATCATTAACGCGTTTGTGTGAAACGGCTGCAGTGATAAATTAGTTTTTCTTAAGTGCATGTTATTCAAATGAGTGTAGAATAATCTAAACAATCAGCAGAGTCTGCACATTATTCATCATAATGAACAGAATATATTTTTATTATCGTCCATACATCTTAATAAATTGAAAAATCATTATGGTATTTACATATAATTGTGATTATTTGTTAATACGTTTCAACCCCACTGTTTAGGAGGCGTATACTATCAGCCAGGGCTGAAAGGATTTTTCCACATCTGATCCTAAACGTTGATTTGATTACGATTGTTGCTGGTGTTAAAAGTCTCTCTGGAAAAGTTGTGATATGAGAACATAAAAGTTTATTAAGCCTTTTAAACTTTTGAAATTTGTTTTTTGAACTCCAGACTGTCTGTAAATCAAACCGTTAGACACACGCAAGAAAGTAAACCATCCAGCCGACGATGGTTACCACCGGTGTTATCTGTCACGTTGTCAACATAACGCGCTAAATCTTACACGTACGTGTGATGTGTAAGAGAAAAAGTGCTAACTGTTCTAAGACAACTGGGTTGGTAGAGATCACATTTCACAGCTCAGTGAAAAGTTTTCATTGAAATTTTAAGAATAGCGAGGAGGACGGGAGTAGGTCAGTTAAGCTAGCATGACTTTGACAATCTGACGTGTAGATGCGCAGCGGAATTCCAAATCCCAATTTGCTGACAGGTCATCAGTAGAGAAGGTGTTATAATTAGCTAATCTACCACTGCTGTGTGCAGACGATCACTTATTAATAATCCTAAAACATAAAACTGAAACCGACTGAATGTTCTGTTCTTCGTGTGGGATGTGTTTGCATGTTTTTTTGGTGTTGAATCCTGATACAGTCGTTGAGATGTTGTCAGTCAGGTGCCCACGGCAATTACGAGGTGTGTGCCAAAACACAGAGCGAGAAAAAATAAGAATATGAATATGGTTTTGACTTGTGTTGTGTAAACGGGATATAAATCAGGTGCTAACTTCAGGGTCATGTTTTCCATCTGAATCGATGAATTTACCAGATAGTTGGTGGTCGGACAGTATTTCCTCCGAAAATAGGCCAAGGGGAACAGCTGCCAGCTCGAAAATAAATCACTAATTGTCCCGAAAAAGCTCGTTAACATCTACTTATTCAGGTCGGCTATTTTTATTTTGCATTCTGTTGATGCCGGAGCAGTTAAAAATATACTATTGTAACTGATATTTCATGTTAATTAGCGAAGCGTGAACAAAGCATGAATTTCCCATTCAAATTTACTGGAGTAACTTTTTGAGAGAAATGCATTTTGGTAGTTCTACCATGCTGTTCTTTTCAATTTTATTTCTGATATTTTTAGACGTTGTTTCAATATTTCTATGTCGTTCTTCGATCATGAAATATTTCCTAGAAAGAAAGTAAATCTGACGATCTCAAAAGCATGTTAACAATCCATAATGACAGCAATATTAAAACTAAAGGTTTTATCAACACATAAATGTTAATCTCCACTTGACCTGGAGAAAATATTTACCATGCGCATCCACACATGGAGGCCTTACACATTTACACACATTTGAGAAAAACCAACAATGCCTGACGTTTCGATTTTTATGGTAAAAGCAGAATTAATTTTAAATGGATGAAACTTTAACGTCCATATCCTTTATGACTGATCAGCCAGTTGGCCTGACAGAACCACTCGCCACACAAACTCCATGGCGACAGACCAGCCTGCTTTTCATTTTATTCACATCTTTTGAATAACACAGCGCGATTTCTGACTCTTTATTTCCCCCGGGCGAAAAAGAAAAAAAAAAGTGCGGACCCCTCGCTGAGTTCCAAAAGAATGACTATTACTCTTTCCACAGTGGGAGGCGGCTTTTCAACGGGTCTTAAATGAACACGAATGACGTCCTTTTCCTGAAATGTTCTTCCCTGAACTCAGTGATTGGAGTTAGCGCGTTTGAGGCCTCGGGGAGGCTGGATAAAGTAGCGGCCATGGCGCATTCAAGTGCTCCTTTTTATTAGAAGCCTACAGGCAAATTACTACTTCACCAAACGCCCATGATCAAATGTTTTTGCTGTGGCGATGTGGTCTGATCATTTAAGTCCCACTGAGGAATTCCTGTCCAGCAGACATGACCGAACTGAGAAAAGTCAAGCAAATAATTCTTTAGATCTGATGCGACTTATTGATATCGACTGATTCGCTTGTATACGCAGAAAGCTTCACAAAAGCTTCCTTTTCTTTCTTCTTTAAGAGGTCATTGAAGTTACTCTCCGTTCTCAGCGTCCTCCCCCCTACGAAGCCTTTGATATCAGTTTGAGCTCGCAATATCTCGCTAGCACAGTCGGTCATTAGCATTTTGTGTTCAGAGAGCTTGTCAGTGTCTATTAGCGTTACGGTGGAAGACCTGAGACCACTGGGGGGAAGGTACCTGGTGTCTGGTGTCAGTCCAATCAACTCCTCCACTATTCACTTCCATTCCTAATAAATGGAGACAACCAGAGCTTCCAGTACTCACGGGTGCATGGCAAGGTCAACATGCAGACGGCTACTTCCATTTACAGACTGGTGCAAATGGTTTATGAGCAACTGGGTGGGGGTCTAACAGCCTCCACTTCACCTATTAACACCTGGATGTGCAGGGTCACGGGGCAGAGGCATGATAAGATTGGTTTCGTAATGCGTTGTTCAAACACTCCAGTCCAAAGGGTTGCCTTTTGCTGCTGGCGCTGACATTGAGTCCCAGAAGAGGAATGCACTTAGTCCTTGGAATTTGAATGCAGGAGAGTGAATGTGAGATATTTGTAAACGTGACTTTTTAGTCGGTTTTAGCAGCGCATCACTTGGATGGTTTGTTCATCTTGGTTGTTATTTATTTGTAAACATGTCCATATTTATGAACGTCAACGCAAAACTTTGTCTACTTGAAAGACGCCATCATGGATTATTTACGAAAGGTTCCTAAGAACACTCAAAAATGTAAAAAAAGAAAAAAAAAAAAAAAGGAAATCCATAAAATTTTTCATTTACCTACATTTATTTTATAGGTCACCCTTAATGTTTCCTACTATTTTTGAAAGCAGTCATTTCTAATATGTTTTTTTTTTCTTGCCCCAAAATGAGTCAAAACTGCAGTATGTAACTTTTACTTCATGTTTTTTTTACATGTGTCGCCATGTCATGACAATTTGCTATGAGACACATAATGTGTGAAAAGATCAATTTCCTGCACCTCGACGAGCTATTATTGCTGTTTGAAGAAATGCTCAAAAGGCAACCGAGAACAACCAATCAGGGCCAGGAGGAGGGTCTTAGCGCTGTCGATCAACTCATGTCCGTGTTCCTAAATGTGCTGATGATGGAAAAACAACTTAACTGAATAAGTTGCTAAGACAAAATGCTTATTGAATGCTAAGGCTAATACTATGCTAATTTGCCTTAGCATTCATGGTAGGCTACATTGTTGTTAACCACCTGTTACGTAGCAGAGCGCAAGTAGAATAAACTTTGAAAACTGCTTTTTGTCTTTAATCCAGGTTTTCTTTTTTGGTACTAAAACATGTTTAATATCAGAAAAGACATTTTCATGGCACAGCAAGTACTCAACACAGACTTTAGTATTCTTTGTCTATTTTAACCTAAGCAGCAATACTGTAATAATAACCGAATGCTGGCGCAGGTAGTAGCTCTGCTGCCTTGAAGCAAGAAGCATGTTGTCCCCATGCATGTGTGGGGTTCTCTCCAAATCCTTTGGCTTCCTCCCACAAACCAAAAGCAGGTATGAATGTGCTC
The DNA here is from genome assembly GCA_911649635.1 of Poeciliopsis gracilis. Lineage (NCBI taxonomy): Eukaryota > Metazoa > Chordata > Actinopteri > Cyprinodontiformes > Poeciliidae > Poeciliopsis > Poeciliopsis gracilis. The sequence continues at coordinate 316,314 of CAJVRI010001102.1, read as the reverse complement.
TGGCATGTTTGCTCTTTGTGTCTTACTGCGGCCATGTGATGGACTGGCAATGTCTCCCAGGTATGCCTCAGCTCTTGTAAAATGACTGGGCCCCATATGGAAAACAGATGGATGGACGGTGCTGCGATGCGATCAGTTTTTGGTTTGTGACATTCAGGTGCTTGTACGTACCATGTATTTATAAGGAGATTTTCCGAGTAGTCAGAGTACACCGCTGCGTTGTAAGTGTGAATCATTCGCGCACCATTCCTCCTCTCTCATGTCAGTCGGCACTTTTTGGTTGGCAAGGTTTCAAACTGTCATCTTCCAGGGAGAGGTGCTGAAAGGAAAGTGAAGCGGTGGCGCGTTTGGCTTGTGTTTCCCCGGCACAAGGAGCTCAATGATTCGCGGTACGCCATGTGAAACCGGAAAGCACAATGCCCTAAGGCGAGAGCATTATCGTCTACTCCGAGTTGTTTTCTGTAAAGACAGAAATTGCGGCGCGCAGAGTGTGGCCTTTTGCCTCAGCGTGCCCCTCGTCTTGTTATTCCTCAGCTGCATATGGAAACTTGATGGGAAAACTGTACAATGGCACATTTGGAACATATCATTTCAGCAAAAAAAAAAAAAAAAAAACAAGAAATAAAAATATTTGCTCCACAATGCAAACAGCATTGTGTGACTTGACAAAAGATGAAAGGCGTTTCGTTCAGCTCAGCGGAGGCACACGAGGCATCAATGGCTCGGTTTCATAGGCGCCGCTTTAATTCTCCTCTGCTTAGACACCTCGAGTCACTCATGCAAATTGCCTTGGTTTTGTTTTCACACAGAGTGGATGGACTCGTCTGTTTACCTGTGGGTTTATTTGTCAAAATGATGATATGTTCTTCAAAGGGAGTCAAATGGAAGGCTTTGTAAATGATTGCAGGCTTAGTTAAAGTGAAATAGGTTTTCTTGGCCAGCCAGTGGGATTGCTTTGATGGCTGACAGGCCTGACACGTTTTCGTGCTACGTGGCATTGTATCTAGGTCACTGAGGAGTGAGCGCATCGTCTATTTTAAAAAAATGTGTTCTGCATTTGGAGGTGACAGTCTTGATCGCTTTCCAGAGCAGACTTATGATAATACTACCGTAGCTATGTAATTAAAGATTACGGGGACGTATGCTTCAAAAATGTGCAAGATTAGCTTGTCCTCGATACTGAAGCTAACACCTAGCACTTAGCCAGACCACCCAGTTGCTCGTACCCAAAATGGTTTGAGCAAACGGTATTTTTATGAAGTTTGAAGCCATCATCACAGTGACATTAGATAATTATTTACATGTAAAATAAAGCTAATGGTAGTTATGGCCAGCAATACTGTTCCCTTTAAAGCACATACTGAGAACAGAACGTATTAACCCATTTTTTCCATTCGAGTAGCTATTTGATGGAAAAGTAATACTATTTTTGAAAAACGTAGTTTTTTTTTTTTGTTTTTTTTTGAGAAATTAGGTGGATTTTCAGCCTTATCAAAATATATTCATTTTGGCAAAAATGAACTGGAAACACTTTTTTCCATCACGAGTCAAGTGATCAAAAGCCAGATGTTACCACTGGTAGAAATGACAAAGAAGACGACAGGAAACGGTAGGAGGACGATGGGGTGTTTTTTGTTTTTTCAGCTATCACAGGATGGTACAGCATGTCAGTCGGAACGTGTTGTATTCATATTTCTTCTGTAAAATCGGCCACTACAATTTTACCCAAACTGCCAGACGCATAGCCCCAGCCAAGTAGACGCATGCATGGTTTCTGTTGAGTATTTAAAGTAAACGTTACAATTTCAAAATTGAAATTGTCAACACTAGCAGAACAATGACAAAGATTTGTGCACATTTGTAATGGAAGCTAGTCATACTTAGCCGCCTTCATTTTAGCTCAGTCTATGCTGCGATGCTGCATTGAAAGTGAACGGCTGCAGGGAAATCATTAATTGCTTATAAACTGTTTTGAGGACGCGTTGCAAATCTGGGGCTTCGTGCCCCACAACGCCGCCTGTCAGCAGAACGCTTTGATATGGACCTCGTCTCTGGTGTCGGACGAGTTATTCTAATTCAAAACTTTGTTACTTGTGTGGATTTGGAATTCATGTGCAATCTGTGCACATAAAGACAACGGGGGCAGGCTGGGGGGGCGGGGTTTTTTGGGAGGTACACCGGCGAATGAGAACAAGCGAGACAGAGAGAGAGAGAGAGAGATAAAGACCGAGGGACACAGAGATGATAAACACGCGGGGTGTCCGTGCGGTGACTGGGAGATGACCGTGGGAATGGCAGCTGTGGTGGCAGAATAAATTAGAATGCTGATTTCTGGTTAATAAATAACTTTGTGAACTGGAGCACCTGGCCCGGTCCCCAGCGCGGCCCGTCATCATGGCGAGCGCCTGCTGATTATTCACTAGCCCGTCCTGTCAAATGAAAAGGTTTCCCTGCTAACTGCACTCTGCCTGCTTACTGATCCGCTGAGGGGTGGAAGACAACACAATTCCTTCGGTGGTGAGAATCTTTTAGTAGAAGACCATCAATGGAAGAAAAAAAAAAAAGTCACTTTTTAGATTCTAAACTAGTTATAAAAAACATTACAATCAATAATATTGAACACAAACAAAAATTCACGTGTTTGTGTTCTATCGTTACACACATCGAAGTTGAGCAAAATCTGAAGACATTTCAAGGGCATTAGCGTGTGACCATTCATCGCTCTTTGTTTCCTGAATCAGGTTGTTTTCTCACTTCTGCGAATTATTTCCGTGTTTCTTCCTCCTGGTGGTGGTGTTCCCACCAACACGTGTTGCTTCGGCCAGACCGCCACGCTGCCTCCCTGGGCGAAGCGTGCACCTGCTGGGAAAGGACGACGACCCGAAAGCCTCCCTTTCATTAAGCTCATTTCCTGTAGCAACGGGGCGCTTTAATGAGAAATTCTAATTAATATCCCAATTCAATTTTTACAATTGCTCGCGCCAAGTGATTTTTTTTGTGCCGCGCAAGATTCTTAATAGTCCCTCAGTGAAAGACAAGACGACGAGTTCTTCTTGGTCAGCCTCTTCCTTAGCAATGGTTTTTGTCTAGGAACTGTGCCAGGCGAACCATTTTTGTTTCTCCCTTTTATTTTCTTTCCCACGGCCACTAAATCAAGCGAGGGCCCATGTGGGACGCTGCTATCTGCTGTTAGCGTGAGAGAATGCTGAGCTATGACATTTTTCATTCCTGATCTTTTATTGTTTGCAATCGTCTGGACGCTTTGAGGCTCACAGCATGATTCCTCTGTAAGGTGCTGTCAGATCTCCATTTACGACTCTAGGTAAACTGTATTGTATCACGACGCTGGAAAGATCACTGTGCTGCAAAAAAAAAAAAATAAAAAATCCAGTAGTTACAAAGCAATTTGATTTAATAGACTGTTAAGCTCAATTCTGGCTTTGTAGGCTAAATCCTTTAGATAAATAATAAAGGACATAGCAGGGATAAATCACACATAATACAGTAAACAAATAGCTACACTAGTCTAAGACATGTTTAGTGATTGCAGTGTGCAGTCTGGTGAGACGTTAGAAAGAAACATGAACCCCGTGAAGAGATGCAACTTATTATTCTTCCAGTCAGCTGTGTCTAAAATATGGAGTAAGTCCAGATATAATGGAGAGGCTCCTAGAAAGAAAAACTATCAAGCAGACGTCGAGGTGCTTTTATGGAAAACTTGGACCAGAGTGAGTTGAAAAGTTAATACACAACAAGAGGAATGAAAGTCGACTGGGCAGAAACGGGTCCAAGTGTGAATTAAATAGAATCAAGGTTGTAGTGAATGTTAGATCGCAGCAAGTAGAGTGATATTCATAACAGTGTGTTAGGGCCATTATGGTTAAAATGGTGTAGTTCATTTCTGACAAAAAAATAGAAATCTTCAAATCAATTTCAAATATGTTGTAGCAAGAAAGTGGACATTTTCTGAGCTGGTAAACTCAAAAACTTTTCAAAAGTTGAACATTTTGAGCTCAGAAATGTTCAAGTTTGAAATTAATCAGCATTTCTTTTTTGTTTTTTTTTCCTTTTTATTTACAATGGCCCTAACACGCCATCATAGATTTCCAATGCTATTTAAAGAAATTGTAGTCCCACCAGTGTTGTGCTACCTATGTCCGGATGCTTGCATGAGAAAGACATTGTTCTGCATCTTTAAACATACAGAAATGGAATGATTTTAATAGAACACTCAATCTCGTCATTTCTTTAAAACGTCTGTGCATTTAAATTCTAAATAAAGCATGTGAACAAGGATCACTCCAAGTGCCACCAAGTGGTCTAATCAGTAAGAAGGTCAAGCTGTCAGTTCCACTTTCAAGTATCCAGCATACCGATGTGAGTCAAGTCTTCATCAACGCAGAAAGCATTGAGAAAAATGTTTATTTTTGGGTCACTGCTGTAAAATTTGATTCCCAGCTGCATAAGTTCTGGCATGTGCAGCACTTACATTACTGGACACGGTCGAAACAAATTCAGTGACATCCTGTTTATCCGGAGATCAGACTGTGTACATGCCACACGAACTGTCAAACCAAAGCAATCCCACAGGAGCGTCTTCCAATGACAGTCCGTCTTCGTACACCGTTGAAATGAAAAGCAGATAAACAATAGTGTGTGCGGTGTGAGATGATGCTCAATTTGATCTCAGTGTTTGTTTCTGTAAAAGATATGCATAAATGTAAAAAGAATCTTTAAGCAAACTGTCTGTTAGTGCTTTAAGTTGAAGGTTAAAAAGATTATGAAATTGAACAGAGCAATATGCTTTACTTTACATTTAATTTCTCTTTTTTGTGTATTTACCTGTGGTCATGTCTGATCAGATGTTTCAGGTCTCTTAATACAAACTCAAGCATGAAATTTTAAAAAAGGATTAGAGTATCTGATGATTGGTGATCGTGACCATGGGAGTATCCAGCAACTTGTTGTTTTTTTTTGGTATTTTTTTTTCTCGAACCAAATCGTGGCTTTGTGCCCAGAGAATCGTCTCTCTGGAGGCGGCGGGAGGCGTCCTGTGAGGCGTGGGGCCACGGAGGGGGTCAGAACGGCAGTGGCAGATGAGACCTTTGACCAATTTATCTGGACGTGCAGCGAGGAGTCAGAGAGAGCGCCACACTCCCATCTGGTAGAACATCATGGGGAGGGGAGAGCCGACAGACATGCAGCCAACTGGGAGGAGATCAGGGGAGATCAAACGAGGACAGAATATTTCGGACGCTTCCCTAGAAAGGCTGTAGCAATACTGTTCTGTGGGGCGAGGGGGTTGAAAATACTGGGATGGTGGTAGCTGAATTTCCATTAAAAATGTGCACAAATCTTTGTTTATGTTCTCCCAAGTCTGAAAACAAACAATTTTGCAATTGCGATACGTCTATTTAAGAGATGAATAGATACATCTATTCATCTCTTAAATAAGAGATTAAACTAAAATGACACGATTAAGCTGGTTCATGCAATAACTTGATAAAAATTATGGCAATGACAGATGTAAACAGTTATGCGAGATATATTCGGGATTTAACCACTAGCGCTCATTGTTTTATTTAGGCGTTGGAGCGACACGCCCCTTATGGTTGGGATCGCGTTTTGGGGAAATTGTTGTTCCAGAAGAGCTTTGGATTCGAACACGATTGAGTGACAAGCGGCTTCTCCTGAACTGTGCGACGCTGTGAGAGCTCCGGTGGAGCCAGCAGAACATTATCCCAAAGAAGAACAAAACAAAAAAACTAATCCTTTTACTACTTCCTGTTGTCTTATTCTGCGTTTTTCCCAGAAGTAACATCCAGTTGTTGACCATGTGACTTGTGTGATGCGGAAAAATATAAATAAAAAAAGAGTTTCCTTTGCAGTTTATATAGCACATCTGATTTGATACTGCTGTCGTCCCGATGCAAGAAACTGAATCAAAGAAGGTTTTTGCGAAATCAGTGTGTTTCCATTAAGCACATTTATTTTCACGCTTTGAAATCTATGTGTAATAGCAACACAGATACTCTCTATGGTATAAGTAAATTCACTTTCCAACTTGTTTTCGCTTAATAAGTCAATAATTGGAGCATGTGATGATGATTTGGGGCTTTCTGAGCATTAGCTCTTCACACTTCTCCTGCAGTTTTGGCTAAGCTCTCTGACCAGACGTGGGAATTAGTTTGTCAACAAGCAGCAGTGCGAATGAACCGCAACAATGCAGAGCAAAAATTCATCTCGCCCGCTGTGATAATTCCTCTCGGGGTCGACTCCAGCTATCTTCTATGCACCGAGCTTCAAACAATCCTCAAAGAAAAAAAAAAAAGAAAAAAATCTCCTTAATACTCTTATTTTCCCAATTCTGTATTCTTTTTCAACCCTTTTTTTTTTTTATTTTTATCCAAACTTAGATTTATCTCAGAGTCCGTAGAGGCATGAGCTGTTTTGCATTCTCCAACATGCGCGGGGGCCATAAATATTGGATTAAATAAACAAATCCGAGAGGCTCATTTCTGAATGATATCAGCAGGCTGGCCTTTAGAGCCGGCAGGAATGCCACAGTCGCAGTTTTCTTTTTCTTTTTTTTCACTTGAAACGCAACACATGAAAAGAGAGCGAGTGAGCAAAGAGAGTGAGAGGGGGAAGAAAGGGATGGTGAGAATCAAATGGCAGTTTAATCCTCCCTGAGTGTTATCTCACAGGTGTTTTTTTGCAGACCGCGTTCTCGCCGGAAACTTTTTGAAATGCGGCCAGGCTTTCATGTGTCAGCCACGGTGAGCGCGCTGCGTCTGGCTGTTTGTGGGGGAAATAAACAACGACGCAGCAGGACCCGACTCAGGCTCAAAACTGCACTTACCGTAGCATACCCCCCACCCCCACTCCCCTCTCTCCACCCCACCCAGCTGCTTGTCAGCCGGCGGTCTGTGGTGTTACCTAAAAACCAGGCCTGGTGTTTTACGGGTTTTCTCCTTGCAATCAAAGCAGGTGGAAAAATTAGGGGAAATTTTTTATTTATTTATTTTTTCTGAATTGTTGTGTTTCCACGAAGTAAAATACATTTTTGCTTCATGTCAATTTGCACAATTTTACGATTAATGGAAAGGCAGCTACTGAAGGACCAGTTGTTTCTGGGGGGATTATATTAAGGGTGCTCCAGGAAGTGGCCCTCTGCCTTTATAAACTCAACTCCTGTCTCAAAATGTCATAACAGTTTATGCAAATGCTACTTTAAAAACCAGTAAACCGCCTTTGCGTTAAGGTAGTCGTTTGCACAAAAGTTCAGCGAAATGAAGGCGGAGGGCAGTGTATCATCAAAACTCTTCCTACATGAAACAATTGGTAAGAATGGAACATCTAAAGAATTTCTTGTCCTACTAACTATGTGAATATCACTATAATATTCTTGGTGTTTGTCGAGCTCTACTTCTGTATGAAGACAAGATGCTGTTCTTCCAGTGTGTCTCTGTATATCACTTTATTATTATCCCCTTAGGGAATTTCTCCTTGCAGGAAGGAGGGAAGAAAATAAAAACTTAAACACAAACAGATACAATCACACAGCAACACTGGCAAAACAATAAAAAGTCTATGAAATATCAGTATGAATATTAATGCAACAGGGTGAATGACAAAGGGTTCAATTACATTTAGAATGTATCTGAATAATGATCTGGCTACTAAAATAGTTTTTTTTTTCCCATCTATTGGTTCTCTCCTAACCTTCAGTTCCTATGTCAATAATCATTATTTCCATAATGAAACCATGACAACAGCTTAAGGGGATAGTTGGGACTTTTGTATTTAGAAAAAGTTCCTGTCTGTGATAAAAACTTGTCATATTGCCATTCGTTCGTCCAACTCTGAAGAAACAAAACTAAAGAAATCCTTGGAACGATGGAATGCTAACAGATGCTTCAACAGCCAGCGTGATTTAAATGAAGTTATTGAAGTTATTTTGGTATTTTTTAAACTGAGTTGTCCAAAGAAAAAAAACGTAATGACTGAAAAAGTTAACTCTGCTGAGATAGCGCTGTGTCCCGTCAAAGTTTCACTTTATTAAATAGCTAAACCTAGCTAAAGCAGAGGTTTGTCTGACTAGCCGTTAGCCTTCCACCACACCAAGGTTCCAACATGTCATATATCTGCCAACAAAAAGTAAGGAGGTTATTGATTATAGGGAATATATGGGATGTCACTTCAGAAAATCTACCCGTCATTAAAGTTTCATAAAATATCAACTGGATTAAACCATTGTGACATCTTCACCACCTCCAAAATTAAAGCGCCCTGTTTGCATTTCCATTCAGAATTCACACTTTGACACACTTCATCTTAACATGGTTCCTGCTTTCCTCCATCAGGTGAGCACACTGCATAACGTGTCGCGTTAAAAGCTGCAATGAGTTCTCTAAAGCCATTTGAACTGGCGAGCAGCAGAAAAACGGATAGAGTTTCGTTCTTCTTGATTATCCGTCTACGTGTTTCTGCCTCGATTACCATTGAGCCCAGTACACAGATTTCTCCCAAAGAACCAGCTAAATTGTAAAAGTTGAGATGAGAACAGCCGTTCCGTATCGGGTGTCGCTTTTAATGACCCGGTTCGCGTGATGTCTCCGGACTCTCCCGGTGGTGGACGGGCCCGACGGCGATCGGGTGCCTCGCTGATCAGTCGTCCCTTGTGTCAATGTATTACAGCAGCTGGCGTAAAGGAGGACGGACCTGATTAATCAGCAGTGTATGTTTCTGAACGCTGGCAAAGTGCTCATGTTCCATAATTCCTAATGGTTATGGGCCCAGTCGCTTAGAGTGCTGCTGAGGGAGCCATCAGTCAGGATGTTACGTTGCTTAAGTGAACCAGGGTACTGAGCTGTATCGAGCGCGTAAGAAGAGAAAAGAGAAGAACACGTGAAAAGAGAAGAACTCATGCACGGGTGAAGGATGTTACTTGACATACAGAATCAGTGGGTGGGACATTCTCGAAGACTCGCCTTTCACGGAAGGGATCGTGTTTAATCAAGTTGTTATTTTGTTCCAAAGGTAATTTAAAAGAACCACAAACTGATTGTAGTTCGGTGGAAAGAAAATTCACAGTTGCAGTAGGCAAGCTACACACTACCCTGGTTTTTATCCAAACCTCCATCGTGGTATGTCTTTTTTGAAGAGAATTAATCTGGCACTAGTGGCCTTTATTTGACAGTAATCTGACAGTCGAACCGTTCTTACTACAGTCATTTTTTTTAATCCTCCGCCAGTCTTAAGAGACTGAAACAATTGAACCCAATGAGCTTTTTACTCTGCAAGCGATCCGGCAGGGTCACACTGAGCCTGCATGTGCTTTTACGATGCCCCTGTACGTGTGTGGTTTCGGGAAGTGACGGTCTGACGGGACGACCCCCCGCTGTGTATCTGCCACGTGCCTCTTGAGCATCTCCTTAAGACTACAGGAGGGTTAAAGCAAAATTGAATGCTGAGCGCACCAGTCTTACTCTCTTCGCTCGTCTTTGCGAGTGACAAAAGTCACTCATTTGTGACTTTGCCCTGTTGCGCGCGGTACAAGACCATGTAACCGCTGATTTGAGCTAAGTAATATATGCTTTTAGGTCAAAATAGCTAATGTGATTAATCAGCGTCATGCAACATCAATGCGTTGAAATTTTTTCTATTAACCCTCTATGGCATTGTGTTGCCCTCAGGCAACAAACCACTATTTTGGCCCACACATCGTCCCTTTAAATTTTTTTAAGTAAAACATCACATTAAAAGTCTGATGATATGTCTGTGACCAATGAAATTTGAGCTGGACGTGGCTTTGACCTTTTGTCTTGGGGTGAAACAATCCTTTTTTGGACCACAGCTGACTTGGACACACTGCTAGCAGAAGGTAAGATAAATTTCACTTTTTTACATGTTTAAATTTAAATAATTTTGTATAAAAAATATCTGTGATGTGCATGAATAAGTAAGAAAGCATATTTGATTGAGTAAAGACACCTTTTGTCTTCATTTATATACTAAAATGGCAGTTTTTCATTCGTTGCCTCAGGGCAACATTGTGCAGTTTGACCACTTTTGTGTGAACTATAACATGCTCATGGATGGAGATGTGTAGGGATGTGTAGTTATCAAAATAATAATTTTTTTTCTGTACTATCTACTATTACTCACAGGAAATGGATGCACAAAGATTTTATGGGCGTAAGGAACATGATATGTTAGGCTTACATGATATGATATGTAAGGAACATATCATGTAAGCCTAACCTTACATGATATGTAAGGGCACTGTCATTCCTTCTGACAGTGAGGTCAGTGAGCTTGAGGAGAGTGACAGTGAGGAAGAGTGGACTCCAAAATCAGGTTTTGGAGGAGAGTTAGGAGATCAGGGTTCAGTCAGTATAGTAACATACTTTATGGAATGGGCATGTATGTGCATTTGTACATCAGTGAGTGAAGAGAGGTATATATGACCTATTCTAATTTTATGCTTATTGGTTTCTTTTGAAAACAGATGACCTGCCTGATGACAATGAGTCTGTGGATGAAGAGGAAAATGAAGATGATGAAGTATCACAGGAAGCTGTTCCACGCTTACCCCGTTGGAGAACACCCCACAGTGCCAATATCACTGATTACCCAGAATGGCAGGCCAGTCTTCCAAAATCCGATCATATCAATTCCCCCTACAAATACTTCAAGATGTTTTTTTTCTGAAGACATTCTGGAAGTAGTTGTAGAAGCAGTCAAATTTATATGCCATTCAGTGTGACACCAACAAGCCCCTTAACCTCGCTAAAAAAGAACTGGAACAATTTATGGGTACAGCAGTATACATGTCATTGTTTGGATTACCAGGCACCCGCATGTTTTTGAACAAAGCCACCCGAGTGTCCCAGGTAGCTGACACCATGGCACTAAACAGATGGGAGTTCATTAAAAAATCCCTGCACTTCAACGACAATGAAATGAGACAACGAGAAAATATTGATCCACTCCACAAAATCCGACCAATGGTCACTCATCTTTTGATAAATTGATAAATCATTTGTGGCTGTTTGTTGAAAGGAAACTTGTTGAAATTGTTGTTGAAATAAAACTTCTTCTAATTGCTTGTTTGTTCATCATTCCACTTCTAAAATAAATACTACAGTATAAAGAAAACCTTGGCGTTTTAGTACCCTCATAGCATCTTGTTGCCCTGAGACAACAAACCAAAATCTGGTGGGGGGGGCAGGGTGGAGCACATTTTCTGATTGATATATTATAAAGACCCCCTCAAGCTCCCAAAACTAGGGTGAAATATTTTTTTCCTCATAAAATAAAAATTCATGCCATAGAGGGTTAATTCCGTGCGTTAACGTTGACGGCCCGGGTTTTATAGATGCGTTTCTTGGGGAGGCAACTTTCTCAGCCAAACAAAGGAGAAACCCAGGAGACGCTTGGCACCTCTCACCAGGTAACCACTAAGTCATCCTGACAACAGCGTGGGGCACACATTATATCCAAGGGAGAGGACCATTTGGAGCACTTGACTCCCCGTGGCCCAGCATTATGGGAAACAAACGGAGTGGGGGGGGCGAAATGAGACAGGCCACAGCGTGGACCCCCTTTTCTTCTTTTCCTTTTTTTTCATTATGCTATAAATCTCTCACAGCCTGACAAGTGTGGCGTTTCAACCTAATGTCTCAATTCAATGTGGCATTTCATAACTGTGGTCTCTTCACAGTACTGTGACCATGCTGGCTCCGGTGAAGAGAGCCAGCGTGGGCTCCACGTCCCAAGAATCGGCATTTATACATATTCATCGCCGCTTCGGAGATTTGCGGGCGATGCGACAACGCGCCGGCGACGTCGTGAACAACCGTTTACGGGGTGTCGGGATCAATGTCGTCATGTCATGAACCCATTTACTGTCGAAGTGGTAGGCAGGAAGATGCAGAAGATGTTTGAAGTGCAAAAAAATGTTCCAATAAAAACGCAGATGAGCAAAATAAATCCACTTTGAGAAGTAGGAAAGAATCCTACAGGCTCCTCGACCTCTTAACGTAGGCCATTTGTTTGACTGTGTACAATGTGGAGAAATACAGAATTATTAGTTGCTGAACTCCAGGCTCAAAAAAAAAGGCAGCGCACCAACAGTAATCTGTTTGAGCAAAACAAGTACTGATAATGGAATATGTAAAGCATTTCTGGGGTGGATTTCCTACCACAGAAAAACAAGGCATTTTAGAAATCAATAAAGTAGTATTTTTATTTTTTTATTTTTTTTACACAGCTTTGCTTGTAATATAAAAGGGTCAGCTGGCCAGAACTGCTTTAAATGTTCCGGTCTCTGTACATGGAGGTTTCTTAAGCCTGTTTATGAAATACACTGGTAGGTAAAAGGTTTGTGAAATAATGTTTGCAGGCTTGATGGCGATTTGGAAATGATAGTAGTTTTAAGATACAAGTTCACACTTGGCTCCTCTCTGGCCTCTGAGCTGTTAGTTAAGTAAATAAGTGAAGCTGCCAAGTTAAGATACTGACCGACTATAAACGAACAAAAACTAAGATATCAATTCTGGCTGTTTTTTTCCTTTCTTTTTTCTTTTTCATGAGTTGCCTTGAAGGTACAAATCAGTACTTAAAATCTTACCTCTGAAGCAAAGGGATTTAGGGAAACTGAACCATGAGCAACTTTGTGGTTTCAAAATAGACGTCTTAGAGCGTTACGTCATGTTGTATTGCTCATCAAAAACATCCACTCCGCTTAGCTCCTTCAGACTAGCCAGAATCAATCAGCAAACACCCGGTGGAACTGTCCATCTGTTGGGCTCATTGAATGAGTTACTCCTCGGTGCGGCGCTGGTAAAAATTGTTGCTAAAGGGTTAATAGAGGAGCCGTGGCGCTATAACTTCCTGAAGGCGGACTTTCAGAAGGAGCAGGAGTTGAGAAATTATGAAGTCAAATTTCTTTCAAGTCATGAATGACTCAACAACTGAAGGTAACACAGTTACTTGATTGTGCTATAAAATGACACTATGTGGCTCTAAATCACATAATACTGCCCTTTCAATATGTAGCAATCATAGAGCTGTGACTGATAGGCTAATTATATGCCATTTAATGGGATTTATTAAGGCAGGGATGTCCAATGTGTATCCCGGGAGCCATTCACAGCCCTTGCAATGGTTTTGTGTGTGGCCCCCGACTGCATTTGAAGAGCGGTGCCAATTTGGGCCCACCAGCACAGGGAGTTGATTCAGGTGACACTTTTCAGATCTCCCAGAGCTAGCTTCTAGCATTTAACTCCAATCTGCAAAGAATTGAAAAATGGTACAACAGCTTGTGCTTGTCTTTTAATTAACGCGTAATTTACTCTGATTTGATTGTTTTCATAAGTAGAGCCTCTGAAATCCAGTTACTTTCACACAGAGGCTGCATTGGAATGCCTTTATTAAACTCGGCCAAAGGGCAGCGAAGAAAAGATCGATTCTTCAAAAAGAAGCTTTTCTTGACTAGCAATGTAAAACAACAAACAGGGTTACAGGAAAGTGTGCAGAAAAAAACAACAAAAACTGCCTGATCCTTTTTATGTTTTCGAACTACAACGATTTACAGTATATAGATCCGATTTGATAAATTCAGGCTAGTTCGTTTGCGTCACAAAAATATTGGAACTATATTTACTTATTTGCAAACAGGCAAAAGCAGAAAAAGTCTCTAATCAGTTTTTTTTTTTGTGCTTTCACTATGTTTGGTGATTTTAGCCCCAGTAGCAACATTTCCAGACTCCACTGCGCTAAGGGCTGCAATAAATTAATGAATAATTAAAAGATGTTCATATCATTCTGCGTTCCACTTTCACTGCAAAACAGCGACTCAACTTAAAGAGTAGCTTTAAGTAGTAGTTTAAAAAAAAAGCTGTTCATATTACCAAGATTTTATTGAAAAATTTTCTCCTGACTAACATCTGGTGCAATGAAACAATGTGATGGTGCATGAGACAACAATGGTCAAATATATTATGCGATTAGGTTGGCTGGAATAAAAATATAATTGATTGAATGTGACTCGCTCCGCCCCAAAGGCGGGGCTAGGTCCTCCCAGGCGTTTTGCTCAGCTGAATGGTTGCCACGGGAGATTAAAGGACTTCTCAAATATGCCTGAAAAAAGAAAGATCAAAGCAACACTCCAGGTATGTTTTTGATGCAATGTCAATTTTGCATCAATAGTGCAATAGTGCTGCCCCTTTAAATTTCCCTTTTTTGGTGAAACAAGTTTAGAAATGAGAAGAGAATACAAGATTGAAGGGAACCTGAAGCCACCAGTTTCCCCCTGGTCTCCCCAATCTCATCCTCCATCAGAAAAAAGCGTGTTCATACATCTCTCCACCGTTGACTGCCCTCGTTTTTTATCCGCACGCCGACCACCGGCGGACTCAATAGGATTCCAAAAGACACTGGGTCCATTCGAGTGGAAAACGTGCTCCAAACATTGTGCTGCTTTGGCCCGCAGTGACGCGCGGGTTCCGCTTTGGTAACGGGTTATCAGCCGGAGCAGAGGCGGCCGCAGCGGAGCCCCCATTGGTCATCCTGCAGAGCAGCTCCGACAGCCTGAACAAGAAGCCGTTCCTGATGGATATCTATGAATTATATCTGAGGAAGGACCTTGGTGAACGCTACAAAAAAAAAAAAATCCTTCACAACATGGTCTTTGTGTAAAATAATAATTCAAAATTGTTTTTAACTTATGTGGAGACGAAAAGGTGCTTGACTAAAATAAATAATATTTAAAAAAAAAAAACAGTCTTTTAGTTCAAAGTCGCTGGATGTTTACAGCCCTACTTATTGTGAATTTGAAATGTAAAAAAAATGACCAAAACTGCCTAAGATTCTTTTGATTTGAAGCAAGAGCAAATGTCTTAAAGAGACAGAGGTCCAATTCCAGGGCGCTAATTTACGAAGTCAAATTTAAGTCACATTTAGTATCTTTATGACAGCTGAAGGCAAAAAATAACTGGATTGTTCTATATAGTTCTGTGAATTGAAGGACATCGACTGTATTGAAGGATTAATGGAATATTATTACCCTTGTCAGATACTGTATGAGCCTCGTCAAATCGGACCGTTGGAAATGTCACAGTCACAGGAGAACGGAACAGTCTGAATCTTTATGAGAATCAGTCTGAATCATCTTCTGCATCCTCCTTCGTTTCAACACGGTGGATAAAAAAAAAAAAAAAAAAAAGACTTAGTTGCAGCAAATGTTTTAAGGAGAAATGCAATTTTGCCTCTCGGAACGCCAAACCGGCATCGTTTCCGTCCAACAACGTCTACGTTTCAGGAAACAGTGGTTCCGCTCAAGCACAATAAATTGCCCATCCTCTCCTCCCTGCCGCCCCCCTCCCCCTTTCCTTTGACCCCTCCGTCTCTCCGCGGTGATTGCCTCGCCTTGCTATCTCTGGACTGCAGTTCTGTTTGTGTAACGTCTCGATATGTCAAAAAAAAAAAAAAAAAAGAAAACCAAGCAGCCTGTTAATTTTATGATCTGTCACACGTCTAGCTGTCTGTGACGGGCAGTGGGCGACTGGCTCTGGACTTCCTTATCGCTCCGTTCATTCCCGGCCACTGACAGTCGGGAGTCAGCTCACATATTGCCCCCCCCCCCTCATCCTCCCCATGCTACTGAGAATAGGTCAGGTCGCCGCGGAAAGAGATCGTTCCGATACTTTGGCTTTGAATAACTTCCGAGGCTGCAACAAACCGCATCGCTAATGATAACTGCGGTTATTTATTGACAAACTTCATTGTCGAACTTTATTTTTCTTGCCCCCCCTTTGCCCCCCTCATTAAATCGCAGCGCAATCTAAACATGCATTTGTATGCAGATGACGCCGACAATTCAGTTGGAGCGTAATTAAATTCAACAATGGTCCGAGGAACAATCCCTGGAATGCAATATCGCCTTGACAGCTATGATATCCTGTTGAGCATCTTCATTCACTCCAGTCACTTCGGTTTGTGCTTTCAAAGCAGGCGCGGGCGGGGAGGCGGGGGCTCTCAAAACAAGCTTTCATCAGAAAGGAGAAATGAGAAAATGATCTACGTGACACTCTCTACAGCCTCCTGGGAAACGTTTCATAAAGCCAGAGTTAACCGGGGAGAGTGTGTGCCGGTGTGTGTTCTTAGCAGCAAATGCTAACAGACGCGGCGGTGGAGGACAGAGACGGGCCGGCGACAAATCCCACAGTTACTGGAGACCTTTACATAACTGCGAAACAATATGACGTTCTGTTTGATCTTTAAAGGTAGAACTCTTTATTTAGTTTCTCTTTGTCAACGGCTTCTTTTCCATTAACCGTAGAACTGTGCAAATCGAAATGATATCAGTTTGCTTAATGGAAGCATGCCAATTTGGGAAAGATGCACGCCTTTTGGAAACAAAAAAAGGTTTGCACTCGGATGAGCCGCATGATCGACTGGAGACAGAGTCAACAAAGACAACAGGAAGTACAAGACAGCAGAGCTCTCATAGCATTACACTGTTCATAGGAAATGTGTTGAGTCTCTTTTACCTTATTTTCAAAGCAACGCCAATTCCTGATGTGCCTCAGAGATGTTCTGAGTCCAACACCAGATGTGTTCTCAACAACTCGCAGCCCAGCTGAGCGGCTGCAGGAAAGCCCCCGTCCCTCATCACAAGAACAGCCAACCGTCTGCTGGCGATGAAGCCGGGGGCCCGGGGCCCGGGGCCCGGGACCTGGGCCCGGTGTCGAAGCTCCGGCTACGATTCGCTCCTGCTTCGAGCTACACCGTCTCGTGCCCGAACTCCTTCAACAAAACAGCAGCAAAACGTCTTAACTGGGCGAGCGCTCGTAAGCCTCGGAACAGTTCAGACTGCTCAGAGCTTTTGCATCCGTCCCAAAGGAGTTGAAGAAGAAGTTAAATATGCTAGTGAATGCAAACGGAGCTGGGGTTTTTTACAGCTTAACCTAACTTTGTGACTGAGGAACCGGTAGGATTATTTTATTCCAGTAAGGTATAAAAATGTATCCGTTCATAATATGTTCTTCGGTGAGCCCTTTTTGTTTTTTTTCTTTACATGTAAGAAAGTGGTTCTGGTTAAATAACCAGCAGTCCCATGAGGAATGAACTGGGACATTTCCACATTAATTCTTAAGCATAATGGTTCAAATTGCAGATATTTCACTTGGAGATTTCCAATAAAGCATGTTTTTTTGGAAAGATATGTCCCCAAAATCGAAACGTCTCGTTTAGCCTGAATCCATAGCGCTTCTTTTTTTTTTTCCAAAATTATGTCTGCTCACTTCAGACGCAGCAGAATGAAAGATCTGAGCAAATCCAAAAACATGCATCCCCCCCTAACCCCCCCCCTACCCCCACACCCCCCAAGAGACCCGAGCTTTGTGAGGATGAATTAGTAATCTTTTAATCAAATCTCCCTTCTTAAAATAAAGACACTATATCCGTCTATCTGTGTTCGACAAACACAGAGCAGGTGGGACACTTTGCTATGCAAATCTGAGCAGCGTCTGCCAAAATTGGAAACAGCCATCGGAATCACAAGGAGGCTTTGTCTCGGAGCAGAAAATGCAAACATATTCCAAATATACAGAGGAGGCGCTTCAAAGCCACAGGTACACAAAAAAAGAAATCTTCACCCAAATAACTGCAGATGAGCGGGAAACGTTGGGGTGCGCGAAGAATGCCACAAGGCAGATGTTTGGTTTAGTAGCAAAAGTGATTTTCTGTATTGTCTGTGCGTGTGTGTGTGCGTGTGTGTGTGGGTGTGTGTGGGTGTGTGTGCAGCGAGATGAATCCCCATAGACACATTGCACGCTATTTAGATCCAGAAATGTTGCGCGTGTGCACAATGCCTTTGGGCAAAAAAGATGATTCTTTTAATTGCCGTCCGTCGTCACGTCGCCCTGGTATAACAACTCTGTTAATAAAATGAAACCTGGAGCTGCAGGTATTATTCGTTTCGTACGGTGCGCCGCAGTAAAAGGAGAAAATGCAGAAAAGTTGTTGAAGAACTACTCAAAACTACTGGTGCGCTTCTTTTTTCTCATTCTCAGAATGCCACAAGGCGTTGCCACGGCAGCCGACTGAAAACAAAGCTACTTACGTGTCAGGAATCAACAAGGAAAAAAATCACAAATATTTCCCACACTAGGAACAGAACATTGAGTCTGTTGCTATATTATGTTACAGGCTTGATGTTTATTTTGCAGTTATTGATAAGTGATCGTCCAAACACTAACAACTTGCTCTGCTGACACTCAGTCAGTCGATGTGTGGACCACCTCGTTTTTTTTTCTCGCTGAACTGAAACACACCGAATTCCACAGCCAGTCTACATGTTAAGGTTGTCAAAGTCAAGCTAGCGTAACTAACCTACTTCCCTCTCCTTTGTTATTTTTTTCTTAAATTATAACCTTTTCCTGACCTTGCTATGTTGTCAATCGGCAGCTAAGCGCTGCGTCCCATTTTCGTTTATAGATTATGTGTGCATTTAAGACTTAGCGCATTATGTTGACGACTTGACAGCCGAGACCAAAAGCAGTTTTTTTGCCCTTCGGCAGGAAGCTGGAGGCTGGGATTAAACGTGTGCAACGTCATGTTGCAACGAGTCTATAGAAGCCCTTTGAATTGCCTTGCTGCTGAAAATGTGCTATATACATAAAGTTACCTTACCTCACTTCACCTTAGGAAGTCAAAGCAGAAACTGTTTCCTCCTGTGGAGATGAGTGGTGATGTGGTAAAGGTGAGCCTCAGTCAAACAACAAAAGAAGCCCAATGCCAGGAAGGTTCCCAGAAACACTGGAAGGGTAGATGGGAGGAAAGGTGAGAGCTCTCTCCACCGTGGTCTGAAAAGTTCCCACATACTGAGATTTCAGCGGGAAGACTGGATGACTGGATGGTGGTGGTGGGGGTTGCTGTGGTTTTTGCCAAGTGTTTTGTTTGGATCCACCGAATCTGCTCGGTTTCTCCGCAGACACTTAGTCGTTTCGAGTGCGGCGAGATACGGTTACTTTTAGTAGAGACACATTTGGAAAATCAATTTTGAGTTTTCAACACATGCTATGGACAGCCCCGCTCCTGTCTTCAGTGCGACTGATACGCTGCATTGTTCAGTCCTAATGAAAAGCCCTGCACTGCAGCACAGACCCGCCGTCTCTAGAGCCTTTCCAGCCTTGTGAGATTGAATACTGATTTTCCCACGTTTTGAGTTCTGCTGGATAAGATGTCTTACCAAAGAGGCTCCCATTCTGAAATCACTGGTGCAGCAGACACACACACGGCAATCATAGGAGAGAAGGATCCTCACCTTCGGCGGCCTCGTTGTGCGAGACTGTTTGTCATGAGCGGGGAGCGAAATGTCAGTTGTGTATTCCCAGCACATCTTCGAGACACAGACAAAGGCAGGTTTGTTGCAACGGTAGAAAGGGTTGTTTGTCTGGGGCCACTTCTTCTTCTTCTTCTTTTTTTTTTTTTTTTAGAGCCTGGACAGAGGGTGGCACACTTCAGAGGCCAGATGGAAAAATATGACAGGCAAATAGAGCAGAAAGTCTATTGTAGTAGGTAATGACTTTCTGGAGGATTCATGCTGGGAATATGAAAGGAAACCCCCCCAACACAAACACAAACACACACACACACACACACACACACACACACTGCACACAATCGCCATCCACAAGACCACTCTTCTCCTTTCTTCTGCCTTTCCTTTTGAAAAAAGACACTAAGAGCGAAACGCCATAAGGAAATTCAACTGAGCATAAACAAGGTCGGGTCTATCTACCTACCTACATATTTATCTGCAGACCTAAAAGGACCCAGTGATGTCCAGAGTTGCTTTCTCTTTAATAACACTGAGTGTGAGATACTTTTTAATGACAAATGGGCAAATATTTTTGTCTATAGATGTTTCCCAAGTCACATTTAATGCAGAGTTTTGAAAAGCCTGTTTGATTTCCACATCATGATATCAAATAACACCAAGTCCTTGATGTGACATATAGGCCTTATATTATAAATAATATCAAGTAGTTTTGACTGCCACATTATTATATTCTAGGGCTGTTGTGACTCCCCCCCCCAACCCCCCTTCCATTAATTCACAGCAGACCTGCATTTACGTCCTACAAATTCTGAGTCGCACTCATCAGTTGTGTTGGAAGGCGCGTCGTCGACACCCGCTTACACCTTGCAAGTGGAATATCACGCTGCCTCATTCCACCGGTCACTGGGCGAGACGCGGGCTGACCAAGCCTTACTGTTGCGCCGTAAGACGTGTTTGAGCGATGAAAGCGGCGCGCCGGCCTTCGCGTCGAAGGAAACGTCGCTCTACTGTACCGCCGCCGGTAGCTCCGTGACCTCCTCCCCTTCCCTGTGATGAGCAAAAAAACGAGAACGACCAGAGGCAAGGAGGGAAGCGGTTGTCATTATTCTGGGTCGGGTGTTCCTCTTTGATTTGGGGAGAAATAGGTTCTGCATTAATGGAGTCATTCCGTGGCCCCGGCTCCGGCTTCAAACCGAACGAAAACAAAAGACGGGGGAATGATAGCCGCAAGCCCTTTTTGTGTGTCACCCCCCCCGTCCCGCCCGCCGCCCCCAACCACACGCACACCACTGTTCGACAGACTGTACAGTACATTAGTGTATAGAGTTGAGTGCGTTTCACAGAAGGAGTCATTTTGCTATGCAAATGATATCCTTACGCCAAATTCAAAACAACGCAATTTACTGTAAACATACCCAGGTATGGAAATGAGTTGAGGGCCGTGTTTCACGTTTGAAATATTTATCGGCAGATTCATCAGAAAGCTTCATAATTACAACAATAAGAACAACAAAATTGCCTCTCTTTGCATTATGCATGCACTCAATATGCCGTGTGGCGCGCTGTTGACTTAACTAAGTTTCTCAAATGAAAATATATTTGTTTGCTTTGATTGAACTGCGCCGGCAAGTCCTCTAATTGAGGGAGAGATGGAGGGAGGGAGGGAGGAGTGGACGTAAAGAAACGGATGAGCTTTAACAGTAATCAAGCTGAAATTAGCGCCGGGCCCGCAGTCACAGGTGTTGAGCCCTCAAATCAAGATGCGAGGGCCAGCGGCGCTGGCTGTATTGATTAGCCGCTAGCGCCGCGTGTGCCGCACAATCAGCATTCCGTCAACCTCCTCCGCCCCACCCAACCCCCCCAGGAATTAGCCGCATCTGCATCCACTCCACGGCGCTCCTCGCAACATGGTCAACTAATCATCATCACAAACCATTCAAAACTTTTCGGGGGAAGGGACGCTGATTGCCTGTGGAAAGTGCGCCGTCGATTGCGGCGGCTGCCTCCGGGCTCCAGTTTGAAGAATGTCTTTGAGGATTAAGTTTTGTCTGAGAGTTTCCATTTCCACGCGTTTTCCCACTGCATACAAAACTTAAAACGCCTCATGAATGTTGATTTTGATTTATTTATTTTCTTTCTCTCCTCCTTCCTTTCTTCAGAGATCTGACGGTCATTTGATTAAAGTGGCACTCCTGACTGGATTAGCGTCTCTCGCTCTCAGTGGTTGCCGTCCTTCCAAAGTGGACTCTGCGGCACCACTTTGTCCTTTAGACGTGACGACTGCCTGTGCAAAAGTATTCATACCACGCTGTGTCATAATAACACATGGAAACAATGTAACGATTGCTGTTCAGCAATTTGATTGTTGAATGACATGAATAACAGGCTAAAAACAACAATTATCCCTGTTGCTAAATTATTGAATAAGAGTGTTTTGGAATCAAAAGTTTTGCTTATTTTGCCAATACGGGGTTTTCAGCTGAAATGCATTTAATTAGTTACAAAGACCTGCAAAAAATTTTAATTAGAGGTTTCCAGCCCTGCGTGATAGACGACTGTAGGGCTGACTGTAAATAATCTGTTCAATGTATGCGGTTGATTTGGACTCGGTAGGACCTTTTGCTTAACTTTTTTACATTTTGCATTCATTTCCCACCTCTGTTTTATGCAGACGATGTTTTTTTTTTTTTTTCATGTCGAGAAAACTTAAATACTCACCATAAGATGACGACGTCCAAGCCGACATGACGGCACACACATTTTACATGTGCACATGTTACGTTAAAGAGGAATTTTTTTCAATCCACCTTTTTTTTTTATTTTTTTTTTTTTTTTATATCGCTCTCTTGTGGCGTGATTACGGTGAAGCCGTAATGACTTTACTGCAGGCGGCTTTGCTTTTTCAGCTCTGCACTCAGAATCCATCAAAAGGTTCCAAGACTGTCAGCCACTGGTTGTGTCTGGTTATCAATGTTCCTAGTTCGTATGCCTTTCTGAGGACGTTTGTGTACAAATGTGGTTTCAACGAGTCGAGAAATTGGATAATAATGAGAACTTTTGACTCAAGGTTCTGCAAACCTTGGAACAAGTGTTCCTCTGAGCTT
The DNA here is from genome assembly GCA_911649635.1 of Poeciliopsis gracilis. Lineage (NCBI taxonomy): Eukaryota > Metazoa > Chordata > Actinopteri > Cyprinodontiformes > Poeciliidae > Poeciliopsis > Poeciliopsis gracilis. The sequence goes on along the minus strand of CAJVRI010001102.1, from coordinate 293,856 downwards.
TGTGGCCTTTCTCGTATCACTCAATTCATCTCAAATAGAAGTGAGTAGTTGTGACGTTTAAGAGAAAAAAGAATCCACACAAAAGGATGTTGCCACCGCAGTGTTTCACGGTGGAGGTGAAACGCTGGGGGTTCTGTGCAGTCTTTGTTTTTCAACCATATTATTATGTTTAATGAAGGAAAAAAGTTAGTTTTGACATGCAAAATTAAAACTGGGTGCTTTATTCACTCTGAGGATAAATTATCTGAGTTCTGGAGGCAATTGGTTCATGAGAGCGAATGCTTCGTCCGACTCATCGGACGTAAGCACTATCCTCAAATTAATGTGACACTATGAACTTTTCAGATTTCTGATTGCTGAAGACATTTCAAAGAATAAAAATGTCCCTCCCTTTTCCAATTTTGTGTGTGTCGGACTGTCACATACATTTCCAGCAAACTTTCCCAATGTGACAAAATGAATGTGTGAACGATTTCCCAGGATTCCAGAAGCTGTTCTTCTTTCCACGTCATTTCGGGCCCGACTCGAGATTCCTCCTCCTCAACGCCGGCACAGTCATGACCTAAATGCCATTACAAGTCAAGTGTACTACATTTTCTGCACTTCTGAATATGACTGGTGCAAATCCAGACGCCTGACCTTTAGAAATTCACATAAGCTGTACAATCTTTGCACAGGAGAAAGCTCTCGGTGAAAGAGCGGCCGGAGGCGGGGGGCGGCGGGGGGTGCTTAGAAAAATGACCACCTGAGACAGAGGGATCCTCTGTGTGGCCCGGTGAAAGGACAACAGAGGTGTAATGAGGACCGTGATAGACATCGGGCTGGTGTCACGTAACATCACTGGAGAGTCTGGGAGAATAAGAAAGAAAAAGAAGCTTTCAGACAAAGAGCGGTGCAGGGAAATGCTCTGGTCCCGTTGGTTACGCCGACTGAAAGAAGCGAAGCGGTCCAAACGGCACGCTGCGATGTGGCGGTGCAGCTACCTGACAGGAGCCGGCGAAACATGAGATTCTGCCACATCCCCTGTGTGCAAACAAGACATGGCCGCAAAAAAAAAGAAAAAAAAAAAAGGGAGGAATGTGTACCGTGTAACAACTCTTCCTCTGTTTTCCGTTTCTCTGTGTGTGATTGTGAAAACCTTCCCTTTGCTTGTCTCGTATGGTCAAAACACTCCTCAAGCTTTTCCCTTGAGTAGTGGACAGAAGGACAGGGTGAGTAGGACGGGATGCACAAAGGAAAAGACATGGAGGTACAAAACACTGAGGAGGTGCCTGTGTGTCAGTTTAGACCCTGATGGGAAATATTCTGGCAGGAGGAGTCAAAATGACTGGCCAAAGTTTTCCTTTCATCAAAAAAAGGAAAACATTTGATGAAGGTTTATAGCATTTAAGCAAGTCACTGTGTTCACCTCAGTTGCTATTTTATATCTATCAAATAAAGCCATGGGAGATTCAAGGATAACAAATTCTGCCATGCGATTAATTGTCCCAGAACGTATCGCGATAAACGATAGTATCGTTGTTTGGAGACCATTTTCAAGAAATACAACAGCAATAATGGAAGGATATCATAAGAACACTTGGATCAATAAACGTTCAATTCTAATAAAGATTTAAACATTGGAACTGGGAGACATGGTGAATATCCAAAATAAATCAACAGAAACGACAAATAAAATGAATCCAGAAGACCGGCTTTGGTAGAAAGCGAGAGAGAGAAAAGAAACATGGTAAATCAACAAGTAAAAATTGCTGCGTTTGTCTTAGTTTATCATGTATTTCAAAGAATGTGTGCTAGCTTAGCACCGAAAGCTGCTGAGCAGCTGAGGGTTAGCTAGTTGTGGCATTTCCACAGTGCTTACAATTTGATCAAGAACTACTCACGGTCAAACACTCTTAGGCACAAGTAGATTTAACTGCACCAAACATACAGAAACAGTTTCAATAGTGGTGGCTGGAATTTGTGAAAAAGCAGCAATGGAAACCATGAGTGGAAATCACAGATGTCGCTGTATGAAACGTTGCCGCCGCGCACTCATGAGTCGAGGTTGAAAATCTGTTGTCGTTGCACATTTCCTCACGAGAAATACGAGAGACAAGCGTTGGGTTCTTAAATCAATTTCACATTAAGGCTGAACTGGTCGGATTTCGCTGTTCTTGACCCGTCTCTGAACTCTGCAGTTTGCTGTGGACGGGAGGTCTGGGTTTCCACTTTAGGGTGATGATGCTCCTCCTGGAAGACGAGCGGCTCGGCATCAGGGGATGCAATTAAGTCTCGCACGCAGACAACTCTCGGTAACTGGACTTGGTAGCTGAAAAAAACCTTCCTTGGTATGAAGTCCAGAACTCCTCGGAGACACGGATTTATAGACCGTTCGCATACCAGATATATTCCTTCTTATTAGATTTCTTTGCTTTGCTGTGATCAATATAATGGGCACCACGGTACTGGCAAAGTAACACCAAAATGTCTGAAACAAGACCTTGCCATGAACCTCAGAACAGTTTTTTTTTCCTCTCCCCAGGCTGGTCTCTGTGTAATAGAATAATATCTTGATGCGACTCAATGACATCCAGACTCATTTCACCTCTTTTGTACACTCTGCTGTTGTTTCAAAGTCTTAAGACTTTCATCTCTCAGTGCTTCGGTGGTACAATTTTAGGTCATGTTTGTGATGATGAATATGTAAATGTTCTGTGTTTACTCTAATAATGCTTATTTGGTTTCGTAGATGGTGGTTGGGAAGCCACAGAGGAGTGGGAGTAACCCCATTACAACGCCGCGCCATAACCATGCAGAGGCCCAGGGGAGGTCATTACGGAGGAGCTGTTTGCGATCTGTAATTAACATACGAAGGGGCTGATTGCTTCGTTCGCCGGCTCGCCTGGATCCGCGTTTTAACCAGTCCGCGAGATTAAAGGGAAAAACCTGAAACAAACAGGAACAATCCGTGTTATTGTTAAGGCTCTGCCCACATCGGGTTCGGCTCGAAAACGTTGAAGAAGAGAAACGACACGATCCCGATCCGGCTGGTGAGGCGGGTTTGGTTCTGAATGGCAGGAAGACCGAGCAGGAACCAAATGCGGGGATTGTGGGTGATTGTGTGTGTGTGTTCCTCGCGTACGTTGGGCTGCAATGACCAGCTGTGCAAGAAACTCGGTCCGACGGCCACTTCTCTGTGTTTGCAAAGGAAGTCTGCACGAATAAAGAACAATCCGAGCAGCCGCTTCCTCTGCTGTTTTCAATTCGACGTCACACAGAATGAGAGGATGAAAGCAAAGCGAGTGAGAGACAAGGAAGGAAATGGTCAAGTAAAGAAAAAAAAATTACCACACAGATGAGGTAATCGGACGCAGCGTGATGGTGGAGGGCGGCGGCAGAATGCGCCAGGATGCGGGTGATTACAAAGGAACGAGTTTGATCTGAATATCTCTAAATGCTTTCTTTCAGCTTCATCCCGCTCTCCATGCAAAACAAACATTGATTTTCACCACTTCCCTCTCTATTTGCCCCCCATGCCCCCCGTCGTCCCCTGCGCTTGATAACGCCGTTCCCGTCGGGAGACGGCCGCTTGGATTTGTATTCTTGTGGAAAAACAAAAAAAAAAAACTTGAGAATTCATGGGAGGGAACAGGTGTGGAGCTGGCCGCGGATCGCTCTGAGGCAGTTCCCAGGCACACTCTAATTCAGCTGTTGGAGGCGACGGGCGAGTGTTCAAACAAACGCCATCTTTGGTTATCGGGGCCCTGCCTCATTCCTCCATGTGTCAGTTTCTTGCCAAGTGCTTTGCACGGAACTTTAATTTCATGGGCTGCAGGCCGGATTTCTAAATAGACAGGTGGCCCCGTTCACACTCATGTCATCAGGTAGAGTGAAACCTCGCTGCTTCGGACTATGAAATTTTACAATTTTGTTGTGGATGATGAAGCTGATGACTTGAGTAGGAATGATATGATGTGCTATATTACCAGAGGTTTTTGTTTGCCGCTCCACCGAAGCTGAAGTTGGTTTCCGATTGCAACTTCCGATTCGGAAAATGGCTAAAGGGCGATTACCCCTAATTTTTCACCACCTTCAGCATCTTTAATTTACAGTATATAAAAACAAAAACAAAAAACATCTAGACTCTTCAAACCTGGACTAGATTATTCTCAGCTAATAGCAGAATATTTAAAACCAAATGTGGAATTTGTGAAACTTTAGTAAAGGACGATTTCAGCCCTGTTTTTGCATCTGGAAAATGTCAGAACTCCTCTTTCTGACATTTTCATTATTTTGCCATTATATCCAGTTTTTTTTTTTTTTTTCATTTTGTTTTCTCTCCTAAAAGATGCTCAAGATAGTGAAAAATTAGGTCAAATTGCCATTTATTGAAGTTTCACAAACCAGATAAATGTTTCACAAAGGGCATTTGTTTTTGAATATTCTGATACTAGTTGACGATAACCAAGCCCAGGTCTGAAGAGTCTGTGCTTTGCAGATTTTAACTGCAACGGTGAAAGATGCTTAAGGTAATGGAAAAACTAGGTGGAATCATCCTTTAGGCATTTCCCAAATCGGAAGCTGCAAATGTGACGTACCAGAGTCCAAAACAAATCATCGTTTTTCTCCAGACAGAAAGAAAAGGCATTGCCGTTCCAGAAAAGACCTACAGAGATATGACAAGTCATATCTAAGACGTTAAATTGATAAGTAAAAGTTCATTGAAGTAATATGTTACATATGTAGCATTTTTCTAAGTTGTCGTGGTTACTTCATTGTGCTATAAAATGCCACTTCGTGGACTGAAAACACTTCATCCTCCCTCTTTAAGACTGCAGCACTTAAAATATGCACCATCATACCTCTCTCGGTTTCCTGCATGCTGCGTGGTGTGCAAGCGGCTTGTATGAAGCACAGGCGAGCATTTTTTGGCTTACCGGTGATGCCTGTTAATTTGACATAGCAACCAGTTGCCAGAGTTTCCTGCTGTTCGACATGCAACACGCCAAAACCCCGACAAACACGCCTCGCCAGCTGGTCGGCGGCGGTTTCAACAGAAGTAATTTAGAAATAGTAAATACTTTCCGTTTTGCTAACTGATATGTAGCGGTGCACACACACACACACACGTATGGATGCACACACTCTTTTTATGCAACCGAAATAATAAATGAAAGAGCCCGAGGCTGTTTCACTGCATCAACCCAGAGACGAGCAGGTTTGAAGCTCTGCAGGTTTGAGATGTTAATGTTTTCCAGGTTGAATGGAGGCGTAGCGGCGAGCCAGCCTGGAGTTCACTGGAGAATTCTGTTCCTCATCCAAAAGGTTCTGAGGCTCATTTAGAACCCAAGGGGATCGAAATAAGCAGGAAAGAATAAAGAGAAGTTTTCTTTTTTTTTTTTTGTAATAAATTTTGACTTCTTCTTCTTCTGCATCGCCTCAAAGCCAGCCGGATGAAGGCGATGGATTTATTTATTTCCATGCGGTAAGGAAGAACACGTCTCCCTCAACCCAGGGAGATTTTTATTATTTCTTTCTTTTTTTTTTTTTACCCACAGGTGCGCAGCAGAAGTTGCATATTCACAAAGAAGACAATTGCTGACTGTTGATCGAGGGATTCAAACCGAGCTTCGGGGCGCTGCCGTCTTTCATCAGACTGCTGATCCAGTCGGAACGCACAAACTTAGCAAAAGAAGGGGATGCCTGCCTTGTCAGGAATTCACACTCGCACACCAAAAGCAGAGGGCAGTCTAGTTTTTTTCCCCCCCTCCTCTCCGTCTTCCATTGTTCTGCTCCCGTAGCTTCATCAGCATTTTCTCTCCCCCCCTCCTGCCCCCCCCCGTTTGAAAGCAGGGGATTATGCAAGAGAGGCAGCATCAGATGATAGGTAGCTCATTCCCTTCCCCTCAGCACCACCCCCACTTCCCCTTGTCTTTAAGTCTCTCAACTGCTGAGCATGTAAATCCGCATCGCCTGTAAGAAAACCGCCTCTCGACAGTCGAGTCGCTCACTGACAGGCAGCACCGTCAGCACACAAAACACTCTCGCACTCAAATATTTTACCAAGCCAAGGTCAATCAGATGCATCAGGCGTTGGTCCCGACAACGTGTCTGGGAGCGGGGAAGGCGGGTTGCGCGCGCAGGCGAAGCGATACGTAACGGAACGTTTCGGGAGATTTCAGGAAACGCTTGATGGACTTTTCCTGAGCGTTGGAGCCTCTGTATGGTTTCCCCTCAGTGAAAGGCGGCGGTGAAAACTCAGTCAAGAGCTCCGTTCTAAGAATCTACAGTATGGCAAGAAGAAATGAGACGATGACGATGATGACGGTATTTTGTTTCATACCGTCATGAATATAGATATAGATTTAATGTAGGGAACTCAGGGTGAAAATGTAGTTTACCCATAGAATCACTTTGGTTTGGACCAATATCTCAATGCGATACCTGAAGGCTTGTGGTTGTCGATTGACATACGCGCTTTTTGAAAGCGCCGTGACTCCTGCATGAAACGTGTCTGCAAATAACTGTCAACACATGATGTTCTCCCACAGGATTATCTAACAAAAATCAATCCGAATCAAAACCTTTGATGCGCTCCCCTTCATTGACCCGCGTCAGAACTTGTGGAGACGAGTGAAGTTGTTTTTATTGACGGCCGGGGATCTTATGCGCAGTGCCCCAGAAACCCATCTGATGCTGTCGCGCTGACGCACATTGATTATCGGGTGCCAGTGAGTGAACTGTCTCTGAACCTTTTGTGTCTCCTCTGAGGCTTTGAGTCGTCTTTTGAGTCGCGGTGCCATGTTTCTTTTCTCTCTCTCTCTTTCGACAGGAAGTCACGCTGTCCTTTTAGCTGATGAAATCTCCCAATCTCTGGGCTTTTTTCCCCCCCTTTTTTTTCTTAAAAAAAAATAAAAAAGGATCGGCTCCCGATGAAGGTTCTGATCTGGAGATTAAAGCTTCGGGCGAAGATGTTTTATGGCTCACGGCAAACGTCCGACCAAACAACTGCTTTTCTGGCATTAATATTTCATTGAGCATTTCACATTGGATTAAAAAGAACTCCCATTATTCTTGACTATTGATCTTTTCCTTATGTGGTGAGTAAGTACCGTCAGCCTTGATTTCCCATTATAGATTCGGGGTCAGCTCCCTTGACGACATTTCCTGGCACGCCGTGATTAGCGATTGTTTGCTTTGAACCTATTAACAAGATGATGCGGGGACCGCGGTTCCATCGACTGACCTGTTGATAATCCCCTTGCACTGCCAATAAATCATTAACTACATTTGCCTGGCCTATGAAAGTAGATCCCCTCTTACATCATTGGCATGTGGCGATACATTCTGCCATCGTTTAATAAGCCCGTTAAGAGTTTACTGTGCAATGAAAAGGCAGCGATGCAGTAATTTGCTCCACATTAATGCCTTCACTTCATTTTATTTTTCTGTCTAATGACCCAGCAGGGTGGGCAACCGCACGGTTTGTGTCAGGTTGAGGAAGATTATGCCTCCGTGCAGCTTTATATGTCACGTTTGATCGTTTTCAGATCTTAAAATAACTCGATTGTCAAGCGAGTAAATTTGAAAAAAAGGGCCGTTTCCGAATGATGATTTCATCTGACCGACTCAGCTCCAGTTGTAAACCACGTCTGATGGCCGGCGGCAGTGGTGGCCATCAACTATGTGCAATAGCTGCCGAATTTTCATGTCACAGTGGAGGAATTTTGGCTCACTTTCTTTGGAAAACTGATTAAATTCATCAAATTTGAGGATTATTTAAGTATAGCTGACCTGCCTAAGATCATAAAAAATCACCGTCCTTCTGCATAACCCGAGTGCAGGTGAACTCAAGGTTGTGGACGAATTTATGGTTTAATCAATTATGGAAAGTTGTCCAGATCCTGCAGACAGCGGAGCAACATTCCCATTGGTGGAGCTGCAAGTCACTGCAAACTGCACCTGTTCTTGAATTACTTATGACAGAGGCAATGAAAAGATGACTTTGCTCAGTACTTTATGAAATATGGGATTTCTTCATTTTGCAGGCTTGGTGGTCGTCAGGCTTAACTGTGGCTCATGAAACCATTTGGCTGTTTACCTTTAATTTGCTGATTGATCAAGGGGCAAAATAATAATAACATAAGATATTTACACAACAAACTAGACCCTAATATACTGGGTAAGACATGATATTTTTGCAGTGAAAAAAAACTTTGGTCCATCTCCAAACCAGACTGATTCTAAAAACCAACTCTCAGCTGCACATTAGCGCAGCCTTCAATTATTGCCCGGCATCCAGAGAGCAACTAACATGCTCAAAGTAATGCTTAGGAGCTCACCGGCCAATCTGCCTAGCAACATCTCCAAGTCATGACAAACAACACTGATGGGAGCCTGAGAGGTTGAGTGCATCATCCTGAAGCACGGATGTCAGAGGGGAGCTAATTAGCCGAACCGCGTGCTATTATGTTCTAGTCTCAAAAATCTGCTATAGCTGCTCCATGTAATGTAATAGTTCAATATGTTTTTCTTCCTCTCTCAACTAAAAACAGGAATGGAAATTTTGAAATCCGGTTTTGGAATAAATTCTGCAACGACGCAATTAGAATCTGAGGTTTTGGAAAAGTTTTTCACGATTCAGATTCAGCCAGTTTAACGTTGATGCCCTGCGGGTGTCTGCACGCCCAGCGAGGTGAAGACTTTTTGGACAGCGGCCATGTGGCAACATGGCTCGCAAAGAAGCTACTTCAGTCCAATAAAAATATCAACAGCAGACTGAAATAGAGCAGGAAGCAATAGAATGGACAAGAGGAGACCGGTGCAAAGTCATTATCCCCGATGAATCCTCTTTCCGATCTTTTACGGCATCTGGAAAAATCATTTTGTGCAAAGAACAAAGGTCCAGCTCGGCCACAAGCTCTCCGTCATGCTAACAGTCGAGGCGTCCTGATAAGATCCATGTGTGGAGTTGCTTCTCATCCAAGCGACTGGGATCGCTCCCAACTCCGTCCAGGATCCCACACGGTCCTGACGCAGTGTGGGATCAACAAGCCGTTTCATTCAACAATCCAGGCACAATAAATGGACTTTAGCATCGACACAGTGACATTTTGGACCCTGAGGGAGGAAAAGCTGTAACATCCGAACCCTGTTGAGACACTCAGGTGAGTTCTGCAGAAGTAGCTGCACTATCCAGACAAAAGTGAATCACATCCAGACAGAAGCTTATAACTCAAAGCAGCATTTTGCCTCTAAAGGATCTTGATTCTTTACATACGATCTGTCTCGCGCCGCAACATGGTCGCAGTTTCAACGTAAAAATATTTAGTGACATACTGCAGCTTCAAGGGTCAAAGGCCACAAATATTGACGCATTCGCAAATAAGAGCCTGTTAAATATTGTTATTGTCTCTCAGCGTACAGTAGGAAAACGCTAACCGGGCAGAACGCAGCGTTTGCGTCACGGCCAGAACGTCTGGCAGAGGCCGCTCCGAGAAAGAAAACACACACAAGAAAAAAAAAAACAACAACAACTGAAAACGGAGTAAAGCACTGAAGGAACGGACGGGGCCCGGCAGTTTGTTCAACCATGATAAGGAAAGCTAACAGCCTGCAATGAGAGACAGAGAGAGACGAGAGATAAAGACCTTTGATGACTTATTCGGTAAAGGGCAGTCGAGAAGGTGGGTGGGGAGGAAAGGAACTATGGTAACACATACATTTTTACTGACGAGGGCTTGAAAGTGAGCAGCAGCTGAAAGAGGAGAGGAGACGGGGAAGAGGAGGGAAGATGGAGGGGTGGGGGGGGGGGTCTTCCACTTCTGCAGGTTGTCCACATTATTGTCTTGGCAGAGCAATCTTCTCCAATCTTGGCAGAGCGTAATGGAGGCACAAGAGATACCAGGTGCTGCTCGCTTCTCCATTCAGAGAGGCAGGACCACATGCCAGACTGAATTTGATGAGGCTTTTCATTGTTTGGGCCGCACTCGGCCAGGCTACCGCCGCGGGGCCCCCGGTGTTTGCAGAGACCCCCAAGGACACGCGGGACGGGGGGGAAGAGAGAGAGAAAACCGCAAAAAAAAGCACAGACGTAAAGGAAGAATGTGTGAGGAAAATAAATCGATTTCTTAAGCACAAGGATGGTGGGGAAGAGGCCAAACAAACAAACCCAGAGTGTCGCGCGTCCGCAACTAAAAACTTTGCTGTGTTTTATTGGGATTTTAAATGACTGATTAACACAAAATAATACATCACTCTGTGAAGAAATATGATGTTAAAATCAAAATTAAGGCTTGTGGAATGCATTTGAACTCCAAGCCAGTCTTCCATCTGTCAGGCTGGATGACAAGCACATGTTAAGTCTTGCAGCAGATTAGCATCTTGCCTCCAGTCTGGGCTTTCACTGAACCACTGACTTCACCAATGAGCTGATTGTAACCTCACTATTATGACTCTGACTGTACATTTAGAATGTGTTTACCTGTAAAAAAAAGAAAATAAAAAAAAACATAAAATATTACCAAGTAGTTTCAGTCTAGTGCAAATAAACTGGTACACTTGAAGCAAACCAAAACCTGCATGCAAAATCTACTAAAAGTATTTGCTCCACTGGCAGGATTTTTTTCACTTAAGATATTTTTGACATATTACAAGTGACCTAATTACTTATGAATTAAGTAACTGTTAAATCTCAACACACTCTAGGATGTTTTCAGTAAAAGCTAGATCTAAAATACCAGGCTGATCTCAACCCGAGCACAAAGTTTTTGCATCTGAATTTTCTCGTCTTCATCATGTTTGCCATTTAAACAGCTGCACAACAGAACAAATACATGAATAAAGTTTGAAAAATATGAACAACTTCAGTTGTCTTTTTGCACAGGGACATTTTCAAATGTCAGGTCTGGGTGAAACGATTCGCGATGGATCACGCAGCGATCTGTTGCTACCGGCATTGGCGTATCTTCGGTAACGGCCACCGTTACCCGCAGACACAAACCCACCTGCAGAGAAACAAAGAGAGAGGGAATCGAAGCAGAGGAGCGGGGACTTGTCTTCGGCACACACGGGGAGCAGGAGATCAGCAGATTAATGACCTCCAGTTTTATTAGAAAAACAGTATCATTGTGTCTGGTCATCTGAGCGTGAGAAAACAAGCCAACAGCCGGCCTGCTGCAGAGCTGATTATTGCCCATTATGTTTGTTTGCAGGAGTTTGGTGAGACCCAGAAGGATTAGGACTGATTTAGAGACTGAAAGCGAGGATTTGGAGTAGTGTGTGTGTGTGTGTGTGTGTGTGTGTGTGTGTGTGTGTGTGTGTGTGTGTGTGTGTGTGTGTGTGTGTGTGTGTGTGTGTGTGTGTGTGTGTGCTGGTGTACAGAAACTTTAGCTGTGAAAGCGCTTGGCAAACATTTGGAAGCTTTCGCAGCAGACCCCGCCCGGATGACTCCGCTGCTAGCTTGCACCGGCAATGCAACGGGAAAATGAAACCTCTGGCGGTTTCGGCGGCGCGAAGGGGAGGACAGGAAGTGAACCCCGCTTCGACCCTTCACAGCGCTTCAGATCACTAAATGGAAAGACGTTCTTTACGGGGGGAATAACGGAGAGAGACAAGCTTCTTCTCTGGTTGCAAAACAGAAAAGCGTGACTGAAAACAAGGATTTTTTGATTTTTTTTAGTAACAAATGGAGTTGTACTTTTAGCAGGCTGGATGGTGAGAATGGGTCGCACCTCCGGATCAGTCTCTGAAGGCGGCCTCCTCCGGGCTCTCGCCAGCGATTAGTGGAGAGGCCTTTCTCCTGCAGGCAGGTCATCTCCAGGAAAGGTGTGAGAAGAATCTATTACCATCGCCGTCATATTCCCTCTCCGGGACAATCATATCCTGACCTTTCCTCAATCCTCCCGCCGCTCTCCTATCACTCTCTCTGTTTCTTTTTTAACTTTATCTCCCCTAAAATCAGGTTCTATTTTTGCAGCGCGGTAGATCGCCTGCACTGTCACGCGATTTTCTTCGATCGCTCGGTGCGAGTGTGAGGCGTTTGGAGACGAAACGAGAAACGTGAAGTAAAAAAAAACAAAAACAAAAAAAAAAAAACAGTGTTAAGTCATTTTTGTGGACAGAGGGATAGACTCCTGTCAGGCTACGGCACAGGAATACCCAATTCGCCTCGCCGACCTGCTGTCCATTACGTCCCCGAGTGAGAAAAACAGCAACTACATGATTTTCCATGACAGCATCACAGACACTAAAGACACAAACAAATCACACAGTAAATCATTCAAATATTTGACCGACAGATGTAACGTAGACCGCAATGAAAGATTGCAGTTCATGCAGAAAGTATGCAAAGTATTGACCACATTTACAAGACAATCATTTGTGAAAAACACCTAACACCAACTTTCCTTGTTGGTTTTCTGATACCAACAAGGAAAGTGAAGTTTGTTCTTGCAACGCGACTAAAGTGAAAAACCTCAGGGTGGACGAAAAACGCCTCGCTGCGTTCAGGGGGACTATTGTTTGTCGCGTGACTGTAAAAGCGCACGCCCGTCTATGTGTCTAATTAGCCGATGCGCTCATTAGCTCCATCAGCAGATTAGGCGTTCAGTCAGACTCCAACACGCCTGCTTAATGTTGTTTCTCTTTTTTTTTTGTTGTTGTTTTTCCTTCCCTGTTTATTCGTTCGGGCTTTCGCGAGAAGGTCTCTGCGATCGTGACGCTGCTAACAGCAAAGAGAGGAGAAAGCAAGGCTGAAAATAAATAAATAAATATATATATATAAAATCTTTTTTCTTTTTAACTTCTCCAACTTCACCTTTGAGGCTTCTTTTCTTTTCTTTTTTTTTGTTATTTATCGCCGCCTGAGCAGCTTTGTTTCCTTCCCACACGTTGTTCATCATCATCCCGAGGAACGAGGGAGAAATCACCGACTCCTACCACTTAAATTTAAAAGAGGGATGTTTCAATAGCATTGGCAAGAAAGGAGAAGGAGGTAAAAAGACATGGCCCTTATGTATCCATGGTTACCCCCCGGCTTTATTGCTGTTTGTCTTGGGCAGCAGCCGCAATAAAAGTGCTGGGAGAGAAATGACTGTGCAAAGCCTCTAATTGCAGAAGAAGGCACCGTGCGCAGGTGTTGTGAGGGAAATGGGAGTTGAGAGTTGACCTGAAAGCACCCCCCCATCCCCCCACCCTCAACCCCTTCCCCACACACACACACACACACACACACACACACACACACACACACCTCTCTCTCAAAGCTATCTGCTTTTACAAGGGTCTTATTAGCAGTGATTGGACGGCCCCTGAATGTGCACTTACTTCATATTTTTAGTTTTCCAATTAAGTTTGCGGGCTTCAGGACTCTCAGGTATGCTATTAAAAAAAAAAAAAAAAAGGCCAAATGGAAAATGAAGAGTCTCTCGTAGCGGGGCGGATCAGGCTTGGCCTCATTTGAGGAATAATGAAAAATGGAAGGCAGAAACCAGCACGTTAGCGTAGCAGCAACGGGGGGGCTTGGGAGGGGGGGGGGGGCGATAGCAAGGAGGAAGGAGGAAGAGGAGGAGGAGGAAGGGAAATAAATGACAAAATGCGAAGAAAAAAAAAAAGCCGACCGGAAAGCATTTATTGCACGCTGACCTCTCTGGCCTTGGACAAGAAAAGGAAGTATCATTCCCACCTTCTGACACTTTCTTTATCATTTCTTTCTCAGAATCCTCCCACCGCTGTTAAATGAAATGGGAATGGAATGTGTTCACACCTCCGTGGTCCTGGCGGGGCAGCGGGGAGGAATACTCAGGCCCATTATCTTCTGTTGTGTGGCCACAACGGACAGATGGGCCCACTGAGGACGTGTGCAAGTGTGTGTGTGTGTCTCTGAACACACTCACACACACACACACACCAGAAAGTGGATTGAATGCTCAGGTGTTGTTTGCCTCTGAAAAGACGCTGCTCAGGAGAGATACCGATAGGAGAAATGGCAGAGCTTGCTACTTTTGGACCGGGAGCTCTGGGCTTTGTTTGGCGCCAGGGGCCGGTTCATTGTGTCACTTCTTCCAGTTTATGTTTTTTTTTTTGAATGAATGAATGTCTATAAATAAGCAGAGCTCTCAGTAAGGCTGGACAGTGACGCGACAGAGCTGAACCGCGGCATTCCAAGCAGTGACGGTACTGGAACGATACGAGCCTTAAAGATCCATCCATGTGTAAAATCCAAAATCTGGGTGCGGTGATGGACTCTGAGCTGAACTCTCAGATTCACATGAAGACGGTTACAAAGTCGGCCTTCTATCACCTGAAGAACGTTTCCAGGATTGAAGGGCTGATGTTGCAGCCGGATCTAAAGAAACTGATCTGTGTGTTTATCGTTCGTCGCAATGATTACGCGTTTGCATTTAAACCGGGTAGACAGAGCACATGGCTCCAGGTTTAAAATCCTTACACTGGAGCTCAAAGAATGGACTCTAAAAAAATAACTTACAAAGCACTGAACGGTTTCGCACCAAAATACCGTTAGGCGTTAAACCTTCTGGTCTTCTGCGCTGCATCCCCAGAACCAAACGTGGAGAAGCTGCATTCAGCTTCTATGCTCTACAAATCTGGAATTAATTTCCAGAAAACTGCGAAACAGCCGAAACACTGAGCTCCTTTCAAAGAAGACTGAACCTGTTGGTTTAGAGTTGCCTTTGATTAGCTCTAAATGGAACGTCGATCAACATAATGTCTATTTTCTAGGTAATTTTGACATTTGGAAAAAAAAAATGTCGTGTTACTAAAATGTGCAAATAAATGCGACTTATCTACCTGGATAGCTAGCTATTATCTGTCTGTCTAAAAGTAAAGCGCCTCATCAGTTCATGCAAATCATTAACAGAGTTGTGTGTCACTACAGTCACTGTAACAGCTGACATGTAGCTGGTTATTGTTGTGGTTCTGTCTCATCAGGCTGAGTGTCGTCTTCGGGGACCGGCTCCCGAGGGGCCGACAGGAGGAAGCATAATGATGGCGCACGGCTTATCACTCAGGCTCTCGTCTCCTGGGGCCCATAACTTCCTGGTGGTGCACAAACAGCTTTTCGCCACAGACCCGACAATCAAACCAGTTCTGAAATGGTACGCTTTGCCTGGAACTGGGCCAAGATGTCAGGTTGCCTTTGCTGCCTTTGATCTGAAACAGGAAGACGGAGAAATGAAGATAAAGCACACGTCCTTTGCAGACAAGGTACGGTGTCGGTTAAACGAGTGAGAAACTGGCGATGGCCGTCAGGTGCGGCGGCGTGAGGAACCTCGCAGAGAACAGAGAGCTGCTTGGAATAATCAAAGCTAAATCCCCCAAGTCTGTTTCTGATGAGGAAATAACATCGGAACCTGAGGTAAAGCTCAAAATGTAGATTTCACATGACGCTGCCCCTTAAAGGCATCGTTCGATGCAAACCAAACCAAACGCAGAGTAGTGGCTGAATTGCACTGAGGAATCCGTTGTACTCCTTGCTCCACAGATCCAGGTTTTCCGGATCGTGACAGGAAGCCAGAGAAAACCCACATCTGCACGAGGGACATGCACAACGTCAAGGTGACATTTTGTCACAATAGATGTGAAGCAACAGTTCAAGCCCATCATGTATCATTCCTTTACATATTTCTGCAGCACATGAAAGTCTCATCTTCCAGCAAGGTTATATGTTTTCTATTTAGCCCGGCATTTGGTCTCAAGGTCTTTACGGCTTACTTGTCATTAATTCGCATTGTGCTCCGTTTGCATGTAAGTGCGATAATGCAGATATTTTTTCCCGTCAACGGACCACTGATGTTGCATTATGTAACACATGGAATTATTGTCAGCTTGCGTCAGCTGCAGCGACACAAGCTTTGGCGTTAAGTGACGGATTAATAAATGCCATTGTCTTCTCACGAAATCAAACTATTTTTGTTTTCCACCTTTGTTTACTCTCCTGCTGGGTGTTTCACCGTTAATCCACCAGACAGCTTACAATCAGGTCCAAATCGTAATATGCAAAATGAAACATTAGGCCGTTTTGACAAAGGAATTGTCTTAATTTGCTCATCTTGGCTTCCCAATAAGTGACGACAGTAATTAGTAAATCCCCAAACACAAAATGTGCTGTTTTATTTCTTAATTTTACAGCACTATTCGTGCAGCCGCACAGTCAAAAAAAAAAAAAAAAACCAAATAAATAAAAGATAATGATAAGTTGTTAAGGTGGTGCACATTCTTCTTCTTCTTCTTCTTCTAGCCACATTTAACTTTTGCAGCACCTATTGAGTTTTAACGTCTGTCATCTTGCGGTCTGAATGAGGGTTTTTTTTTTTGTCAGAGTAGAAAAGTGCCCAATTATTGAGCACAGCCTAAGCAAAGGGGCCATTACGCTGATCACTTTGGTTCTCTCGGAGTTATCAAATCAGACAAAGACTGGCACAGGAGGCATAGAAATGAGACGGCGGAATGCGTCGGCGCATGAAAATGTCTGAGTCTGAACAATGCGGCCCGGGTCAATCCACACAGGCTGCTGTTATGGATTGACCGTCTGAACAAAAAAATAAATAAATAAATAAAGAACTGCTTTTTTTTTTTCCCCTTCTGCTAACAAACACAATCGGAGAGGCAGAGGGGAAAGCCTGGAGATGCTTTGTAAAGCTTTCCGGATTCATCGTGGAGTCCTTCTGTCACCAGAGGCAGAAGGGAATCGGGTTAATCTGTGTGTGTGTGAGAGACGCAGTAGAGTGATTCCCTTCATGTCTCTGAGGGGTAATTAGCCATAGATGGCCCGGCGTGTGTGTGTGTGTTCAGAGTTCTCTCCGCGGGGACATCGGCGGGCCCCGAGGGGTTCATGCGAGAACACACTCTGCATTTCAAACTGCCCAGGTGTGCAAATATCATCGGTCCCTGTTAGCGCTTTTGATTTAGTCTTTCCCTTTGTTTTTATTTTCTCTAATCCCTCCTCTGTTGTTTGATTGTTCACTTTTTACACAACTTCTTACGAAGGATTTTTTTTTATTATTATTTTTGTTTTTCACTGCAAATGTCTTATTACGCTTGAAAGAAGACAAAAATAACTTATAAGACGTAGGAGTTTGTTTTAAGCCAATAATCTCTTAATGATGAAAAAGTTCTGGTTGCATTGATGAACCATATCACTTATAACAAGGCATTTCCCCCACGTTATAAATGAAATAATATTAAGGGATTGTTTTGTTTCGCTGTCCTAATTTCACCTTTTACTTTAACATTTTCTCCTTATCTGGTTGTTTTCTCTGTTTGTGTTTATCCTGACATCATTCTCCCTAAAACAATTTTATTTTTCCTCATCTTTCTCAGTCTACATTTCCACATCTGCAGCAATGTGAAACAGTATTTCACCCCGTTTACAGATTTATTTTCCCTTCTTTGGTCAATTCAATATTTACGACAACTTTCAATTCAGAAAAAGATCATCAGATCCTGGCTATTTGTTCATTAAGCACCGGGAGAGTCTTGAAGTGGCATAGTCAAAGTCTGGACGTCATAGAGCATGACATGGTGACTCCCCCGCTCTGCTCCTTCAGACTAGCCAGCAGCAATTAGAAAGGGCTAATAGAGGAACTATCATAGTTTCAGAAAGAGGAGGAGATTCTTAAAGAGACAGTGGCCCATTTTCAAGGTGTTAAATTACAAAATCTTATTTCTCTGAAGTCACAGTCAATAAATGTGGAATTGATCAACTATGTGTGTTGGAAACCACATAACGCTGCCCCTTTAATAAGTGAATCATCCTACATTTGTGAACTCAAGTGTGAATTTTAAAAAAGCAGAAGCAAATTTAAACTGTAAGGAGAAATTTTTTACTGCACTGCAAATTTGTTGCTGTTGCTTTTCTGTTTCTGTGCTTTCAGATCCTGATTCTTTTCATTTTCTTCACCTTCACTTCCTCTGCTCCTCCATATTTGATGTGGAAATGACACCCTTGCGACTCCAGCTTCTTCTCCTTGAACTCTGTGTCCAGTGAAACACCCCTGGTTGCCATAAGCAACAACTCTCCTCCGCCTCTTCCCCTCCCCTTTCCCCGCACACCCCACCTCTATTTATTTTCACACCCATCTGTATTTTCCATCTCTGCTTCTTCTGCTTTCCTTTTTTGTGCATCTCGTCATTGATTTTCCTCGACATGGAGCACAGAGCCTATCAATATTTCCAGCTGAAGAATGAAATCGATAGACAAGTCCTGTCCGGCAGTGGTTAAAAATGACAACTCCATGGTCTTTTATTAAAGAAGAAAAAAAAAAAAGGAAAAGCCAGCAGCCGGCGCTCACCCACCCCGTTTCCCGGTGTTGTGCTCCAGCCCAGTGTTGGCTAATGGCTGGACCGTGACCCGCTTCCATACGCCCGGTCGATACGCTGCCCCGTGCGCTCAGACAGATGAGTGAAGAAAGCGTGGCGGCCATCGATGTAAGGACTTGCAGACGTTTGGTCCTCTGGATATTCAGCCAGGAAATCTTCAGTGTGGTTCAACTAGGCCTTTTTTGTTTTTTTTTTTTTTTTTTGAAGAACGATTTTGTTTAGAAACGTCATAATTCATTTGATCTGTTTTTCTGTTGTTTAGTTTTTTAAGAACGATTTTGTTTACCAGTGTTAAATGTTCGTTACAATTTATTTATTTATTTTTTTTTCATCTTTGACAATATTTTGCCATTTCCGATCTACTACTTGAAAGTCGCCTCAAAGCAACGATATTATCGTTTATCACAATTACTTCTGGGCTGGGGAAAATTTATCGACCAGCAAAATTTGTTATCGTGACAGGCGTATTCAAAATGTTTGTTTATACGGTTAAAAAAAAACTTAAAAGTGTGGTGTGCAAAAGTATTCAGTTCAGAATATACTTAATGACTAATGACTAAATAGAATCCGCCTTTCTATGATCAAATCTCAGTGCAAATTCCAATGACACACGTTGATATTTGTTGTAATGTGACAAAAAAAAATGCATTCTAAATTTCCAGAAGTAAGAATTCTTTTCCACTGCATACGGTTTTGTTTCTCGTTTTCTTTTGGCTGTTCTGACGGTAACGTTTTTACTTAATCTGCAGAAGCTTCCGGTTCTGAGCCGCTGCGTGGGAGAGATGGTGGCGTGACGTCAAAAGGGCCGCTGGCGAAAAGTAAAACGTTGCATCAAGGAAAAGGGCAAGACGACCTCAGCCTTGGTTTGGCAAAATGTCTGGTTCCTGTAGCGCCTCCCCGTTTTAGAGCAGCGAACTCTGAGGTTTGCAATTATGAGACGAGTCTCCTTCAACTTCCATTCATCATTTCCATTAGACCTGCTCTTACTGGCTCACTGCAGCCGGTTTGAAGTTTGTTTTCCATCCTTCAGTTATTTGTATTTTTTTTTTTGCTAACGTTGAACCTTTGTGGATATGTTTGGTCTGTAGTTGCATCTCACTCTATTTTATGTTTTGTACAAGGCTGGTTCATTTGGATCCGCCATTTGTCATCGCCATGACAATGGCTACTCTTCCTGAGGACCACATCATAAAAAAAATATGACACAAACAGTTACAAACACTTAATGTAACCTTAGAAATGCAACATTAGTTCCTAAATGTACAATTATAACACTTTATATGATAAAATAACAAGGCATTTTTTATAATTAAAAAAAAAATTAATGAAAGGAAATAACTGTTGTATGTATAAACGACGGAAGAGTGAGACAACTTTTTAAAGAAACAGTATTATTTAAGACAGACTTTTTTTCAACTTCAAATTATGTTACATGCTGTGTTTTCATTTGTTCACACATGTTTGAGAAATTCTTGAATCTCCAACTGTGCAAAAAAAAACATGCTAGAGAAAAATTCAGACATTTGAGATCGATCTTTTCTGAGTTTAAAAAATGAAAAATGGTCAACTTTTCAAACCCAGAAAATGCCGCGTTCTTTTCCAAATTCTAACCTCAAAATTTTCAACTTTTTTCTTGCAAATTTTCAACTTTTCCAATGTAGAAATTTCCACGTTTCTTTGTTGTTGTATACATTTTCTGAAATTAAAATCACAATTTCACAATTTTTCTTGGCAGAAATGTACTCCTTTCCATCTACAATGATGCTAATATGCCATCATAATTTACAGATAGTTTTGTGGACAAAAATAATACGACTGACCTCTCCAAAAATTACCCTTGTGTTTCCGCTGCTCTGCATCACAAAACATAAAGGAAATCAAGAGAAATGGGGCATGCTGGGAAAAGCATGAATAAATAAGTAAGGCGAGTGACACATCCGAGTAAAGGCGAGCCAAAAACCAGGAGTCTGGGTCACATAATGAGCCCTGTGTGAATATTAAGCCTCATTAAAAACGTGTGAGACCTTTTCTGTGCTCCGCCCCCTTTGGACAGATGGCCTAGTCCACGATTAGAGTCCTATTTAGCTAATTATCAGGGCGGTGCCCATGTCTACACCTCCAGATAATTGTCTGACACGCACACAAACACTACGCAGATGCACACACTCTGCGTTGCTCTTTGTGGTTCCCCGAGGAGGAAAAGGCCAGAGCTGCAGGTTTGCCAGTTGGGAGCAGCAGGACGCCATGGGGAGCTTCTTCCTCACCGGAGGGAGATTAGTGAACCCCGGGATGGATGATGATGGGAACAGGAAGAAGGAGGACATAGACGATTTGGCTGACCTTCTGGAGGATGCACTGTTTCCACATCTGAGGTGTTAAAACTGAGCTCAATGTGTGTTTTGTTGTTTGGCAGAGCTGAGACAACATTTAAAGGGGCAGTACTATGTGTTTTCCAGGCACATAGCGGTATTTTATTGCACAATCAATTAACTACAATACCTTTAGTTGTTACAAAAGTGCAACATCAATCAAATATGACTTAAAAGAAATTTGACTTCATAATTTAATGCCTTGAAATTGGGCCTGTCTCTTTAAAAACTCCTGCTTCACAACATGGCTCCTTCATTAACCCTTTCACAACGTTTCTACCAGCATTGCACTGATAAGTAGCTCAGTAGATGTGCAGTTTCACCAGGTATTTTGCTAATTGCTGCTGGCTAGTCTGAAGGAACTGTTCTGCAGTTTTCTGGACGTTTGCTCTAGATTTGTGGTGCGTAGAAGCCGAACGCTTCAAGAGGTATGAATAAATTTTTTTGTAACATGATGGTCAAGAAGAGCTGATGTAGAAGAGAAAGTCAACAGTCGTTGCCAACGCGGCATCACCGTGAGCAGCTGGGACGATCCACGAGTCTCGGAAGTGGTTTCCACCGCACCACGAACACATGGGCTCCGTCAAACACCCAAACGGACAGGCGACGGGAAAACCAGAGCAGACTCTCTCCCGTCAGAGTGACATGTCACGTCCAGGGAAAACAGACAGCTGACATTTCACACCGACGCCAACATTGGAGTCGCCGCTCGTCAGCCGCCGAGGGGAAAAGCAGCTGCGCGATGGAGACAGCCAGCTCAGACATACTTGGACAGACATACAGTCACACCCAGATGCAAACGCTGGGGAGGTGGGGGGACCCCCCGTTCCCTCCTCCTCGCTCCTCCACCCATCCCACCCCAGGCAGTATTATGTGCAGTCATCTGCATCCACTACGGAGGGCCATCCCGCATCCAGACGCCCCTTAATGAACGTGACATTTAGCTGATATTTACATGTCATGCATGATGCCGAATTAGCATGCTGAACACTAAGCTTCAGATTAAACAAAGCTTAGCAATTACACACCATCTATCATGCAAAAAAAAAAAATGTTACTGCAAGTGACCTGCACAGTTTACCCAAGACCATCCACTTAGTCTTAGCTAGCCAACATTCCTTCATTAAAATGTCACACACACACACACACACACACACACACACACACACACACACACACACACACACACACACACACACACACACACACACACACACACAGGTTATTTACATAGCAGTGAAGTGAAACACAGCATCTCTGTGGGGAGAATTCTCATTCGTCTGCTTAGATTGAAATTGCTCTGCTGACAAGAGGCAAAATATCAATCAGAAGTAATTTCTTCCCACTGCCTCGCCTGTCAGCGCCGCAGTCCAATGTTGACCTTCTGTCATAATACGTTTGTTTATCATTTACATTTCCCCACCACATAGGGCTGAAAAGAAACACACACATACACACGCACGCACGCACACACACACACACCCACACACACTGGAAGATGTTTGGGCTCCGGCAGCGAGGGATGTTTGTTTCTCCTTCTCAGAGCTCCGCTTTCTCAGAAATCATTTCACCTCCGCAGAACTAACTGCAAACTTTATGATCGCTCGATAAAAGCAGGGAGAGAATGTGAGCAGACTGGAGGGTCCCCCGACCCTAATGAGACCTCAGCGACGATGACATCAGAGATGACACGCAGACAGACGGACAGACAGAAAACTAGGGCGAATAAGGAAATGCATCACACAAGCTTTAAAGGGGCAGGTACTGTATGTTTTCCAGGAATAGAACCATTTTATATATCATATATATCTTTTACCATCAGTTGATATAAAATATGCTGTAAGCATCAAATAGAACTCAAAAGAAATTTGATTATGTAACTTAACGGCTTGTTTAAGTTTCTTAAAGGGTCTTTTTAAGAAACTCCTGCTCTTTTCTCTGTCAAAACCTTTCACAATGTTTTTCACCAGCATGACAAGAGCTCAGTAAGTGAGCAGCTCCACCAGGTGTTTGCTAATTGCTGCTGGCTAGTCTGAAGGAGCCGAGTGGGGGAGTCACTTTGCGGAAGGGGAATCTTGGAAGCATGGAAGCCGCAGCTCTGAGGAGGAGTTTCGTCTTCGAAGGTGGAGCTAGGTTCAAATGTAAAAAGGGCTGAACGGTTGCCACGGAGATTAAAGGATTTCTAAAACATGCATGAAAGTATGTTTCTGATGAGGGAATAACATTATAAGTGAAACTCAAAAAAGTCCATTTTACATGACGCTGCCCCTTTAAAAATGGTTTTCCCAACAACGCACAATCTTTTATATCATTCCCTCTCACAGATACCGCAGCAGTAGTTTTCTTTTTTTTTTTGCATAATTAGCCAGCGCTGCTGTTCTCCGGCGCCTCGGTTGTTTTCGGGCCGTTTTCTCTGCATGAGGTCAAGCGAATCATTCTTCCTCTAATTGATTTTCTCCCCCTGTGAGGTCACTGGGAGAAGCCAAGCTAAAGGCTTCCACGTGAGCGCAGGTGACACAATTGACATTTGGATGTTAAAAGTCAAGCACCGGTGGCGGCGCGCACAAAGTTAAATCACCCGGCACAACTCTGTGACATTCTGACGGCGATGTGTTCTGAATGAGCAAAAACCGGGCCGACGGCCTGATCTGCTCTGGTCCAGTCTAGTCTGTTCTATTCTAGTCTAGTTTAGTCTAATCTGGTCTAGTCCAGACTAAACTAATCTAGTCTATTCTAGTCTAGTCTAGTCTGGTCAGGGCACCGGAAACATTGAAAACAGACTTATTTTTATGTGTTGAGAGTTCGGGCATCCCTCAGGTGTTTGTGGGTGGGGCTTTGATCTAATCAAAAACAAAAATCTCTAAAAGCGGGCTTTTTTATCTGTAGGTTCCCCCCGGAGCCTCCAGAGAGGGGCCACAAAGGCTCCTAATTATCCCTGACCTTCTGGCTCCCCCATGCAGTCGCTTTCTCGCTCTGTTTCGCTCAGGATCACCCCTCCGCTCGGCTCCAGACGCTAATTGCCGCGGTTTCGGCGGCGAGGGCCGCGTTCGGGCGCGAGGCAAATCCACCCCCAACTTCACCCCCCTCCTTCCCTGAAGGTCGGCGAAGGACGCGCTAACACCCGCGTGCCCGTCTGGGCCCGGTCTGCGTTTCCAAGTCGCGTCGCTTTGACAGGCAAAATGCTTTTATTTCAAGGTGATCCATTAGTGTGTGACGACAGAAAGGCGACACAACCCGTCATTAAAGAGAAGAAAGACGGCTGGGGGAACGAAGGTGACGCCCGGCCCTAGAAATAACAGGTTTTTATTGTTTTTCAGTTTAAACAATGTGGAAGAAAACACAGGAAAACAAGACTGAAGGCGACCTTGACGGTTTGTCTGGACTAAGCTTTTGCATGGAGATTTTAACTTTTCTTTATTTATTCATTTTTGCAGTGGCTGTATGGAGATTTTCATGCAGCTCATATTGGTGAAAGTGTGAATAAATAATCCAATGCGGTCAGCAGTGAGGCTCGTTAGCTCCGGGCTTTCTTTCCTCCTCGTTTGTTTCTTCAGCATTTTGTTTGATCTCAAGGATGTTTGGAAATCAGAGAGCTTTTTTATTTTATTTTATTTTATTTTATTTTTTTTACATTTTGAAGCTTGCGTAGATTTCAAAGTTTTTGGGCTTGTGAAGCACAAGTGGTCAAATCAGCGGAGCTCATTGCTGTCATTGTATGCTCCACAGTTTATACCAGTAGGTTTTCCAGACATTGGGTCTCCAAAAAAAAAAAAAAAAAAATCACTAAAGCAACATATTCAAGCATCTCAAATCAACAAAATCAAACAATGTTGGATTTCTTCTTATTATTTTTTTTAATTTCACAGTTTTCTGTGTTTTGGAAAAAACACTTTTTTTGTTAATTTGTCTAAATCTAACAGCATGTTTGTTCTTTTTTGTTGTTTTTTTTTTAACTTGAAGGTATCGAACACAAGCTTGAAAGACTTACGTCGTGTTGGTTTCCCTGCAACCTGCTTCTGCATCCCTGTGGTTACCAAGGTTACGCTCAGATGTTCTGTTTTCTCCCTTGGTGGAACGAGAGAGAAAGAGAGACAGTCGCTCAAATTGAACGTAAAAGTTAACTAAACAAAGTTTTTGATCTCTACTGTGAAATATCTTGGTACGTTTGGAATAAGAAGAAACTACAGCAACTCATTAGAACCTTATCAGAAAGATGGAGTAGCTTGTTTAAAGCCAATAATTCTTTAATAATGATTTAAAAAAAAAAAAAAAAAAGCATTAGTTCCACAATCTCAAGAAATAACGTGTTTGCCAAAAGAAACAGTTACTTTCTCCTCAACATTAAGGAATTGTTTGCTTAAAACAAACTCTCATATCTTGCTGAAAACATTTTTTTGTTGCGAAAAATGTCTCGCCAGAATGCGGGTTAGTCTTGCGGGTTCTAGTCGTTAAACCGAGTTTCGGGAGGTGTTTTCCCGAAGCCACGGGTGGAACGATCAAACTGGGGCTTTGACAGCCGGTGATGTATGGCTTTGGAACAAGGTGAACTCCATTCGTTCCCCCCCGTTTCGTGCCGCAGCCGCTCCGAGCAATCGTGTTGAGTTTGTGGTCACGGATGAGTGGGGAAAAGTGAACACGGGCGGTAATTAAGGAGCCGGCTTATTGAATTTCACACTTTTCAAATTTAGATTTATCACCCAGTGGAAGGTGGCCGTGGCGCCCGCAATGCCTCATTGTGGGGCGACTGAACCACAAAACGCCGATTATCAGGTAAAATAACTCTACTAATTAGTTTTGAAGTACGTGTTTTGAAAAAAAAATAAAGAAAAAATAAAGAAACCAAGGCTTTACAAACTCTGGTTTCGTTTTCAGAGCCGTCCCGGTTTTGGATGTTGGCATTCGTTTCTCTTGCGTTTCCACAAACGGCGAAACAATAAATGAATTATCTCCTTGTTTATCATTAAAGATAATCGCTCTTGTTCTAAAATGGTCGGCCTGTAACCAGATCAACAACATCGCCATGGAGACCGCAATTATGTACATTATGATTGGAGGGGTGGAAATGGGCACGGAAGGGAGGCGATGATGCCGTGAAAGCATGCCGATGAATATCAGAGCCTGAGCCCTGCAGTAAATAATGACTTCGCCGCTGCACTCCGTCTCCCCCGCTGGAACCTTGCTGGGCTCTCAGAAAGAGTTGCCAGGGAAACGGCGAATGAAATAAATCTACAGTTTGGTGTCAGGAGGGGTGAAGGAGACCCGACGAATCAAGACCGCGGACGGGGAATCTGAAATTGAATCTGAAATTTCTGCGGAGTCCCGTGAACACAAACACGCCGCGCCGGGCGATGAGTGGCGATGGAACAAAATGCCGGGAAGCCTTTTATGCTGTGTGTGGCAGGAGGACGTATCAAACACTATAAGAGTAGAAAAAAAAAGAAAAACAACACAACTAGACCGGGACAAAGTTTCACGCAACAATTTCAAGGAATTTCAGAATGGGTTGTAAATAAATAAGGATTCATTTGTTTGTTTTTTTTCCACATGGAATAGCGATAATATTCCTTGTTCACATTTTCTTTGTCTTAACTCTGTGTGTCCTTCTGTTGTTTGGCTTCATTGTTACGAGAAAGCGGGGCCTTCTAGTGAGGCTGTTTTCACACCTGATAGTTTAGCACACTTCCATTTGATTGGGAACCAAAATTGCAACATTTGTTACATTTTCAGCTGGTGCGGTTCGCTTTCGCACCGAACCGTGTCAAACCGTGGAAGCTACTAGAAGAAGATCGCCTTGGCGAGTAGGCCTCGAACAGCACTGGCATGTCCCAGAGAGAGCGACGGAGGCCCCGAAGACATGGACGGGGAGCCGAGCCGCTCAAATATTGATCAGTGAAGCTGCCTGTCTGTGAGCTGGTTAGCATCAGCCTGTCAGCTGCCGGCAGGGGTCGGCGGCGGGTGGGGATGAGAGAGAAGAGACTCGCAGGTTTGTCCGCAATTTATCAGGGAGACGCTCCTGCTGCTTCGATCACAGTAGGACTCCTCTGAGAAATGAAGGGGGACATTATCCATCCATTGATCTTCTGTTCAGCTAGGTGACAAGTCCATGAGGACGGACCCGGGGGCGAATGGTTGATCGGTGACGGTCAAAAGATTATTCCTATAGTCTTTTGTCCAAGTTCATTGCTGTCTTAGTGTAGGAACTGGCTTACTCAAGGATTTGTTAGGGTGACAAATATGCCACAAATTGGGATTTGAGATTCTAAAATTAAACACTCTGAATCTGAGTGACTACAGGAAGTAGTTTTCAACAGTGATTTTATGGCGGGATAACTGAGTCTTTTCCATCTCTATAGAAATATTGCCCATTCTTCACGCCGACTTGTTTTGATTTAGCAAGATTGGAAGATTTTTTTTTTTTTGACCCTGAACCAGCTGTTAAAGGTCAAGCCGATATCTTAGATAGATTTCAAACCAATCAATCAATCAATACAGGTTTGTTGTATCGCTCATTTCAGCAAAACGATAGTTCAAAGTGCTCAAGACTCTTCTACAGAGGCCAATTTTGCCCAGTCTTATTTTTTTTCTTTTCTGTCAAATCATTAACAATGAACTCAACTCATGCAAGTAAAATATGCAGGTTTTTATTACCTCCCAGTCGAGTCACTGACACTCTCTCGGTGTGATTTTGATAGACTGGCCTCTGCAAGGAAGGTTCTCCACTTTTCCCACAACACCCAGTGGGGGTAACTGGTTCTCTCTCTCTGGACCCAAAGCCTGAGCTTTGAGACCAATTCTGACGTTACAAATGTGCCCAAATCTGTCAATATTTTGATACTGTCGAAAAAACACAATTTCGCAATTTCCGTGTTTTCATTCAAATCCTCTTATTTGGCCTCATCCCTGTGCAAAAACTTTGGATTGGCAAACATGTTTATTTAAATGACCATGTTTCCAATATGTACATTTACTTCAGTCATTTCAATTTACACAATTTTTTGGGGGTTTCGTGGAAACTCAGCGAGCGACTATGTTCTTCATCTGCACATGAATTTATCTGAATTTCCAAAATGACGTGTTGCTTTTTGAGATCTTTTAACCCACTTTGTGTTTTCACACAGATCCTATGCAAGAGTTTCCTGTTTCTGACAGAATAGCAAGAATTGAGCCTGGTTGTGTCTTCAGAACAATAAAACAAATCAAATATGTAATTTGCGATTTAGCAAGATATCTTTTTCACAGATTTTTTTTTATTACCCGTTTGTCCCGCCATAAGACACATCAGATTTTCGGCAGAAAATGGCAAATAAAAGAGTAAAGCTCTATTAGTTACTTGTTTACCTCTTAATGTTTTAACCATTGGGTTGTCATTCATGTTTTGTCTTTTTCCTTTAGAGCTGCGACTCACTCTGCCAGGCCTTTAATTAATCTGAACTTTCTGATGAGCTCTAACTTTGATTTAACCCGGGTTCTCTGCCCAGATGCCCAAGTCGGTCTCACTCGGACTTCTCTTCACGCTTTCAGGTCAAGTTTGGAAGACCGCCACCGTCTGCCCGCGCACTCTCCGCCCAAGCATCAGGTGCGCGACTGCTCTCTGACTCATCCCTTGCCCAACTCGAATGTTTCATCCCCTTCAGCCGCGGGTCTCCGTGTGCCGACCGCCGGCCGAACGTCGCTGCTCTGCCAAAATCCTGACGAGGGGCTGCAGATGCAGATAGCGACACAGCGTCCCTTCACCTCGCTGGCAAGGTGGCGCGCCGCCTCCCCGCCCGGCCATCTGCTGGCACCGGAGCAGGTGCCAGTCTCTCGTCACGACCGGCCACGTGCCTGCAAGACACGTCCCTCCTCTGCCATTTTTTTTTTTTTTTTGGAGACCCTACCTACACCTTCTTGCCTTCTGTTTGCCAACTGTCTGTTTCTGTTGCTAGTCAGCGGCCTTTGCCAAGGGGAACCGATGAGGTAACATCTTGTGAAAGAATACATACAAAGTCCAACTCTTTCGCACAGCAAGACATTTTCTATATTTCAGCACGTTGGAGAGGCACACGTCAAGATAAGCTGACACAAAACAGCACATATGGATGGTGCAAGGTTTGAAAAGTCTAATTCTGAAAGTGAATCATCTAGTTTACATTTTTGTGAGGTCAGGTCAATTATATTTTTTTTTACATGTTCAACACTGAAGAAAAATGAAGAATGATATTTTGCTCATTCATAAAGTTTTTTTGGGGGGAAAAACAAAAAGAAAAGAAATAAAAATGACGCAGTATTTTCTCGTTCTATCGCATCAAATCCCAACGTGAGGCGCTTACGACCACAAGCCACAGATTTTAGTCATAATGTGACAAAATGCGACGGCACCCGAGAGAGTTTCCCCGGCTCTGTGTTTCAACGTCAGAGCTAAAGCAGCCGACAGCGACGCCGAGGATGACCGATGTTCGGTCGGACATCCAGCGGAATGGACGACACGGTCAAAGGGAGACTTTTGTCTTCATCCGTTCAAAGCCGGACAGACGAGCGCAGGCAGAAGACCACATCAATCCCTCCCCCGTCAATCAATGCTGGCCTGAAAGAAATCTCCAGTTGGACGCCATTGGGAGCCATTTTGACTGATGACATTTCAGCGGACATTAGCATTTCAGCCGCTTTTCATCCTCGCCGACGCGTTCGCCTCCGACACGTGGACAGACGGTGCTTTTCTCTCTGCCTTGAACTGCTGTTTTTTTTCTTTCTTTTTTTTTCAATATCCCCCTGTCTTTTATTTCATTAACTCAGATGTCAGCCGAAATGAGCGGCTGCAATTTGCTTGTTTGCTCGCAGACGGTACATCAGAGCGCCAATCGCCTCCGACAGAGAGGAGAAAATGTTTTTTAAAAAAAAAAAAGCTCTCGCGCTCCATTACTCAAGCATCTTGTCACTAACTTGATGCCTTTAGTTAAAAAAAAGAGAGATGAAAGAAAGCCTAGTGTGACACACACACACACTTTAAACAAGATACATACACTTCTCTGATCTCTCTCAAAGTTAAACACATACTGTTCCACTTTTGTTTTTCATTGAAGTGCTTTGATGAAACCCATTCGCCTCGAAGTCTCCCCCACCACATCAGAACTTTTAAACAGACTAATTTAAAGCCGGCCCATCGAAGCTGGGCTGCCTCTCGTGCTCTCGGTGGCGTGCGTCGCACCCACCGCGGAGAGCTTTTGACGGAGAGGCAGATGTTTCGCCCGCTCTGCTCCGGTCCTGGAGCTGCTCAAGGGGGATGGGGGGCGAGCAGGAAGCCCCCCAGTGATAAATGGGGGCATCAGAAGAGCGCGGAGACCCACACAAAGAGGAGCAGACGCGCCGACTCTCAGTCCTCAGAAGAGGGGTTGACCGTGCCTGACGGCACGTTCCGCAAACCGCGGCGACTCTTATCTGGAGATTCCTAAGCACTGCCAGAAGTTTTGTCTGCAGGAATTTCATCACATGCTATTTAATGCCCTCAAGGTCAACAGTTGAAATGAGCCACAATCTCAACAATGGGGCTTTGGTCCAGCGCTGATGAGATCAATTTGGATAATTTGGGCGGCAAAACTGAATTTAGCGAATGGAAAACGAAAGTATTCATACCTCTTAAATTGAAAGGGCAGTGTTGTAAGTTTTTTAGACACGTGATGTAATTTTAGAGCATAAACAAGTAACTATCTTAACTTCAGTTGTTAAGAAATGCTACGTATGTCAAACATGAATTGAGAGAAATTTGACTTTGTAACTTAAAGCCTTGACATTGGGCCTCTGTCTCTTTAAAACCTACTGCTCTTTCTGAAGCTCTGCCTGTAAGAAGTCATCACAACATGGCTCCTCTATTAACCCTTTAACGTCTTTAAATCAGCATGGCACCCAAGAAGTGGCTTGTGAAATGAGCCCAGCAGATGTGCAGAGCTCCACCTGTTTGCTAATTGCTGCCGGCTAGTCTGAAGGAGACGAGTGGGGGAGTCGTGACAGACACTGCTCAGAAACTGCAGGTCCAAGTCGGACTGTGCAAAACACCAACCAGGCGTTTTGCACAGTTCGATGGTCGCCATGGGAGATTCAAGCATGTAAAATAAAAACGACAACAAACCTTTTTTCAAAAGGTTCAGAAAGAGCAATTAGGAATTCTAAATATGTTGTAAAATACATAATAAAGCATGATGTCACCCAGAGAGCAAAGAATAAATCTGCTCTAATGGATAGAGCAGATTGGCGCGATACTCGATTTTTCAATACCGGGACCGATACAGATACCAACATCGAATCGGCGCGTCTCTAGTCGCAATGGGAAAAAACAGATTAAAAAGTGAATACTTTCACGAGGCAACACAATGGTTTTTCCAGCAGCTGCAGAAGCACAGAGTGAGAGAGCAGCATTCCGGCTCCTGTAACTACGCTCATCTTTCTGCTACCGCGACGCGACGTGCATCTCGCCCGCCCTCCAGAGATAAAGAGAAAAGGGCCGCGTGTTACCCAGACGTTCGCTCACTTACCAACAAGGCGATAAATGTCACCCCGGCCCCCGTCCGCGCTCTCCCCTCAGATAACAGCGAGCACACAGATGAAAGCCCCGAACGGAAATATAACAGGTGGATGCATTTGTTGTGTTTGATAGCATCAGCACGGAGAGGACAATACAGATACAAAAAGGAGGGCTCAAGAGGAGCGTTCACCGCAAACGCATTAGTGCAAAAGAAGCACAGCCGCTCACTGGCCCCTTTAATCTAGGGGGGAACTGTAATCTGTAATCTTGCCTGGGTTTGGACGCCGTTTGCGTCATTTGGAGGGAAAACGCTCCAACAACCGGAGAATGTGAAACGGTAGGAGAGACTCGCATTCTTTGGATCAGAAAGCCGTTTAGACTTTCAGCCGTCAGAAAGGAGAAGTTTGCGAGTGAAATCAGTTTGCAAACCTCTCTCAGGCAGAATGTGATTAAGTGCTTGGTTCATTTAATTCCTCAAATATGCAACCATCCAGCAGTGGAAAACATCTGGTTGAGCCTATCTCCGCCTTTAAGGACGGCGCTCCTCCCCGGAGCTGCAGTTTCACAGCCTCCCACTCAGCTCCTTCAAACTAGCCAGCAGCAATTAGCAAACACCCGATGGAACTGTGGCTCGGCTGAGCTGATTACTTCTCAGTCCAAAGCGTTGTTAAAGGGTTAACAGATGACATGCTGTGATGACTTTGAGTTCCAGAAAGAGCTGGAATTTTTAAAGAGACAGAGACCCAATTTCAAGGTGTTAAACTACAAAGTCATATTTCTTTTAAGTCATATTAGAATTAGAATTAGAATTAGAATTCAACTTTATTGTCATTGCAATGTCACATGTACAAAGCAACGAAATGTAGTTTGCATCTATCCAGAAGTGCTATACATGATATAAATATTTATAAACAGGTGTATGAAGATATAAACAGAATAATATTGATATGCTATAAATAAAATGTTTTGTACAATATAAATATAGAGAGCTTATGTACATACTATACAAATTACACAGATTATACAGAATATACAGGAATATGAAGAATGGATTGTATATATATTAGTTGTTTTATAATACAGGATAAATAATGGGAAATTAGATTTACAGATTATATAAAGATTGTATGTGTATGTGTGTGAGGGGAACAGTCCAGGGATGGGGGGGGACAGTCCTTATAGTTTGTGTCAGGAGGCGTTCAGGAGCGTGACAGCTGTGGGGAAGAAGCTGTTCCGGTGCCTGGTGGTTCTGGTCCGTAGGCTTCTGTAACGCCTCCCAGAGGGCAGGAGAGAGAAGAGTGTGTGTGCAGGGTGAGTCAAGTCCTTGGTGATTTTGCTGGCCCTTTTCAGACACCGCTTCCTGTAGATGTCATTGATCTATATGTATATCTTAATAGCATTTTTAAGAACTGGAGTTAACATAGTTTCTTGAACAACATAATACTTCCACTTTAAGATAATTTCTCCTGATAGAGGCACTTCTGTGTCATTTAATACGTCGTCAAACTGTCCCGCCTCATTATCACCGGCTATGTTTATACAGCAAACGTACCCCAACAAATATGATTGAGTGAGAACGTTTCGAGTTTAAAAAAGCGGAGCCCAGGCAGAGTTCTCAGGTATAACCGAATAGCAAAAAAAAAAAAAAAAAAAAAGATTTCTTTTTTAAGCTTCCGTTCACGTCTGACTCTTTCACTTCTTCAAAATAGAATACACTTTGAAGCGGGTTAATCTGAGAAAATCCTTGAGGAAAAAAAAAAAAGAAAGAGGTGTGAGCGCTCGGCATTCTGCACTGTTAACTTCTTTTGTTGCCTCATGCGTTGCAGTTTTTGGCCTCGTCTCCCGAGGCTTCACCGGGGAAGAGAATCCCCGTTCCACTCCCTTCTTTCCCCTCACAAAGCACCTTTTCCTACGCGCCTCCGGGTCTCGCGGAAATCTGTCCTACCTGCTTTGACAGACGACACTTTAAAGTAATTTACCGCAGTCTCCTCGTAGCCGACAGTATCGAAAATGGGGGTAATGTGACACCAGCATAAAAAGGGCTCCAAAAAGGAGACCACTCAAGTTATTCTGCTTTGATCAACTGGACCCAGCAGGTTTCAGAACCACAGCAGGGATGTGCTGCAATCAGTGATGGAATGTCTTAAAAAAATTGTTTGGTAACTAATAAATTTGGATTATTACCATTTTTATTAAATATTAATACTTGTTGAAGAATTATGTTACTTTTGTTGAACATTTTCCAATTGGCTGATGACATCAAATTTGAAATTGATATTTCTACTAAATTATCAATTTAGTAGAAATGATGGTGAATATTATATTCAATTTCTCTTGTGCTCATTAAGCCTGCAGTTTTAAACTCTAAATATTCAAAATAGTTTTTCTTATGTTGGACCAAGATTATAATTTAATTATCTGAAACTACTACAAATAATCATAAGGTGCAATATAGTGTTATGAAAAATTGACTTACCTGAGATTTACATACGGTAAAAAACGTTAAAGGATGAACTGAGGAGCGATGTGATTACTTCCTGAAGGCAGAGTTTTATAAAGAGCAGGAGCTTCTTAAAGAGACAGAGGCCCACTGTCAGAACATTATATTATAAGGTATTTTAAGCTTTTTCATAACTGAAAGCAACCATTAGTTGACTGTGCTACTAAATGCAACTGTGTCTGGAACGCATATAACACTGTCCCTTTAAGAAGGTCAAGTTTGCGTTTATTCTCCTGTTGGTAAAAGTTTTAAATAATACCATAAAACCTTAATGTTTGCGTTTTTTATTAAAAGCATTCATAAACGTAGACTTCTGCGGCTCTCGAGCTCTTTCAAGTTTACAACGTTGGTTCACATGGCGACCGTTTTTTGACGCCTCTCCCTGACGTGGATACCACATATGAGCTGACATCCCGTTCAACCACCCAACTTTACTATTTGTTTTTAATTACGTTCTTTAAAGTCTCTTAGATTTAATTGCTAAAGTGAAAATTGACACCAGACGTACAGGTTGAATGAAGAGAGTTCTCTCTCTCTCTCTCTCTAGTTCACATTTTTAAACAACAGAGCATTTAATGGTGTTACTTAGTGTCATAGTAGCGCTAAAACATCAAGTGCATGCTTAGTGTGCTGCTCCTTCTTAATGTGCAGCTATGATTTATAAAAAAACCCATTGGATTACACTTACTAATGATCTCAGCTGCAGGGCTCAGTTAAAGTTTCCTGCCTATTGTTCCTAGAATGATTGTTTTTTTTTTGTACAGTTTTTGAAAGTTACCAGAGTTCATCAGAGGAGCTGGGAGTTCCAAAATGGGAAGTACATAGTTATATGATTTGGTGCACATGGAAATAAAGAATATCAAGTTCATAAGAGAAAATCAGACAATAGTCAATGATGTAGCACTGAAGAGATTAAGGGGGCGAGGTAAACATCTCTACCCTCACAAAAACACAACAAAACGGTGTTTAAATCGAGATAACAGATTGATGACAGCACAGTTATCTCCATGACAACCAGGTAGACTTCATTCTCTGATGAACCTTGAGTTAAAATAGCTGTTGACATGCTTTAATTTTCTCCTGCCTTTTAACCATCCTTCAGCACAAACACCTAGCTTCCTCTCTCTCTCTCTCCCTCTCTCTCTCTCTCTCCCTCTCTCTCTCTCTCTCTCTCTCTCTCCCTTTCTCACTCTCTCTCTCTTTCTCTCTCTCAGCAGCGCCCCAGTCTTTTTGTTTGTTTCTTGGCAACAAAGTGTAAAAAAAAATAAAATAAAAAAAAAGAATTAGGCTGGAGGCAAAAACATGATGAGAAATTGTTTGACATCCAAACCTTTAAAAACTGCGGGGAGTCACTCTGATTTTTCTTTGAGTTTTGCGAGTTATGTTGATATTTCTATCACACATGAAGACGAGATACTAAGAAGATTAAACTACCAAAAGGAGTTTGGGACTCTTTAGCATTTGTGGCATTTTTAGAATGTGAAAACAAGTGAAAACTGCGTGACCTCCATTGCTTTCTACAAAGTCTAGTCGTATTATTTCCACGGCGTCTTTTCTTCGGTTTACTTGTCGTCTGAAATTCATCACATTTGGCTCAAGACCACTCATCATCTTCTCCGTCTCTTTTGGAGTTTCCCTTCCGGGGACGCCACAGTGAATCATCTGTCTCCATTTACTCCTCTCCTCTGCATCCTCCAGCCTCACACCAGCCGACTTCATGTCCTCTTTCAACGCAGCCATAAATCTCCTTTTTGGGCTTCCTCTCCACCGCCTGCTGCCCTGTGGCTCCCGTCTCAATGTCCTGCCATTGTAATTGTCTCGCCGCTGCACATTTCTAAACCATCTCAGTCTGGCCTCTTTGGCTTCATCTCCAACACATCGAACATGAGCTGATGTACCGATTCTTGATCCTTGTCCGTCCTTGTCGATCCCAAACAGATCCTTGGCATCAGTTTGGGACTCTGGAATGTCCAGTTCTGCTTCCTGTCTTTGGCATTGTCTCTGAGGAGCGCAACGTCGCCGGTCTCGCTCCCGTCTCGTACAACCGTTCCTTTCGTTCTGTTATCACACCTGACATTGTTCTCCCAACTTTCCAACCTCCCTGCACTCTCCGTTGCTCTGAACCATCTACTACTTGAAATTCTCCACCCTGTTTACTGCTAATGTCTTAATTCCTTTTGTACCTTTTTCATTTACACGCACACTGTATATCCTGTCTGTCTTGCTACATATGTGTAAGAATCACAGATGCTTTTAAATGTCAGTAGGTTTAGTTACAAGTAAGAAAACATGAACCCGTTGCAAATTCAAACATCAGAAGGTCCAACTCATCACAGAAGAGAAATTGCACTTTGACGCCGATGTGGTATTTTTGTCAATGTTTTAGTTTCGTTCTGGATCGTGCCGTTTTCTTCGAAGAGCATCAAACCTTGCAGCCTTTAAAATGCAGTAGGAATGTTTGCGTGTGAGACTCTGCCAGTCCTGATTGTGGGGTGTGACAGCAATCAGCTAAGAGTCCTCAGAGTGTCCCACTCCCCAAAATCAGCTCGTCCATCTCTTGACATCCGTTTGTATGACAAACATCTTCAGATGCATACATAGCGTGATCGTTTAAACAGCCAGTTTGCTCTTTGTTTCCCTCTCATGGTGACACATTTGCATATTGATCATCAGTGGCCGTCAAAAGCACTTGATTGAGCATCTGGAACGATGATATTATTCTCACATATTCGCCGGCGAAAGCTCTGTGACAAACACAAAGAGAGTTGGCCCCCTCTCCTCACTGGTTTGATTTGATTAGATTTTTTTTTTTTTTTACTTCATTTTTTCATGTCTCTCATATTTAAACGCACAATCTCCTTCACCCAATTCACAACCGTAGAGAACAATTGCCGTCTAAGAGCCGAGTATTGTATCAACAATATGATAGCAAGTAACAAAGGCGTAATTACTACCTGCTGGATATGATGAGGAGTAATTAGCTCGATCGTGGAGAGCCACTGATGGCAAGTTTGCATAGCGCTAACTCGTACCCCATTAATGGAATGAAACACGTGTGTTTTTCGGATGATTTCACACTCGGGTGCAATAGAAGCAAACGTTAATCGGTTTGCGTCGTTCGCAGGTGCTGCGCCACTCCGATACGTCTACCTCTAAACGAGTCGTCGGTTTCTTTCAGAGGCAGACTAATGAACAAGGACGGACGAAATGTATAACGCGAGGTCCGCAGGGTGCCAGCTTTGTAAATCGACGGACATCCAGGTGTTTGGCAATGAAAGCTGAATGGATAGTGTGACATTTATGGAACATTTTCAGCACGACCGAGCGCCGGGCTCCGGCGCGGGATGAGGCGAGACTGTGGCTGCGTTTCCACGAACCGCGGCTCACGCAAAGTGAATTTATGACAATAAATTTGCTCAGTGGAAGCGCTGCAACTCTAGTATCTGATTTTCTCTGCAAAACTACAATGGAGGCGCTTTTTCACATTGCACAAGTTGCATGACCAACAGCCAGATGTTGCTACGATAAAGAAGATGACCAGAAGTAGTACGATTTTTTATTTGTTGTTTTTTAACAGGCTTGACGCTCCAACGCCTGAATACGACATCTGTGCCTCCACTGAATTGTGACTATTTCTCATGACTCACCGTGTGTTCACATTTAGGTTCAATTGTATTTCTTATTCAATGGACACACTGGAGAAATTTTGTTTCCCCCCCCCCCCGATACCAGCGGCATATAGGCAAAGATTTGTGCAAGTTTGCAATGGAAACGCAGTTTGAGTCGCTGCTTTTATTCAACAAGCAGCGCAACTTTTAGAGAAGTCATATTTTTAATGAATTAAAATGACTTATTGGCCCTCTTTTCACTGTTCAATAAATTTTCAATTTTACATGTGAATAAAATCTGTATTTTGATTCTTTGTCAGTTGACATCATTTTCTTATAAACCTTGGACGCTTTCATTGAACTCAGCTAATCTGCCATTTCTCCTTTCATTGCAGAAAACAAAATTCTGTTGAGGTACTTCAGAGTTTTCCGGCTTGAAATTACATCAGTGTCTAACTTCGAGAAAGTTAAACAGGTTCAACTTTGTCCAATTCGTTTTTTAGTTCACATTCGTCTGTTCCTGCGCTGGTTGTCGTGTTCCACAATATGGAAAAAGACGAGACGGTAGTAAATATTCATCAGGAATTGGAAGAAATTATTTATTCATGACCTATCAAGGGGCTGCAGATGCAAATTAGCTCATGCCGCAATCTGGTAAAGCACATCAAATGGTGTCATTTATGTTTGAGCTGTGCATTGACCCTTTCTAAAAGTTTATTGTTCTTGTTGTGGCTCATATAACCCTCAGTGATACAAAGAGTCGTCGCTCACTAGAATATACAGTTTAATAAGTTTTCGCACGACTTCTACTATTTGAGACTTCAAGTCATTTTTCGCTAATTTGACTCGTGACGAGAATTAAGATAAAAGTAGTTTAATCGGCACAAGAATTCCCCGTCTTATATACATATTGTAAAACACATTACATGTTCAAGAGCTCTAAATGAAGCTCTTCTGGGAAATGATTTGATGGTAAAAATGGATTCCATTCAACGTCTTTTGGAACCGCTTAGTTTTACCGCTATGCATGGCCTTGTCACATCGACATGGGGGAACGTTTTTGTGTCGGGCTTTTCACAACACAAGCTTTGGTCCAGAATTTCTCTTTGCAGCTTTTCTTTAACCGGTTCTGTCTGAAAGGAGATTGTCCGCAGACTCCCGGTGAACGAGGCGTTACCCTGGCCGGCTTACGGAAAGTCCTGCTGAGGGCCGACACTTGCTCCTCCAGGCTCTGCGATAGCCGTCTCACCGAATCAACAAACAGCCGCGCACGCCTTCTCAATCTTCGCCAGAGACCCCGCCGCTTTTACAGCTCTGCCCTCCGGGTCAAAGTGGAATCCATTGCAACACTGTAGCAGTTAACTCTCCTCCTTGTTGATCTGTACATTCTTCTTTCCGGATGACCGGAAACTATTCCGGACCATTACCTCCGAACAAAGCGAGCGGACAAAAGGAGAGTGAAAGATTGAGGAGGCACGTTGGAGGCAGGTGGATCTATATGACTGCATGTGTGTGTGTGTGTGTGTGTGTGTGTGTGTGTGTGTGTGTGTGTGTGTAGGTGGTTTTGTTTCTGTGTACTCATGCGTGTGCGGTCCCAGAAATCCGACAGCGTTGCTGATGATCTGCCAGTTTTCCACCGCGGATCCCCGTCCCCGGCTTTTGTCGTACTTTGACAGGCGCATGTGTCAAGACGCCGTGTGGTTCGGCGCCAGCGTGTGGGGTATACGTTTGCTTTCTCCCTCTGCGGATGTGTGTGGTCACCGTGTCTTTCTATCTCTTCCCCTACAGCATTCCAGACATCTCCACGATTCGTCGGCGTCTCCAAATTGTCGCTCCTTCTCTTCCTTCCCCCGTCGTGTTTATAAGCGTTCCTCTGTTCCCGTGTGGAAACGGTGATTATTTCACTTGAATTACCCAAATAAGTTATTCTAACTTATAACCCGCGTGTCACCGCAAAGAAAAATACGAAGCCCGGGTAAATTGGGAAGAAGGGGAGGGAAAGAAAAAAAAAAAAAAAAGAGCTCGCAGATGAAATATGTTAATAAGCTGCCAAGGCACGAGCACAACTTCTGCTTAATGGCACAACACTGTAATTTAGCCCTCCAGAGGAGAGAGAGAGATGAGCATCTTCATCACCACAAGTCCCCCTGTCTGAGAGAAGGATCCAGGCAGACAGGCAGCATTAAACCGCCAACGAGAAACTGAGAGAAAGCCTGGCAGTCCCCACCTCCCATGCACATTATCCCTTCAACCAGTGGAGAGGCAATCAGCAAAAGAGAGGATAATTTCTTTGAAATGCCTTAACATAGGCCAAAGGAAAGTAAGAGGGAAAAAAAAGGAAAGAGGAAGTTACTGAAATAAAAAAAGGAAAAAGGGAGAAAATGTGCAAATGTTAGGCACGAAGCGGCGAATGAGTAAGTGATGCAGAGCATCAGCAGCAGCAGCAGCAGCAGCAGCAGCAGGAGGTTGGAGTAAAAAGCGGCGCATCAACTCGATGAAGGGGGGGCGCCCGGCCGACAGATCGCTTCCCTCTCCTGGCTGCGTGTCGCAAACTATTGCGAAGCCATCGGCGAGTTGAAATCCATCAGTCGCCGCCTCGCAGGCCTCGGCTTCGCTTCTTCCAAAGCCTCCGCGAGGGTCCAGAGCGAGAGCCTCTTTCTTTTCCATGCCATCAGAACAACCACAGACAGGATGAAGCGTCTGACGTCAACGTCTCTCCACGCAAACGAGCGGGACCGATTGGCGACGTCGGGAGGGTAACCCCGGGGACCGGGGGCGCGGCGAGGTCACGGTGACAGCTCTGGGCTTAATGCAAATAGAGGAAGCAAAAGTTTCATGATGGGATTGCCTCCAGCCAGCCAGGCGCTGTCAACACCAGACATTTTGTTTTGCATACAGCTTCCAGCAAATGAAATAGCCTCATTAAAGTGTGGGCCGCGTGCGGCAATCAGGGGCAACGGGAGTGATTGGGGAGAGAGACAGAAAAAAAAAAATTAAGCAAGAGACAAATTGACAAGCATGCGCTACTCAAACATGTGCATGTGATTTGAGCTGGAGACTGCATGGAAATCAGAACGCTCAATGAATTTTTCAAGTGAATAGTTCAGATTGCTGAGAAGCTGCCTTCAGGATACGGTGCAGCAGAATGTCATGAATTACACACACAAACCATCCATAGCATTATGACCACCTGTCCAATGGTTTGACGCTCGTCCATTTTGCTGTTTTTAAAAGCCCTGAACGTCACAGACATACACTGGAATCTGCCATCGAGACATGAGACGCTCTACGTCAATTGGGTCCAAAGTCAGTCCTCAAGGGCAGGTATCGTTCGCTTCAGTTCTCTCCCGGGTTCAACACATTGGCAGTAACAGCATGTCAGTGTTCTGGACAGGCATGCTAACAAGTCATCATTTCATTCAGACAAATGAGATTCAAATCACGCAGGATATCAACCTTTTGACGCCACTGCTTCGAGTCTTGCGTGGTGTGAACTGAGGCCTTGAATTGTTTGACTTTTGGGAAACTCGGACACTGAGGCCTTGACCTCAATGTTGACCTCTTGTAGCGTTTTTTAGATTAGTGCATATTGTTCCTGAACAATGTTTCCATGAAAGGGTGTGGACAGCATGCTCGACCGCGTGTTTTCAAGTGACATCCACATGGGAAGGTCCCACATTTTCCTTGCAAAACTATTATTTAAAATCAACTATTTAGAACTTCATATCACGTTATAATGTTATTCCCTCATCAAAGACATGCAGAGAGTGTCGCTTTGATTCTTTCATGGATGTTTGGGAGAATAAGCAAGCGTTCAGGCACCTTCGAGTGGTTGCCACGAAAAATTCAAGACTTTCTCAAAGTTCCGCCTTGGAGCTCTCGATTCCTAGCCAAAAGCTCCTCCAGACTAGCGGTAGCAGCAATTCACAAACACCTGGTGGAACTGTGCATCCGCTGAGCTTATCCAAATCTCACAGCCGGACCGCTAAGAACAGTTGTAAGTGGCATCTGAAAGAGTAGAAGCGTCTTAAAGAAACAGAAGCCAAATTTAAAGCAATTTGTAAAGTCAGGTTTAAATTACAGTGGCGGCGGCGAGAGGAGGTCATCCTGTAATCAGGGGTTTGCCCGGTGGCGCCTGTGCATGGGAGCCTCGCCTCTGTCAGACGACTCCTGCATCACCATGTCTGAGTAGGTGAACGACTGGATGTAGAGTGAAATGATGAAGTGCTATACAGGTACCATCGGGGGTAAAACAAATGCAAGTAAACAAACTTTCATAAAGCGTTCTTATCTAAAATAAAAATGACCGTGAAGGTTACTTGTTAAAAGGTGAAAAACTTTTTTTCGTGACAAAGCACTCACAATTCGACAATCTGCAAAACCCAATGTAATGTAATTTGTTCTTCTTGATTTGTTTTTGGGTGTTTTTTGTTATTTTGGGGGGTTACGTTTGTTGCAGCTGTTTTTTCAAATCCTTTGATCCCAAAATGTCATCTTTGATTAAGATGCTCCACCCCGGCCGCGGAACGGCAGTCTCGGTCAAAGGAGCTCGCGTGTCGCGTTTTCCTTACTAAAACAAATCCTAAACAAAAAAAATAATCACCCACATCACTCACCGCCGGCCACACAACTCGAAAACAACCGAGTTGCACAGCTGCCTGCAGAGCGGTGCCCTTTCATTTTCGCTTCCTCCTCCCTCCTTGTTTACACCCAGTTTACATGAGGCCGCTTTGTTTACCTCGCCCACTGTCAGCGATCCCCTCAGGTTGCACTTGAGTGTGTAGGCTCGCGTGTCTCCCGTCGCCTATTAGCGTACGTCGCAGGTCAGCGCCTGACAAACGAAGTTCATTTGGAGGCGGCCGATCATCGTTCTCCTCGAGATAAAAGAGGCGTACGAGGATGACGGCGGTCGCCCTGTGATCACCTCTTTGTTTGCAACGGGCTTGATTGATAAGGCATGTCACCTGACGTCTGTGTGTGTGTGTGTGTGTGCGTGTATGAGTGAGCGTGAGCGAGCCGGAAGCTCAGACAGTTTTTGCGTTCCAAATGATTTGGCAATTTAGAAACTTGTTGCACATATTTATGCAGGGAATCTCTTTGTGTAGTGAAATTTGCAATTAAAGGGGCAGTGTTATGCGCTTGACAGGCACATAGTAACATTTTATACCGTTATCAAGTAACTATGCTAACTGCAGTTAGTATAAAAAGGCTATATGTATGACATATGACTCAAAAGAAATTTGACTTCCTAATTCAGCACCTTGTCATTGGGCCTCTGTCTCTTTAAAAACTCCTGCTTTCTGAAACTCTGCCTGTAGGAAGTCATCACAACATGGCTCCTCTATTAACCCTTCAGCCAGCATTTCACTGAGAACTTGATTGTATAATTAGCTCAGTAGATGAGCAGTTCCACCAGGTGTTTGCTAATTACTACTGGCTAGTCTGAAGGAGTTGAGTGGGGAAGCTGCACAGGGGGGGCTGCTCTGTAAGGAGGAAGCTTGGAAGCCACAGCTCTGAAGAGGAGCTTCGTCCAACCCAGGCATTTTGCACAACTGAACGGTTGCTATGGTGAGTAAAGGACTTCTCAAAAATGCATGAAAGAATCAAAGCAAAACTCGTGGTGCGTTTTTGATGAAGGAATAACAATATAGCATGATGCACAGCTCAAAAAAATTACATCTTTAGACAATGCTGCTCCTTTAGAGGCAGAATTCCATTTCCACAGCCAGGATGGGATGATGCACACACATGCACATGGATAATGAAGGCAGATCTCAACAACAAACTCCGGCTGGCTAATCAAAAGAGTCATAACCCTCACTAAAAAGTCACACCAGGTGTAATGAGGGAGTCTGTTTGC
This sequence comes from Poeciliopsis gracilis, assembly GCA_911649635.1. Taxonomy (NCBI): domain Eukaryota; kingdom Metazoa; phylum Chordata; class Actinopteri; order Cyprinodontiformes; family Poeciliidae; genus Poeciliopsis; species Poeciliopsis gracilis. The sequence continues at coordinate 250,700 of CAJVRI010001102.1, read as the reverse complement.
GTCCCGGGGGCTGAGAGAACTTTTGGTTTGTCAGTCGGTTATCTCTCGGAGCGGAGTTCGATGAGCTCCATCTTGTTTACCATCTGCGGATCGTCTGACAGCTGCGATCTGAACTCTTCACACACGAGCCCGTTTGACCAAAGGGGCCAGGTAAAAGATAAACCTGCTAGACACAGTGATGACTGTGACCTCTGCAAACACAGATAATCTGTGACTCGGATGGCCCTGCGGGGTCCTGGGACCTGCATTGTTTGGGGAGGGTTATCTTGCAGCAGAACGCAGAGTCTGGACCCCCGCAGGCATGGGAACGGGGACGGTTGAGCCGGCGTGACCTCGCTTGCCGCCGCGCACTGCAGAAACTTCAAAGCGGCGGGAGGTTAAAGGTTAACCCTCGACATGATGGAAGTCATGTTTTTAACCTGTGCAAACATGGAGCTCGGCGTTTGTAATTGTACAAGCCTGTAATGACTGTTTTCAGGGTTGCATGTATGGTAGGTGAAGGTGAAATAAAAAGGCAACCCTGTCATTTTTTAGGAGAGCTGGGGCAGTGTGTTTATAACGCCGGATTGTAATCAAGTAGAGATTTATGTACGGCACAGAGAACGAGACCACAATGCCATTCGTTCCCTGTGTTTGCGTTCGCAAAAATTGAGGGGTGTTAATTTTGAGAATGTTGAAAAGAAAAAATCTTCTAAAATAGGAAATATCTTAAGTTTTATTTCAACACAAAAAATTGCACGCAAAAAAATGTAATACGGACAAAAAAAAATCATTGAGACTCGACAGTTTTCATCAGCTGATGTCTTGTGAACAACGCAAAGGTTTCCTGGATTGACCGGACGTCTTTATGCTGAAGGCTGAGTGGCTCCCGGGTCAGTTTTAGCGCCGATCAATTGGTCGATCGCAGTTTGACGGCAGCAAACTTTTCGTCTCACTCCAGCCGTACATGGACGCACGGTTGCTCGAGTTTGCTGCGAGAGGGCACCGAGAGGCTGGAAAACACATAATAGTGCTGCTGTAGTAAAACGAAGAGCAACAAAGTCAAGGAGAGAAGTCAGCTGCACAGATGAGATTTAAAGTGTGAAAGCGCAAACGCAAATGAATGAATTAAAATCCGAGAACGTAAGGGACCCTCGCGCGCGTCGGCTCTTGTCAAACGCAAAAGGGACGAGTGAAACTTTTAAGCCGAGCTCCAACAGCAGCATTGTGCCACGCTGCTCGACTTTTCCCCCTCCAACAAAAAAAAAAAACGTGAATATTAATTGGGGCCCGGAAAGCCTTCACCGCGCCTCCATTCAGAACCAGACAGAAATTGAGCACTTCAGATTCGATCTATCTGATTCCACGCGGCTCTAATATCACCTCTCTCAAATGAGGCTTTTTATTACCGCTCAGGGTGACAAGCTTTATTCGCGAGCTGTTTGCTGTAGCAAATCGTTATTGCTCCATGGCATTTCAATTGAATAAGATACCGACTTATTGTATCATTCACTGGTCCCCAGACGTGACTCCGCTGGAAAATAAGATATTGAAATTGTGGTTTTTAATAAAAGTGGCCCAAGATATGATTCTACCTGAAGTTGATAAGACGCTTCCAACAATGACGTGTGAAGAATATCATTGCCAAACTGATAGCTGTTTAATCTTGAGCACACAAAATGTCTGCACGTAGGAGGGAGGGGGGGGAGGAGGGAGAGGGAGGGGAGGGGGGAGAGGGGGGGGTCTTAAAGATCGCAAACAAGCATGTTGTCCCTCACAGTGTTGTTTTTTCTTTTTATAGTTCCCTTTTGAATACCAGTCAGAAACACACTGCGAATTCAGTAGATGTGTTTCCACTAGAAACGAGTGCACGAAAACAATTTCACTAAGCATGAAATGCAATCGAAATCACACGTGAATAAGTTTGTCCATGTAATAAGTCGTCAGAAACACGCGGGCACCATCTTCCTGTCACCTTCTTCCGGCTGTTCATCGTGCGTCTCATGTGATGCGAGCAAAGTTTTGAGAAATGAATCACAAAAAAAACCCAACACATTTTATCAAGAAAAATGTCACAGTCTTCAAAATTGGCATGTTTCCGTTCAGCAAACGTATTTTCAAAATGACAAATTTGCCAATGATGTGATCAGTGGATCAGTGTTCACAAAAGCAAGGTCCTGTCTAGAACGTCAAATCCCCAGTTTCTCTTTTACAGTTTGAACATCCATCTTGAAGGGTTTCGAAACTTTGATCAGTCAGTCTAAGAGTAAAAAAAAAAAAAGAAATGCCTGCCTTGCAGCATAAGGTGCCTTTATCAACAAACTTCAAAACTCCAAGTCTGTATTTCTCACTTGCTACTTTTGGACAAAGGAGTCGAGAAGAAGAGCCAGAGAGCTCAAGCAAGGTTTCATCCCAGCAGCCTGTGGGCCACACTAGCAACTGGCAGGGCACAGCTAAGGGGCAATTTAGGTCTTTGCTACTGTCAAGCCCCGGGGAAACGAGACAAAAAAAAAAAAGTCTCATTCAAGTATGTAAGTGATGGCGGCTGTCAGGTATGCGAGGAAAAGGGCACGAATACCAGAAAGTTTCTAACTCCCAGAATGCCGCAGGGTGGATTCTCGTTAAAGGGACGGATCAGGAGAGATGTTTTGTGAAGTAATCAGCTGTCGCTCCTTTTACCTCTGGAAATAAATCCTCAGAGTTAGCTGGTTGCTGATAATAACCTCACAGAACCGTTCCTTGGAAATATTCCAACAGGCCCGCTCGCTAATTCTCGGTTTAGTTCAAACAAAACACAATAAAAGAGGAAAGTTGTTTGGAAGGGCTCACTCTTTCGTTCGGTTTATGGTTTCATGGACGCGGGGATTTTTTTTTATTTTTTTTTTTTGGTTTTCTATTTTGTCAACACTCTGGAAATATACACAGGAAACAAAGACGATCCGCAATTTAGGACTTTTAAAATATGAGTTATTGCGAAGAACTTGTCGCGTCATGTCGAACCTGAAAGAAAGGCAGCTTGGCATTACGCTGTTCACTGTTGACATCCCCGCTCTGAGCGTAAATAGCAATTCACTGTTCAACCTTAACTCAATGTTTCCTTGATGCTAAAGTACAGAGATCCTGCCGTCTTTCTCCTCCACTCATTAGTGGAGGAGAGAGACAGCAGTTCACAGGACATTTCCTGTGAACTGTCTGCAGTGAGCAGGTTTCCTTTTCCTCTCCTTGTGGCCTTTAATCCTCGCACTTTCAGTTGTCCCACTGACAGTCGAGACGTTCTGCGTCACAGTTAGCAACACTAGACACTAGTAGGACCCTTTAACAGTTAAGATCAACAAGAAATACTATAAAATGATGAAAAAGAAACAAGGTACTTAAAACTACTGAGTGAAAACAATTATGATTTTTAAAACTGAGTACAATTCTGCTTGATTTTTTTTAGCTGATTCCTAACCCTTGGCGTAAATAATGTGATGTCCGTTACGGTCTTGAAATCTCAAAATATATCGCACATGCAGAATTTGTTGCACAGAGCTTGCACACAGTCACAGTTTCATCAGCTGTTCGGCATCACAATTCGCTTTTCTGGTTAAGATCGTGCACAATAAAAAGCGATCCGACTTCGGCTTACTTGCTCACAGCCTCAGCTAGCGTGTGTAAGCATTCGGAGAAAAAATGAAAGGGCAAAGGGAACATTATCCATGTGTATTTACAACCATTTCTTGTATGAAGAAAGAGAAATGAAGGCTGATTGCGGTTGTGTCCATATGCTTATACCACACCCTAACCCACACCAGGCAGTTTGTAGTTGTGCCGATTCACTTACCTCAAGTCAAAAAAAAAAAAAATTCAAATACAAAGCCAGGCCCCAAGAAACTTCTTACACTTCCACAACAAATTAGAGGGAAACTTTGGAAACGGGATCTTAGAAGTCTTATAGGTTTTCATAGAAGTCTTACAGGCGTGAAGCGCTCAAAATAAATCTTTGGGTTTCAACGTGATGCGGACCTGCTTTGTCATGGTTTGTGATTGGTCATGTAACTCGGTCGAGCTCATCTCATAGCGTCTCTCACCTGTCCAAAACCCAGTGCCAGATTGTGTATGTGCCTTGTCACAGCGTTCCGGCAGTTTTTCCATGACCCAGTTTCTGTTTTGACAACTTCAATTCCTGCTTAAGCCTCGTCAGACCAAGTTTTCCAAGTTGCCTTCTTGACCGTGAAACATTGATTGTCCTCTTCTACTTCCCTTGTCTTGTCTTACGTCCCAAAGTAAGTCTGCTTTCTCTCACAAACCACGTGGCCAGGGTTTTGAAGCAACGTCAGATGCTCTCATCCATTTCTGGGATTTCCTCTGTTGTCCCTCTGTACTAACCTGCAGCGCCGGCTCTGTCCGGGTCGGCTTTGAAGAGATTCTGCAAGGGAGGAAGAGAACTTTCCGGAGCTGCGAGACAAAGCTGGGACTGTCCATCAGTTCACCATGAGCTGAAGCCAGGCCTTTCTGACCACAACCAGCAGGCAAGGCAGGTGAAGTGTCTCACCCAAGGACACAATGACAGAGATGGAGGGAGTGGGGGCTCGTCCGGTTACAAGACAAACTCTTACCACTGTCACTGCCGTCACCACAGATCAGAGATGTGAGGCAAACATCACAATGTCATTTTTCTTTTTAAACAAATAACCTTTATGTTGCCATGATAACATGCATTCATTTTAGTTAAAGTGATGTAAGGTAAAAATAAACATTAAATCTTCGACTTTCGCTTGCCGTCAGTCGTCCCCTATCTTGAGCAGCTGTAAAAAGGCTCGTCCATCAAGCCTTTCCTTCCCTTCTCCTCTGATTCCACTGACCGCTGCTTGCCCAGACTGACCGCTGCCAGCCTCAGGAAACAAACTCCCAACCTCAGAAGTACTTCAAAACCAGCCCAGATCAAAAGAGACGTAAAAAATTCATTTTAGTGGAAGATGAAAGACGGCACCAAGTCTGTGAAACGACTGTGTAATGTGGAAACGCGTCTGTGAATGTCTCTACTACTAAACTCTAGTGTGTACGTTTTCCATGGTCATTTGATAGGTTTGAAAAATGACCGATGAACAGATCTGAAGGAAACTTAACCACTAACATACATAGTTATGTTCTGGTGGCCCACATGTTTATCTACTATTGCTTAAGGTGGCAGCCAGTATCTGGGTCTGTCTGCTTCACCATAGAGTCAAAAGTCTGATTATCTCAGTTTCTAGCTTCATTTCATCTTTTCTCACACTGGATCAATGTTGTGGCTGAGAGCGCTATGGCTCACCACTTAGCAAAACTTTTCATGGCTTTGAACTTTTTTCGGCTTGTCATTTCACAATATCAAAATCACGTCATGTCAGTGAGGCGCAGTGAGGTTCATGGCTGGTGAGGCACTGACTTAATGAAAATTACCAGACCCCCTGCATGTCATTAAGCCCTCAATGAGTACACGGGCAACAACATTGAAGGGCAAAAAGACGAGACTTTCACATGTCATCCATAGCCACGCTGCCAAGGAAGAATAATTCCTTTAACTCAATGAATCCCGGAAATATAGATATTATTAATTTAGTGCTGTGCTGCACAGCAAATGGGAAATCTGTTCAAGTACAACTCAGAACCACCTTATAGACAGAGAGAGAGCTTCTTTGTAACAAATGAATAAAAAAAAAAAAAAGACTTAATTGTGTTACAAAATCCCACTATGTGCCTGAAAAACACAATACTGTTCTTTAAAGCCTTCAATATTGATGCATAACCTTATATCCAAATGATATACATAAATTAACCTGGTAACAAATGCAATAGAAGTATAAGTAGAAGATGCTGTGAGGCTCAAATCTCGCAACATTCCAAGATCTGAGGATTGTAGAAATCTCGTCTCTTTGCCTGTTTGTGTGCAGCTGCAGTGTCTGGACACTTTTCTTATCCATTTACCAGTAAAACTTTTGCAGGACACCCGGCATGACAAAAGGCCCCCCGACTTCACATCAGGAGGAACGCAGACAAACACGCATATCTTATCTTGGCAGTGGGGTGTGGCGCCACAGCGGTGACAAGCTGTCCAGCCAGTTAAAACTGTCCAGGGAGACAGTTTCTGTGCCGTTGTTTGATGTCGGGCTTCTTTTTGTAATTAACTCAGACAAAAAGCTCCACAATCTTCCTTCTGATGTGGACTCAGCCAACACACACACACACGCACACACACACACACGCACACCCAAGCACGCATGCAGACAAACAACAACAACCAAAGAAACACATTCCACATTTATCCCCTCTGATATACAGGGAGTCATGCAGCAAGTGTTGACAGCATGAAAGAGAAAAGAGAAAAAGATGTGGTGGGAATCTCTGTTCATCTCCGAGACGGATTGCTTTGAAAGACGACGCGTCTTGACCGTGCTCACAGCAAACAAAGATGTTGCCTGCAGTGTGTGGAGCCGGTTCCATCGTCAGCAGATGAGGAACGGGGATCATAAAATGATATACAGTTAAAAAAAACCAAAACAAAACAAAATAAAACAGAAAACTTTACTTTTCAGGAAGAAAAAGTAAGCAAACATGTTACTCTGGTCAGATGAGAAGAAAATGCAACTGTTTCATCTCCATGCAAGTCAGAATGGGTGGCGAGAAACTAACAAAGTACATTAAACATGGTGGTGGTGGTATCATGCTGTGTGGGCAGTTTTTTTTTTTTGTTATTGTTGTTGCGTCTTAGCAAGGAAAAGAAATCAGAGTTGTTGGGACGACGACTGAAAATATTGAGTGATTCTAGAGCAGACTGGAGATGAAGGACTGTTACCGGGAGCCACTTTGCTGACCAAAATGTTCGTAAAATGACCATAATAGAGATTTTAAGAAATGGACGACTTGAACTACGATGGAAATGACAGATTTGAAATCCCGATTGCCTCAGTGTAAAATTCCATGTCACAGTAGGGTTTGGTCGTCTAACGCCAAACAACAGCTGAAGTGACTTACAGCATTAGTCAGACGACTCGTGCAACTGTTTAAATCCGTACGTATTAGCTAATGTCATCACAGCACGGCCATGCTGCTCAACATATGGAGTGGTGAGCTCATCTCGACCCCCTGAATGTGTGTCTTCTGCATGTTCTGCATGTGAGGAGAGGCCTTCTGATCCTCCAGGGCGGGGAGAGAGGCGGCGGTGTGGTGTGGAGAACCAAGCAGAAGTTACCAGTCAGGAGAAGTTTTCAACTTGAATCTATAGGGCTTGTTTTTTGGGGGGTTTTCTGATGAAAGTGAGAAAAGTCACACGCGAAGCAGCAGCGCAGATCGAGCCATTTGCCTAAACTGGCAAGCACGTTGCGTTACCGTCGCGTTTACACCAACAGGAATCCCAAAAACACATTTCCTCAACGAAACACGTCAGTTCCAAAAAACAAAAATGTCTCAAGGTGAGTTTTATCACCAAGATTTTAAGTTTTTTGGTTTAATCGAAATTAATGCACTTTTAAAATCTGCAAGGGAAACACCTTAATTTGTCACATGATCGGCAACCAGACGTTACTACTGCTGAAAACGACACCGAAGACGACAGGAAGTGGTGAGAGGACGATGTTTTCAATGACTCGGTCACATGTTGTTTTAATTTCTTTGCTTATTTACAGGAAACAACACAAGTGGAAACGCAGCTGCTGACGTCGACTCAGTTTCGACTAAAACTACAAGACATTCAAGTCAAACGACTAAAACTGATGGCTCAGTTGAAATATGTAAACATCAAACTTAACGCATGCTGCAACACAACTACATATTCAGATTGTTTGAAGAGACTCCTCCAAAAAAAAAAAATCATTGATATCCATCCTTTGTCTATGCTTGTCCTCACTGTTGTTTCATGTTTGTTTTTTTTTTTTTAATGGGATACGACACGTTAATCCACGTGGATAATTTCTATCTCTGGTCCCATTGGCTGGTTGATGTATATAACATTTAATAAGAAGAAAAAACAATTTCAGACTTTTAACAGAAAATGAGGTTGTTTGCAATGGCTCACTGATTTTGACATTAAGTGGATAAGTGAATTGAACAGAGTTAGCATAACAGCACTGAAAATAGAGTCGTACACAGTGACACTATGCTAAGCTAAACAGGCTAAGCTAAACAGGCTAGTTTTAAGGCAAGAAAAATTAGCCTGTGCTCTTAGCCACTGCGTAGTTTTCCCATGCTGAGCAGTTCTGCGTGCTTTGATTGGGTGAAAATCTGTTGTTCAAATGTTGGCCCACTGCTCCTCACCCTTCCACAGTTTGTGCCGCTGGGTGGTCCCCATGAAAAAATAAAAAATAAAATAAATCTAGACACAGCCGTGTTTATTGAATCATGTTTATTGTTTTATGTTTGTGTAAAAATAAAAAGCTGTTTTTTTTTGTTTTTTTTAACGTTTTCAGAGAGGTTCTTCTTGGTTAAGCTTGAGGAAGTTGAGCCTTGATCCTCGATTCAGGCTTTACGGCTTTTATAGTCCTGCTTTTGTTTGTCATGTTTGGCTCCGCGTTTTTACAGGGGCAGCTCAAAGTGTTTATGCTCAGCGCAGCGAGAAGTCCTGTTCACAACAAACATTACCTTGGTTTTGTGGCTTCCCCCAGTCGTTAAGTCTCATAGCCAGACTCGGTGTGGATAGATGGGAAGGGGCTCCCATTGTTAAAGAAGCACGAAAAAAACGTTCTAAGAATCTGCCAACGTCTCGTCGAATTATTCCATTTCCGAGCTGAGCCTTCAACAAAAAAACAAAACAAAAAAAAAAAAACAATTGGCACTTACGGCGTGCAAAAACCCGCGCTGGAAACCCAAATAAACCCCGAGCGCTCGGGTGCAGAGCCGAGCCGGGCCAAAAGAAACATTTCTCATGTGCCGATATGAGAGGATCTCTAGGAGAGCGGTGGGTTCAGGCGGTAGGGGCCCTCTCCAAAGCAGCATCATAACTAAGTGAGGTCATTTCGTTGAATCACCCCCTGAAGTAAAATGCCTTTGAGGCCTTTAACAACTTTATTGCCACATATATCAAGGCCAGGCTTTGCTCCTATTTTTTTTTTTCTTGCTTCAATTTGTGAGAGCTTGGAAGCCTTTCTGTGTGCTCCTACTCCTCCACTCTCTCCTCATTCATTTGACCCACGGTCAATGCTGGCTCTTTTTTTTTTCTTCCTTCTTCTTTCCTTGCCTCTCCTCTTTGTTTCCCTGCCTGTCTTCATTAAACTTGTCAAGTTCCTGCTGCAGCAACGCCAGCCCTGCATCACGTTCCGCTTTTCTCATCACCATGCCCTTCAGTTGCCTGGAAACTGAGCATGACAAGAGACACGCGAAGAGCCAGAGAACACCTTCTGATGCAAAGAAAAACAACAAACCTTGTTATAGAAAGTGCACGGAAAGTTACCCAGTCGAAGGAAGAGGCGATTTGAGCGCCCCGTTGAGTAAATTGACACGTGCAACGGCGGACAGTTACGGTTGTCGCGTTTGCGTTCAATTACAACTTTGGACTCTGCTGATTCCGGAAGCATAATCCCAGCCTGCTTCATCACTCCAAAACTGCTTTCAACATACGTGTTGAAGGGCCTCACACGGATACGGACTCCCTTGAAGTAAGGGTTGCCATATCCTCAACTTATGGCATTATGGTGTCCTAGTTTCAAACACTGAGCGGCTGATCTGATCAGTACCGGCCCTCACCGAGTTCTTCGGTTCACCTCCAAATGTCTCCATCACCATAACGACCAAGCAGCTCAAACTGCATCACACCTCAAATTAAAGATCTTCTCACAAAGACAATTGTGTTGTCAGTTTTTACGTTTTAGTAAATCTTGACAGAGTGTAGGGTCTTCTGTCGTTTTCCGTCAGCAGCAACATTCGGTTGTTCATCACGTGACTCGTGTGATGCGCAAAAAAAAACAAAAAACGTTTCCACTGCAGTTTTACAAAACATAACAATTTTGATGCAGCCAAAAACACGACCATCATCTTATCACACACACACAAAAAAACATTATTTCAAAATTGCTGCGTTTCCATTAAGCCAATTTATTTTTGTCATTCCAATTATACGGTCAATGAAGACGTAGCAGCCGACAGATTTGTTCAAGTATCTTGAAGTTCGTGATCAGATCGAGTCTTTGTAATGATTGTGTTCTTCTTGAACATGCGAGCCAAATTCCTCTAACATGTTGGTCGCAGATTTACTCAGATGGGCACAGCTGGGACACAATCTGCTCTTTTAACAGTTTGATGATTGAGTAAAGGAAGCTAACATCAAACTCTTTTCATTACCTCGACCTCAACCCCTAAAAACGCCATAAAAGTTCCCTGCATAAAAGTTCATCTCACTGGATCTGTGTTCAGAAAGGCTTGACCAAACATCCTGCAGTCGCAACTTGTTCCCAAGAAAACTGGGAATTCTCTTCCTCTTCTCGTTCCTGTCAGATGAGTCAGATATCTACTAAAACACGCAAAGAAGCAAGTCCCGCCGGCACAAAGGGAGTCGTTTTGTTGTTTTAAAGTGACAGTGCTTTGTCGTCTCAGTGAACTTGAGCTCATGAGTCAGGTATCGTTGGAGCCGTTGAAGTCAGAGAGGCGTCACCCTCGGTTTGGCCAAACCCCAAGGAGACCTTTTGCAAGTTGTTCAGCGTTTTTAAAACGTCGGGTTGACCGGAGTTCTTGTCACTGAAACGTGTCTCAGAACCCAGCGGTGGACCTGGGTCTTGTTTTCTCAATATGAAAAGCTAAGTCAACAGTAAATCCATCTTGTCTCAGTTTGTAACTTTACAGCATCAAACTCCAGTTTACTTGATTGGGGAGTTTTGTGGTAAACCAACAATATTTGGTGTAACATTGCGAACTACAGCACATAGTGATCCTTACCTTTTTCAATATAATGTGGCGCAGTTGTTGATTCAATCACCTTCACTGTGATGCCTCCACAAAAAAGAAAAAAATCAGGTTCGACCAATTGGCACCAGTCCAGTTGGGTGCATTTTTGACAGGTTCTGTAGATGTAGAGTAAAGGCTTCATAGAACTTAATGACATTAATGCTAACCCAAAGTCTGTGTTAGCATTAATCATAAAAGCAGCCAAGAGGCCAGTTGGTATCTAAAGGAATTGAATCTCTGGTTGGAAGAATCTGGCTGTGCGCGGCGCAAATCCGACATTTTTGGAATAGTGGTACGGTTAAAGACCTTGTTAAAAGAAACCAACAAGAGCATACCTCTGCAGTTTGTCAGCACGCTCAGTCCCACAGGGGACACACCAAATTTGTGACAGATGGTGCTCCGGTCTGGATGAGAGCAAAATTAACACGTTCGACTCATTATGCGTGCTGGAAAACTACCACTGCGGATCACCCCGAACGCACCGCCCCCACCGTTACGCATGGTGGGAGCAGTATCATGTTTTCCGGCTGCCGTTTTGTCACAGCTGATGAAAATGCAGAGCGGTTTTTCCATCGCCAGAGCTAAATCCAGGACAGCCAGGGAGAAAAAATAAACTGTAGTTTGACACACAACACGTAAAAACAGCGTCGAAACACTTGAGGAGTATGACTACTTTTCAGCAAAGGAAGTACAAGACAAACAAAAAAACTGCATTTCAAAGGTCTTGGCAATAATCTTGATGGGAGCCAACTGTTGGGATTTCAGAGGTTAAGTTGGTTACGGGTGTATTCCCGTCTTTACGGCCAGTGGTCCTCATCCAGCCTAAATCACTTGAATAAGCTTGTGGTCGGCTCACTTCAGGCTGGGATAAGTGAAGCTGAGCAGCGCAGCTGTGTGAAGTGAAAACCGCAGAGGGCAGACTCGGAAAATCTCTCCACAAACATGGAAGTGCCACATAATGTCAGGATGCTTGCAAATCTTCCTTGTTTAGTCTGGTCGAGTCAAACTCTGGTTCTCCCCCTCCGGGGCGATTCCTCTGCCGCCGCAGGCAGTGATCCCGTCCACAAATCCTGAAGCGTGTGTGTGTGTGTGTGTGTGTGTGTGTGTGTGAGAAATATTAAAAGAAAAAAAACAAAACTTTCTCAAACACGGGGATTCTGTGGCAGCTCAGCCTCTCGTCCAGAAAGGCTTTGACCAAATCTTGAAATGCAAACGGGAGGCAAAACATTCATTGCATTAACAAACACTCACCGAAAAAAAAAATTGAGCCTTTAGTTTTTCTTTGATAATCTTTTGGGAAATGCTTTTTGTTATTATATTTTTTTAACAGCCTGGCCTCTATGACTAAACTGCAAAAACGATCAACAATAAAACAATAGTTGCATAGAGATGATAAGGTTAATCGTATGATAATCAGATTATGTTCTGGTGGTTTCATCCTGAGGCTACAGAGAACCCACGCTATCACACTGCTATTAATCTTTGAAACTTAGAAAATAAAATTTCTTCCATCTATTTCTTTTTTTAGCTATCATAGTGATCCAGGATTCATAAATTACGAAATCCCGTTTAAGCAGACAAATTATTATTTTTTTTTTTCCTGTTACAGATTTGTCCTGTTTTGGCTTTTTTTGTTGTTGCCATTAAATCCATCAACTAAATATACCTGGAATGTTTTTGGACCATGACAGAAAGCTGGAGTACCTGCAGAGGAGCCATGCAGACACCCGGCTTCAGTCCCAGGACCTTCTTGACGCAGGGCGACAGGGCTGTGCTTCATTTCATCGAGCTAATTTTCATATCAGAATAGAAGAAGAAAAGAAAAGAAAACAAAACACGAGTAAATACAAAAGCTACCGTGACACAGTAATGTTCCTTCTTTAAAAATCTGGAATTAGCTGTGATTAACATTTTTTAAAAGCTCATTTTTTGTGTAGTGTCTTTATGGCATATTAAGTAAGTATGTTCACTTTAGTTGTTATAAAAATGCTAGTTATGTCAAATACAACTTAAAAAATGTGGACTTTGTAATTTAACACCTTGAAATTGTGTCGTTTCTTTAGAAACTAATGCTCTGTCTGAAACTCTGCCAATATGGCTCCTCTATTAACCATTTACCAGCGCTGCACAGAGAAGTATAATGAGATCAATAGATCTGCAGTTCTGCCAGGTATTTGCTAATTCTGCTAATTGCTGCTGGCTAGTCTGAAGGAGCTGAGTCACAAGGGAGGGCTGCTCAAGCTTTAGAGCAGCAGATGCAGTTTCCAAGCTCTGAAGCTTGGAAACTGCAGCTTTGAGGAGGAGCTGCGTCACTGAAGGCGGAGCTAGGCCCACCCATGCTGTTTGCACAGCTGAATGGTTGCCAGGGGAGATTACAGGATTTCTCAAACATGCATGAAAGAATCACGGCAACACTCCAGGTGTGCGTTTCATTATGTTAACATTACAACATGATGTAAAGCTTTAAAAAGAGTTGATTTTACATAATCCCGCCTCTTTAAAGACCTGAAAAGCAATTTGATTTCCGGTATGCACGGAACAGACTGAGCGTTGAAGGGCGGGGTTGGCCGTCAGAGGAGCAACACAACAGGTGGTCTCGGAGGATTAATGGCAGACGAAAAAAAAGAGGAAGGTAACTACGGGGGAGCCGGGATTGGACAGCTGACGAGGAAGGAGTTAGAGGCGCGGGAAACTAAAAGTTTCCTCACGAAACAAAAGTTCAAACCGGAGGCCTGATTACCACTGGTGAGCGAGAAAACAATCTGCCGTCTGCCTCAGGGGATCTGCTCTGCTAACTGCTCCTCCCCTGATTGGTGCTGATGAAGTGCAGCTGGAACCACACACACCTGCTGAATGCAGCCCGCAGAGAGGAAGGTAAGAGACACACACACACACATTCCTGAACACAGCTGTGTGGATATGACCATGTTACCATGGGCAATCAATTTCTCTTCATGGGTGTCCACCTCCGGTCCTCAACGGCCAATGTCCCGCCAGTTTTAGATGAATGTGTGTTCATTCAAATGGTCGACCGCCTCGGCATGTAAACGCTCTGCTAATTAACCATCAATCTAGTCAGGTGTGCTGAACCAGAGAAAGATCTAAAACGTGCAGGATGCTGGGCTTTGAGGAATGGCATTTGACAGCCCACGGACTGGACCAGGGTCATGGTCGAATTCGCTTGTGTCAGCCACCAAGCAGAGGCAGAACCGAGGCTTGATCGAGGCCCTGCAGTTGTGTTATAAGCAGTAGATGGGTCCGATAAAAGCCGTATTTTCGTCTCGCCAGAGCCCGGCTTGGCGACCTGCGAACCCGTATCGGCGCCGAAAGTTACTAGCAGAACACTAAGCGACTTTTCTGTTACATGAGCACATGGGCATTTCGACGAGAGGCTAAAATCACAGCGCCATCCGCTGCCCTGGCATCATAGCCACACTGGATGTAAGGTGTCTCAGCGATGGCGTCTACTGGTGAAACATTTTCCCATCGTCCAAAAATAGCCAGGAGTTATCCCACGGCAATCTGGTGCAAACAAACCCTGAGAGCGGAGGAATATGCCAAACGGGAAAAAGAATGTACTTAGTGGGCAGCTGGGAAAACAACTCAAAAAAAAAAAAAAAAGTCTTATCTAACCTTTAGCAGACCCTCAGTACTGTAATATATGAATCTGTCAGACTGCTGGGCTGGGCACTGACATGTTGACTGACTGCTTTGTTGGATAAGTGCAAGAACGGGCGGAACGTTCCGGAATGACAGGCGAGAAAACATTCTTTAAAGAATTGATTTTAAGCAAGTAGAACCGTACGCAGCCCCAGTAATCATTTCCAGGCTTCATAAACGCGATGCGGTGTGATAATTTGTTTTGCTCGCTTTCAGAGTTTTCCCAACATTATTTGCCTTTTTTTCTTTTTTCTTTGTTTTTTTTGCAACAATAAGTCAATTAAGCGGTTTGTTTTTGAGCTGCGGCTTTTCGTCTGTTTAATGTTCGGTGCCGGCGGCGCAAATATTTTCACAGCACACAGGACGGATGGACGGGTTTGTTCACACTCAGCCATTTGTATGTAAGACAAACTATTAACGCCACGGTCGTTACAGCCGAGAATATGTGAAAAAAGAGTTGGATTTTGACTGACTTGACGTTTCAGTTCAACTATCATGGTACGCTATAGAAATATAATAAAAAGAATTTGCCTATAAGAAACCTTGAAGACAGATCTAGTAAATATCTTTAATAGGGCCGAAAAATTTCTAGTGCCATTGTCAGATACGTTTTACTTATAACAAGACATTTTTCCCATGTTATGAGTGAAAATACTTCTATAAAGTACTTCCAAAACCCGGCACCACAATGAAACCCACCCAAAGTTGTTAGGTAAAGAATCCAGAAGCAAAACTTGAAGAATATATTTACATTTAGTTGGGGGGAAAAAAAATCCAGTGGTGTTTCAGCAAAGTATTACTTTGGCGTGAACGCCTGTGTGATTTTTTTTCCAACTAGCCGACTTGTTTATTTTTCTTAAATACAGGATAAGTGTCGCTTTAAAGATGGTAAAGAACCCTTCACCCAAGAAGACTTTTTTTTGCATGTGAGTCAAGGACAAATTATTTATTTTTTTCAGCTTCCTGCGTTTGGGTTGTGTTTCATGAACTCATCAGCCAGGCTTTCGTACGCGCTGCCTTCGCAAAAGGTGAAGAAAACACCACATTAAATGTCACCCGTCCGGTTTTCTGTCTTGCCTCGTGACATTCGGTGGAGTATACAGACCCGTGCGCCACTGCCACGCCGCTGTTGACACCAAATCGATACAGGAGGGGCTGCATGTGTTTGTGGGCTGCTCTCTGGCCTCAGACACTAATAACAAAACAAGACAAATTAAGTGTCTGCTTAGGTGGACTTCTTCAGCGTGACAGGCAGACGGAGGAGGAGGAGGAGGCGTGACGCGGCGAGAGAGACCGGGGAGGCTTGGTCGCTGTGACGCCCTCATTTGGAGAGAGGAAGTTCGTGCTTCCCGACATCGAAGGCACTATATGTAACCCGCTGGCCTCCGAGGCCCATTACGGTGACAGCGAAAGGCGCGGAGTTGGACAAAAACCGATAAACCACGAGACGCCGGCGAGGGTGAACAAATGGGGTCAGGGGTCAACAACATTACAGTGTCAGTCTGCCGCTGGCCGACAGGCGAGCTGATAACAGGGCGTTTCGGCTGACACGCTAAAAGCCGCTGAATGGTACGGCGTTTGATTCATATCAGTGGAGCTGAAGGGTGAAGGGAAGATGGAGGGCGGCACAGGGCTTCTGTTTGAAAATCAAGAGCCTGGAATCACCGTGTGGCCAATCGCAAACTAGAGAAGCAGCTAACAAGACGGCGACGTGTTGAGACCAAGCGTGTTGGTCTGTGTGTTGTGGTGCCAGGGCGCCGCGTCTTTAAACGCCGCGGCGATTCCGCCCGCCCACATGCCTGGTGTGCGAACGCTGCTGGGCATCGCAGCAATCTAATTTCTCGTGATCAGTTTTTTTTTTGTTTGTTTGTTTAAGACGGCCTCCTCTCACTAAAGCGCCTTGTAATCAACTGTAAAATATGTCGCTTTTTGTCTGCTGTCCAGGGAAAACAAGGCCTGGCTTCCTTTTTATTTCATTTTTTTTTTCTTCAGAGGAGGATTTCATGAGTCTTTGAGGGAAAAAAAACAAAACAAAACCGGAGAACATTTGTTTCCCTCCATGCTGCCATCTCTGGTTTTGCTTTTAAGAGTGGGGAATATGTCAGCCTGTGTTTGTGCTTTTCAGGCCATATTGGCCCACTCTCTTGCTATCTTGAGAATGGTGGGAAAAAAACAAAAAAAAAAACAGAAAAAAAAACACCAAAAAAAAAAAAAAAAAAAAAAGCCATTGTGAAAGTACTTAGTTGCCGGTGTGACATGTGTGGGAGGTCTGTACCGATAAACATGTGCTTCTCCAGGCTCCGTGCCTCAGAGAGCTGCTGATATTTACCAGGAACAACGTCGGTTTGCTTCCTGATAACAGCCTCCGGTGTTTAAAACGCCTCTGAGGCGGCAAGTGACCAGATGCATTCAAATAAAGAAACAATGTTCACCTTTTATGATCTTCTCTATGTGGATGAGCCACTTTCAGCTCATCTTAGTAAAATCAACATATTATCCCACCGGTCACAATTGAGACCGATCATAAAACACTTTTTTATATATTTTTCCACAATTTTTATAGTTTTGTCCCCCTTGATTAGTTCAAAGGGCTGTCAATGACATCTGATTTGAATATTTTCATGTCTGGGAAAAAAATTGGGTTCAAATGGGATAATGGTGCAGCAAAGCAACTATCATCATTTTGACAAAAAAAGACGTCGTTTCGGCGTCAGAGCAGACCAATAAATGCTGAACGTTTACTATGAATTCAATACTGCGAGGGACATTTCGGTTTAGTTATTGTTTATATTCGTTTCTCCTCCGATCACATTCATAACAAAAGTAATTTCACAGCACTTTACTTGGAGATCGGCCCAGCTCTTCCCCTCTAGCTGCGCGGCGGCGCGGCGACGCGGTCGCGGCGCGTACACTCCTCTGATTCACTTTCTCATTGTCTCCAGCTCCGTTTCTCTGTCTGCGTCCAATTACATTTTTTCTTTCTTAACTCGCCCTGTCAACATCCATTTATCTGAGCCCGTGTTTCTGTCTGCATCCAACTCCAAATCTCTTTATCTCCCACTCCCTCTTTCTTTTTTTATATTTATATTTATTTATTTTTTTAGGGGCTCTTTGCTTTCGGCCACGACGAAAGACTCGTCCATCTCTGGCGTTTCGCTCCGCTTCATCGCTCACTCCTGATGCACCGTTTTTATTTCACATTTCTCATCCGCCGGCCTTTTCCGCTGCGACGGACCGACTCCCAAATATGTCCAATATTTCCTCCCCCACCCTGTCCCACCTCTCTTCGTCCATTCTTATCTTTTTCTCTAGCTCCTGCGCTCTCTCTCTCTCTCTCTCTCTGTCTCTCTCTCTCTTGCTGTCCATCTCCATTTGTCTCGGTGGACATGTGGGTTTCTCTCAGGGCTGCACTCTTGACACGGCGAAATGGAGTCAGTTTGTTCTTTGCTCTGACGGCAGCACTTTGCAGTCAGGGTAACGACTCTATTGTGCCGATACGGAGGAAGCGGAGGGAGAGAAGCGGCCGCCGTTTCGCTATTTAATGGCGTTTCAGTTGAATTCGTGCTTCCAGAAAGTTTCCAATTTCCTTCATTTGTTGTCAGTTAACACAACTTTGTGGTGTTTTGGGTTCGAAGTGGAAAACCAACATGTAGTTGCGCGTAATATCGACGAGGAAGGAAAATGGGGCCGAAATCATGATATAAGTGTTTCATATTGGTCAATATCGACAATTATTGTTTAGTTTTTTTGTTGTAAATATTTTGGAGTACTGCCAAACTGGTGGCCTAAACTTTCCTGTTCCAGCCACCGTTTATTATTATTATTATTATTATTATTATTATTATTATTATTATTATTATTATTATTATTAAGCAATTAAGAGGCACAGTGGTGAAATCTGAGCAAGTTACTCAATAAGTAGTTGCTAGATAACCGAAGTGTGAGTGAGTTTGTTGATGACATCCACCTAGCTTAGCCTGAATATCCTAGCAATCCCTTAATAATAATGAAAAAAATAAATAAATACTTCCATTGGCAGATTAGAAAACTAATAAGATATTTTTCCCGTGACATAATCAATCTGTCAGTGGACCTATTGCTTGTTCAATGTCAGTTACTTGTAAGTTAGTTTTGTGGCATTTTCTCTCGAAACTTGGCGAGATGTTGCGGTTTTACGGTGTGCGTGCGGCGCTTTTCTTCAGCAGAGACAGAGAAGTTGGCCAAAGTTCATTAAAAGATGAGCGGAGCCAAACATGAGGCAGTCAAAGTTGAAAACCTGCCAGAGTTTGCAGAAAAACTGGAGAATGAGTCACAAGTTCCTGCGCGGAACTCAGAGAGCCGCAGAGGCGTCCTTTAGATCGAAACATAACAAAGCGGCCCAGTCAAATCCCAGACTGCAAATTCAATCTGTTTCATGACTTCAAAATTAGATATGGAGTTGCTCCAACTAATCTGAATGAGTTTCAGCTATTTTGTAAAGAAGATTGGGCAAATAGCGGCCGCTTGCAGCATGCAAACGCTGCAAAAAAAACAAACAAAAAAAACCCGCAAAATCTAGTATTTTTGGTTTAGTTTCTAGTGTGAATATCTTTGATCACTTGAAATAAGGCAAAACTAAATTACAAGCAACGCTGCAGATACGCGGCATGACAGGCGGGAAACAAGCAGCGGCTGAACAAGATCATGTGAACAGTTTGATTTGCAGATGAAAGCAAACACACCTGATTATCCCACCACAGCTGCCGCATGCTACAGTCTGTACATCGCCATGGATACTGAGTTCCTTCTCCTCATGAACTTAACAAGCCTGCCGGTTGCTCCACGACCTGTCTGATCGTCAGAATAATCTGGCTTCCTGCTCTTAAGACGCCACGAATCGCAGCGTTGTTTCCAAACGCATTCATGAAGTCCATTCTCAAATATAAAGAAACGTCGACACTTTGCTTAGTTTTCGTCACGTGTTCAATGTCGGCCGAGTGCCTTCCTCGCTGTAGTCTTGAGTGCATGAGTGAAAATATTTTTGTGAGCTTTCTAAGCAGAAAGTTTGGGCCAAGAATCTCAGAGAAGTTGCTACATTTGGTGTCTGAATCTTCAGAGTGTTGACTCGACAATACTGAGATCAGGACGCCATCTGTTACACAGTTGACTCTTTCTGTGGCGATGATGCGTCGGTATGTGACGGCTTCATGTCTGGCCTGGTTGTCATTTTGTAACTTCATCTCCAATAGGAGGTCCTGATCTAACAATGTGAGGTCAGCGGTACTCTGAACTGTGATGTTTAAAGGGGCAGTGTTGTGCGTTTTCCAGCCATGTAGTGCCCTTTCGTAGCACAAACAAATATCTATGTTAATTTCAGTTGTTATAACAATGCTGGATATGTCAAATATGACTTAAAAAGAAATTTGACTTTGTAATTTAACGCCTTGGAATTGGGCCTCTGTATCTTTTGAAAATGCCGCCTGGCTCCTCTGTTCACCCATTAATTGCACCGAGAAGTAGCTCATATAACGAGCTAGGCAGAAGCGCAATTCCACCAGGTGTTTGCCAGTTGGTGCTGGCTAGTCTGAAGGAGTTGGGTGGCGCAAGGTTGCTCTGTGAGGCACAAGTCCAGAATCTTGGAACCAGCAGCTCAGAGGAGAAGCTGCGCCTCGAAGGCGGGGCTAGGTCCACCCTGGCGTGACTGAAAGACGTGATTAATCTGAGGCAGTAGAGGTGGCGGGGAAGACGCTGCGGACCCAGGTTGAAGTGAAAGAAGTGATGCTTTTAATGACGAAGTCAGAAATACGAGTCCAAAATCCAGGCAGAATGAGTGGAAGGCTAACGGCTCAACACTGGTAGCAACTGGTAACTAATAGACATCTGACAGCTTGACAGCAAGACTGATTAGACAAGGAACACAGGTGGAGTGAAACACACAGAGGGTAACCAGGGAAAAGAGACCCAGCTGGGAACGTTCAAGGTGTAGACGGGACAACACAGAGACTGAATTAACTGAAAAACGACACAGAAACCTAAATGAACGCAGAGGAAAACCCAAATCCTCACATATTTAAAAAAAAAATGATTGTGGACTACATTAGCTGGATCCAAATGAATCATATCCCTGGCTGTTACACTTCTAAAATACTTTCAACTAACCACACATTTCTCACAGTGTAGATTTTGAAAGTGTATCGGTTTATTTATTCAGAAAAAAACAGCGGGTGGAAATTTTTCATTTAGTTAATTCTCAGTGATCCAAAGAAAAATAATTATATTTATAATTTTTTGTATTGCTGGTAAGAATATTGACTGGTGATAATGACCCCGCAAACCCCAAACACCTTAACCTTCAGGCCACATTTAGACATCAACGCCAAACGCTGGGTTTGGTTAACCAAAACAGACACATTAGCTCCCAGCGCCGCATCGACGTTAGAAGACGGTGAAGATGTCCAACAGGCAAGAAACCCAAATGTAAAAAGCCAGCAGAGATAAATATACCAATTCAATACGACTCAGTGGTCCAAATGATCCAGCTGGTTTGCTAAATGCGTTCTCTTTGATACTCCAATATGAAAACCACAGAGCACGGCAAACAACACACAGCGAGACCGAGACACGCAACGGGAAAGAAGTTCAAGGTTTTGGTATTCTACTGCGGTTTCCAGATTTGACATCCTGCAAAATTGGAAACCGCAGCTATTCTTTTGAGAAAGCAGCACCGGATGACAAAAAGTAACATTTACAAGTAAAAAATAAAAAAATAAAAAATAGGGCTTAAAGCTGCAGAATGTAACTTTTATAAAGAATGGTTTTTGGGGTTTTTTTTTAAAACATATTTGTTAAAACTAAGTTGTGCCAGTATTTTATGAGACAGAAATACCCCTTCCTTGTCCTTGTGCTCCCAGTGTCATCTAGAAACAACCAATCAGAGATCATCTGTGTCATAGCATGCTGTCACCACTTGATGACAGTTTTAATGAATTTATTGAAATCATGCTTTTGTATAGAAGCAGCTTTGAACAGAATGTTTGTTCTATTTTTTTATTTTTTTTTCTCTCTAAAGTTATAAAAGTGAACTTTGACGCAAACACATTTCATTTGACACTTAAGATGTGCTGGTTAGTTGGACAGTCTTTCTCCTTCTAATGGGAAAAATGGAGAAGTGGTGAGTTATTACTCAAAAGGTTCGCCTGCCTTGTGACCGCCTCTTGTATTCCTGGGGAACTACAATCTTGTGATGCGTGTTTGTTTCTCGTGCAGAAGATGACATAATGTGGCCTTCACCTCATGACCAAGGGAGTTTTGAGCAAAAAATATCGGCTTGTTCTCCGAGAGCTCAGAGGCACTTTAGTCACATCCCGTCTGCTGTGAATAATCTAGTAGATCAACATTGGGTTCACGTCGTATATAACAACAAAGACAGAAATTTAACAAGTCTGTGCAGCATTTTCAAAAATATCCAAGGATAACGAGGCAAATGTTTTCTGAAGAACCCTCCCAACCCTCCTTCGTTCCGAAAACGTTCACACACCGTAACAAAGGTGAGCGTCTCGTCTTCCCCACCGGGCCGTCTCACCCTTCAGAGCGCCGGCCGCCATTGTTAAGGATTTCCTCCTCTTAATTACCAAGAGGCGGGGCTCTGTTGCAGCACTGCTGCCGTTTCAGGCTCAGTTTCTCGCCCCGTTGTCCCTCTGACTCCCGCGAAGCCGCAGGGCAGAAAGGGGGGCGGCTAGGTTTACCACCCTGGGAGATGATTGCTACCAAGACAAAGAGTGGACGGCGAGGTGGGGCGCCGAGTTTCACCTGTCGGCAAATTTGAGCTCCAACTTAGAAAACAAGAAAAGCTAAAAACATCTTGTCGTTTGTGATCAAAGTCTCTATCCACTGCCGAGGAAAATAACATTTGATGTCGTCCCGAGGAGAGAGGGACGGACAGAAACGTGTCAAAACGTGGCGATGTCTTCACCGCCCAGAGTAAGGCGCCGCGTAAACTTGGAACGGACCAGAAGTATTTACTGCTCCGGAGCTCCTGCAGCAGTCACCAAGGTGATTTTAAGCAGGGTAATCTCTCATAATTCAAGTCGGATGGATTCACCGGAAATCAAATCAGCTTCCAAGACTGTGAGCTGAGGAGGCAATATCCCAGTGCAATTCTTCATTGACCTACATAGCATTTCTTCCTGACAGCTCCCTCCCGGATCTACACCCCCCCCCTCCCTCTCTCCCTCCCTCCATCCTTTGCCCCCGATCTCCGGGGCTTCTCCCCGCACGTTTGATGATGAGCAGCACAATATTCATCATCTCAGCCTGGAAAGAAGAAGTAAAAAAAAAAAAATGATGTGGAGGATGGAAAATTAACCCAACCGATAAGGGGGGGGGGGAACATATCTATGCCAAAAATGAGAATTTGCCAGACGGTTTGCTCCATAGCTTTCCAAAAAATGTAATTAAGCATCAGAGACAATTGCGAATCTGTCTCCAAAAAATAAAAAAATAAAAAGAGGAAGAAGAAGAAAGAGGAGAAAAAAAGTGATCGCTTGATTAGGTATCTAGGATTGGGTAATTTCCATCAGTGATGATGGGAAATTGGGGTGCTGCAAGACTGAGCTAAATGTGTGTTTGAGTGTGTGAATTTGTGACGCGTGTGCATGCGCGCACGCACACGCGTACACATTTGCAGATAAACACTATCACATGTGCAGACACTTATGCAGCCCCATATGCACACATAGAGACAGACAGGAGGCTTCCTCATCATTAATTCAGGAGCCATCACTCTCACCATCCTTCTGCCCCTGAGAAACCCTCAATGCTTCCCGGCAACGTCCTGAATATTTATTCCTACATCCTCCCTGTGTTACTAAATGTCACTGTAAATATTTCTACTTCTAATGAAGGCATTTCTCTATGTTTTTGTCCTGTTATCCCCGTCCCGCCTCCGTTCTTTTCCTGTACCGTTCTTCCTTAGTGGCCCCTCCGCCCCGTCTGCTTCTGTTAGAAAGCAGAACATCCTGGAAAACATTTCAGATTTCATTTTATTCCTCTGGCACCCTGGCCTCGGCAGGGGTGTTCAGGTTGAACAGAGTTTAAACGTGTCCGCTCAGTGGTTCCGGAGTAGAAAAAAAAAAAAAAAACAGCTTCAACAATCGAGGTCAACTGTTGAATTGGGGACATGTCTTCATCATCCCCAAGGACAAAGACGTGCCTCTTCACACACTCTGATGGCGTCTGTCTTTCTCCAGAGCTTAGATCTGGACCATTATTTAGCAAAACCTGAGCGAACTGAAGGTTTCTCATCGATGGGAGTCGATCCGATTCTTAAAATGTCTCATTAAGGTCTGATGGGAGAGAACACCGTCCCCAAAACCATATGAGCATCAACCAGCTACTGAACGGCAAGACTCCAAACACATGCTGGCGCAAGACAGTTGACTGCCACACCAACTCTAACAAGAGTTACAGACCGTTTATGGTTAAGGTTTGTGTCAGACTTCACTTTCAAAGTCTTCTCCACGTTTGGCTGATTTGCTTCTTTTTGTGTTGACAAATCATTTGAACAGCTATGCCGAGTAGAGCGGCTGCTGGCAAGCGGATTTCCAAACCTCGACGCTCTGCTGTTCCCCTTTTCCTTTCGCCTTGGCCACGGAGATGAAACCTCAGCTGTACTGAGGTAGCGGCGAGACCAAACCCGCCGCCGAGGTTCTCGGCAGAGCGGGGGACATTTTGTGGCTTCCACTGTTTCCTGTGTCCTCACCCAGGGCCTCTCTCTATCGCAATCGGAAGAATGCGAGCTCTCCCCCCCCCAGGTTTCTGTTTGCTTCTCCCTGTGCTCTGTTTTGGAAGCCGTCCGAACCTTCGCCTTCCCTCCGGGTTCGCTCGAACTGCACACATTCCGCCCACGATTACAACACGAAGTTTTGAAGGTGTGTCATTTTGCGCCGAGGAATTTGCCGGAGAGAGTGTGTGAAACGTTCTTTGCCCGATAATTATCAACAGCTGCCACAAGTGTGAAACAGGTACAGCAGCTGCTTCACTCGGCGAGCTCTTATAGCTCCTATTCATGCGCATAATAATCCTTCACTCTGCACCTTTTTATAGACAGCAGTTGTCATGGAGTTCTCTTTGTCACAAATGCTGCATTTAAGTAATAGTGGGTGATGAAGAAAATAGGGTATTTAACACGGACTTCCAAGCCGCGTACAAGTCCAGCCGTACTGTCCCTGAAAGTCGTGACCGGGGTACGACGTGGCGGGCAAAACGCCTCACGTCTCAGCTCGTAAATTCCGGGGATTAAACGTCTTGTTTAATCCCCGGAAGCAGCACGCCAGACCTGTCTATGAGGAACTTACTTTGGATTCCCTGACATCAGGGCCGGCTCGCCGAAACCTGTCATTTGGGGCAGCGGAGCCGAAAATACCCAACATCACTGCGCAGCTGCAATCAGGAAACAGACGGGATCCGTTGGACGCGCCGTTTGACCCGTTCCCCTGAGGACGGGAGCGGATTTGATTATCACAAGAAGACAAGTTTTTTCGTATTTGGAGGAGATGATCGAATCTTTTTAGGGATGCTCTTAGAGAATAAGATGAACACATTCATTAGTTTAGTTGGCGGCTTTAGCCTCCTGCACGCAAAAAAGACCAGTGTTCCAATCGATAACATTTTGTTACATTTTGCCACATTTTGTTAGGAACAAATGTACTTGATTTATCATGTGTCCTGGTTCTGTTTATCTTGTTCATCTTTTAAGTTCAGATTAAGGTCACTTCAAGTCTCATGGACGTGATTTCTCTTTGTTGGACACATGCACCAAACCGGATCTAATCACAGTGAAAGAACATCAGCGACACTGAGGCACCTGAGAAATGCCTTTCAAAAGTATTCCCACTTCTTCAACTGGACAGCTGGAGTCAAGTCCTTTGCAGTGTAATTTGTCTTACACGTAGCTCCATCCATCCATCTGTTCCATCAGCTCCTCCCTGGTACTCATGAACTAGCGAGGTGCCGCCGCTACCGTACTTTTCCATGGACGTGTCAGACTCAGGGAGATGTGCAGTAATTGGTTTTGCATGTAGGCCAAAAAGATGTCGCCCGCTGTTCATCCTCTTGTGATGACTAAATTCCTTGTGGATAAACGTCAAAGAGACTTATTAAAGCATGATATAACCGTCAGCTTTCTTCTGTTAGGTATGACTCAGTTGTCCTGGTTTCTGAATCACCTCGGTTGTAGTAGAGGAGGACGGCTGTGTCTCGCTAGTGGCGCCAGACTCTTTCCGTTTCAGTTTTGTTTCAGAACTTCACCTGGCTTTAGATTTCCGACCAAACTTTCTTTCCGTCTGGTTTTCATGCTTGTTTGCTAAAGTTCATTAAGTAACGTCTGGAGTCCTTTCACACATCACCTGGACTCATGCTGAGATCAGATTCCGCACAGGTCAGCTCTTTGGTAATTAAGTGACTTCTGCAAACGGTTGATTGCTTCGGAGTTTATTTGTGGGCATCAGAGCAAAGAGAGCGATATACAAATGATTGTTACACCTCTGAGGTTTCAATTTGTTTTTTGTGATCTAAAATTCATTTCCTCCAAATTCACAAGTCACGGGACACATCGCAGTCTCGGTTGCCGCGACGTTCGCCGGGCCCTGTTCAGTCCCCCGTTTAAAATCTGCAAAATTTCTGCAGAAATGTTTCTTAATGAGAACATTCCTTCCCTCATGACTTACTCAGAGCTAATCATCAGCGATAGCACAGAAAGAATTGTTTCCTTTGTGAAGCAAAGACCCGAGTTATTGGAGGACAGAGGGTCATAGAGCCTGGTAGCGCATCATACCCTCATGCAGGAGACCAATGATTATTTATAGACGAATAAGATGCCTTTTTTTTTCTTTTTTTTTTTTTAGCACTCCAGTTTACTACCTGTAACTATGTCATATTTAATTTGGCAGTTTATTGAATTGTACTGTTCAAACATGTGCACCAGCTTATGCTGCTGACGGGACAGGCGCAAGCACAACTTCAAAACAAAATCTGGTCCAGGCATTAGATGGAGCGTGGGACGTGGGAGTCGCAACTAGCTCACGCTGACACGCAGTCGGTGTGTTGGGAAACGGCTTTAGCCTAGCAAGTGGCCACATAGACACCGTTCCACAGCAAACGGTGAGGAAACCTCATCCTGACAGACTGACTCGATCGTCAGAGCCGAGTCCACGCGCCTCTATCAGCAGGAGTGCGCCATGCTGTCACTGCTGCATGCATGCAGTGATTTATATTACACTTAATATGAACTTGTACATACGGTGCTTGTTTCACTGGAACAGGAGGAAAATTGCTTGTTGACACTTCCTGTTTTTAGAATTGTTAAAGCAGACGTGGTTGTTGTTTTTTGCTTCTGATTCAAAAGGGGGGTGGGGGGGGGGGGACAAGAGTGATTCCAGAAGGATAGAGAGGGAGTTGCGCTCAGTGTCCTGTGAGGTTTGTGTGTCGTTTCCTTCAGTAGTTGTCGGTGCAGCGCCACCACTGGCGATGAGGTGCAGTGTGAAAGCCAGCCGCTCCAGCTGAAAACCTTACAAACGTTGCGATTTTGCTCTCCAGTCGAACAATCAGGTGTAAAAACACAGCAAGTCTTCAAAAACCTCACCATTATATGTTGTTTTGTTTATTTGTGCTTTTTGTTGTTTTGTTTAGTTTTTTTGCATACTCCTCTTGAAATGTGCTAACATCTTTTGCCTGCTGTCCTCTCACTCGGCCAATCAGAGAAGCCATCGCGCTTCCTTTTCTTTTTTTCGCCTTTTCTTTTCACCCCAACCGCCAGCAGAGCGTAGAAGTTTGAACAGTTTGAACAGAAATAATAAAACCCTGCCTAGATTCTTGGCAGCTGCCTCGGCGACAGGCCTCTCAGTCCAAAACCGGGCCTGACGCTCCTCGTCTGTCCACTTTCCCCCTGACTCATTCATGTCGGTGAATAAAGGGCAAGCTAATGAAATCAAGACAGCTGCTCGCAGGAGCAGTAAAACGTCTGCTTTTGTACCAGAGCTAATTATTCATCGGGGCTGCAGTAAAGATTAGCACGGATGTATATGAAGAAGCAAATCCTTTAAATGGCTCTTTTATTGTTCTCCCACTGCCACCCTTTGCCCCTCGCCCCCTCCAACCTCCACCCTCATTTTAGATACGCCACCGCCGGTGTGTGTGTGTGTGTGTGTGTGTGTGTGGGTGCGTGCGTGCGTGCGTGTGTGTGTGTGTGTGTGTGTGTGGGTGCGTGCGTGTGTGTGTGTGTGTGTGTGTGGGTGCGTGCATGTGTGTGTGTGCATGTGTGTGTGTGTGTGTGTGTGTGTGTGGGAACCCCTTGTGAAATGACTCTGAGCCATTGTTCCTGTTTTATCCCGATGACACCGAAGACTTGTTAGAGCTACCTTTGATAGAGACGCCCAGCAAAAGTTTGAAGACTGTTATCAGCGAAACGGAGAATCACTGAGAATTAAGCCACTGGGAATAAAATAATCTCTGGGGATAAAATAAAGTGATAATAGCAAGGATTGAGAAGCCTGTCTTGGTCTACTGAGACGTGGAAAATCATTACCATATGGATGTATAACCACAAAACAATACTTTTAACCTATTTGAATTGAATGAACCGAAGTGTGAATAAACTAAAACCTAAGCTAAGGAATACAAAACAATGTTTGGCTAATATAACTAATGAAAGCTACCAAGCACACTCCAAAACTAAATAAAACTGAATTAGATCTAATTGAATTATTAGATGAACAAAAAGTCAAAACTTAAAACTAAACTAAAGTTTTAAAAAAAAAGGGAAAAAAAAGTTAATTTACACCGCTGATTTGACCACACAGAGCATCCATATTATTCACCAGATTGTTATTATCGTTACTATTAATAACCCCACGTGAGGACAGTTCCGTGAGTGCACTGAACTCACCTCTGAACTCTCTCAGAGAGGCACAGCGGCGCGCGCCTCCCGCTCAGCTGTGCTCCTCCAGCTCTGACGCCCCCTTCAGGGCAAAAAGTGTCCCGACCACGGAGGTCAGCAGCCTGGAGATGTCCGCTCATTGCAGACAACTGGACTTCAGTTCCGAACTCTGGCAGGTTTAAGCCTTTAAAACCTGCCAGAGTTTTAAAGGCTCTTCTCCTTTAAAAAGGAGAAGAACTGTTATTTGTGTGTGTGTTTTTTTTTTAAAGAGGAGGGGGAGGGAGGGAAGCATTGTGTTTAACTCTCACTTCCTGTTATTAGAATTTTGCAATGAGATGAACAAGTTTTTTTTCTTTTTGTAATAATCAGACATATCTCCAGACATTTCTTCGTCGATTTCTTTGGCAACTTCAGCGTCTCTTTTGTTTCCTAGAGTGTAACATGAGCTACGTTGCCTATGAGGAGGATATTAGTATTAGATGGGCTTTTATAATACCCCCCATTTATGAAAGGATAATGTATGTCTTATATTGTATTGTATTTATTATGTATTTCATGATATATTATGTATTTTCCAGCCATTTTATAGCACGTAAATATCAAAGCAACAGCCCTGTTATGTTTTCGATGAGAGAATAATTACAAGTTAATATATTTTTATAGTTCCCAGTTTGTTTTGTTTTTTTCTTTGTGGTTGTTTTTTTTGTTTGCTACACCCATACCGCATAATTCCATATAAGGATCCAACGGGATAGAGCCATCATGCTCCATAGAATCAATAAGAAAGAATAATCATTTCATCACAGAGTGGTGCTGTTATGCACAGCCTACAAAGACAAAACGCGTGACGTCGCCTGCAGTTCAGCAGTGATATTAACACGATATGCCAACGGGGCTGCATGTGTGACCTCAACGCTCGTCTCAATATCCTTTATCTTCCTCGTGAAGCTCCGCCGCTCCTCTGGAGTTGGGAGATGGAGTCAGAGGCTTCCCCCCTCCTCCCTCTCCCCCCCAATAATATCCTTATAAGGTTTCTGGACGCCGTCCTGCGGCGTCGCTCCGCTCTTTATCACTGGAGAATATCAGGCAGGCAGGAGGGAGGTCGTCGGTGAACGGATCACAACTGGGAGATAGATCTCCTCATTGAGGATGCGCGTGTTTTGTTTTTTTTTTCCTTTTTCGTTTTTCATTCTTTCCTTTTTCTTGTCTTCTGTTTGCTGAGACTTTCTGGCGCATCCAATAAAAGGCTGCAGGCTGACGGAGAGCGAGCGAGAGAGCGCGAGAGCGCGAGAGAGCGCGAGCGGCCGGGCGGCTGCGTGAAATCTGCACGTCGATCGCAGAGCCCGCACGCGCACGCGGGGGGAGGGAGGGAGGCTCGCGCGCATCCGTCGCTCTCCTCTAGTAAAAAGGGGGGCGTGTTGGGCTGGCACGAACTCAGACCCTCCCTCATTTGCATCAGTCTGTCAGTGGAAGGAGCCGAGAGGCGCGCGGCGCGCGGAGAGGAGCGCAAGCAGAGACGGGAGGAAAGTTATTTAAAAAAGATTTATTTTTGGGGTGTTTTTTTCTGTTTGTTTTTGCTTTTTATTTTTGAGAGAGGCATTATATTTGGGGAACCTCTCCTCACTCTCCTGTCCTCGCAGGCGGTCGGTCGGGGTCTGAGCTGTGACAGCCCCGCTGAACGAGAGCCGGAGAGAGGCGCTCTCATAGCGGGGAGGGAGGACCCGTCTGCACGCCGGGCGGAGGAGCCGCTCTCCCGGGCAGCGACCGCGCGCTGAGCGGCCCCTTTCCCCGTCCCCTCCTCCCAGCCTCCGGGACTCTGCGGGGCGGCTGGAAGTTGGAGGTGAACTAAGTTTCTGCTCGCTTTTGGGAGATATTGTCCTCGTCGTCTGTTTAAGGAGATAGCGAGGGAAGAATTTCGGATCGCGCACTTTGCTCTGTTCCGCTCTTGTTGGAAAGCAGAGAGAGAGAGAGAGAGAGAGAGAGAGAGAGAGAGAGAGAGGAGAGCAGGGCTGGATGCCTGCCGGTCCGCGGATCAGCAAGACGCAGGTGAATGCAGATGTTTTTTTTTTTTTACTTTACCTGCAAGATTGACAGAAAAGCTGACGCAGAATCCCGTAAAGGAAATGTTCAAAAGCCGCTTTTCATTACTATTATTTTTTATTATTATTATTTTCTCTCCCACAGAGAAATCCGTGAATTTGACCGTTTTGACCAAATCCAAATATCAAACTCTCTTCTCTGCTCCTGGTCGTTAATAAAAAAAAAAATGCACCACGGTTAAACATGCAACACACTTTTCTACTGTTTTATGTCTCCAATTTCACCGCGCTGCGCGTTGTGCATCAGGCTTCCACGCTCTCTCTCTCTCTCTCTCTCTCTCTCTCTCTCTCTCTCTCTCTCTCTCTCTCTCTCTCTCTCTCTCTCTCTCTCTCTCTCTCTCTCTCTCTCTCTGATCCAGCAGCTGAACGGCTTGCAGGCTTTGCTGAAACGTTCGCCTTCATCGATTTCCTCTAAATTTCAGAGCGCCCGGTTTAATGGTGTCACGGCGGCGGGGCGGGTTTTAACAAACAGGCGCACGGGTGCGCAAAAATAATAATTAAAAGAACAAAAATCACAGAGAAAGAAAGAGAGAGAGAGAGAGAAAAAAATGAAATAAATACAGTTATGTGGGTTGGGGGGGAGTTGAATGGATGTGATCCAGCTCCACTCGAGTTTGTGTGGGAAGAAGGATGAGTGTTTGTTGGGGGAAGTTTTGCAGCGATCACCTGAAAACGAAAGGAAGCCAATTTGGATGAGTTAAATAGTCTGTTTATGGTGGTTCTGTTGTTACCCGGCCGGGGCCCGGAGCAAGAAGCGTCCTGTTGAGTCACTACATCTTCCATTACTGTTTTTTTGTTGAGACAGGATAGGATGGTGGGGGAGAGAGAGAGAGAGAGAGAGAGAGAGAGAGAGAGAGAGAGAGAGAGAGAGAGAGAGAGAGTCTTGTCACTTAACGAAGCTCTCTTGCTCAGTGCCTCAGTGTTCAACTCCGCTCACATATAAGGATCCTTTCCAGACAGGTTGGCTATAATCAAACCAGTCACTCTCCTCCACGGACGCAGAGAAGCAGTTAAAAGGCGCAGAGCCGCGCGCCTTAATAAGCAGCTTGCAATCTCCCTGCTTTATTTTTATTATTAGCTATTTATTTTATTTATTTTTTTCCCCTCCTTTGTGCAGCCCCACAGCCAAGGATTATTGTCCGTCATCCAACGGAGTAAGGGGACGCAAGGTGGAGGGGCTGGAGGACTCGCATCATTCGGCGTCTCCGTCCGCGGTGGGAATGGCAAGGCGGCCGCTGGAGAGAGGAGAGCAGCCGGCGCAGGAGAGGAGCCGGAGCCGGAGCCGGAGCTGAGCGACAGGATGCCCGCGACCTGACTGCTCGGAGCACCGATTCAGCCTGGAGTTTCTTTTTGTTTTTTGTTTTTTTTCCCCTCTTTTTTTTTTTTTAATTTTTTCATTATTTTTTGATTGTTTTTGCTGCTAAAGTACATTTTTTATTTTTTTTTTGCTTTTGTTTCGTTTTCTCGAACTGTAACGGAGAGACATTAAGAAGAAAAGAAAAAAAATAACGCTTTTGGAGGATTTTTCTTTGAGAAACAAATACTTCTTCTTTTCCTGGAGTGTTTTCTTTTCTTGTCCCTCTTCTTCTTCTTCTTCTTCTTCTTTTTCCCTTCATTTCGGAGGAGACAGAACGAGGATGCATTGTGGATTAGTTTCTGTCCTGTTCATGGGATTGCTCGCGGTGCTCGGGGCTTTTAAAAACGGTAAGTGTGACACCCGACACGAGTGCAGATAAAGCCGTTATGTACCCAGCGAAGCCGCGTAATCCCGTTTGTTTTCCCCGAAGATTAGCCCCTCTGTGATCTGCGCTGATCTTTGGGCAAACTCTCCACTCCGACCTGACGTCAGTCTTAAGTCTGCTGGAAAACATCTGAACTGTCTTGAAAACTTTGTTGTTTTTTTAATTAATTATTCTTATTTTCAATTATAGTATAAAAAGTTTCTTTATAGAACTCCAGACATATTTATTGCTTTTAAAATCTGCACACTGAAGCCTAATAGAGGCGATAATGAATTGTTTGTCTGATTCAGGACGCAGCCAAGGAAAGTGCATCTGCTATATGTGTGCGTTAATAGATTCAAGCATCCACTGCATGTTTAGTATTATTATTATTATTTAGAACCAACAAAAAAAAAAACATCAAAAAAAAAAAAAAAGTGGGCCTTTAAAAATAGACTATGCCTATTTTTAATGATGAAACGCGCTGTCAGGATGAGGGAAGTTTGGAGGA
Organism: Poeciliopsis gracilis; assembly: GCA_911649635.1. NCBI lineage: Eukaryota > Metazoa > Chordata > Actinopteri > Cyprinodontiformes > Poeciliidae > Poeciliopsis > Poeciliopsis gracilis. The sequence goes on along the minus strand of CAJVRI010001102.1, from coordinate 217,928 downwards.
GCAGATCAGCCCGACTTCAAAAAAAACAAAACCAAAAAAAAAAAAAAAACCCAAACTTTCCGCAGAAGCGACTGTGCGCTCAGACTCCCTTCTCCAAACTCTGACTGTGTGCTTGTTGGAATATTAAACACAAAGGCGATGTGCCTGCTTGTCTGTCTGGAGGTCGCGTAACCACGCGCGCGTGGCACAGTGGAGTTCTGGGAGGAGGGGCTGAGGGGGGGTGGGGGGAGTGGGGAGGACACGCGCTCGTGATAAATAATTAGTTTGGCCTAATTTTCCTTTTTCTTGTTTTGAAACGATTAATCTCCAGTTTCTATTCAGTCGATCAAAATCGATTAAAAAAAAAAAAACCGATCAAAGCAAGAAGTTTTTGTTTGTGACCGAACACTTTAAAAACGAGTCTTAAATGTTTACCCATTAAACTGACTGACGTCTTTAATCAACTGTATGCCGCTTGTGCCTGTATTGGTTAAAAAAAAAAAAATTAACTACACTTAACCACTTTGTTAACAAATCCCCAACAACATTTCATTTGAACTTTAAAGCTGCGGTCGGCGTGGTTAGACTTCACCCTGAGATGTGAGGTGTTCGGCAGAGAACATTTATGGGCCAGAAGTTAAAAAGAAAAAAGAAAAAAAGCCGCCTTCAGACTTTGAGGTTCACAGAGTCTCTGTCGTGTTGAAATCTCCGGCTCGTTCAGCTGCAGCCTTGAGACAATACAGCAGCGACGTCGAAACTCGCTCAGCCACCTTGAGGCAACTGTTGACCGTGAATGCCACATCTTAGTCGTGGTTGTCAAGGGAAACGGCTTGATGCACCTCGTTAAAGCACATTTTTTTGTTCTTCTGTCCAGTGGCTTCTTAATGGGAATGGTAATGTTGTGTTTTTCGTCGACTTAAATTTAAACAGGCTTCAGCTCATATCACTGCGCGTCGTTTGGCAGACATCTTGGTTCAGATAACGTCCAAATAAAACGCGGTTTTCACAGTTAAACTCAAACAGTCGCTTTTTTATTTTACCAGTGTGACTTAAATCCTGACTCTTGTGTTTTCCTTTTAAAAGAAATTGGGAGTATCTTTTGATGACTGTTGGTTAAAGGTTTTCCTCTTTTCTTGTTTGGCGCGACATGCAACACCCCCCTCCCCTGCAGATAAATGCGGAGGCAACATCAGGATCTCCAGCGCCAGCTACCTCACGTCGCCCGGATACCCGATGTCCTACCCGTCCTCTCAGAGGTGCACGTGGGTCATCTCGGCGCCGGGCCCCCACCAGCGGATCCTCATCAACTTCAACCCGCATTTCGACCTGGAGGACCGAGAGTGCAAGTGAGTGATGACAAAAAAAAAACAAAACAAAAAAACACACGCGCCGTCTGTCTTGACGTTTCTTCTGAACCCCGTCCAGGATCCGTGTTCACCCAGAAAGCCTGGGTTCAGATCATGAGCGCGTGTGCATGTCAGGTGCGCGCGCGCGCGTGTGTGTGTGTTTTGTTGGAGAGTTTCTCCCTCCCCCATCCCCCTGGCTTTCCTTCTTGCCTTTCTCCCTTATTGCACGTGAAACTGCGCCATCTAGCGTCTAATAGCGCCAACAAGCAATCATGAAGCGATCCTTTCTGCGGTGAGACAGAAGGATGAAGGAATGTCTCGTTCCTGCTGTTTGGTTTTGGGAGAGTCCCATTTTTGCGTCTTTGTGTTGTGAAGTCACCGGGCTGTGATATTGATTAGACTTCTTTTCTTTTTTTTTTTTCCTTTTTGCTGAGCCCAATTCTTTCTCAAAGTTACATCTGCTGGGGTTCAGTTTGTGAGAAAGTGAACATCAAAATCCCAAGTCAAGACTTATTCTCGTCACTCGACAAAGCTGTGAGAGGTTCCTGGAGATCGACTGCTGCTTTTGATATCAGAGTCGGAGCTTCCATATTCCTCCAACGGCGGCTTCAGTATTCGTGATACGACTCATGGGTCAGAGTGGCATGGCCGTCAGGGGTTGGCTGATTTCAAGATTCCCATTCTTTGCTGGATTTATAAGCTGTTGGATGTTTCCTGAGGAAATCCGGATTGCATTTCACCATGTCTGGTTTGAAACTTTGAAAACTTGGATTGGTCAGACCTGAGTGGATATGACTCTACAGTGAACAGAGATTCTTTAAAACACAGCTGAAGATTTCATGAACCTTTATTCTGCCTCTGAAAACACCGAAATGTTTTCGGAACAGTTGAAACTGGACTGAAGCCTACAATAATTGATATAAATCGGCTCTTACTGCCTTAATTTTGGGAGATAAGTGACCAGTCGATCACAGACTAGGAGTCTTATCCACCAGTCTTACTTACCTCGGCGAAGGTCTTAAAATCAAACGCTGACCTCTTCTCGACTGACAGCTATCACTAGTCACCTCACTGTTAAAAATTCAGCGACTTTCTTCCTATATTTAGCCACACTTCTTTCTAACAACAACAACAACAAAACGGCGTTGTCCAAAATCGGAATCGGCAGGTCAGGCTTTTGTAAAGATCGGTCACCAGAGATCAGCGATCGGTTCACCCCTAACCACTCTGAAACACACTCATGCATCGCAGAAGGATGGCGCTCGCCAACAAACTCCCAACTTGTTGAAAGCGACCTTTAAATCGGGAGACCTCTGTGACGGTCTGGTAACTGATCGTCCTTGGACTCGTGAGCAACGAGCTGCTGCACCCAGCGAAAAGGCTAAGCAGCCGGCCTATTGTCAGGCAGGTAGCCTGAGCCTCTGAAACCAGAGACGGTCAGTAATGTGATGAGGCTGTGTCAGTGCGGGTGCCCCGAGGTGAGCTTTGCTGGGCTCACTGCCTCGCTCTGATTGCTCGTCTCTCTGCATGCGTTTGCATGTGTGTGTGTGTGTGTGTGTGTGTGTGTGTGTCGGCACTGTTCTGTCTCAGCTGTTTGTTTACGCTGCAGGGACTCCGGAGAGCACAGAGCTTTGCTGGATCCTGTTACTGTATCCCCGCTCCACCCAAAAATTGGGACCCTACGCTTCCCTTTGTGCTCCTTGAATGGTCCCCCCCGTATACACTTGCGGCAGCTTCCCTTTTTCTTTTCTTTTCTTTTCAAACCTTGGATTTAAATCCCACTTTAACCTTTCTTTACTGCTGCCAGAGATTTATGGCAGGCTATGAATGGTGCTGTCTTTTAGCAGCTGGATGCTCTTTGAAACTGCTTTTGGTTCCAGTGTCACCACCAGAGGGAGGGGGGGGACGGTTGAATATGAATGAGGTCTAATATGTAGAAACAGAGGGTGAGGAAGGGTCAGCAACAATGGGCTGTGTTAATCTAATTAGTCAGGAATGTACATGGTGGAGGCAGGGTTCGGTTCTGGAAGTGAAGTGAGTTTTCTTCTGGTTTTGGGGGAAGCGGGAGCCCTCCCTCCTCGAAGAGACACTGAACGTCAGCAGAACTCGGTTATGTCTGAGGAACTTCCTCAACTCCATTGCTCTATTGAATACTGCTATTAGTGGGAAGAAGCAGTAAAAATGAATTTATCCGTTGACCAAGATGAAAAGAAACCCCAAGAAAAAACGTCCCGACTCCTGCGACAAATCAGCGTTTTTCCTTGATGAAACGCTCATTGGAAGCGGGCGTCGGCACCGGCGCTGTGGTCAGAGAGGTTCCTAATCGCTTGTTTCCAGGATCTGTTAACAAATGACCCTGGCAGGCGGCCGTGAAACCCGAGTCTGGAACCGATTCGTGTGGGCCTCGCAGAGCTTTCACTCAAAAACTGGAGTGGCCCCTATCGGTTCCTTTTGCGCCCCGACTTTAACTCTATGAGCCGTTTCATTTTTAATGTTTTTAGTGCAGAGGTTTTAGTGGGGCTTTAGTCACGCTCTGTGATGTATCCCAACTTGTGGAAAACTGGATCACTGAAGTCTTCGGTTTGGTCTCAGATAGCCCTGTTAGTTTTCTTCACAGAGGCTTCAAAATCAATGTATTTGCTGTTTCTGTTTATTTATTGTGCTTATTTCAAATGATTTCCACTTCCAGTCTTCAATGTTAGTTAGAATTTAAAGTTTATTGTTCGTTGAGAATATGTTCATGCATTATTATGCCGTCACCCATCATATTATCTGACAGTGAACGAAACAAAACAACATTATTATCGTTTATCGCAATAACTCCTGGGACAATTTTTATGAGGTCACACCATAGTTATACCATAAGGGTGTCAGTGTGAACAGAGTATGAAAAGATTACATATTTAATCCCCTTAACCTTTCCTGTGCTTGTCATTTAGCACCAACAAACGTCAAAACGCTTTGACACATATGGGTCAGACTCTTTTATGTGAAAAACCAACACAAAGCGCAACATAATTGTGAACTAAAATTCAAATGATGCGTGGTTTACAACATTTTCATTTTCAGAGTAAAACCATCGGAAAAGTAAGTGGCATGAATTTGGATTTAGACACAGCTAACTGTTTGCAGAAGCATCATCTGCTGCGGTTCCCGCTGCAGGTCTTTCACAGCGTGTCTTTCTACCAGCTTCGCCGGTCTGGAGGCCAAACTTTATGCCTTTTCTGCTCAACGTCAGTCAAGCTGGAAGGCCGGCACCTTTGAACTGCCTCACAGAGCAGCTCCCCGACTCAGCTCCTTCAGACTAGCCAGCAGCAATTAGCAAGCACCTGGTAGAACTGCTTGTCTGCTGAAATCATTACAGGAGCTCCTTCCTGGTGCCACGCTGGTAAAAATGTTTTTGAAGGTTTAATACAGGAGCCATGTTGTAATGACTTCCTGAAGGGTTTCAGAAAGAGCTGGAGTTTTTTTTTTTTTTTTTTCAATTTCAAAGTGTTAAATTACAAAGCCAAATTTCTTTTAAGTCGTGTCTGACATGTACAGAATTTTTATAATAACCGACGGTAACAAAGTCTTTCAGTGTGTTATAAAATCGCACTATGTGCCTGGAAAATGCATGAGATTCTGCCCCTTTCAACATAACATCTTCTTTTGGTTTTCTTCTTGCCACTCTTAATCTCCCCCCCCCCCAAAAAAAATACACTGAGGTTTGTGGCTTCAATGTGACAAAGAGAAAAAAGTTTAGAGGGTATTAACACTTTCTTTTTTTTTTTTTCCAAGGCACCATTTGAGTCAGTTGTACAGTTGGGCAACGTTTGAGCTGGACGCATTAGAATCCCCGTCGCAGCGCCACTCACCAAATCAGCCCTTCCATAATGGAAACTGATGAGATCCAGAATGGCTTCCTTATCTGATAGGCTGCTAGAGCGAGTGGGGGTTGGACGGCGCTCACAATGCATGCTTCACTGCCCTGCCACACAATCTAATTAGCGGGCCAGTGGAACACACATGCGCCGCATGTTCCTCCGATGTGGGCCTTATCAGCAAACCAAACAAGAACCACTCAAAGCGGCCCTCGTAAAAAAAAAAAAAACACACACAAAAAAAAGACAAGCCTTTGCAGAGTGGAGTCTGGCTGCCGAGCTGCCGTTTCATGGGCGCGCTACCCTTGACAGGTTTGTTTAGGGAAGTGCAGAGGCCTGTATCCTGAGAGCGGCAGGAGGAAAACACTCCATCACAGAGATAAGGGGGGACTAAGTGAGCCTTGCGATTCTGAATGCACGACGTGTTTACCTTTCACGCACCGTTGTAGACTTTCACGGAGTGGAGACTTCGCGGGGTGGGGCCGCCCTCCCCCGGCCGCCTCTCCCAGCTAATGAAGTTCGAGGGAAAAGGCGCGGGGCCGCATCAGGACAAATATTTGAAGTCAATTTGCTGCAAAAATCAGCGGAATGAGCTAGCTGAGACGAGGTGAAACAAAGACACCGAGGTAAACAGATATGCTTGCAATCCACTCCCCCTTCCATGCATCTAGTCTTTGTTCCTCGGGGGGGCGGCAGGGGGGGAGCTGATAAGGCCTGTCAGGCTCATCTAGAATGGAATGGAAACTTCAGTGGATTTAAATCTGAACAAGTGACAGAGCGGCAGACCCGATAGGCAATTCATCTGCTTTAAAAGGAATACCGCCGCTTTCCAGGTTTGGTGAACTTTGAGATTCAGAACTTACTTTAACAAAATCCCCTGAAGTTTCCCATCCCGACCCACGACTCCGCTCCCCTCGCCCTCCCTCTTTCCCACCTCATCTTCTCCTGCTGACTCGAAAGTTGGAGCGCCAGCGATGTTTGGATCCGGCGAGCTCCTGACAACACCATGAATCTTTGATAGCGTGGGATTTGCTGACCAGACCAGAAGGCGGCTCAGCGTTGAACACAATAAAATTCCTCGCAGTCAGACAGTCAGGCAGTCAGTCAGAGGTTCAGGCTTGTTTGTTTTGGAGGAGCAGAAGAGTTGGGTCGAAAACTAGAGCGGAAGACAGAAGTAGACTCAACCTTTCCCAGCTGTCTCTTGTGTCTGTGCTCCTCTACCTGGGAGTTATTGTTCTTCCCGGTCCGCCTCAGAAAATTCCCCGAGTGTTCGGGGTACACGGAGAGAAGTTTGAGATGAGACGTATGAGGCACCCGAGCGATTCGAGGAATGCTGTTTCAGAGGGGAAAGTGAGTGGAAACCTCTTGGCTCGCCACACTTCAAAAGCTGAAGCGGGGCCCGGCGCCCACATTCAGGTGCCAAAACTGAAAAACTGCAAGAGCAATATTAGCTTTCCTCACTTTCCATTTAATTGCTCCTTTACATCTACATCCCACTGTGTTTTTCTCTTGTAGAGCTTCTTGGCCTGCTGGGAAAGAAAACATTCGCCACTGTGTACCTCATACAATAGACATCCTGTCTTCCCTGGCCTTTCTAAGCCTGCTCAAACCCATGAGAGCCGCTCGGGGAAGAAGAGGTGTTGACCTACCCCACATCTAAAGCCGGGTCTGTTACGCGGAATCCCACTAACTCAGTGTCCTGCGAAGAGAGCCACCTGTTTCTAGGAATTGTGGAGCAGAGCGGCTGGGGGGGGTGGAGGGGGTCAGTCATTTTGTTAATGCCATTCATTCTGATTTGGCGGCTCTATAACAAAGAACATTCAAGGTTCACAGCGGGAAAGCGAGGAGGAATGATCGCTTCTCGCCACTCAGTGCGAGGCTACCGCCAACAGATTATTGGTTTTATCAGCCGTCGCCAGGGAGGGAAAATAAACGAGAGAGAAACGCAGCCTTTCTTCGTCAGTGGACCGTTGACATGGAGTTGTTTGGCTTGATCACGATCTGGTAGAGGACTTGTTTTCCTCTTTAAAGCACAAGTCAAACAGGCGTTGTAGCCTAAAGTGGAGGCACAGAAATGGAACGGTAAACTTGATTGCGAAAGAGGCCCGCCGCTTCTTTTAACTACCGTCCTCATCAAAGACAGCAGAAAGTGTGCAAGCCGGTATTTTCCACAACAATGGACTCCCACAGTTCATAGCAGTGGAAATCAAATTAGGCCTCAAATTGCAAAGTGAAGCGGGCGCCCCTCTGAAGAAGAGGTTGTCAGAAGAGCAATTCACTTTAAGTACGACTTGTTTGCGCCTCGCGCCAATTATACCCTGTGTTGTTAGCATGGCGAAACGGTGCGAAAAGAGAAAAGACATCCTGCGTTTTAAACGTCTGCTGGCGATGCAGCGGTGCTGTGCACTGATGAGGAAGGGGCGGCATTCAAAGACAGAAGAGGAGCGAAGCTGCAGCGCTCATGTGCTTTTGAGTGCTCACCTTGTTAATTAAGTCGAGGGCAAAGACTCCCGGACGGGAGACAAGGGATGTTGCATGTGACGGCCATTGGCCTTCACATTCATTACTCTTTCTTTTTATTTCCTTTAACTATAGAAGGGTTACTTCCTGGCTAATGAGCAGGATTAAAATGGGTCATTGTGAGTGTGTGTGCGCGCATAAGGCTGTTGAATGTCTTTTTTTTTTTTTTTTTCTTTTTTTGAAATCCACCGGTGAAGTGTTTCACCTTGGCCGCAGCTCGGAAGGGCAGTCTGATTGAAAAGCTTTCTGGCCGTGGCATCTGCCGTCCTCCCCGCTGCTCTGTCGCCGCTTTGATTCATGCGCAGCCTGACCACAACCGGGAGGCGAGCCACTCTGCCTCACAGCGGGGGATGCGAGTTCCCCTCCTCCACCCCCCCCCGCAGCAGAGGGAGCAGAGCAAGGCACGCCGGCGGAGAGGAGGAGAGAAAGAGGTTCTCGCTCGTAAATAAGCCGCCGGGTTTGGAGCACCAGTCAGAAATCCGAGACAGCATGAAAGCGCCACGCTCTCACATGTCCGTCTGTTTTGTTTCTTTTTTTATCTGATTGGACAGAGCCACTCATAGACTAGTAATGTGCATGAACTGCTTTTGGGACGTGGCTGACGTTTTTCTTTTCTTCCCCCCCTTTCAGCCTTGAACCAACACTAGCGTCCCCCACATAGAAGTTGTTTTTTTTCTGGAATGACGCTGCGAACCACACAAACTGCAAACGTCTGCTGGCTGTTTTCTATCTCGCTTTTTAGTCAGGAAAGATTTCAAGGAATGAACTATATGGATTAGACAGTGGGAGTATTTCCGTTGCCAATGATTCAGTCCGAAAAGAATTAGATTTAGACATTGTGGTTGTCTGACCGCACTTACACTTCACAAAAACAATCTAATTTGGGAATGATGCTGAGTTCCTTCAAGTCATTGTTTGTAGGTGGCGTAGGATCACGTTGGCCAGTTGGTGAGCATTAGGGTGCAACTTAACCAGGCCCCCTGTCCATCCTAACCTTGACTAGAGCCCTATGATTTCGATTGATGTGGCTCCAGTTCGGCGCAGGTTGTTTGTCGCCCCGATGCCCCTGTGCTTACCGGACTGGTGAACAGGAGGGAGCACTCGGCAACCGTGGGGGTCCTAACTCATAAGATCCCAGAGGTGCTTTGGTGAAGCCACAGTTTGTGTGCAGTGGGTAAAGAGGGGGGGCAGGCTGGTATAGGAAGGAGGAATCCAAGCTCTCTTGGTTCCCCAGGGTTATTTTGGGTTGCTATGTTTGCCCACAGCAGGCTGCCGTGTCGCTTGTGTTTCTCCGCCACTCAACCCTCCGTGATTGGGCCAGTGCAGCGGGGGAGACAGTGATTGATGGGTTGATACCCAGCTGCTCTCTGATTGACTTAGAGACACTCGACAATCCCTCGCTTTGTTTGCTCTTTGCATGATCTCGCCACCCTAAATTGCCAACATTAGTTGCGGTTTGTCCTTTTTTCATTGCGGCAAGAAGCGCATTCTCTTCGCCGCCCCCTATTTCTTCCATTAGAGAAGGGAAAATGTGAAAGAGGACAGCCTAACAGCAATCTTTTCTGGCATTATCTCAGTGGGCTAAAGTGCTGAAAGTATTATTAGTAGTCCGCTCCTCTGGCGCCTGGCCAGCCGTTCCAGGATGACCCCTGTGTGCACCAGATAAGTGACAGGAGAGGCTCTCTCTTCGGTGCTGAAGGCCTCAAATAAGTCAGGCAATGTTTGATTGTCAGGAGAGCAAGTGGAAGTGTCACACTGTCCTTCAAAATGTTGGCAGCAGGTGACTGACCAGCAGAAACTAAATCAGTCGTGTAGTGCCAAGAAATTTCCCCTCCTTGGCCGATGCCAGAGGAGATGTACCACTTGGCACGTTGTCCTGCGCAGCATGGACTTTTTGGCCTCTGAAGTGCTCCATCATTGGAAAATCTGAGCTCTGAGAGGGAATTAGACACGAGATGGGGATTTAAACGTCAGACTCCACATCTTTGAACTGATCTACATTCAGGGGAAGCTGCCAGACTCGAACAACAGTGGATTACCTGCTTGCGCCTGCAAATATCCTTCCCTTATGGAAACATCCTATTCTTTCACTTTATGTCTGTTTCCTGTAAAGATTTAGAAACAGCCGTCTCCTGTTTGCCGGGTTGATTTAGACGGGCTCTGACTGTTTGGGTGATGTGCGCACGCCGTCATCCTCAGCACTCCCTAGGGGGTGTGAGCGCAAGTCCTCCCATGTCCAGCCAGATGACCGGGTCATGATGCATCCAGCCAAGCCTGCTCTTTGACCCTCCCCGCTGCTCTTCCCCTCTGTCAACTCTTTCACAGACTCCCGGGAGGTCAGGGAAGAGAAAGAGGAGGAAGAGCACCAGGGGGAACGGATGGAGTGTTTAATTGAATAAATCCCAGTGCAGTTATTATTACCACTGCCCTCAAGCGTCCTTTCCTTTGCAAATCCTCGTGTGAGAATCTTAGCATGCAAGAGCTCATGTTGCCGAACCCCTTATAGTTCTGTTGCAGTTTGTTTTGGAGCTCGCTCAATGGTCTCTTTTGGCTCCTTCAATCTACAACTCTGCATGCCTTCTCTATCTCGCTCAGCAGTTTCCCATAACACCACCAAAGGCAGTCACACCTTACCGTTCCTCACTTCCTGGCCATTGTGGGCAGGCATGGCGGTTTTGACTAGCCTTCAATGGCTTTACCTCTTCCTGACCTCTGCTCCTCTCGGGTTCTTCAAGTACGATGCGCTCCTCGCATGCAGGAAGGAGCGTGTCGCAGTTTACTCGCTAAATGAGGTTTTGGAGGAAAGTGAATCATTGCCGCTGTTCCCCTCTTGCCAGCTTTTGAAATGTTCAAACCATAAAAAGTACATGGGAATAATTTTACTTTCAGGTTTATCCCATAGAGTTACTCAGTCCAAATTGTTTTCAAATATCCCATAAGGCAAAAATAACCCCTATTTTTGCCTTATAATGATGCCAAAAATTGGCATTGACAAGAATGTTGAGTTTTATGGCTCTGAAATAACTTTAATAACAGATAAAATTAACGTTTTTGTTAGAGCTCAGCGAATGTGGGAGCGCGACCTCAGTCCTCTCTGCAGCAGTCGTGGGTTTGAGTCCAGGCCCGTTGACCTTTGCCCTATGTCTTCCCCCTCTCACAACCTGCTTTCTTGTCAACTCACAGTCAAGTAAAGTCATTTTTACAATTATAATTTCTGCAATTAAATCTAACTAGTTAGATTCTGGTGGGAATTTCTGAGATAAATTATGACTGATAATGACCCGTTCTTGCTTTGCTAGTGCCGTTAGCTAATCATTGACTGGGACGGAGGCGACGGTGGTAGGAGTTCGTCCCACGGTGGGTGTCGTGTCCTTGGGCAAGACTCTTCAGCCGAGTGCCCAGTGGTCAGAGGATCCGGTGGCAGCCTCGGCTCTGACAGACTGCCCCAAGGCAGCTGTGGCTAGTATCCAGTAGCTTCCCACCGTGCGTGCATGAACTGATGAATGACTGAGCGTAGCGTGAAGTGCTTTGGGCTCCTTTGGACTTAATAAACATTTGCCATCAATCAGTCTGTTGGTATCTGTCGATCCACAGGCCCTTGGGGCGTTCAGATCCCTGGGGGGTTTTTAATGTCGTGACTCGCCGCACGAACAAGGTGACAGTTGCAGAAGCAAACTTATTTGATGACTGTAACGTTGGAATCAGAACATGAAATCAGATGCTGTTTGTGGATAACAAACCTCGATGAAACACCCAACCCCCACAACCCCCCCCCCCCCGGCAACATGTGGTTGTATTGATGTCACTACGGTGTTTCATGGGGAGAGGGAGCATCAAGAACGAGGCAGAGAGGTTGTTGTTTAAAAAGCACAACCGTAAAGGTCCACCCTCCTGCTGGGCCCATGTCGTCCCTCCCTCCCAGCTCCCTGTTATTTTTACCCTTGACTTCCCATTGTTGTAGCGACGGCGCATCATCCGAGCCGCGCCGCCGACCCCTGTGGAGGACTCTCTCCTCGCTCACCTCTGCCCGCCCCCTCGCTCTCTGTGTAATCAGAGATCCTCTCAAATGTCAAGGTGGGACAAATGGGAGCCATTCCCTCCAGTAATGACCGGCAGAAATGGTCTGCAGCAGGTTCTCTTTCTCTGCTGCTCGCTTCGAGACAACATATGCCTCCCTTTCATCCCCTCTATCGTTTGCTTCCTGTCCTTCTCTTTTTTTTTTTTGTCCGCCTTTGAATTTCATACCGGTTTCAGCTTTGCTGGGGTGCTTTGTGAATCATATCAGAGTTTCAGGCTGTGGTGTTAGGAAAACGTTGGACCTTTTCAAGTGAGAGTGCATAATTGATCTATTACACAGCTCTCATTTGGAATGACTATATAATAAAGCAATTACTGCTAAGTTTATGAAGGTTTTCTTTGTTTTTTTTGTAAACCAGACCAAAGGGTGGGTATCTTCATTTGTAAAAAGCTCACACACAGAGTGGGGATATTAACATTTGCACTCTCAGATGTGCTGCGTTCACAGCAATTTTTAAGTTTGAGGCCCAGTCAGCAGCAGTAAAATTAGTGCGAAATGTGTTTTCATTTTGCCTTGAGCGGTTTTCTAAATCACGGCATTTAAGTCAATCTCACAACGTTTGAGATGGGGGGGAACATATGATGTGTGACAGAAACAGAGGGGAGGTCCTTGATTTACGTCATGCTGCGAATGCAGTCAATGTCTAGTGAGAAAACGGATCATGATCATGACGCTTGCAAGGACCAATAAACTATATTGCAAACTTTTATTGTCGCTAACAAACAGGGCACCATTTGGTTTTAAACGCATTTCCTGATTTTGTGACATGCAAGCCTTTTTTTAATTAATAAATTTTTTATGAACACTCGGGCAAACGTCACACTTTTCGACAAAATAACGCAAGCAAACCTGTTTGAAACAGTTCAGTGTCAAAAACACGCTGCTAGCAGGACGAATTGCAGTGGGCGCAGCTCTGCTTTTGACCCCGAAGGCGTGCCGCGGTCTGTCGTAGCAGCAGAAAGCGAATCGGCTGAACAGAACCGGGCTTGCTCAGGGGTCAGAGCGTCAGAAGTCTCGCAGTTGGAGGGATTGAGGACTTTCTCTTGCCGGTTCCAAACTCCTCGCCCTCCACCCGTTCCTGTTCTGACTTATTAACCCCGCCTCCACCCTGGGGGACAGAAATCCTTCCCCCTCTGTGTGCTCATATTTCTGAATAAAGGATTATTGTGCGTGTTGCAGTGGGAGGCTGGATGCAATAATAGAGCCTAAACGGCCGAATTCATTAATTTGATTGTTGGCGACAGCAGATCTCTCGACAGTGTAATTAGGGAAGCTAATGGATGCGAGCATGCTAAATCCATCAGTGCTAATGATAATTGCGGCGTAGGAATATGCTCTACAAGCTCGTGGCCAAGGCGAGATCGGGAACGACGAGCTACGGCGTCTAAAAATATTGGGCCGAGCCGAGCCGGGCCGGGCCGAGCCGGGCCGGGCCGGGCCGAGCGGCGGAGGCGACACCCGCGGACACTTATTGGTAGCGGGCGCAGCTGGGCCAAGCGGGAGGAAAATATCCGGCTTTCGCGTCCACATTTCATCTTCGGCCATGCTTGCGGAAATATATATGGTGTGTAAAACAGACCCGCCCTGGAGGAACCACTTCTGAAGCCAGCAGCTCTGATTGGTCGGTGGTTTGGTCCCCGCTGAGTGACTTGCCACATTCTGGAGCTGCTGCAGCCTCGTTCTGCCTGTGGAGCCCCAACATTAGTTGCGATGATGATAGCTTTGAACGTCTGCAGATTTTTAATTTTTAACGCTCTGTGGTCGAGCATCTGCCGAAGCAGTTTGATATGCTGCTTTGATGAGGGAAAAAAAAAAAAAGAACATCTTTGTGCGAGTCAAAACACGGGGGTTCTTTTATATTTTCGTTTCAGTGGATGTAAGCGCAGAGATGTGCAAACGGGTTGCAGAGGTTTTCTGTATTCTCTCAGTGGAAATGTCTGATGGTGCATCTGTTCAGCTGCTTATTTATGCAGACACCAAATCACTTTTCAGCAGCTCAATAGTCAAAGACTCGCCGGCTACGTCCTGGAGGGCAAAAAAAAAAAAGAAAAAAGTTCCCTCCACTCCAGTGGTCTCCAAAGACATCAGACCTCAGACCAGTGGAGGATCTTTGGAACGTTTGGGAACATTATATGAGTGTATGGCTGGCAAATCTGTTGCAATGTGCTTTAAAATCTCCGAGGAGCATTTTCGACACCTTGTTGAATCGCTGCTACAAAGAGCTGTGGCAGTTCTAGGGCGAAACGGGGGTGCAAGTCAGGCATTAGCAAGGTGTATCTAATAAAGAGGCTGGAGAGTGTAGCTGTATCTGCCCAGGGCAACTGAGTTATGGCTCAATCGATCCCCCCTCCAAAAAAAGGGAACCTCTTGGCCTTGCTTGGGTTAATGAATCTCCCTTGCGGTTGTGAGGCGGTGTGGGAGTCCTGCGAGGTTAACCCTCTCAGTAACTCAGAGATCAGCATGACTTTGGGCCCCAGTACAAATGTTAATGATGTTTTTCCGTGGCCCCAAGTGACCATTTGTTAGACGGGGACTTGTTAATACCCGAGATCCGCTGGAGCTGGAGCTTTCTGACAGCTGACAGCCACGTTCCATTTTCTATTTTTTTTTTCTCCCTCTCCCTGCTAACTCTCCTTGGACCTCTCAGAGCTCTCCTGAGTTCATTGTTAAGGTATTTGGACTTGTGTTACCCGAAGGTGTTTTGACATGTTGTAGGTGACATGCCCCCCCCCCCACAACAACAAGCTGCACTCTGTCAGAACCAGCAAAGAGAAAACCGAGCAAACGGGCCGGACGTTATAGCTGTGGATGCAGCTGAAGAGAGAGCTCTTGTTCTGCAGAATGGCCCCGGCTTATCCATGGTCTGATTAAGGAAGCTAACCAATTCTATGAGGCTTATACAGTCTGTCATGGCGTTACTCCATTGCTTCAGATTGCATTGCCTTTGTGGAACCATATCAAGCAGACATTTATAGCGGCAGGACAGATTATTTCCATGGGAAAGCTTCAGGCAATATAACTGTTATATTGTTAGACCGCCGGTTTGTCGCCTTCTCTTCAGCTTTGTGCGGAGGACTAATGTTCTCGTTTGACACTGGCGGATTGCTTTTTCTCTGTGCCTCAAGAAAGAAGGCAGCCTAATATGTTTGGGTTGGTGAAGCGAAGGTCGTTGAGAATTACATTCGCCCCCTTACTCTCCTACCCCCTTTACTTTCTTCTTCTTTTTTTTTTTTCCTCTTTAATTTCCCCACTGGATTGGCAAACCGTTTTCTCTATTAGCGCTGTGGTAGGCTGCTCACTGTGTGTCCACATGTGCGTGTACTTATCTGTGCGTGTGTGTGTGTGTGTGTGTGCGTGTGTGTGTGTGTGTGTGTGTGTGTGTGTGTGTGTGTGTGTGTGTTGAGCCTTTGCCCACCAAGACCCAAAGCAGACTTGAAAGCTAAATAGCTGCATGGCTCAACTGGATTGTGTTGTCAAGAGGAAAATGGAACAGAAGTCATAAAAACGGAGGCATCACCTCACATCCTGCCGAGAAGAGGAGTTTAAGTTTGACTTGAAAGGTCAGGGGGAAATAGAGCAGTGCAAAAAAAACCAAAAAAAAAACACCCAAACTGTGATTGTGTCTGGGGCTTTTGCTAAGTGGGGCAAGTCCACAAACTTGTTTTATGATCCTAGACCCAAAAGGCCCTGAACCACAGAAGCGAGTACCCACAGGTTCTTGGAGCCACGTTGAGCACAGCTGGCAACGGAAGAGATTTTTGACGGCATCGGACCGCCCAGCCGAGTGCCCCCCCGCCCCCCCCGATAAACGCTTTCCAGATGACGAGGGCCCGGACGCGCCCGCGTTTAACCGAGCCGGGGGAGTGCGGATGCACCGGAGCGGAACCGCTGGGGTTTTGTTTGGCGCGCCGCTCATTTAGGCACAAATAGAGATATTTTGAAGAGATAAGTTTCTACCATTCACAGCAAGAACCCCCCCCCCCTCATTTTCTTCCCCAAACGGGTGCGTCTCTCTTCCATCTGCCTCCCATTCCCCCCCGCTGGGTCGCCTTAACGAGGGCCATCAGAGCTGATGATACGCCAGAGTAAGAATGCAGTAAACAACTTCTTCTTCCTTGATTGGTGAAAAACAAAAAAAGAAGAAGAGTGATGCTGCTTATCTGCGAATGCCAACACACCGTTTCGCCCGACACAATGTGCATTTTCGACACTCGGCAGAGCCTCCCCCCAGCTGTACTAATGCGGCCTGCTCTTCCTCGTCTCGGCGATGCAGCTCAGCATCAATTTTTCAAGGCGTCTCGCAAAGCTCGGCTTTTGGCAGTTGCAATGCGGGGAAGGGCGAGATAGCTGCAGAGACAGAGAATCTGAGGTGAATTATAAGTCTGCTGATAGACCAGAGGAAGGCTAGGGGAAGATTAATGCTCTCCTCTGTGAGCCAAGAGAACCCCCCCACCCACCCCCCCCAAAAAAATCTCATACCTACTACTTCGGCTCAATCATTTGTGGCTGGAAAAATGGGAAAAAAAAAAAGACGCTCAAATAACTTCTATTCAAATTAGACGGCATGACATCACTCTTAACAGGAGCCCACCAGATGAGTGACTTCCTGAATGTTTGATCACAGCACAGGGGGAGAAACACACACTGCAAACAACACGCAGAACTGCTGTTTTCTCTCACGGAGCCGTGGCTGATAAAGGGGGAGGCGGAACAAAGCGGTGCCTGTGGAAGCCGAGCCGGGCTGTTTCCACAGCTGGCGGCCTGACGAATTAGGAGGAAAAAAAGGACCTGGACTGAAATCACAAAAATAATCGCAGGAGAAAACATGGGAGACGCCAAGAAAAACAACACAAAAAAAACAACAAAAAAACAAGAGCAGGGCAGAGATTCCCCAAGAAACACAGATAGATTTCTGATAAAACAAAAACAAAAAAAAAAACAAAATGAATGCGGAAGAGGAAACAAGTGATATGGTTTCTGGAGTTATAAATGAAGGGATTTCCCCAAAACGGCCTGAATGACCGGTACAATTATCAAGAGTTTGTTCTACAGTCTTATAGTCGATGGCGGCGGTTTGGTTTTTTTAACCTCTGAGTTCAAGTAGATGGTTGTTGTCTCTTAAAGGCCCGGATTCCACAGTTTAAGAATCACGGATTGATTCGTTGTTTTAGTCCAACCGAGTTAGAGTCAAGTTTGACGTTTTGAACTTCCATTGGTTGACGCAGTGGCATGCGATGCCACGCCCTGGTAGATGTTAATTGTTGTTTTCATTGCGACTTGCTGTGCAGTTTTTGTCCCATTGGAATACGCATGAAGATCTGAATCTCAAAAGCCCGCACACACTTTGAGACGTTTATTTGCGTCGGTCTATGACATAAAATCCCAATAAAATACACCCAATAAATTTTGTGATTGGAAGCTGACAAAATGTTGGCTTATGTTGCGGCGAATCTCAAATCACTGGAGAACCGAGTCGTCCCCGCTCGCTGCCTGAGCTTCTCATCCCGCCTTAATATTTATAACCCCCATCCTCATTCCCTCTAAATCCCTCTCCCCGGGTAACTAGGCTTCCATTTCGCAAATGTTATTTTTCAAAAATTTTAACACAGGTGGAGGATGAAAAAAAAAAAAAAACGAAAAAAAAATAAGGTGTCAAATCCTGCATGCTGATGCATGTCAAACCGCAACTAAATGATTTCACCCGACGGGGCTGCCATTCAAAGTGTAAATCAGGTTTTGGTGGGAGAAAAAAAAAAAAAAGCCATCCATTAAGTGAGTTCAGAATCACTAAGGAGACCTGATGTTTTGACAGTAATTTGGGAATCAGGCAAAACTATGAAAATAGGCTCCTATTGCTTGGGGGCGCACATTTTCTGAGTAGACAGAAGATGTGTGTGTGTGTGTGTGTGTGTGTGTGTGTGTGTGTGTGTGTGTGTGTGTGTGTGTGTGTGTGTGTGTGTGTGTGTGTGTGTGTGTGTGTGTGTGTGTGACTGAACGTGACCACACACCTGCTGCTTGTTATTCTCCCATACATCAAAATTCATCTCTGCTCGACTGTCTTTGAATTGCAGCTTATTCATCTGCTCCCCCCGGTGATGACGGAGGTGATGACGGAGGTGACGGTCGCTGACGTTTACGCCGGGAAGATGTTCAATAAGTAGTCAGAAATTCACATTGTGAGCAATTAGAGAGAGTGGAAACCTGAAACCTACCGAAAGAAGGGGAAGGGGAAAAAAAGAAAGAGAGCTTTCACTCAGAATGAAAACACGGAGTGGAAAAGTTGTCTCTACCTGTCCTTCAAACCCACGAGCGCACGCCACCGTAGGCGGGCACTGGAGTGAAAACCGCCAATCCAAAGCGTTTATTGTCGGCTTTTAACAAGCGCCCGAGAGCGCGCGCGCACGCCGACGTCTCCGCGGGCCATTTGGACCTCACTGTTGGGCCAGACCTTCGGTGTTTCTCCTCTCAGGTCTTTGCACGCCAGATTCCTCGGGACGCGTTTCTGTCCCTGTAAAGCTCGCCTCAAACTCCGCCCTGACTTAATTCAATATAATCCCGATCCATAGACGGTGGTCTGAAAATCCGCTCGATTGAGACGCTGAAGTGTGTGGATTATATATACCTGTAACATCTGCTCTCTCTAAAAACAGAAAATGCAATTAAGCTCCAGCCCTGTATTTTATCCTGCATGTATTAGGAATGCTGTGAGGGTGATCCGGTGGTTAGACTGGATGTGAACAACTACTTAGCTTGAATTTGGTACTTAAAGGGACAAAATCACCTGAGTTAAGCTTTACATTGTGTTATAATGTTATTCCCTCACCAAAAACATACCTGGAGTGTTGCCTTAAATCTTTCATGCGTGTTTGAAAAATCTTTTAATTTCCTGTGGCAACCGTTCATCAGTGCAAAAAAAAAAAAACACGACTGGGTGGACCTAGCTCCGCCTTTGAGGACAAAGCCCCACCTCAGCGCTTCAGTTTCCAAGCTGCTTCAGCTTCTGCCTCACAGAGCGGCTCCCCCACTCAGCTCCTTCAGACTAGCCAGCAGCAATTAGCAAACTCCTGGTAGAACCGCACGTCTGCTGAACTCATTGCAGGAGCTACGTCTCAGTGCAGTGCTGGTAAAAATGTTGTTAAAGGGTTAATAGAGGAGAGATGTTCCTGAAAGCAGGGTTTCAGAAAGAGCAGGAGTTTCTTAAAGAGATGGAGATCTAATTTCAAGGGGTTAAATTAGATGTGTGTAGCATTTTTTTTTACCACCTGAAGGTAACGTAGAAACTTGATTGTGCATTTAAACAGCACTGTGTAAAACTGTAGTTTGCTGAACTCTAACATCAGTGCTGATAGGAGCAGGAAACCTTCTCACTGTTTGGGTCTAAATCGTAATGAACGTAAATCGCCTCCCCACCTGTTCTGTTAGCTTTTACCCGAAGCCTCATTAGCACAGTGTTGTATTTCCACTACATTACTCACACAATATGCTCTGCAGCATGGTGTTTCTGTTCCTCTGTGTACACGCAGAGGCACTGAACTTCCTCCCTAAATGCCTGGCGGAGGACTGAAAAGCACAGCTGTCCTAATGGAGCTCAGCACCATGTTGTAGGATGTCAACCCCATTTCCGAGGCTTGTGACCGACGCCGTCTCTGCTTGCTCCTCTCCTGACAGGTACGACTACGTGGAGGTGCGAGACGGCGTGGACGAGAGCGGTCAGCTGGTGGGGAAGTACTGCGGGAAGATCGCCCCCTCAGCAGTCGTCTCCTCAGGAAACCAGCTGTTTATCAAGTTCGTTTCGGACTACGAGACGCACGGAGCCGGGTTCTCCATCCGATACGAGATCTTTAAGACGGGTGAGTCGCAAACCATGCTTTCGCCTTCCTTGCTTGCGTTGTATTTTCGAATGAAGTGGTTCCCGATTTCAGTCCTTAAGGATCGTAGTTTTGCCAGTTTTAGACGTCTCTCCAGCAGAGTTGATTCAAAACATTGAATCGGTGCAACTTCGTGTTTGGAGATGTTGGGGATGAAACCGCTGTAGTAGATGTAGTGCACCAAGAGGAGGCAAGGTTGTTGACATTATCCACATCAAAATTCAATCAAAATAAGAATCTAAGCACGGCTAAAGGAGTGCTAGGCTAGAATTTTTACCAAACGAATTGCAGCTCCTGATTTCTTTGACTTCTTTAGCACACATTTGAAGTCTTATGGAACAAAAAAAGTGACTGTTAGCATGTCAACAACTCTCCAGTGTTGTTCAGATGCTAGTTCTGAATTGGGCATGGATCAAGTTGGCCCGTACATCATGTTTTTAACAGTTTTTGGATGTCCAGTTCCCATGGAAACACAATAAAGAGATTTTGGAAATGTTACAAAAAAAAAAACATGCTGTTTTTGTGTTTTCTTATTTGATTCCAAGTGTGAGCACAGCAGAAAGTATTTGTTTTGCCAGATGTCCATGTCAACATGCAAAGCCCCTTTTGGTTCATCACAATGGACAGATCAAAACTGCACTGTTGATCTCTTGGTATATAATCCATCAAAATCCCAAAACTCCAACATAACGACCCGATGTATAAAAAAAAAAAAAAAAAAAAAAATGGAGTGGAAACTGCTGCAGTAAATACTTTATTTCCACTTTCGTTGGTTTGCGATCTCACTGCAAGGCGCTGTGGTATCTTTTATAAGTTTAGAAGTTGGACTAGCGGTCCGAGTTAGAAAGCAGTTAAGTTGGGCGTGATGTCCAGCGCCAGATCCAGATCCAGATCCCCGGGTTCTGAAGCAAGCGGCCGCCAGCGAGACCTTTGAAGCCGCCGACGCATCTGCTATCGTTTGATACGGTCCGGAAACTGGAGGAAGGATCTTGATAACGGCGGGAGAACGAGACTCTGTCTAATTTCATGCTTTGTTTGTGCTTTAGTCAAGGCGTCAGAGCGCCACATTATGCAAATGCAATATGGCAGGCAATATGCTTCTTTCAAAACAAATGAATCATGGGCCCCATATGTTTCATAATTGTAGCAGGCTTTTTTTTTCTTTCTTTTTTTTCCTTTTCTGGTGTGAAATATTACACTATAAGCAAAGCTGTAATTTGCTGAGCAGTGATTGAACAAATGTTGTTAAAGTGTTTAGTTTTTTTTTTCTGCTCGTCAGATGGCGGGCAGCGGGGGGGCGGTTTGAAGTGAAGCTGGAAAACCGGTTGAGGGAGAAAGTGAAACTTGGTCCTTTTTAAAGCGGGCGCCGCGTCAGGAAGTCCTTTAGAATGTCACCGCTTCCCAATGTTTTATTAAGAGGAAAAAAAAAAAAAGAAGAAAAAATCAGGACTTGGCCTGTTGACTCAAATGTTACGACGAGGTTACGTCTGTCTTATCAGAGCGCAGCAGAATTGGAAGAAGAATTTCCTGCTGATAGGCGGCCTTCCTTTGTTTGGACTGGCAGGGGATGAAGGATGAGGAGAGCCTTTCCAGAGTGACCAGTAAGCAGACAGGTGGTGTAGTCTTCACTTTCATTAATTAACCTTAGCAGCAGTCTATGGGGGGGAGGGGGGTACCCCCCCCCCACCCTCCCAACTCACCCCGTGACCTCACAGACTCGGTCCCTCCTTCGTATTAATCCGTGTGTTCGAGTGGCTGGATTTGTCGCTCGTCGTCGCCACGGCGGCAGGGCAGCTGGCGGAGTGCGGGGGCCATTTAGGAGATCAAAGCGGCTCTCCGCCCAGACATACGCAAACTCATCTGCACGCGCTGCCCCCCACTTTCCGACCCCCACCCCCCCCAACCTCCAGATAGGCCGGCTCAGTCGCTGCATTGTTTTCGCGATTAGCTCGGTATTCCCCGGTCTCCCCTATTAGCGGCGGCTGATTAGAAATGAGCCGTGTCGGGGCGGGAGTCCTTTGACGAGGCAGAACATGCTCTCGAGCAGCTTGGATGAGGGAAATAACAGATCTAGCTGAAAATATGCCGCAACAAAGACCCGGAGTATAAATAGTTGGAGCTCGAAGACAAGCTGTGCCTTTTTTCGCTGATTGAACCCGAAGTGGAGTCGGGAGTTCGGGGAGGATAGGCGGGGTGAGGGGGGCGAGGGAGGGAGACGCAGGCAGAAAAGCTTTTCATCTGGCTCTTTGGCACCCAGCGCTCTCCGGCCCCCTGCGGAGAGGAGAACCACGGGTGTGCCGTTGCTTCCTTAGTGGATCCAGGCCGTCGCCGTGCTTTGAATTTGCTTGGTGTTTTGACTGCGGCGGCGCTGGCTCTCCCGCCAAAAAGAAGGGGCTCTGAGATCAATTAGCAGCTCTGTTTGTTGGAGTCAGAGAGAGAGAGAGAGAGAGAGAGAGAGAAAACCAGAGAGAACCAAGCAGAACGAGAGATACAAAGTTAGCTGATTAGCACAGCTTATCAACAAACACAGGGTATTAGCTGGGGAAAAAAAACAACAACAATAAAAAAAAAAAACCCACATTGTGTTGGCTAACACATGTAACGTTAATGATGAGACGCAGATGCTCCGATAACAGATAGAGGAACGGGAGGCTTGCACTTGTGCATGTCAATGAAGGGAAACACAGGGAACGCCGGCTGTTTATTGCCGGGATTATAGTCCTGAAGAGTTCAACTCCGGCAAAAGGTCACACGGAAGATAAATAAACCCCGCAAAGCAAACATATGTAAACACACACCTCCTTTGGGATCATGTGCCAGCTTATACAAGTATGTTTACATGGGCACGCTGACCCCACCAAAGCCATAAACTAAATACACTCTCTCCCCTCTCCGCCCCACACACACACACACACACACACACACACACACACACACACACACACACACACACACACTCCTGAAAATGCTTGGCGCTCGCCGCTCTGGCTTTCATCAGCTGCGGCCCGCAAAGTGTTTAATTGGAAGGGAACAGGTTGTTTTGTGGCTCCCTTTGGCTGCTCCCGCATCACTCTCTCTACCCCTCTCCACTCCTCCGTCCCATCCAGCCATCTTAATTAGCACGGGCTATTTGTTTTATAGCCTGCAAATTGGCAGCGACGCTTCACTGGCTAAAGAGTGGCAAGGGTGGGAGAGGAGGGGAGGGAATGAGATGGCATGCAGGAGTTTTTGAGCTGAAAGGATTTGCCTTGTTTTTTTGTTTTGTTTTTTTTGAAGAAATAGAAGAAGTAATGAAGTACGGATGTCATAATCAAGATTTGCAACTCCCAAACTACTGTTCTTCCCAGAGCTAGAGTTGTGTCGGACAGCCTCAGTGTGCCACTCCAACATGGGCAACACTTGGAAAACTCGAAAACATCATGTTACCTGAAACTGACAAAGGCGTTCCATTTGTTTCTTGAGATTAGTCTTATTCAGAAATCCATTGAGTTCGTTTACATGGCACGGTTTCGCATCGAAATGCCGTTGCGACAACCAACGCAGATCCAAATTAAATGCTAAATTTAGCTCCACGGTTATTCCTCATGCTCGGAATCCAGATGGCAACAGGGGAAAATAACTCGTTCGATAGGAAGAGACCTACAGGAAGACATGACTCATTAGTGGCAGCTAAAAAGACGAACTCCGAAGGAATAGCGTGAGTTCAGAAACGTAGCGATAAAAACTGGCTGCAGTGGTGCCTTCAAATGGTTTGTTCAGGAAAGAAAACAGGTTCAACACTGAAGAGCAAGATAAATTATATCAAGGAGAGAAAAAAGACATGGTCAAACTGGATGCAGTGGCTCTATTAGCTTGGACATGTCGGTGTCTTATTCAGGAACAAGACCCTTGTCCCTGGGAGCGGCTACGTATGGGGAGATTGCGGTCGGCAATTTTTACCGAAGAGCTATGGATTCGAATGTCACAAGTGCACATAATCATGCTGTCACTGCTGTGAGAGCTCCGGTGGAGCCAGCTGCAGATTGCCTAAAAAAATAAAAAACTACAAACCACAAAGAAGACACTAATTTTCTATGTCATTGGTTACATCCATAGGTTGATCACGTGACTCGTGTGATACAGAAAAAGTGCGTACGAGATAGATGTATTTATTGTCAGACATTTTAATTTCTCAAGAAATAGATGTATTTCGTCTATCTCAGCTTTTTTGAAAGTGGCTCGATTCCATCGCGCAAACTTATTTTTGTAAATTTAAATTGCGTGAGTCTGTGGTGAATGGAAACGCAGCCGGTGTCCGATTCCGTTGGAAGTCGGTTTCGCCACGTCCCACGACAAAACTAAACAAAACCTGTTGTCATCTCACAGTGAGACCACTTCCATGTCTACATGAGTGCACGGGACACTTTGGGGCTTCGGTAAGTGGCACAAGCCCGGCAGCATCCAGCACGGTTATGCCAGATAGCGAACTTCTTTTGAAGCGGTGAGGAAGTGGGCTGCGCCCCGGCCTGTACCTCATCTTATCAGGCAGGTTTCCTCTCTCTCTCTGCTGAGGTGGGGCGGCCTGTCAAGACCGCAGTTTATGGGGTAAATACCATGTCGGCATAGCTGAGCCTCAGGATGTATGGAAGGGTGTCGCTGAGTGTAAACCTGCCTTCTCCCATCTGTTTCGGTGATTGGATCTCCCCACGCTCCTGGTTAATGGTTGATGTAGTGCAGAAAGAGTTAATTTTCCACCAGCAATCAGGCCGTCTGTCAGTGTGACATAAGGGGAAAATGAACTGGAGTGGTGGGGGAGGTATACGGAAAGCATGAGGAATGAGGGTGGGTAATGATCAGCCAGAGAACAACATGGTACATAAACAGTGGTGATTTCCTTTGCAGTCCAAGATCAACACCGTAGTCCCGGCCAGACACAGAGATTAGCTTGAAAAAGAACAACGTGGGGCCCTTGAGAAGGAAGGAGGCAGAGGGAAAGACTATAAAAAAATGTCACATTTAGTACCACTTTCTTGACCAAATGTTGTCCTTATGATTAGCTCCGTTCCGCTTTTCAGCAACGGTTTAATAAGAGTCGAAGAGAAACAAGTCATCGGGGAAGACACCCCCGCTCTCTCGGTCGCAAATTTATTGAAGATTCGTTCCGAGTCTCAAACACTTGCCCAGATTAAAATCAAAGCCTCATTATGTGCCAGTCCCCAAGTTCAAACTTCACCCACTGAAAAGAGTCTAGTCACTCACTGAGCGCGAGAAAACGAAACGCTCAAGGTCACGTCTGTTTCCTTCCTTAAGCGTCCGGCCATAACTCTGGCTGTTTGTTTGGAAGAAGTGCTTGGAACTGCAGACAAAACTATTGCGTTTCTGGCGCAGATGTGTTTACGAAAGCCTTTTGCTTTAACCTTTTTCCTCCCATGATGGCATGGAGTCCACCAGGAGAAACAATGAACAGTGAGCCAATAAAACAACACAAGGTGAGACGGAGATTAAGTTTGGGGGCAGGGAGCAAGAATTCAATTGACCCTTCAATATATTTGTCTCCAGAAGCTCCCTGTCAACACAAGCTGTGTGCATGTGTGTGTGTGTGTGTGTGTGTGTGTGTGTGTGTGTGTGTGTGTGTGTGTGGGGGTGTGTGTGTGTGTGTGTGTGTATGGACAATACCACAGAAAGGCATGACTACTATCAGTAAAAGCCCCCTCCATATCCCCACCACTCATTGTGGCACAAAGCATTGTGGGTGTCGTAAAGGGAAGCTGGGGAGTTAGCCCCTCCCTTACAAGGAAGTAGTAGATAAAAGAGATCTGCCAGATGATAATCTGCCCAGTGGGAGCAACTGGAGTATTCTGTCTTTTCTGGCCAGTCCATTTTTGTTTTCCTTTGTATACAGCCAGGGACACTAAAGCTGTCAGTGGAGAGGTTTGCCCTTGGCTTTACCTCAGTCACGATAATTCAGTGAGAAGAGAGAAACCGCACAGTTGAGCCGGATCAATGTCTTTATAAAAAATGCAAGACAAGTGATGTGGGACAAGGCAAAAAGGACAAACAACCACAAATATAAGCAGGTATTCTTATTTGTTTAGGGGTACTCGCTTCGAGAACACGCAAAAAAAAAAAAAAAAGAAAAAAAGATGGTCATCACTGTTAAGTCCCCACAAGAATGGCACGGGTTCAAGTCCTGCCGAGGGACGTTTTATGAGACGCACTCCACGTGCCTGTGAGGATTCTCTCCAGGTACTTCAGTTTTGTTTGACAGATTCAGAACACGCGTGTCCGCATAGATGTTTGGTCGCCTCACACGTCACTTTGAGGGAGTCGCAACCCGAGCAGAGCAGGTAGAGGCAGAAGGACGGAATTGAAAAGTCTCGGGTTCCGGCTTATTGCACATTTAAGGTGATGTATGGGAGTTCTGTGTGATTTGGGCTTTTAATGGTGTTTTCACATTTGATCCTCCAGTAGACTTGGCTTGATCGGAGACCAAAATTGCAGCGTTTGCTACATTTTCAGCTGGTGCGGTTCGCTTTCACACTGCATTGGGCCAAGCGACCCGAACCCTTTGAGAAACCTGCTCACCGTCTCGCCTGTAGCGGTGCCGTCTCCTGAAGACAACAACACAAAAACCTCGGAAGAAGAGCGCAACTTCCTCCTTCACAAAATGTGAACAAAAATGGAGGATAGCTTCAGATTTGAGCAGTCATAGGTTTTCTCTTGGGTAGAAAGACCATGAGCTATTTCTCCCTCAAGCAGTCGACACCAGCATTTGTTTTAGATGCAGTCACCCAGAATGCTTTGTGCTTCATTCAGTTCAAACAATGCCAGAGTTTGCTTCAACCGGAACAAGACCTAGATTGTTTTTTTTGGTTTTTTTTAGGGTTCTCCAGTGCTTTCACTCCTCCCCAAACCAGACTTTTCTCGGCAAACGAACTAGAGTTTGATTAAAGCGGACTAAACGGGGCCAGTGAGAATGCACCCTTTGTAAGCAAACCGTCCCCCAAAACCTCCAATCTATTCTGGGCAGCTGTAAGTGTCAGGGTGCAGGCAAGTGAGTGAGATTTAACGCCGTTGGAAATTCGACAGCCCTGAAGAGTACTCCAACTCTCCAGCAACGATTTTTAACAAAATTGGCTTCCATCTATTGTTTTTTTTTGTGTTTTTTTTCCTTCCACCACAAAATGTCTGACATTATCCCAAATGCAGCAAAGGTAAGTGCAGCGTTACATCCAAAGAATAGCATCTTTCAGCAAAATCCCTCCATTTTCTTGAAGTAAATACAAGGGGGAAGCTGTGAAATTAATGGCACCCACTGTTCTCGAAGGCCACACTTTAGCTGCTGTGCTAAATGTCAACTCTTTTTCGAGTCAAAATGCTGCTCGCCATGGCTTTCAGCTTGGGAAGAAAGAAAATCAATATGGCTCTCCAGCCCCTCACTCACTCCGCTGGTGGACAGTCTCAAGTGGGCCTGATGGTCTTCAATTAGGAGCCGGGAAAGATGCTTGAGTGACGCTGGAAAAAGCAGTTTGCCACATTCATTTAAGCTACAGTGACTGCAGCACAGCGGCTCTATCCAGCGATAACTCCCTGCAATTTTGGTTTCTATTGGCCCCATCTGCACTCATAGCGCCAGCTGCCAGACTGGCATGAAAATGATGTTATCCTGGGTACATTTCTGCCGCTAATGGCCCCAAATAATTGCCCTGAATGACAGTACTTCGCCGTGTTTTTTTTTTGTTTTTCTCCTGATGTTATGTGTGTTTGCTTTGAGCAAAGCTTGGACCCGGATTGGAGCCTGCAAATCCTAACCTCGCTTCCTCTCTTGCTAGTAAAAATCATCTTACAGCTGTTGTAATTTTTTTTATTTTTATTTTTTTTTATTTTTTACATGTCATTCGTTTTCAATTCATAATTTTGTGCTCATGAGGGGCAGCTACTACGGGAAGCGTGTTAACGTTCCTCGTCAGCCGAGAGGCAGCCCTCTGGGGGGCCGTGCATAAATATTTTGACTTTCCTCCGTGTAAAACTGCGCGAGTGTGCGCGTTGACGTATGCACAGCCATTGCTCTCCCTTCCGTCACTCAGGCTTGAGCGCCTCTCATGGGTTTTGCCGACGTGTCTGGACGAGGGCTCGCGCACGCGTGAGACAAGGAAGGGACTACGGCTTGGCTCAGACTGTTTATCCGTGGTTCTCTGACTCTGGTGATTGAGGCCGTTGACGAACGTTTACGGGGTTTGGTCCAGATGTTCCAGGAGTCACTGAGTGATGCTCGTCCAAGAAAGCGGTGGAGGAAAACAAAGAGTAACTCAGGGGCAAAGCTAGGAGATCCAGATGTGGCACCTGGTGAATAGAGCCATGAAGGTGGTCCCTCAACTCAGGGTCATAAACTGTTCTAGTCTCAACAGAGCAGATGGGAAGCAGAAGACGTTTCACCGTGTTGATGTGTTTTGAGTTTCCCTTTTTTTCTCCCGACCGATCGTTTACCATCCCGTTTCTTGCTTCTGTAGGTCCCGAGTGCTCCAAGAACTTCACCTCCAGCAGCGGCGTCATAAAGTCTCCGGGGTTCCCAGAGAAGTACCCCAACAACCTCGACTGCACCTTCATGATCTTCGCCCCAAAGATGTCGGAAATCATTTTGGAGTTCGAGAGCTTCGAGCTGGAACCCGACACGACGCCCCCTGCTGGTGTCTTTTGCCGCTACGACCGGCTGGAAATCTGGGACGGTTTTCCAGGAGGTGAGCAAAAAAAAAAAAAGCAGAACGTTGCATTGTGTATTTGAGTTAACACTCGCAGCGTATTATTATCAACTCATCCTAAATCACAACATACTCATGGTTGCCAACAATGCCTGTTGACGTATATTCTACTCATTGCTTAGGAAACATTTTCCAGCCATTTGGAGGTCGAAGGTATATCAAAGTTTAGCCTGATTTCATGAATTTGCTAAATAAATTCACTTCAAGTATCTGAGCTATTTTCAATTAAAAAATCTCTACCTATTCATTGGACAATCAGTAGTCATCCACTGCGACTGCTGCTGCTGAGGTGAGCTAAGAAAGACTTCTCGTCCGCATTAGACGGACGAGAAGTCTTCTGTTTGAAAATAGGGACAATGAGTCAACAACTGGGTAGAGTACTGGTTTCAGTTTCATTTATTACAGCTTTTCTCGAGAAAACGACCGTCTCCGCACAGTGAGACAGCTTCCCCCCGAGGCGGTGGTCTGCAGACGTCTCTCGGTCGTCATCAGCTTAACTTTAGTCGTCGCTCAATGCCAAACACTCCTTCTTCCTAAAAGAACGTCCCACGCTTTTGTTTTTCATGTCACAGGCTGGCTGCGCGCGATAATGTTTCCGGGCCGATGCATTTGGGAGTTCAAGGTCTAATTTAGGATGTCGGGTTTGAGGTTTTGTTTTCGCTTGACAATTCCGTTTCACAGGAAATGACTCAAAAAGGAATTTCCTCGGGTAACCTTCTTGCGATTCCCACCAACGAGGTAGAAAAACACACACACACAAAAGAAAACCCCAGCTAATTCATTCATTCAGTTAAACCGTTTCGGACCCGACCCGAACCGAACCGTGCCGGCGTGCGCTCACGCAAACGCGCACAATCAAACACTGCCCTGAAACAGTGTTCAAAAATCTATTCATCTTATAAGTCAGCGGGACGGGGCTGAGATGAGGGCGAGGAGGGTTCAAAGCACTGCTTCCCCAGCCTGAGATTAGTCTTTTAACTCGGCGAGCAAAATCACATCTTGGAAGTTTTTTCTTTCTGCCGGCGATCCCCAAACTCCTGGTGCAGGCGAGATGAAAGCCTGTCTCACCCGTCCGCGGCTGAAAACCGAAGGCGTTTATTTTTTATTTTTTCTACCTAGCTATACGCGTACCCCGGTGTGCATCAGTATTCGCTGCTCCGTGGGTTCTGTGGGTGATAAGGTTGAAGTGTTAATCACAGGCGCCTGTTCCTGGTGGGGCGGGGTGGGGGGAGGGTTTAGTTAAAGTTCACATCTCTGAAGATGTTAACTTTGCAGAGGTGACCTTTTGATTCCTCGTTCGCGGAGCGGGCGCTCGTTCGCGGGCGCCCTCCCCTTCGAGCTTTCGCGCGTCTCATTTCCGAGGTTCGCGCCTGATTCAGAAGACTGTCGAGACGGTCGGGGAGAGGAGAGAAAAAAGAGAAAATGTCTGGTCATTATCACCTTCTGAGACACAGTTTTTACAGAAGACAGCGGGAAACGTTTTCTCCGGTCCTCTCTAGTTGTTAAAATTATCAGAGGACGGCGGTGGGATAAAACAAACGAAGGTCTCCTTTTGTCCAACAGTGGCAGAAACTTGTCACGAACTTCTTCTCCTTCTTTTTTTCTCTTCTTCTCCCTGACGCCCTTTGAAGGTTGCTGTGCGTGACAGATAGCGGTGTATAAAAATAAGCCACGGGAGGAAAATAAGAGTGTTGCCTTTTGCCAGGCGGCTCCTGTTGTGCCTGCCAGATCAATAGCGCATTAGCACAGGAGGCTTGCTTGCTGCTGGAGTGTGCCGAGATTGGAGATGTCCGGGCAAGCAGCCGGGGGGGGGATTCACACCTCCTTATCCACACCCTTCACCTTTCAAACTCCACCTCACCGGTCAGGAGCCGGCGAAGAAAAGCAGAACCTCTGGCTTTCTTCCTCCACCCCACAGAAGGCGAAGCGCAGAGTTTATGTGGAGGCTCTTTAAAATTTCATGCTGCAGTGGAGTCATGCAGATAATCCAGCAGATAGGCTTTTTTTTTTTTTTTACTTCTTCTTTCCTTTAGCACCAGGTCTTACTGGGCCTTAACGCACACCGTATTCTCTCAAACACATACCGGACGCCTGGTTTACCAAGATTAACCTGAGCCGTCACACCGCTGCCCCATAAGCACCTCCCTCCCACGCCTCGCACCCCCGCGGCCCGCCCTTTGCCTTTTATGTCGGGGTTGCGCTGGAAGTGGCACGTTTCGGATGACAGGAGGCCTCGGGGAGGCAGGGCTGTCACTCGCCGCTGATCACAGCATTACTAATCGCAGATAAGCTGCAGGTCCCCACGCACTGACAGGAACACACGTTCACAAATGGGCAACGGATCAAAGGACCGGAGCAAGGTCACCGTGTTCCCTCCCTTGTTCCCATCGCTCTCCACCCGGCAGGTCCCTCTCTCGTTATCTCCGTGTCCCGCTTAAAAGTTTCTCCCCGATCCTCCCCCGTTCTTCTCAAGCCTCCCAGTGGAACGCGTGCTTCTTTCTCTCTTATTACAGCCCCTCTATCTCTTTAATACCCTCGCGTTGTCCGCCGCTCTGCCTCCGCCTGTTTGACTTCCCTTGCCAAAAGCAGCCGGGCCGTGGCCGTCAGAGAAACTGAGTCCGGGGCTCCTGGTATTTACAGCCGAGCAAATAGACGAAGACGGTGACCTGGCCCCACACCACAGGTCACCCTTCTTTCTCTTTGTGTCCGGCAGGCAAGCGGGGCTGGAATGCCAGGAAGTTTTTCTCATTCCTCTTTATGGGGTCAGTGCCATACCTCACTGACACACCAGTTTTCACACCTCCGTAGGGGGGAAGTTACTAGTTAAACCCATGCGTGACAGGGTCAAAAGCTGTGCAATTTGACTTTTACTAAATAAATGTGCTTAAAGGAAACACAGCAAAAAAAAACAAAAAAAAACTCTGGTCTTTTGATGGAAGGTTTAGTTGGTAGGCTGAGATTCGCCTTTTTGGCCGAATCGAAATTGGCTCATTGGGAAAACCGCAATGGAAACACGTCTTTCACATCACACACAAGTCACATGACCAACAGCTAGATGTTACCGCTGGGGGAAAAGGTTTTAGCTCTAAGATTAGATGTCTTTTTTTTTTTTGTTTGGTTTTGTTTTGTTTTGTTTTGTGGTCGTAAAGAAATCAGTTCATTTGGCACAAATCATGTGACCGACAACCAGATGTCACCACTGGCACGCAGACCACAGAGGAGACGATAACAGGAAGTGTTCGGAGGCTCGTTGTGCTGCATGGTTTTTTTTAAAGTAGACTTATCATGTGTGATTTTTGTTATTATTTAATATTTAATAGAAACCCTGCATTTGCACAAAAAAAAAAAAAAAAAAAAAAAAAACCCCAAAACAAGTCAACATTTTCCGACAAACGTTTTGTGCACGATTGTAATGTCTGTGGCTTCCTCTCGTTTCCTTCTGCAGTCGGGCCTTACGTCGGGAGGTACTGCGGTCAGAACACCCCCGGCAGGATCATCTCCTACACAGGCATTTTGGCTCTGACAATCAACACCGACAGCGCCATCGCCAAGGAAGGCTTCTCTGCCAACTTCACCGTCCTGGACCGGACCGTCCCAGAGGGTGAGCCGGCTCGACGAGGAAGAGCCGCGGAAGCTCTAGCTGCCGTGGAACAACGAGCAGAAAAACACATCTCTATGTCTCATTAGTCGTAGCTTTGCTTTTATTGCGTTCCGTTCAGATTCATTAACGCGGAGCGAGCGCCGCACTTCTTCCCACGAAACTTCTTAAGCTCATTAAACGAGGGAAAACACAAACACGTGTTTCACTTCCACCATTGAAATTTCAATATTCAATTTCTTCTCAATGTATTGAATAATGAGAATATGGACTAAAAAGACAACCTTCGAAACTGTGAAGCTGATCTGTTTGTGTGTTGGGAAGATTTGTCATTTTCTGACCTGCTCTTCATTAAGTGGAGCCTGAATGTGTATACTATACATGGTATACTGCCTATTCCACTGTTATATGATGCAGTTGACATAGCTGTGGTCAATAGTCCTTATTCAACACTACTATCATTTCATGCTGATTATTTTTTTTTAGCACGTTCGTTACAGTTTCTTGCTTCGTTCGAATTATTTTCAATGACATTCTTTAAGAAGGAAGCTCTGAAACCAGACCTGGATGACTTCCTTCTTAAAAATCCAAAAGGAAGTTTCACTTTCTTGTAAAGGACAAACGCCTAAAGAAAAACGGCGAAACCTAAAACACAACTTTTGGTCGGCCACAATAATTAACTCAGCCACATTGATTCGGTGATGAAGTTGTTTTTTTTTTTTCAGTTATTTTATTTCTTGCTTTTAAGCCCTAAATATTCCCCTTAAATACTCCTCTGGTTCTAAGACGCACTCACATAAACCCAAAGTTTATATGAGTCCTCCATATGTTCTACTTCGAGGTTGCAGACAGGATGCACAGTCCGTCTTACCACATGTTTCCCTCACATGGCTCAACACAATGAAAAGCTTGTAGTTACAGCAGATGATTCTCCCTAAAGGTGCTGGCGTGAGTCGGGAAACATCGCAATCATTGCCGCTTCTCATTTAATGGCGCAATATTGTCTAAACTGTCGCTTAGCTCTGCCTTTTGGAGATGAGTGTTAAGCGTAGAGAAAGCACTATTGCCTTTAAAGGTCTTGTGTTGTTTCAAAGCACCTGGCGCTGTTTCCCCTAAACTGAGCTACTTTTTGGATTCCTGTGGTTCAAATCGGCCAATAACCATTTTCGAGGTACGGAAAACACGCATAACACGTTCAGAGAGGTTAAGGAAACCTGAGGAGCTCTCGCTCTGGCCAGGATGAAATGTAAAAGAGTTGCAGGGAAGCGGATTAAAGCACCAGAGGAGCAACAATCAAGGCAGAAAGCAAATGTTGTCCAATTATGACAAATTGCCGGTCGCTGCGCAGAGTTCGAGAGTTATTAAACCGACACCTCCCGCTACTCCGTTGAGGCGACGGCTCACGCGGAACACGTTCTGCCTGGACGGTCTCTGTCAGCGGCTCGAGCACACACTCTTTTCGCACACACACACACACACACACACACACACACACACACACACACACACACACACACACACACACCCCAGGGCTTTTTACATGCCACATCGCTGTCACGGGGCTCGACCCCCGCTGACCCCATTTTGCAAAACGCTCCATCTAAACATTTCATTAAGGAAGACGAGCTCTGGTAAGGCTCATAAATCTGTCCGGCGGCCAGACCACCCCGCACACAGGGACCCACACACACACACACGCAGCACACGCCCACACACACACACACACACACACAGTCCATCTCTGAATAGCAACAGAGGTGGATGACTTTCAACAAGTCTACTAATCATCTCCAAAAGGGATTTTGTCTTGCCCGAAGGGGGGAAAAGGGAGATGATGATGAAGCACAGACAAAACAAGAGGAACAAGGTCTTCCTCCGAGCAACGAGCAGAGCTGCCTCTGCTGGTGGTTTCCCTCAAAGTCAGATCGTGCAATGCGACTTTTTGCGTTCGCCATTAGACGGGAACGGTTGACCGCCTGACCCGCCGTCGGTAAATACCTCGACTGAAGAGAGTTGCTCGGCTTCTGCGTCACCGTCTGAGACGCTCTGGAGGTAGAACGTCCCCAAACATCGCCCTTGCTATTTCGAGCTTGTACCAACTGAATCTTTCATAATCCCCCAATGCATAATGCACAGTAGATTTTTTTTTTTTTCGTTACGTGGCGAGGCGAAGGGTAGCTGAAAACCACTGATGAGATGCGATAAGGTGATGAAAAGAGGCCTTATCTCATCCTTCTTATTTTTGTTCCTTCTCTCGTATTTTCCCAGCCATTAAGCCCCCGACCGTGCTCGGTAAGCCACATGATCAGATATAAGCTGAGGCGAAACAAAACGCCTCTTTGTGTTTTCCATGATCTCGGTTAACAACGTTGGCTTAAAGGATTTTTGTTGTTGTTGTTGTTGTTGGGTTTTGTTTTTTTTTTCCACAGAGAGAAAGCGGGAGCGGTGCGAGACAGTTTCTTAGCGCTCTGACATACTTGCAGGCATGAACTCGCGCAGCGGCGCGTTAAGACAATGAGCCGCGTGAGGCGCGCACACAGTGACCCCGTTGAGTCAGGGCGCGCTGGCGGTGCGGCAGATGGGGGAAACCATCTGTGTTAGCTCTCAGGCTGCCGCCGCGCGGCTCTCCGCTGCCGCTCTCCATCCAAAGGCCTTGAAACGAGCAACAGAATTTATATTTAGGGGATTTTTCTCGAAAAAGAATTCAAATTATTTTTCAAAGCATTCCTTCGCACGCCGACTCTACGTATTCCCCCGTTTGGACCAAGAGAGCATTGTGGTTTGCAAAAAAAAAAGGGGAAAAAAAAAAGATAAACTCCCCTCAGGGAGATATAACACGTTCAGGCAGTGGAGGGAAGAGTTGGGGGAAGGACAACCAAAGCGAAAGTCACTGTTAGCACCTAATGCGAGCATAAACCACGCTGAATGTTTCATGAAGACATTTTTACGCCTCGGACGTTTTTCCCTCCAGCTTCCGTTAAAAAAAAGCGCTGAAAGAGGAATAGAAGGGGTTTGCCATCGACATGCTGTCGTCTTCCGGCCAGTCATGTGGAGCCCTCCTCCTCCTCCGCCCTGGAGATTTTCTCCAACTCAAGGAGGAGGACAGAGAGGGGGGGGGGGGACAGAAGACACATTCTTTGACTACATATCGACTGCTTAGAATTCAGCTGAAAGTCTTTCACTGTCTCCTCTCTTTCTTTTTTTTGTTTTTATTTTTTTTCCCCCCCGATTCCCTTTTCATCTCCTCTCTCCCCTCCCTCTCTGCCTTTTCAGACTTTGACTGCAGCGATGCGCTGGGAATGGAGTCGGGGGAGATAGCATCAGACCAAATCATGGCTTCATCCCAGTACAACCCCAGCTGGTCCCCGGAGCGCTCCAGACTCAACTACTACGAAAATGCATGGACGCCCGCAGAGGACTCCAACAAGGAGTGGATTCAGGTAGAGCGCCTCCTGCTTGTCTCCTGTATCAAAAGCACTTGCTTCCAATAAAGCAAAGCATGGGAGGATAAATGAGATTAAAAAAAGCGACAGTATTTGTCAGTTGCTCTGTGTGAGCAACTGACAAAGGTCACGGTGAGGCCCTCCAAGAGTTCAGAGACATGAACGTTACGGTCACTTTCCAATCAGAAGTGTTCCTAGTAATGAACGTGTGAATCCATGGTTGTCTCTTAAAACAGTTAACTATAGGACTGGTTTAAATAGATGTTCTTTGTTTATACTGTCTTGTTAGTCACACAATTTAAACTGAATTCCTAGCTAGAAAAACTCACATTTCCTGTGATGGACTGACTACCTGTCCAGGCAGAGCTCCGTGCTTCAGGACGGATGGATCAAACTGGGGTTTTGTCACAGGACAGCCAGCCCAAACCAAGAAACAATTGTTTCTCGTTTGTGCCTGAAATCTCCCTCGCTCTCCAAATGTTGACAATCTTCACTTTTCCTAACTGAAAGCCGTCCGTCCGTCCTATCATAGTCAGTCTCTCATGTCAATGTTTCCGCTATCTACCTGTCTTCCTGCGGCTGCCTCTGTCTTCTAGTCCTACCTGATAATTTCCCCCCCGATCCTTTGGAACTGAAACTGCCTCCGGAGATGCTCAGATTTAATCCAGGCAACCTGCCAAGCTTCACACACACACACACACACACACACACACACACACACCCACACACACACACACACACACACACACACACACACACACACACTGGCTCAGGCGCTGTCATATTTTTTGTCTCTTGGCTTATCTTCACAGAGTGATCATCACCCACCAAGGGAACTTTATGTGGGAAGATTAAGGATTTAGTTCTGTCATCCCCATGGTGGGGATAAGACACGTATACCGAGTCCACTCACATCACAAAGAACTCCCCACAGCCCCCCCCCCCAACAACACAGCCCTACCTCCATGCATTTGAACTGCCTCTGATTTATGAACCCAAGACCCCAACCTCTTATAAATACACAGGCGGTTTTTCTTTTCCGTCTTTTTTCAGCAGCTTATGCCTCATTTCTTAAAAGTTTGGCCCCGGGGGGATATCTCAAGGGATAGATAATAGAGTTGACCCAAAGCCAAATATTTGCTCGGGGAGGGACATAAGCAAGCTTTTGCGTTATTATTGCAATGAAAATATTGTCCTAAGGGCCTCTGTTGTTCCTTCAAGCTAATTTAATCGGTGTGTAACCGCATATGTACACAGTTCTACGTGCGTCCTCTCGTGTGTGTGTGTGTGTGTGTGTGTGTGTGTGTGTGTGTGTGTGTGTGTGTGTGTGTGTGTGTGTGTGTGTGTGTGTGTGTGTGTGCGCGTTTGGCGACCTGTGCGAGTAGGAGGGTTTGGCAAGGCCCAGCGTGTCCCGCAGAGGAACTCAGTGTGCGTCTGAGTGGATCAGGAAGAAGCATGGCCGCCGTTAAAACCTCTGTTAAAAACGTATTAGTCATTCTCATAGGAAAGTCCTTTGCTGAAAGCCAAATGTGGAGAGACTTTCAAGCTGCCCCTGTCATAACCCGCGTTTCCATTGCCCATGTAATGGCACGATTTGGCATTTTTTGAAATGAATTTCCCCAATAGAAGCAAAGTAACTCTCCCTTTTCAATAAAATGTTTTATCGCTAGGAGGAGATGATTGTTTTCATCCGTTTTGAAATCGGTTCACTTGGCGAAACGTCTTCACTCATGGTCAACAACCAGACGTCGACGCCTCAAAAAAAAAAAAAAAAAAAACCCTGATAGAAGAAAGCAGGAAGTAGTTGAAAGTTGACGGCGCTGCATGTTTTGTTGATGATATGAATTGCGTTTTTTTTCGATATCAGCGGAATATCGGCAAAGTTTTCATTCTGCAATGGAAACGTGGGGTATTTTAAATGAACATAATTGGCTCTTTTTCTTGGCCTTGTTGCCGTGTCGATTTGACTTGGCCCTAAAATCCACTTGTTGTTTTTTTTCCAAGACTCTGTGCTGTGATGGTTGAGCTGAAATTCCCAGCACTAATCTGATCAAAACCTTGAATCCCTCCCAAACCCCACCAGCTCACCCCGCCCACCGCCTCTTGAATCTCTAATCTCGAAGGCTGCGGCGGGGTTTACGGTCGGCTAATGATTTCTGCTCTCCGCAGGAATGAGTTGCGCTTGCGCCGAGCCGTCCGAGCTCCGGTCATCACAGGTGGCATTAGAAGAGTAGAAATTCTCATTTCTCTTTCATTAAGCATGTCAGCGGCGTTGCGGCAAGCCGGGGCCGCCCTCCCGGCATGTACAAATCATCTCGCTGCGCAGTCAGATGCATAGCAATCAATTCATTTTATATTTCATGATCGTTCTCCGACTCCCGTCTTGGCCAGGCGCTTTTATTATTCATGATGGGCAGCCTTTTGAGTCCAAGGCCTTTTTCCTTCACTCCGTCCATCCATTTTAATGCTGCCTCGTTCTGATGCGCAGAGAGGAGGAGGACAAGATGCTCCAGTCATGGGGCGGTCTTCATTGGCTAATTAGATTGGTGTAGTGTGGTTGAGTATCGAGTGCTGGGTTAGCCAGGTCATTAATCAGCCCCCGTCGGCGAACACAGAGATGGACAGATGTCCTTTTTAAAGGAGAGTCATGGCTTGAGGAGAGAAAAAAAAAAAAAAAAAAAGAGCGCAAGCAGCTTTTTCTTTCCCTTGACGATCCGTCTTGTGACACCGTTCGGCGCCGCTCTTGCTACCATATCTCCGATGGACTCTGGATACCCCTCTTCTACATTTCGTCATCCGCTCTCGTCCTTTTGCTTTTGTCATTCTTCTGAACCTGAGTTTTCCAGCTTCGTCGTGCGCATTAGCTGCCTTTGTCTGACGCTCAATAGTTTAAGCAGTAGGAAGCTCTCCGCCGCAGGTTTCGGTGGAAAAATACACAAAAATGACACCTTCAGACGAGTCAATGAGCTGTCTCCTCGTCTACGGACTCTCTTGACTGGCACGGAAACACCTGCATCTGCGCAACACATTTGTCTCGCTAAGAGAAAGAAAGGACGATATGTTTACAGACTGACGTCAGGGTTCCTCTGGAACTTTTTTTTTTGAAGGAATCGCTGACATTGTGCGGAATGAGTCGGTGGAACGGGTCTGACGGGGAGGAATGGGGGACGCGATGGGCACCGAGAGCCGCAAGAGCAATGAGAGCGAGCCGATAAAAGACAAACTGCAAGGCTGAGCCTCCGACAGGCAGATGCCATTGATCGCACATGCTCACTGCATCAATAATTTAGACGGTTTTGGAGAGAGCCCAAGTGTCAATACCTGAAAGCCTGTATATCTTATCCCATAATGGTGATTTTGCTTCACTGGCTTCTTCTGTCTGCAACTGTATTTATATATTTACAAGTGGTCTGTCTGTCAGTGATTACATGAAAGATTTAATCATATGAAGACAGCCCAGCTCATGGCTTGCGTGAGGCTCTTTTATCTTTACTTCCTGACAGATAAAAGCAAGAAAAGCAAAGAAACGTATCGTTGTGTGCCGTCACAAAATGTTCCCTTATCTTATCCATTTGTGATGACCCCCCCGCCAAGGTAAAGTCAATCACTCATGGAGACATGTCAGTCTTAAACCTTGGACCTCTGGGAGGTGGGAGGAGTACACCGGTTTGTCTTGACTGCGTTTCCTCAAATCTATAAAGCAAACGTCTCTGGCTGACCGGCTAAGCAACCTTTAATTGCACACTTCCTGAACCAAACCGCCACTCCAGTCCTCACGCCGAGGCCAACATCCGACGCTAACCCGGCGCGTCCTGTTTTCTTTTCACCTTAATGCGGTTTCCATTACTTGGGAGTTGGGGGATCGGCGGAAAAGCACTCCATCCCAGTGCATTGTCTCTTTAAATCGCCGAGTGACGAGTTCTCCGAGTGCGCCGGCTACGGAGCGGTAATTAACAGCGACTTTTCACTTGATGAAGTCGAGCGAAAGAGCATGAGGCTGGCATGCAGCTGCCGGTGAGATCATCATCATGCCATCCGAGTGGAAACAATGGCTGCTGTCTTTGCCGCGCCGCTTCGGGGCCCCTCGCTCTCAATGGGAAAATCAATGGGAGGATAGAGACCCGCACTCGGCCGGTAATCGAAACATGAGCGGTCGCATGACGTAATGAAATGAGTGCTGCATAAGTACCTAGAGACAAAAAAAAAATAAACTCAGCTCAGGCACAATCGGTGCCATTTTCAGTGTCCGCTTTACAAAGGAGGATGGTATGTGGGGGGAGACTGAAGCCCTTTTAGTTGGTAGTCATCACCAAACGATCATGTGCAGCTGGACATCCTGGGAAAGGATCCAGACATGACATACCTTCAGGTCGCTGTGTTTTCCGTCCCCATCAATTCCTGTTGGATTCATAATCCTGACTCAAAGCATTAGTCACATGTGTGTGTGTGGTATGTGTGTGTGTGTGTGTGTGTGTGTGTGTGTGGTATGTGTGTGTGGAGGGGTGGGAGGAGGGAGACCCATGAATGACCCTTAAATTTTATCTTCAAAGATGAATCACAAGTCAAGAAACCTCAAAGTCAGACTCCTTCCTTCCCTGCCTTTGACTGAGACAAACTGAAATCTTTAAAGGGGCAGTTTTACGCGTTTCCCAGGAACATAATGCTATTTTATAGTACAATAGTGACCTTGAATACGTTAAGTTGCTATAAAATGTTGTATATATACTGCACTCCGTCTGTATATAGAAAATGATGTATACATAAAGCATTTTTAAGTATTTTTTTAAGTAATTTTTGATGCATAAATGAAATGGGGCCTCTGTCTTTTTAAAAACTCCTGTTCTTTCTGAAACTCCGCCAACAGGAAGTCATCAAAACATCGCTCCCCTATTAACCCTTAGCATCTTTAACAGCATCGCAATGTGAAGTAGCTTGTATAATTAGATTAGCAGACGTGCAGTTCCACCCGGTGTTTGCTAACTGCTGCTGGCTAGTCTGAAGGAGCCGAGGCAGGGCTTGGAAACTGCGGGAGCTTCGTCCTTGAAGGCGGAGCTTGGTCCCACCCATCGTTTTTTGCGCAGCTGAGTGGTTGCCGTGGGAGATCAAAGGATTTCTCAGACACGCTTGAAAGAATCAGAGCAACACACCAGGTCTGCTTTTAGTCCGGGAAAAACATTCCAAAGCGATGCGAAGCTCCAAAAGCTTGATTTTACATAACACCGCGCCTTTAAACAGGCTCCTCCTCACAGTTGAAAAGAGCAAAACTGAAAACTTTTTACCTCATTATCACTGTCATCTGAACTATGCATCCCCTTTTTGTCACCATAACAGATCGTCGGTGCATGAGAAGACATGCATAATTAAATGCCAGCAAAGAGGTGTGGGGAGCTAAAAATAAACTGTAATTCTGTCAGGTGAATAACGTGATAAATGGAATGTCGGCGGCGAAGCTCATAGGTCCTGCAGCATCTAAGTAATATCATTTTCAAGAAAGAAGGATTAATTACACTTTCAGGAAATGGAGCCTAAGGCAAAATTACCCCCCCCCCCTCCGCCATCCGCTCCCCACCCTCTGTTTCAGTCTACCTTTCGCCTCAGCGTCTTGCCTGTGGGACGTAAATGTTGTCATCTGTGCTTCCCCCACCAGGTTCCTCCAGGAATCTTAGGGAACTTCCATGTGCAGCGTAGAGATTTGCGACTGCGCTGATAACACCCCCAGTCAAAGGGTGGCGCCAAATACGCGGCACTTACAGACAACCGCCGATCATTTCAGGAGCAGAGGAAGAAAAACAGCAATAATGTGTGGGGTACTTTTTTTGATGAAGAGAGAGATGATTAAAAAAAAACGCATAAATTACAGAGTGTGAAAGCAATATTTTCTTTCTTTTCGTTCGGTTTCTTCTTTTATGAGTAGAGCGTTCACAAACCAGTGCATTAGTGCCCCCTGTGGGGCTGTAGCGAAACATACGGCCCTCTGAGGGGATCGCTGCGGTTCAACTGAGACGAATATAGCGCGAATACGGCTGCCTGTGAGGTCCAAACCACACACAGCTGCTGATGTAAAGAATTACATAAGGCCCTTAAAACGACTCTTCAGCCACTCTGGGGAAATTAGAGAGCGAATCGGGACGGGCCGTCTTAGCGTCCCCTCTCTGGTGAGTAAAGCACATCACTTCAGCCAGTTGTTGTGCTTTCCCCCAGCTCACATCCTGTCGTCCGTTTTATCATTAGCATACGGAGGAAAAGAGGAAACAGGTGATCTGAGTCTCCGCGTGCACTTGGTGACTAAGAGCGCCGCCATCGGAAATCCATAAAGCATTTCCAGGGGTTTCCAGGTGGATTGAGGCCTGCCAGCTGCTGCTCTTTGAAGAACACACAGAGGAGCACTCTGTTCTTTCTCATTTTCTCTCTCTCTTTTTTTTCCCCCCTGTCGTTCTTGGTAAGGGAAGATGAATAAACTCATTCCGTAGAGGCCTCGGTTATTCAGTCAGCAGAAGCCCACACACACGCACACACACACACAAAACGTAGCGATCGGAAGCCGTTTCCCCCCCGCCCCGCCATCGGTTGGGGAAGTAGAGAAATGGATTTAAAGAAATGCATTTATTTCATCTTGCAGAGAACTGTTTGCTGCATCCAACTCAATTATAAGCCGATCAGGCAGGGACAGATAGCGCTCAGAAGCCTTTCCTGAAGCTCTGCCTCGAACTTCTCGCCATGTTGTTGTTTTTCTCAGCCACCCTGTCTCGGCTTTAGTCTGTCATGCAGCTTTGAGTCACGTAGTTCAAACTCTGTGACAATACCCTGAGTAATACCTCGACCCAGTGATTACGCTCTGCCGTTAAGGGTGTAATTGGAAAATTATCTCGAACTAAACTATATCTACACAAACACGCATAAATACTTAAATACCATGTATCTCTGTTATTCCTATCATTTACTTCCCAGCGCTCGTGCTCAGCGTGTTTACCTCCGTTTAAACGCTGAGAGTTAATTTGCGCGTGCAAGACCTACCGACGGGTCCGACGGCGTTACAAGCCTGAGCACGACTTGATTCTCTTTCTGCCTCTCTGGGCTCGTCAGCGTGTGTGAAAACCGCTAAAGACTGCACACGGCGGCTGTCGGGACACAACGGGATCCGAGTTATTATTTTTGACTCATGGCGAAAAGCTGGAAAATGAACACAAAAACGGGCTCGTAAACACTCGCTTTTACGACAAGGTCTCGGGGACGTTGTAGACGGAAGGGGAGGGGGGAGGGCAAAACTTGCAGCCAACAAATTTTTGTGGAGAAAAACAAGGATATTTTGGAGTTTGAAAAGTCAAACGTTGGCGAGAAAAGAAAGGGGAAATTTTGAGATCGATTTCAGAAAGTTTATTGAAGAAGCAAGAACAGATTGAAAAGTGGAGAAAATTGTGAGAAAATTCCCAGAAAAGTTGGAGATACGTCTCACAAATTTTGCTGGAAACAACTCAGAAATCTTAAAGCCTCAGCAGTTTTCTAAAAAAAAAAAAACAAGAACATTTTAAGTTTTAATAGTCAAAAATGTTTGACTTTAGACAATTGAGCTTGAAAAGTTGAACATTTTCAACTCTTTAGAAACTTCCTCTGATACGTTTTGACATTAATATAAACATTTATGAGGTTTTCTCTTACAATGTTTTGACCTTTCAAGCACGGAAATGTCGTTTTTTTTGTAGAAAATGTTTTAGACAATTCTCAAAACTTTGAGGAAATTTACTCCCTTTTTTTTTTTTTTTTTAATTTTCCATCTACAAAGACCCTGGTACGCCAGTGTACACTTCAGACAATGCCGAAGCAGAAATAAAGTTCCTGGAGGACAATCACACGCTGGAGCCTGGCTCTCACATTGAGCTTATGAAAAGATTGGGCTGATTTCTTTACTCTGGCTCTCATTGTTTTATGAGTCAGACGGTGCGGTCCTCGGCGAGCCTCTGCTCTGCTCTGCGCTCTCCTTGCGTGCCCGGAACGTGTGGTGTCATTTGTTTTGACGGGCTCGAGTCCAAGCACTTATCTGGAAACATAACCAAATGTTAAACGCGGAGGAGATAGATGCCTGGTTCTGTTGAGTCAGCGGAGTCTCAGACTGCAGCGACGGTAGATCAGGAGTCATAATTCACGTCTCCCTCCGAGTGATTACATCAGCCATCAAACACGATTCAGCCTTTCAGCCCTGGATGACAAATGGG
Organism: Poeciliopsis gracilis; assembly: GCA_911649635.1. Lineage (NCBI taxonomy): Eukaryota > Metazoa > Chordata > Actinopteri > Cyprinodontiformes > Poeciliidae > Poeciliopsis > Poeciliopsis gracilis. Next base: position 174,285 of record CAJVRI010001102.1, on the reverse strand, counting down.
TTTATATGTGAGGAGGATTTATTTACCCCGAGATCCTCGCTGGGTTTTCGTACCATTTCTAAATGCTATTGGTTCATATTTATAGGTCAGTAAGTGCTGTTCTTGGCGTCGGGTTAAAAGGAGTCCCAGTTGTAATCATTATCTGGGCCTGTTTGTTTTTACGGAGGCCTCTGCGGTTTATGGAAGATTTTGTTCCACATCCAAGCACCCTGACAGCCTGCCTTTCCTCCCTGACCCGAGAAACCTCAGTCTGTTAGCGCAGCCTCGCCAGCGTTCCCTCCGTTTCTAACAAGCGGCCATTAATAAATCATGCTTTGCTCATTACCCGGGCTCTGTTGTCCTCCCTCATCTGTGGAACTGATCTAGTCTGCGCACTTCTTTGCTGGAGACCCCGTGCGTTCGTCCTTCACATCTTGCAAGGCTTCGCCGTCAGTGGGCAAAACTTCCCCTCCCCGAGTTTCCACCCTCTGCATTTCGCTGTCTCCGCTTTCCTGTTTCCTTCCACCATGCTTTGTTTCATCTCCTTCTCCACATTGCATCCTCTGACAGTTTACCTCGGCGAGCCTTTTTTTCTTGACTCACATTGCAAGAGATTTCAAATTTGGTGCCCGGGACGTTCACAGATTTGCGAGGAATGATTTTTTTTTCCCCCGCAATGTTCAGAACCATTAAACATTCCGCAGAGACTAAAAGAATCCATCCTCTATTTAGTCTAACATTCTGAAATCTACAAACCTCTGTTCAAATGTTAATGACTGGGATAAGAAAAAAAAAACAAATTGCGCCATATAAAAATGTGACATTTATTCTCCTTTTCCACCGAGCAGTAAAGCATGGAGCGGCGCGGTTCGGTTCACTCTTTTGTCTGTTTCCATAACAACAGCGGTCCCATACAACCGACCCGTAAAGTAGCATTCCTGGACCGGCTTAGTGAAGTTGCAGGCTCATAAGACAATGGTACAGTACGATTAGGGTGGAGCTACTGGCGCCACACAACACAGTCCATTGACTGGAGGACAAAGAAACATCACCAGCTGCATCTCCATTACAAAACTTTGTAGAGCGACTTGCAGACTGCACTGATTCCATTGCATAAGAAACACAACCGAGCAAGATTGTTCATGCGATAACTTGTTCAAAACCATGCTGCATCATGATCCTCCTAACACTTCCTGTCGTCTTGTTTGTCATTTCCGCCAGCAGTAACATCCGGTGTTTCCATTGCGGGATACACACTAATTGTGATTCAGCTGAAAAACCGCCTCCTCCTAGCGCAATTCATTTTTCGTTAGAGTTGGTGAATGTGTTTTAGTAATTATAATCTGTGCAATTACGTGTGCAGTGGAACGCAGCCGGTGCTTGTCGTCGAGCTAGTACAAAAACAGAACGTTTCTTCAAAAACAATTCAATTGACGAGAAAGCAACTGAAAACTGGATAAGCTACAGAAACTTGCAAAACGGATTGATTGTGTTCTATACAGGAACGGTCTACGCAGGAAATATGTTTGCTTAGATGCATGATGGTGTGGATAAGAGAAATCCTCACAGTCTTATGGATGTGGAGAACTTCTCCGAGACAAACCAGGCTATTATCGTCAAAATCCATTTTGTTGAAAAAATCCAATTTGTTGAAAAATGTGGAATCCTTATGGACTGCAGAAATGCGGAAAACAAATCAAAAGTTGCTTCCACAGGTTGTTAGTGTAGGATATGCACGCCTACTTTATATCTTTTTGTCTCCTTTGACCGGAAAGGAGAAACTCCGGTCACACTTTTGAGAGCCACGTTGTTGTCGGACATCCCTGGAAAACTGATTTGGTGGAGCGAGTTTTGTTCACGTTGGACAGCGGCAGACAGATACGTCACCCAATTACTTGGCGAGCCAGCATCTAAACAGTTTCAAGAGCCGCTGATCTCTTTACAAAACACTTAAAGCTGCGACTGAGAGCCCCTTTCATCGTCCCCTGGTGTTTTCTGAAAGGACAAAGGCGGCAAGGAGAGGCAAGTCAATCTTACTGCTGGGTCTCTGGGCTGCCAAGAAAGGCAGTCCCAGCTTCGCATCTGTCATCATATGTAAGGATTAGCTGGCTTTCTGGCTTCTCTAGGGAGTGATGAAGCAATGAGATGTCTGTCCAACCAGCTGGTGAGTGGATTTAAGGTAGAAATACACTGGGTTGATCGCCGTTCACTCACATTTGATGGGTTGTGGTGAATTGTGCTCAGGCAGGACAACATCATTGGAATTCAGTCATGGGTGGCTCCTCAAATGCCAGTGGATCAAAACCAATAAGGGGCTAACATTGCTAGCCACTAGCTTCATATGTAATTCCATTTGATTCGAATTTCTCCTCACAGCTCAGTCTGGACTTTCTCCCACTTACTTGGATTCCTCCAATTGAATTTCTACTGAGGCTGAAACAGAAGAAGTTGTGAATGATGACATCGGTTTTCTGTAGTGTTAGCAATAGCTGTGGAGGAAGTAAATAAAGCCATTCAGTCCATGTTAGCTAAGTTTAGTTAGCTAAATATTGAATTAGCACTAACAGCCGCCTTGTTTGAATTGACATTTCTGTCTTCGCAGGATGGTTGTTTAGAGCGCAGGCAAGTTATGGTAAGCTTCATATCATCAAGTGGCGCATTATAAATTTCACCGACAAACATTAGCGATTGGGCTAGCAAAGAGTAGTACAAGTGTCTGATTTTTACCAGGCTACTAAGGTGCCACTGGTGAGCTTAACCAACCGGGATAGGAAATGTCCAACATACGTTTATGTGTTCTGTTCAATTAAACTCAAAAGTGCTTTAAACCCAAAGGGAAAATAAATGTTGCCGTGACTCAGATCATGCAAGTATTTTCAAAGAAGTGTCTCAAGAAGACACTAAAGACACTGCTGATGTCATACATGGCTGTCATCACATGTCAACAGCTCGTCCTCACATCAGCAGAGACAACGCTTCATAGTAAGACGTTCTCGATGAGAAGGCTGCTAATCCACCTCGCTGGCTTTTGCCGCTCCTTTTTTTTAAAGCTTTGGTGAGAAAGGTGGGCAGAGAAAGGCGCTGGAGTTTGGGATCACTGTCCCGTCTGTCCATGATGTTCCTGATCATCCAGGAGCGACTGGAACAGGAGCTTCTGTTGGTAACACTTTGGCACGAATGTTTCATGTAAGAGACCAGTGTCTTACTTTGTGCTGGTGCATGGCAGAATGCCTAAAATGAACTGCTAATCATAGAAATACAGATGTAAACGACAGAGGGGGGCATTGACTGAAGTATTCGGACAGTGCTCCTTAAATAGTAATTTGTTGAAAAGTTTATGGCTTGAAATACAAGCACCGAGTGTTTCCAATTACTACCCCCTCATTTCAGTCTCTTCCTAATGACTCACTTTCACAGAAGGTATTCCAAGCCTCTCTTCAGCCGTGCCCCCTGGTTTTTAACTTTTTTATTATTATTATTATTATTATTATCATTTATTTAAGCCCAAAGCTTTGCATAAGCTCCTTGATTGTGCTTTTGCCCCTCGGTCCAAACAGAAAAATAAGTCAGGAGGGCTCTGTGGATGTAGATAATGGAGACCTTTCAGTGCTGCAGCCGCGGTCCAAACCTCTCTGCCATCCGCTGCTTTTCCCATCAAGCTCTGCCACAAACAGCCATTTACCCCACAGAGAAGAATTCAGCCCCTGCGTCATTAAACCGTCTCAGGCCGACAGGATTTGATTTTACTTCTATTTGTGGGTCCAGAAAAAAAAAAAGGAAAAAAAAAAAGTGGGGTTTAACTGTGAATGTCCCCTGAGCCAATTGACAGGAACAACAGTATTCTGTCTGTATATGACTGATTTTTGAGTGTGTGTGTGTGTGTGTGTGTGTGTGTGTGTGTGTGTGTGTGTGTGTGTGTGGGGGTGTGTGTGTGTGTGTCTGTGTGTGTGTGTGTGTTCGGCTCCATCCATCCGAATGGTTGGAATGAGACAGAGAGAATGGGTACGGTGGAATCTCATTTATTGCTCCCATCTGTTTATGTCTTCTTACCGCTGGAAGAAACCTAAAGGGGGCCGGAGTGACCAGCGTTCTGTGGCAGGGCCCGTGTTCCTTTCCAGCTCTCTTAGCTTGGAATCATTAAGTGCGGTGGATTGCTGCATATGGGCCCGGCAGACGGGTTTGGCGCTGACTCTTGGCTTTATGGCTTTAACATGCTGGATCCCTGTTCAGATGTGTGGCGGCAGATAACCCTGGCTTTAATTACCCAAAGTGTGCGCACACAATCCGTGTCTGCGCGCGATACGCTCTCGCGGCGAGGATCTTTGAGCCGTCTCCACACAGGGGATCTCCTCTGAGTCGATTCAGTAATCCGCCGGTCTCCATCCATCACGGCCCGTTCCCGTCTCGCGTCGACATCAAAGGGCCTCTCCCGTCTCTCGCCGTGATCTTGGAAGCCCGTCTCCTCCGACACCCTGCCTCCCCGCACCGCTCCCGCGTTACAGTGGCGCCGGCACGCAACACCATTACTCCTCATTAATGTCAGCTCGGCTTGTCAGAGGTGCTGCTAACGCTTGTTAAAACTAGTTGCGCTGCTTTTTCCTCAGAGGGGTTGGGATTCTTTGAAAGTTTCTCAGCTTAGCTCAAACTTTTTGTCTTTGTTGGGGGTTGAGTTGCGTTGGGTGAAGCAGCCTCTGCAGGGGTAAAAACTGTCCATACTCTGTGAACCTGTTCACATTTAGTCAGACTACGATCACACACTTCAATGTACTTTTATCAGGATTTTATTCAATCGACTAATGAAAAGTTACTGAGCGGTGGAAGGAAATGACACGTGGTTTTAAAAGAGCACCTCTATGTGTTTTCCAGGCACATAGTGCCATTTGAAAACACAATCAAGTGACTATGTTACCTTCAGTTGTTACGAAAATACCATATTCACCAAATATCAAATTGCCAATGTTATTTGACCCCTTGACATTGGGCCTCTATCTCTTTAAGAAACTCCTGCTCATTCTAAAGCTCCGCCTTGTTTCACTGAGTAGCTCATATAGGTGTTTTCTAATTCGAGGGGCTGCATCTCAAAGGCGGAGCTAGATAGGTATTTTGCGCTGCTGAATGATTGCCATGGAGATGAAAGGATTTCTCCAACATGTGTGGAAGAATCACAGCAACACCCCATGTATGTTTATGATGAGGGAATAACATTATAACAAGTTCTAAATGTAAAAAAAAACAACAACAAAAAAAATGACATGATACTGCCCTTTAATTTCTTTCTTTTTTTTTTTTTTTTTAACAAATAAGATCCTGAAAAGTGTGGTTTTCATCAAAACCTGCAATTACAGCTCCAAGCCTATGTGGGTTTTCTTTGCACATATAAACACATTTGCACATTTGCTCGTCCTTCATGCAGCATTAAATCAGACGCAGAACAACTGTTAACATCAGTTTACAGTAGTCAGGCTCTTAGGGGTTTGGTCAATTGAACACAATCAACTAAAATACCAAGCGTATGTCCCAACTTTGACCCAAAGGCCTTTCCGTGGCCAGGCATGCATTGCATTGTGGGCTGCTGTAGAATAAACAAACGCACAATCAAACTCTCTGCATCTCTTTCAGAAAGAGCTTTTGTCAATCCGTCTTCTCAAAACAAATTCGGTGAACTTCTCAGCTCATAACAACCCAGAAAAATACTACTAAGATTATAAAAGCAACATCATTCACTTCTCCTCACAATCAGGCTCTACTTTTCTTTTGGTTTGTCACATAAAATACATTTAAGATCCAGGCTGTAGCAGTTCACTTTTAAAGGCACCGCTTGTGTCATTCAGACCTCTGGTCCCACTTATCGTAGACATTTACATAATCATTTACATAATCAGGAGCCAATTTGGATCCCGTTGCTGCAACTTAAACAGATGTCGGCAGAACTTAAAAGTGGTGTCTGCGCTCATTCTTTCCTGGCAGCTGTGGTCACCCTTGGTGAACAGGCTCCGTGTGCGGATCCCTGGAAACAAACAAGCTCAAACGAGCGAAATCCACGTGCGCATAAATCAAACAAAAGTCACGGCATGGCGATAGACTCAAGCTCCCGTCTGACCCCGCTGCGTGTGGCTTTTTCTATGTGAAAATGTGTCGACCGTCCGGCTATGTACCGCAGTCGGTAATCACCCCGCACTCCCCCTTACCCCCCCTCCACCCTCCCTGCATATTTTAAATGCACAGCGTTTTATATTCACTCTGTATCCTTCTTTCCTCCTGGCCGATTTTGATAATGTGATTCCAGACGTTTTCTCGACTCGCATCCAGCAGCTTCTTGTCTCCCATCGCAGGAAATTAAGTTGTCATCCCGCGTCTTTTTCATTAATGCGCCTATCGTTTCATTGCTGTTTATTAAATTCCTGCTGGAAGTTGATGAGCCTGTGGCCAGAGGTGATTCTCTGGTTTTACCTGCTTGTGGTTTAGTAATACCGACTGTGGATTGCAAGCCTCTCTTAAAAGGTTTTCTGCTGATTTGAACGGAGCGTTGCACGTTACCTGCGTCGTAAAAACCCAGACTCCTAACGGCGTCTCCATCCCCTCTGCAGGTGGACCTCGGCTTTTTGCGCTTCATCTCTGCCATCGGGACGCAGGGCGCCATCTCCCAGGAGACTCACAAGATATACTTTGTCAAGTCCTACAAAGTGGACGTCAGCTCCAACGGAGAGGACTGGATCACCTTGAAAGAAGGCTCCAAACAGAAGGTATCAAATCGCAACACTCTGAGAAAATCATCAATTTGTGTGCGCTTACAAAAGAGAATGGCACTCTAACTTAATTAAAAAATAAAAAAAAATCTAGTTATTTGTTACTGTTGATCCAGTTAAACTTAATTTATTTGTTAATTTATAGTTTGTGACTCAACGGATTGACTATCGGGCTGAATGAATCAAACCGACGCATCTCTGCGTGTTTTAGTAAACGGTTTAATGAAACCTTTTGGACTTCCTTTGACTTGAATCGAAACATTTCACAGCAACTGGAGATAAACTTCACTCAGACAAGAGCTCGTACATCAGAACTTATCGTTGTGCCTGCAAGAGGAGGTTAGCGTGTCGCTTTTGAAAGAATATTGGCGAGTGTTTACTTTTTGAACAGATGATGACGAGTTGCAAAATGTCTGAGATCAGTCGATGCAGATGACAATGCACCCCTAACAAATATACAAAACTGGGAAACATTTTTTTCGTATCGACTTCCATAAGTATGTTTTGGAAAACGTTTGTTGTTAGATGATTGACCTCAGTCGGTATCTGCTTGCCGCGTGCAAGAAAGCAGAAATGTCACATGAGGTGACAAATAGGTGGGAAGGTTGAATGAAAGAATAGCCTGTCATGTCTGAACAGCTGGCAGAGGAGGATCTCGAACACTAAAGAGAGAAAAAAGAGAAAAAAAAAAGAAGGAAGGAAGTAAAACGAGTGGCATGCATGACCGGAGCGTTGCTGCCTCTAACCATTGATCGCCGATCGGACTCGTCAAAAAGGCCCCGCTTTGTCCATCTGGACACGAAGGCATCTTCAGCTGCGTGTGTCCGGAGGGGGTCAAAGACGCATTCGGGCCCCTCACAGTCCTCTCATTTGTGCGGCACGCAACACCCATAAGGCCTTTAAAAAGAAAAAGAAAAAACCCCAATGAGTACCAAAAAAAAAAAAAAATTCCCAGCCTCAATAGGCCATCCGAACAATCGTTTTCTCCCCCAAGCTTGATTCTTTTACGGCCTCTCTCCAGAGTACACTGTTCCCTTTGTAAAGTGGCAGCTTAAAGGTGCCGCCTAAAGCTCGCCGTGTGTTTTTCCGGCCTCTAAAGTGCTTTTGTGTGGAAGGGTACCATTTGCTACATGCTGAGCCTGCAGTTTGGCATCTTAGCGCAGCTCAGGAAAAGAAAAGAGAGCCACTTTACAGAGAGGAGACGCTACACGGCATTTAAGGAAGTGGCCGACTTTAGAAGGGTCCCTCAGCGATGTAGACGACGGGTATGCCAGGTGAGGGACTTGGTAGCAGGCCGCCCGGTCTAATGGATCAGCCCCAGCCGCGTTTCAGTTCATCCTAGATTAGCTAAACTGCCATCTTTCCATCTGTGCATCCCACTCTGCTCAGCTGGAATCCTTTCCGCCTCGTAACTCCTCAGTCAGGGAGGTCAGGAGGCCGCGCGGTTACCTTTGAGATTCAATTACTCAGAATGAACTGTGACAGACCGCAGGCGGCCGTTGGGCTGGGTGGCCGGCCTCGTCGTGTAGCGCTAGTAAACAGTCATCTGACCCCGGGGGGAGAACACCGGCGTCTCTGACCTTTCGACAAGACAGGCGCAGTAAAAAAAAACAACCCACACCCGATCTGGGAGCGGAGGACGGTGAAAGGGCACCGGGAGCCAATCGGATCTGATCGCTGTTACAAATCCCGCCTCGGGTTTCACAGCATTTCCCCCAGCTTCGACTGCGACATGTGAAGCAAGGGCTCCTCCCATCCCCCTTGACATTTCAGCGACTTATGACAGTCTGTTCAGGAGTCGTCGATACAATTTTGAGATTCGTGTGAAACAGCTTGAATGTGCGGCTGCTCTTTGATACCGGCTGTGTTGCCACTGCAAATGCGTCTGTCGAAATCCCGCTAAAGTGAACGCAGCGCAATTTTGCAATTGTTGTGTTTCCATTAAATAATAAATTAGCACTCATCATCTCATCAATGTCAGAGGAGACATTGGAGCGGCTACGTATGCCGTGTGACGCTGTGAGAGCTCTGCTGGAGCCAGCTGTGTGTCGCCTGAAAAGAACAAAAACAAACCGCCATCCTCTTACCACTTCCTGTCATCTTCTTCTACGTTTCTGCTAGTAGTAACAACCTGCTCTTGATAGCATGACTCGTGTGACGTGAAACAGTGTTTCCACTGCAGTTTTGCCAAGTACTATTTCAATATGGCTGAAAAAAAACACCTCATCTTAATACAAAAACACCTTTTTTTTTTTCAAAATTGGCATGTTTCCATTCATTTCAGTTTGTGCAATTTTATTGTTAAAGGAAACGCAGCTAATAAGACCTCTACTTTCCCTCGCTGCATCTCCTTCCCTGCATTCTGTCAATAATCAGTTTTCCTCCCACCTTTCCTACCACAGATTTTCCAGGGCAACACCAACCCAACAGACGTCACCAAGACCAAGCTGCCCAAGCCCACGCTGACGCGATTCCTCCGCATCCGTCCAGTTACCTGGGAAACGGGCATAGCGCTGCGCTTCGAGGTCTACGGCTGCAAGATATCAGGTTGGCTGCAGCTGATGCTCGTCTGTATTATTACCCATGATTCACCTTTCCGTCCCTGGAAATAAAAAACTCATCGCAGTGATTACAGAACTCCAAACTCACTGTGCTGCCTCAGTTAGCTGCCTGGTTTTCATTCCCAGGCAACTTCCCCAGCTGCGTAATACCAAATAGTGGCAAAGGAATGGGATTTATCTATTAACATGACTTTGTGTTTAGATGAATCCCATTCAGTCTAAATAGAGTAAACAGCTGGCATGCATCTGCTGATGGATGTGGGTGGGCCCATGATCTGCGCTCAGTCTTCTCTTTAGCCACAGCTCGTTTTTTTTTTTTGTTTTGTTTTTTTTTCTCTTTCTTTTTGCTTATATAACTTTGATTTTTAGCAACAGTTTTCTTCCCCTTGCCCTTTTGTTGATGTTTTAAATTAGCGTGTGTATGCCGGTGGCTCCATTTAGTGTGGCTTTATCACATTTATCTTTGTCTCTGTGGGATACGAACATGTGTATTCAATTCGGATTCCTGCTCGACTAAATTAAGGGCAGAAAAGACTTAGTCTTTCTTTCTGTCAACATCTTGAATAGATCTGGGCCAGAAGGAGGTTCTCACTGTATTCATGCAAACATGTATCATGATTTTTTTTTTATTTGTTTTTTGTTTTATCAGAAAGAAATCAATTGCTTCTGATCTTGCTGGAATAACAGATGGATTTGATTGTTAGAGTTATGATGATGTCAGCAACAGTTATCAGATATTTGAAATTTGATATGTAAGGAAACAAATGTTGGTGGAAGATTGCAGATATTGGTGTTGAGCTTCATATGGCGTTTCAGAAACAAACAAAAAAAAAACAAATCAACCTTTAACTGGCAGCCTAACAGACACCATTCATGGTTTATTGAGTGTTTATTGACAACAGTGTGACTTTAATTAGTTTGAAGCTCTGTGGCTTTAGCAGGACTATAAACGTTGGGGTTACAGAGGCAGTAGCCCAGGGGCCCAAGTTTTGGGGGCGACTTATGTTACTTATTTATTTATATAATTCAGTTGTTATATATGTTAGAAGCAACTTCCTCCTTAGTAAAATGGGTCAGATTTTAGCGGTTCTGGCCACAAGCCAGTTCTCCCTCTCGTGCATTCATTTGTTTTGCTTGTATTTACCCACATTGCCTTGCGGTCACCTGGTTTTGAACTGGTCTCCAGTCCACTTGAATCCATGTACGCATTGGATCTGCACCACAGTTCACTTCCGTCGAAGTTCACTAAAAAGTGTGATAAACAGTGCTAGTGTGAAAGCAACCTTAAAAAAAAAAAAGAAAAAAAAGAAAACTCGTAGCCTTCTTTCAGCTCAATGGTGGCGCGCAGCGACCTCTTTCAAACCTTGATTATCGCTGACAGAGCTCATGATGGAATCGGGATTATTCAGAGCCAAAATTGTGAAGTGACCTTGTGGTCCTCCTCGCTATTTTTAGGCAACGAGTTCCTTATGCATCACATATGCATAAGGGACTCGTGGTCAGTCCTGTAAGAGCAGATGGCACTGTGGGTGCAGCGGGGGTTACAGCTGAGGCCTGTGCGCGGGGCACATAATCAGAGCGCTGCGCCGCGCGTAAATACATCACAGGATCGAAGTCACCGCACGGCCTCCAATATGACGTTAGTGCCTGTTGGCTCTCTGAAGACTCTGCCAGCTCCCAGCATGGTCAGGCAGAGGGAAACCGAGGCTGTGCAGGGCTGCACAAACCCTGTGACTCGACTCTCCTCCTCCACGGTGAGTTTTCTGAGTTCGCCGTTGCTTCCGTCGGGTCAAGAGCAGCCAAAGCAGCGCACCAAAACGCGACGGAGACCGGAGAGGAAAGGCATTCGGTCTGCGAGGTCCAGTCGAAGCAGAGATCCAGGAGATCACAGGAGAGGGTGGCTTGAACGTCGCAAATCTCTTCGCCGCATATGACCGCGGTCGCGTGCCTTCTGATGCAAAACAGCTACTCATTAATGAAAGGATCCACCACCCAGTTGTTGGTAAATACGCCACAGCGTCGAAAATAGCTCGGATGAACCGCCGATGCTCCACCCAAACCTCGATCGTGGCCGGCGATGCTCCACCCAAACCTCGATCGTGGCCGGCAGCCCAGCATCATCGTTGCTCCTCTTATACCCATACACACAAATGTAAACAGTCGCTCCAACGGGGCGTGTCCCGGCGTGTGCGACGCCTCTGTAATCGCAGCTGAGCTCGATTAACAGCTCCAGAAGATCCTGGGGTGGTGGGGGGGAGTCGCATCAGTTGCTTTTATCTCTACACACACGCACACACACACACACACCTTTCCCTTGAATTCTCCTCACTTCAAAGGCGTTCATATCGCAGTGTCTTAGTTTCACACAGCCAAAGGCCAGCTCCTCTGATCACTTTCAACACATCTTGGCCTAAAACGAAAGAAAAACAGGAGAAAAGTCCCAGAAAAATGTTTCTTGTGTATTCGGCGATTGCTGGTTTTGGGGTTTTGCACGACCAGGAATTCATCTCATGGGTTTTCATCAGAACCATGTCACATAGGCAGAGATTGCCTGAAAGAGGCCTTGTTCTGCAAATATTTGTTCTGTTCCCCCCCGCGGTGCTGCGAAGCTGAAAATGTACACTTTTTCTAAAATGAACACAGCAAGCGTTGGCTTTTCTTCAATATAATAAGCTACTTAAGATCTCCAGATTTGTTGCTTTTGGGTTTGAATGAGAGATTCGGGGAAGCAGCGGCGGAACGGCAAAATGCTTGAACACCGAAAGGTTTCGAGCCTAACCCTAACCTAACCTCCTTCATTCGACTTCGAGTGCAAATAAACAAAAGTGAAGTCAATCTGGGAAGACATGCGTTTGACTTTGGGACCAAATGCAAAAAGGCGCGACGAGCTACAATTCATCAAGAGCTGAAGACGAGATTAGAGAAGTAGTTCAAAAAGAACGGGGGAAATCTGGGACACGGGACGGGCAAGCGACGATACGTTCAAAGATATAATCCCACAGTTGTTGACAGCTGCGCCGCAGAAGGCGAGATGATTGCTGTGGCAGCAGAAACAGCACAAAGAGACGGCGTTTTCGTGTGCAAGTACATGTGAGTTCTATGGAGAGGGGGCAGAGAGACAGAAAGGAGAAGGAAAAAAAAAACGAGGGCTCCCAGAATGCGGGAGGTGGAAGCACCAGCCGGGAAGAGGGTTTTAATTGGCTGCCTGGAGACAATCGCTTCAGGCTGAAGAATTAGTATGCACGAGATCCACCAACACATAGAGAGACAGAGAATAAAGGTAGAGATCATAGTAGGATCACAAAGAGTTTAGGAAATGAGCCTCTTCCCAGATTACGACTGCAGATGATCTCGGACGTCGACCTCCTTTGGTTAAAGACGAACTTCTTTCTGTACATCCGTTGCATCTCTGCAAGGTTTTCGTTTGATTTGCATCAGTTAAGCACATTTTCCTGTTCCTCTCTCGTCTCTCAGAGTTCCCCTGCTCCGGCATGCTGGGCATGGTGTCGGGCCTGATCACGGACAACCAGATCACGGCGTCCTCTCACACCGACCGGAGCTGGGTGCCCGAGAACGCCCGCCTCCTCACCAGCAGGACCGGGTGGACGCTGCTGCCCCAGCCGCAGCCCTTCACGAACGAGTGGCTGCAGGTGGATCTGGGCGAGGAGAAGCTGGTGAAGGGCTTCATCATCCAGGGAGGGAAATACCGCGAGAACAAGGTCTTCATGAAAAAGTTCCGCCTCGGGTACAGCAGCAACGGCTCCGACTGGAGGGTGGTGCACGACACCAGCGGAAACAAACCAAAGGTAGGTTGGGAGGTTCAAGTTGATAAATCTGGCTCTTTGAAAACATTCATCGTCTTTAATGTGACTCAAAATGAAAATAAAGCTTGATATAGCTGAGATATGGAACTCCAGATGCAACAGACTGAAAGGGGAGCCGTTCTGGGGGCGGCTGTGCTCAGCTGTACAGATGATTAACCTACATTTGGAGGTTTTCCAGGCATGTTCAACCTAGAAGAGAAGCAGGGGGGAGGTGGGGAGGAAGCTTCTGGCCTGGTAACAAGCAGGAATCCCTCGGAATCATCTGCCGTGTCATTGGGGAGAAGGATATTCCCACCTGGACCTGTTGCCCTTACAACCTGATCTGAGATTAAGCAGATGATGGATGGCTGGCGAAGCGGCCAGGCGGATCAGTGACAAACATTTAACCCTCAGAGTGTTGATGCTCCATCAATGCCATGGAAGCCTACCTAGTTTCATTCGACAAATCGTCTACTAGAACCAAGTCGCTTAAGAACCTTAGATAATGGAGTAGTGGCAACATTATGTAGAATTAACGTTTTTGAGTTTACGACACGTTACGATGTTATTCACTCGTCGGAAACATACGTGGAGTGTTGCCTTAATTCTTTTCTGGGTTTTTGAGATCCCCACATCCATCTCTGTGGGGAGAAGTCATCTCCCGTGGCAACCATTCAACCATTCGGTGGACCTGGCCCCTCCTTCAAAAAGAAGCTGCTCCTCCGCAGAGCTGCAATTTTCAAGCTTCCAAGTCTCCACAGCACGTAAAAAAGCAGACTTCCCTTATGACTCCCCCACTCTGCTCCTTCAGACTAGTCAGCTGCAATTAGCAAACACCTACTTCTCAGTGAAATGCTGGTAAAAACATTGATAAAGGGTTTATCGAGGAGTCATGTTGTGATGACTTCCTGGAATCGGAGCTTCAGAAAGAGAAAGAGTTTCTTAAAGAGACAGAAGCTCAATTTCAAGGTGTTGCATACAAAGTCAAATTTTTTAAGTTAAATTTGACATATACAGCATATTTCTAACAACTGAAGTTAACATAGTTACTTGATTGTGCAATAATTTGGCACCACGTGCCTGGAAAACACATAGCGCCGCTCCTTTAAAAGTCCATATTTCTGTCAAGGCAACAAATTCAAATAGATGGTTTGCTTTCTGACCCGATTTAAAGGTGCTTCTGAAAACATCTCAGCTCAATCTGTACATTGTTTCTGATTATGATGAATCTGGTCCATTTTCGCCAGAGCGTCGCACCTGCCAGCCGTGAGTAATAAAGCGGTCGCAGCGAGTCGAGCTTTGAGCCGCATTCATGTAAACATGGCAATCCCAAGTTCCCACGTCCCGCTTGGCGCTACGTGTGAGGCGCCAAGCGGGACGGTGAGGACCTACTTGGAGAGGAAGAAGAAATCACTTCCTAATTGAGCAAATGACCAAAGATTTATCTACCGGCTCTGCTGCATCCACAGAACACGCACTCCACGAATGGCACGACGTATGCACACACACACACACACACACACACCCCCACACACACACACACACACACACACACACACACACACACACATCATGCTCTCATAAAGAGCCGCGTACTTTTCCAAGAGGAGCTGCAACACCCCGTCCCCAATTACAATTGTCCCTGGCAGGGCATAAATCTCATCCAGATGGGCTGATGGTTGATTTATGATGGGAGCAAGAGAGATCCATACCCCTGACTGTCCTAGTTAGCTGCCTTTCTTACTTCGCCAGAGAGGTACCCAAGCATCTACGGCGCATCAGGCTCTCTCACGTGATCACCCTCATTAATCCACTTCCATCAGTCCTCTTTGCTTCCTCTTTGCTTCCTCCTAAATCCTCCATCTCCCACTTTTCTGCCTCCAGCTGCCATTTGTTTGTCTGCAACAGATCTGAGGCAGAGTTCAGGGAGCTGAAAGTTGCTTTTTGACAAAAAGGTCTGCGTCATGCTGTTTTTTTTTATTATTATTATGTTTTGGGGGTTTTTTCATGCCCTCTGCGTCACCCACGTATGCTGCAGTTTAGATGTCAGCAAGACCGCAGATCTGCTGATCGCCTTTTTATTTCCCGCCAGTCTCCTGTTACTCCCCACCAAACCCGCCGCTCGCCACCCACGCGCACCACTGTAAAGTTCAGCGCGCCGCAATAAGAATCCCAGAGAGCGCGCTCGGGTGCATGCGCAGCGTGTTACCTGTTGTGCCTACAGTTCTCTTATATATATGTATTTTTTTTTTTTTGTGGTTTGTTTCTGTGCCAGATCTTTGAAGGTAACAGTAATTACGACACTCCTGAGCTGAGGACAGTGGAGCCCCTGCTGACCCGTTTCATCAGAATTTACCCAGAGAGGGCCACTCCTGCTGGGATGGGCCTGCGCCTTGAGCTCCTCGGCTGCGAGATTGAAGGTAAACATTTCCTCAAATTGTGACGTTTGCATACGCTGACGACACTCTGCCTATATAGACGGAGAGGTCACTGGTTTTGTAAACCTTCAATAATTAACAACTTGACTTAAATGGAGCCCTCTCCCTGTGGATGTGCTTTAAGGTAACACGCTGCTCCCTTGCGTGATGTTGTGGAAACTAAAACAAGAATCAATCAAGGCATCAGGAAGATGCTAAATCGCTAAATCGATGGGGTCATGGTGAACGGATATTATGTGGGAATATTGAGGAACACAAGAAGTTAATGTTTGGGTGTAAACGGGTCTTACACCCGAACCCCAAAAAGGCAGTTTACTAAAAAACTAAGAAAATGAATGTAAACTTTTTTAAAAAAACCTCTAAAAACACAACTAATATTTGGAAACTCCTCAACCTGAAGCAGGAACAGTTTCTGGTTCTGCATCGTCCTCACGGTGTCTCTATAAACAGCTGGTTTCGGCGGGCTGCCGCGAGGGCCGGCGGGATTTCTTGGTGCCGGAGTGAAACCTTTTATCTTTGCCGTTGACAGCAGAAACACGTTTAGCCGGCATAATCAAGTTTTCTTTCCCAGTGGTGAGGTGAAAACCGGTGATTACTTTCTCTCCGTGGCGACGACGTGAGTACAGTAGGGACATCCAGATAAGAGTCCTCCCAGTCTGAGCCTACGGTGCGGTACGTCTCTTCACGTGTGATGATGTGAGCAATCTGTCAACCAGACTAATAACGTGACGAGACGCGGCTTTCACGTCGCCTCTTCGCAACATCCCTGGTCGTTTAATGACGGGCATGAAGGCTGCCTGTGTTCGGCATGCAGCTGTCCAGCTCGTGCTGTTTATTCCAACAAGGGACGGTTTGTCTCGTCTCCCTGTTACATCAAAGCTGCCCTCATGGCTGGCCACTTCTGGAGGGGATCAAATAAAAGCCCACCTGGCCTCCTCGGTTTGCTGCCGCCTGGCCCCCCATCACCCTCTTCACAGCCCGTCCTCGTCTTTGGTCTATCAAAGGAGCCAGAGGACTCTGGTATATTTGAATTGATCCATATTGTTTCTGTCTATTAGCGGTCTCTCTCTCTCTGGGAGCGGATGTAGAAATGACCGAGCTGCTCTCGACGTCAGGCTTGGTCTGAGGTTTTGTTCCGAGACTTTATGAAGGTATTTCAAGGTTGTTGTTTTTTTGGGGGGTTTTTTTTGACGGCGCTCGCAGCTAACTTGCTTTCCCATTTTTTTAAAACCTCTTACAATGAGCCTGAAAACGAAGCGTAATGCGAGCAATGAATCCAAGCGGTGCCTGAAATTGAACAAAGAGACAGTTTTAGATGGTATATTAATTTTGCAACAGGTTGCAGGCGAGGAGCAGTTTGCAGCCGACCTGCTGGGTGTTCACATCTCACTGGTTCATCCGTTTAGTTTGTAACCTCATGATGAATGTACAACCTGGCTTAAAAATGGCAAAAACTTCTCTTTTACTGTCCAAGTAACATTTTTAGCAGGTTCTTGTAAACTTTCTATTTTAGAATATTTTATTTAAAAAAGTGTTGTTGTTTTTTTTTTTTTGTTGGGAACTAAATTAAAAGAAATGAAGAGCAACACTTTCATGCGGTTGCTTTCCACAGGAAGAGCCTAGTGGCGTGGCAGCGGATTTACATATTGGATTTCAGGGAAGTCCGTTCTCTCATAAATCTGATGGACTCCCAGTGGGAGCTTCAGACAGACGATAATGCTTGTTTTCACTGTTAATGCCAAAAACAGACAGACTCATAGAGCCTGATGCACTCCCAGCAACCGCAAGTACCTCGCCAAGGTTGTGGTTAAAAGGGCAACGTATACAATTACGCACATACACAGGTGCCTATCTGTCTCTGCGAGCGTGTGCCGGAGTGCGTGCCCGTGCCCGCACTGTGTGTGTGTGTGTGTGTGTGTGTGTGTGTGTGTGTGTGTGTGTGTGTGTGTGTGTGTGTGTGTGTGTGTGTGTGTGTTTGTGTGTGCAGTAAGAGCCACAGCAGGAGGGCTAAGTCCTCATTTCTGTAAGAGGGTTTCCTAACGCAGCGCTGACCCCATCCCTGACCTCTCCCACCCTGAATCTGACAGAGGCTGATCAGTCTCATATTTCATCGAGCGGAGGCCGACACACACACTTTCTCCCCCCCCCACCCCCTTCTCCACCCATCTGTCTACGGCTCTTCCCTGCTCCACCTCTCTCCTCGTCCTCTTTCCTTCTCTCTGCTCCGGGGAAGCCCGATCATTACTCAGACGGTATAAAAACTTACAAATGCACGCTCGCACCGCAGGACGGCTTCGCGGCAGCGGAGCGTGGAGTGGGATGTTGGGCCTTACCCACATCGAAGCGATTCAGGGCTGTAATGATAGGCCATGGTTGCCCTGCCTATGTAGCCATTTGGATGTCTTTTTTTTTTTTTTGCATCTTGTAGTTTCAACCGCTCAAGCATCATGCGCTAACGTCAAGGCTGTATTTATACACCCACACCTCTTCAACTTCATAAAAGGAGCATTGCTAATAGCTCCAGCCAAATGGGAAAAAAAAAAAGAATTAAAAGCTGACATTGAAAGCTAGTATGTGGTTGTGGTTGGGGGTACTTCCATGTATTTGACTTTTTTTTTTTAGCTTTCTTTTTTTCAACCACATAGACCAATCTATCATACAAACATCTAAAAGTTGCAGCCCTGGAGGTCTGGATGGTGAGGTCTGGTCTACAACATGGTGACAGAAAACCTCATTTGTTTCCTTTACAAATGTGTGGAAAACTTTGTCAATATTCCGGTGCTGTTGAAAAAGACCCAATTTCACAATTGCCGTGTTTCCATTAAGTAAGAAACACAATTAAAATCACATGAATAATTTTGTCCATATGATATGTCATTGCTAATACGCTGCATCATCACATCCCACCTACTTCCTGTCGTTTCGATTGCAGTTTTGCGAAATAAATCAATTTTGATATGGCCAAAAGTATATATACTTTTGGCCATATATGTATATATATGGCCAAAATATTTTTTTTTCTAAACTGGCATGTTTGCAGCAAATTTATTTTTCAATTATCAAATTCCGCAATTATATGGTGAATGTAAATGCAACTGCTTTGCAATAACAGTATATAGTTCTGTTTTACAGTTATGTAGAAAGCCTGATGAGGTAAAAACAGGCTGGAAAATGGGACCTGTATATTCAAGAGTGATCACATCTTGTTTTAAAGCATATCTGAAATTTTGATAATGTTGAAACTGCATTTTTTCAAATTATTGTTTATTGGGTTAAACGACGCAGATCAAAATTAAAACTGAGGACTTTCAGACATGACGACTGTTGTGTGCAGATCTTTTGTTATTTCTTGATAAAAGCGCGGTACTTTCCTTTGACCCAGTCAGATGTGCATAAGGTCGGACTCATCAGCATCCAGCCTCCTCACCGATACCGCTTTGGCTCAGAAATCCAATCACTGCTGATTGCTGTCTCCCCTCACTCTTTGTCTTCCAGCGCCGACACTCCCCCCGACCACTCCGGTCCCGAGCACCACCCCTTCTGATGAGTGCGACGACGACCAGGCGAGCTGCCACAGCGGCACAGGTGATGACTACGATGTGACAGGTGCTAACATCGCCTCCATGAGACTGCGTCCAAACTCCCCTCCCTCACCCTCCCGCTGCCCTCCCGCCTCTCTTACTCTTGTTTCTGACTCTGCTTCCCCGCTTCCTTCCCCCATCGACGCAACGCCACCGGGTTTTCTTAGCGTAGCCAATCTGGCATCTCTCGTGCACGCTCGCCAGCATGCATGCATGCATGCGTCTTACATGTGAGCTGGCAATGATAAATACAGCTCTAATTAGTTGCACCTTTAGTTCCCACCTCCCTCGTCAGTCTTCCCGTTTCCCAGTTCCCCCCGCACCCCTTGTGGAAACTCGTGGGGGACACACCGATCCACGCACACATGTCTCTGCATCTCTGCAGCAGAGCTCTGCATCTTTCTGTCATTAGCGCTCTCATATGCGTTGTCCTCTTGGCCTCCTTTCCCACTAACCCAGTAACTCAATGAGCCTGCACCGCCACTGGTACTCTCCATTAACCAGCAGTCTCCAATGAGGAGCATGGAACTGTCTCAGTCATAGGTGGCGATAGTCGATGAAAGGGCGTATTAAAGGGAATGAACGGATAGAGGCATGAAGTGACCAGCTCTATCTGGCATGAATGCAGATGATGTCTGAGAAAAGAATCAACCTGCGAAAAAGTCTAACTGTGCTGCTGCTCCATCTTGTGACAGGTGGCACCACCATGCCTGAGACCACAACTTTGAAAGTGGACCCAATTCCAGGTGAGTTTCTGAAAAGGGATTTGTTCTCGTTCACCTGCCGAGTTTTAATTTTAAAACCAAAAGAAGCAGACCAAAGGTAATGAATGCCATCGCCAGGCAGGTCCCTCGTCTCCTTTGGCGTTGGCCTGTCATTAACGCTGATGATATGGTGATATGGCCCGGAGAGGCTCCTGCTGACGGGGTGAGAGGGATTGCACGACGCTAGGCTAGCTGATGATTAGCACCGGTGCTCCGCTGCTGCCTCCTCAGCATAATCACTAATCACCGGGCCGACACTGACGCACGCAAAAAACAAAAAAATGAAGCTGGCGGGAAGCACGATGCAGATGACCGGAGGAAATTAGGTGGACTCTGGGGCCACGTCCCCAGCCAAGCACACATAGCAGTGTCTCCTATAGTGGGGCTGATGAGGCAGCAGCCAGCTGGGAGAAAGCACCCCAGTCTGACCTTGGCTAATGGGCCGTAGGCTCCACCCATCCCCATTTACTCAGTCAGCCGGCTTTATGGTCTGTCTGCAGTCTGCTGGGGCAGCGGCTATCCTAATGGAAGAAATTGTGTGTTTGCCTTACACGCATCCTTGTGTTTTAGAGAAAACGCACAGCGATTTAGGAGAATTAACCTCGTGTTACGAGCGTATGTTGCCTCGCAAAAGTCTTTGAACACCTTGAACTCTTTACCGTTTTGTTTTGGGGCTTAATGTCCACTCGTGTTTGATTTGACGTAGCAGTACAAACAGGTGTTTGTTAACAAACGGCACCGTCGGGATCCAGGAGCAGCAGACGGCTCAGGGATAAAGCCGTTGAAAAATGTAGAACAACATGCCACAGTTCGGGCGTTTCGTGTAGCGCTGTCTATTGGACGAAGACGGAAAAAGTGCAGCACCACAGCAAACCTCCTAAGACATGGCCGTCCACTTACAGTGAAAGGATGCAGAAAGAGCACATTAATCATGCAAGCAGCCACGAGATCCATAGCTCAGGTGGGGAAATCTGTCGACGGGACGCCTGTTAGTCTTTCACTCCACCGATATGACTTTATGAAAGAGTGGCAGGAAGCAAAGCCATTGTGAAATAACAGTAACAAAATAAAGACGTCCTGTCTGCAGTTTACCACAGACCATGTAAGAGACGATCCAAGGTGCCCTGACCTGGCAAGATGAGAAAATAGCTTTTATGTTTGGCCAACATGGAAAGACACTGCTGACCACTCCATCCATGCATCAAAGGCCACTCAGAAGTGCAGCACATTAATTTAGACTGAAGCGTATTCGAATGCCAGAATAGCCCAGATAGAGACCAGACCAAAATGTCCCGATGTTCTCAAATTCTGCAGTGTTTTGCACAGAAGCAGCGTTTTGGGATTATGTGCTACATTGTGTCTGTGTATCACACAACACCCCAATAACATACAAAGTCATCTGTAGTTGTAAGAAGCTGAAGGTGCACGAATACTTTTGCAAGCCACTGCAGCTCACCAATGAGAACATCTGGGTTTCTATTTTTCTTACTTTGCATTCAGTTAAACCTTTAGTCTAAGGGTGAAGACATTCCATGTCGGTAGAATCTAGCCATATATGTGTTCATGTTCATGTGTCCTGAGTCTGCGCGCTGCATGTTTCCTGTGCATCCTAATCTCCAAGGATCCAGTTTCCATTGGTACCGAGCAGGAAACCGTCTCTTTTTGTTTTAATGAAATGCCCAAGTGCGTCATGTGGCTGCTCATCTTATCCAGAGCTCGTTGGCCGCCTCAGTCAAAGCCCTCCAATAGTGGAACAAAAGAAAGTCAAACGCCTTTTAATTGGGAGAGGGATTTATATGTGAACGTGGCTTGGAGTCTGTAATGTGGTTCAACATGAGAATTCCAGCCTTTGTGCTTAATGGGAAAATGGAGTCGTAGCCTGCAGAAGCTAGTTAAACCCTCGCCGTTAGTAAAGGGAATATTGGCTCATATATTTTGTCACTTGGAAGGCAGTCTCATTATATCTCGGAAGGCATCTCCTGCTGGAGCTTAAAACCATGCCTAACATTCCAAACATCCCTCTCCCGTGTGTTGATTGGAAGTCTGTCTTTGTCCAAAAGCTCTCGCACGTTTTCTGGCCTCTGCGGAGGCTGCTCCGGCACGCCGTAGGCCCGTGGGGGACCGCGCAGTTGGAACGGCGCCTCGGCGCTGCGGTCTTGAAATCTCAAGTCCCCGCTCTCATTAAAATCCTCATCTCTCAGCGGGACGCTCTGAATGTCTCTTTCTAAGCTGTGTCCAGACCTTGTCGTCTCCATCCCCCCCCCCCGTCATTGTTTGGCGAGTGTTCCCAGCATGCCTCCCCGTCTGTTCCCTACTCAACCCTGTTACGTTCATTAAGAGATGTCATTAAGCGCAGTCGTGATAAAAGGACGGTGTGATGTCTTCACCAACACGTCTCTCTGTCTCGTGTCACGTTTTGATCTCATTTTCCAACTTTTGTCTCGCCAACAAGTGGGACTTGAGGCATTTGTTCTACAGTCATCTGCTGCCCTCTAGAGTTTAGAGAGTAGAGTCGGATGTTCTTGTTTGTAGCCTGTGGTCAGATCATGACTACAGGCTACAAGCCAACAATTGTCTGGATTCAAGCCGAAGCAGCAGTCCAAATGATTGACATTTCTTCCTTTGTAATGAAATGAGATCTCTCACTAACCTGTCTTCAACTTGCTTTCAGCCTTTCTGTGGTTTGCTTGCGACTTCGGTTGGCCCAATGATCCCTCCTTCTGCCGCTGGACTTCAGAGGACACTGGCTCCAGGTGGCAGATCCAGTCCAGCGGCACCCCGACTCTCAACACTGGCCCCAACATGGACCACACAGGTGAGCACCTCAATCTGTCGGCCTACACAGAAAAGTAACCTTGTACCCATTTCTACCCCGAGGTAAACTAAATGTAACTATCCAACAGGGGGGTCAGGAAACTTCATCTATACGCTGGCGACTGGTCTCCAGGAGAGCGAAGTGGCTCGACTAGTGAGCCCCGTGGTCAGCTCTGAGGACTCCGACCTGTGCATGTCCTTTTGGTACCACATGCACGGGTCACACATCGGAACACTGCACATCAAACAGCGCAAGGAGACTGAGGAAGGAACTGCTGACATCCCGCTCTGGACGGTCAGTGGTCACCAAGGCAATCGCTGGAGAGAAGGACGTGTCTTTGTCCCGCGGCTCAGCAAACCCTATCACGTCAGTGTCTCGTCAATTGACCTACTTTTCTCTGAAACTTGAACACGGGATTGACTTGAACTACATATGCTTTTATTTCAAAGGTGGTGATTGAGGGTCTTGTGCAGAGGAAGAGTTGGGGAGACATCGCTGTGGATGACATTAAGGTTCTCGACGGGCTTGGCAAATCAGATTGTAAAGGTGTGGATGACAGTCCAGTTCTTGTGTTTGTGCTGGTCTGGAGGACGTTCCGTTCAGTACTGGATTAATCTGTAATTTCTTGTTTTTCGCAGATCCTGATGTGCCCACTGAGCCAATGCTACCGGAGGACAATATCAACGAAATTTGTAAGCCACTTCAAATGGAGTTTCAATAGTTTCTATTAAGGGTGCGCCGATAAGCCAGCCCCGGTTCCTGTAATTTTGGGAGCTCAGCGATCACGAAGTATGAATAGGTTTTCTCTGAATTTATAACAATCCACTGTTTCTGCTCTCTCTCCGTCAGTTGAGGACATCACCGACTATCCAGACCTGGTAGAAACTAACCAGATCAGCGGCGCTGGCAACATGCTGAAAACTCTCAATCCCATCCTCATCACCATCATCGCTATGTCGGCCCTGGGGGTCTTCCTGGGCGCCATCTGCGGCGTGGTCCTGTACTGTGCTTGCTCGCACGGCGGCATGTCGGAGAGGAACTTATCGGCCCTGGAGAACTATAACTTTGAGTTGGTGGACGGGGTCAAGCTAAAAAAGGACAAACTCAATGTACAGAACTCATACTCAGAGGCATGAGATGGGTCTGGCTGCCGACACAAGACTGAAGGACGGAGCAGAGCTCGCACAAAAAGAAGAAGAATGACAAAAAAAAAAACACATCTCGAGGCATATTTTGTATGCCGGCCCCATAAGCGGGCTCAGCAGAACTGCCAAACACCCTCCGCTCAACAGATGAGGGTCAGGGTTCAGGAAACCAGTGGGAGGTTTGGACTGATCCACGCTTTTTTTCTCAGGAGCTGCAGTAAAAAGAACCTACCAGTAGGGGACACTGTGTACAAATAAAAAAAATACAGGAAAAAGAAAAAAAACAAACACAAAAGTATGTACAGATGATTTAGATGATATTATAATTTTGTATTTTGATTTTCATTCATTTCTACAATCGGATGCTGGTGTTGAGACCAATTTATTAATAATGTTTAAAGTATTTATCTTTTTTTTTTTTGGGAGGGGTGTTTGGAGAGAAACGTGTTGGGGGAGGTTTTGTTCGTAGAATCAGTTCATGAAAGCTGTTGTTTCTCTTCACGCTTTGAAAGAGACGTATCGAAACCCTTAAAGAACCATGTCCCGACTAAACTGTATATTTTGCCACTGCAGGGCGGCGTAACGAGCGCGACCCCCGATCCCTTTTCCCCCTTTGACCACCCTGCAGTTCGGGTCCCATTCACGTATGGTTCTGACAGTGCCTTTAGTACCTTTTGGTTGGCCTTTTCCGTTGAGCCGAGTTCTCTTTTTAATTATATTAGGGTTAAGTTATAATGAAAGGAAACAGGGGCACATTACCTTACGAATTCCTGCGAAACAGGACTATAGTTTTATTGCAGCGCTTTTTCTTTTGTTTCGTTTCGTTTTTCCTGTCTGAGAAATAAACAAAAAAAAAAACAAGAAAAAAAAACAAAAACCTTTGTACATAAGTTTTAATATATTTTATTGCCCTTTTTAAAGAAAGTAAAAGGAAAAAAAAAAAGCTGCAGTATCCCTTTTTTCCCCTCCATTAGTGTGAGTGTGTTGGTGTGTTTGAGTATGTGTGTGTAAATACAAACTTTTGACTGTTTTGTGCAGAGGTGTGGCGTCGGCCGTAGATTCCGTTGCTCAGGCAAGTTTTGTGTGTGCGTGTGTGTGTGTGTGTGTGTGTGTGTGTGTGTGTGTGTGTGTGGTGCGTGTGTGTGTGTGTGTGTGTGTGTGTGTGTGTGTGTGTGTGTGTGTGACGGTGATTTTGTGCGTTGAAGCCATCTTTCATTTCCAAAAAACAAAAAGGAACTCACAGGATGGATGAATAAAAGGGTTAAACGTGCACATGAAAAACATCCTCCATTGCTGATGTCTCATTTGACATAATGAAAGGGTAAAATTAGACATGTTTACGTCAAAATATATATATATATATGTCGACCAGCATACCAAAAGGAAAACCATCAACCGATGTTCTGTTGTTATGATTTTGTCTTTTATTTTTCCTCCAGCATCACTGTGGATGTTCACTGTAAGAAGAAGTGCTATCTGAACAATGCAGCTTGAATGCACTTTGTTGACAGGAAGCCGATTTTAAAAAATAAATAAATGAATAAATAAAACGAGGAGCCGACCCGCTCACCGAACGACGGTGCTATCGGTAGTTCAGCCGGACACGGACGTGTCCCGTGACGAACCCAGACGTGTAGCTGAAAGGTCTCGCTTGGGCCTGCGAGAGTTTCACATGTAGCAGCCATAACGACGTGATGTCAGAGCCGATGTCATTGGAACGGCACGGCGGGGGATCGAGCGGCATCGCCTGAATCAGGTTATCTGGGAATCCCTCCGTGGCTTTACCAAAGGATTGTTGCCCCTCCACACACACACACGCACGCACGCTTACACACACACACGCACACACCTCTTGACTGCAGGGGCTTCTCACCGACAGAGAGTACAGCAAGAATACAGCTCATCATCAAGTGATCACCCTTCAGGCATGGAGGGGGAAACACCAGGACACTTGTGGAAAATTGTTGACAAAGTGTTTTGGGTTTTTTTGGGTGTTTTTTCTAGGTCATTTCCGTGTTTTAAAAAGTGTGAGCTTTTACAATCTCAGTCGAGATGTTTGCAGATGGACGGATGAGACAATCCCATCATAACACACTCAGATGGAGAGAATGTCAAGGACACACACACACACACACACACACACACGACGGGGCCTGTGAGCCCTACGATGAAACTCCATCGGTTTGCCTCACCACCAACCGATCCAATCACGAACTTGATCAATTTTTGTATCTAAGAAAGGTGACGTCTTTTAAATCCGTGCGCTTTGTATGTCGTGCCGTGGTGTACACACACGCACACACACACACACGCACACGCAGACACACACACGCACACACACACACACGCACACACACGCACACGCAGACACACACACACACACGCACACGCAGACACACACACACACACGCACACTCTGACACACACTCTTAGCTTTTTCTTTTATCTCGTTTCAAATCGGACGACCCCGCTCTCCTCAGAGGGACGGTAGCTGAAGCAGGTTAGACAAAAAAAAAAACGGATTCTGTAGCGTGGACTCGAAACCAACAATGTTGCACTGAGAAATATATTTAAGAGGTCTATGTGTTTATAGTGTTCATTTGCAAAAAAAAGAAAGAAAAAAAAAACGAAAGAAAAAAAATATGTCAAAAGAGCAAAAGAGAAAAAAAATCAACTTGTGCTCGTTTTTTTGTTGTTTTTTTTTTAAAAGCAGAATTTCAGATGATCTGGAATGGATCCACAATGTAAAAAAAAAAAGAGAGAGAGAGACATTTTCATTACTGAAAAGACAGAACAAATTTTTTTTTAAAAGAAGGAACATCCCCTCCCCGTACATGTACATGCCATGTTAGCGCTTCATTTTGTACTGTCATTCAGATTTTGTGCAGATTTTTATTTTGGGTTTTTTTTGTTTGTTTTTTTTTACAAGAAAAACAAGACTTTTATTTTCAATACTGCTTCTGTAATTTGCTGTTGTAGGAAGAAAAAAAAAGTAATAAAACAGCAAAGGTCTTATAAAGCATTGGGGTATGACTGTGTTGTTATCTATGACCTTGGGGGTCAACAAGCGACCCTTTTCCAGCAGAGCGTCTGTTTTGTTCATTTGAGTAATGTGACAGCGACGTCTGGGCCCTCCATCCATCTTACAACTATCTGCTACAAAAACCCTGTTAAAGTAAAAAACACAAAACAACTTTAAAAGTTTTCTGCAAAAAAAAAATACCAGGTTATTTAAACCAAACCTCAAAAGAAACACTCCGCAGATCCCACTCTGGCTTTATTTCTTGAGTGAGAGTTGCGGTGAAAACGCAACAGCCATAATTTGAAATAATTTTGTCCTTTATTGGTCTTTCACACGAGCTGTGCTTCCATTACAAACTGTCAGTATTAAGCTGACGTCAGAAGGCCACAATTTCGCAAAAGCGGTGCCTCCATTTAACGAGAAACACGATTTAAAGCGCTCATGAGAAGCAATTTGTTCACGCGAGAGGTCACTGAAAAACATTTCATGCCATGATTCTCCCACTACTTCCTGTCCAGGCCTTCATCCAAACGACAACATCCGTGACAACGTGAGATGCGAAAGAAAGTGATGACTTGTATCATCTGATTATTATTATGGGATGTATCTTTGCTACTGAGATCATTTATGCATTTTTCTGTATATTTCAAATATCAAAATTTGGCACCTAATACCTGAGGTTCGGACCTCGAAACGTTTCGTAGTTTTGGGCCTCTGGTAAGGCACAGGTCCACCTCTGGGTGGCTACGTTTGTTCCGTTATAGAACGTAATCGCTATACGTGTTTCCATGTTCCCTTTATATCATTAAGTCTTTTTTGGAAAGACCAAATTAAAAATAATAATAATAATAAAAAAAATAAAAAAAACATTTAAAGTTTTGCCGGCTACATCAGCCTTTTCTCATGTGATACTTCAAAATGTGCCAGAAAGACTTTGAAGGAAAAACATTTTATGACGCTTTGATTCTTTTCTTCATCAGCAGCTCTGTTGTGAATTTATTAACGGTTTTGATGGGGAGTTTTTTTTTTTAAATCTATTTCAGGATTGGACAGATTGCCCAGAAATTCCCTGGTATAAAGAGGAGTACATCACACGCCAAGGTTTTGCGTCTGATTTTGTGAAATTAATAAGAGTTGCCTTCTAACCAGATTCATTTTTCATGTCCTGAGAAGTAAAATCCCAGATTTAACACATGGTGTACTTCTTTTTGCTATAACCAGAAGCCGGTTTGGTTTGACACTAAGTGAGAAAAGGTGAAGATCTAGGAACAGATGGAAGCAACTCCAGCGATATCTCTGAAGTTCCACTTCACAGCGGCAGTGAAGAGGGTACCGACCACTAATGATACGCTGATGAGCGCCATACCCCGCCCAGCAGTTGGCTTTCTACGTCCTATCATTAGAAGACATTAAACCAAAGATCTAATTTTACTGGTTTTTATTTTTAGCCAAGCAAAAGTCTTTCAAATATCGCCTTTTTTGCGGCGGGGGGGATTTTTGTTAGCGCAGGAAAAAAAGGAGAGGAGGAAAAAAAATAGGAGCGAGAGGCAAACACAGAAGAGATTTATCTGCAACTTCGTTTACACACGTTATTAATTTCAGATAGCCTGTTAGCAATTACAAGGTTTCCCCTAGAAAACTTGCTAAGCCCGGAGGTTGGTCGCGAGGGCAGTCATTCATCCAGCGGGCCGTCATGGTTTTTGACTTCAAAAAATGCTTAAAGTTGACAAGAAATTTGAAAATTGATAATTATGTGTTGTTAAAAGACTGGAAGATTAATACTTAAACACCAACTATAAGGTATTAAAAAAGCAAACATAAAACAAAAAAAGAAACTTAAAGAAATGAGCAATTCTTAGCCTGGCGGCACAAGTAAAGCCTAGCGGCCCGCCAGGCTTATGATACACTGAGGGAAATTCTGAATTAGCACATCTTTACATGGATTGGACGAATACAATTTTATAAGCAATAAAATTCAGCCCTCACCAGACAGTCTCTGGTACAGAAGTATTCAAACCCTTTGAAGCAAGTATAGCTTTGGTAATTTATGAGATACACCAGGATACACCAAGCTGTATCTCCCTTTCGCTGTATCTTGTTGCCATTAGCAACGCTAAATGGTCCAAAACATTTAGAGAGGTGAGTAGTAATTAGCTACATTTACTTAGCTACATTTACTTAAGTAATGTTTTTTTTTTGGGGGGGGGGTGTACTTTCTGGAGTAGTTTTTCTACATTGGATTTTTTAAATTTGTGTTATTAATACCATTTTAAAGCATCACTGCTCTTACTGGAGTGAAATTTCTTGTGAGTCCACACACTGCCAGTAACTTTACTGAATGAAGAACAACATTTTAACCAAAAATACCCCAAAACCAGACACACTACTACATTTTATGATAATATGAGACATCCTGTTCCTACAGCCATTTACAAGTTAGTGTACAATGTATCTTCCTGATACAATGTGTCTGTGTAGTATATGTCCTGGGATAGTATATGGAAGTAACATAATGCATTACTTTGAGTATTGATTTCTTTCTTTATTTATTTTTTAGTATTATCTTATTGAAAATTTTGATTTGAAAATAATTCCTTCTGCCTGCATCGGTTATTTTGTAACAATGTATAGTTGAGTTTTATTTATGTATTTTTTTCCATTTCAGTCTTTAATATCCACTTAGCTTTACATCAGTAAAAGTTGAGTACGTTTTCCTGGGATCAAACAATTTTTTGTTTTGCATTTCCACGATCATGCAGTATCTACATTCCGCCACCAGGGGGCATCAGCGTAAAGGTAAAATATAAGAGAAAACTATAAAGCGCATCTCGAGCTCTGTGACATGCCTTCGACTTTGTACCAATAACCGCGTCGTAACAACTTAACAAACTTGTTACTAAATACTAAAAAACACTTCCTTTTCCTTTTAGTTTGGGGTTTCCTCTTTGCATTTAAGCCATTTGAGAAGCCAAACCCTTTCAAAACGAGAGGTAATTTGATCAGTCAGACATTAAACCCAGTTGATAATGAATCCGCTTGGTTCCATATCTCCTCTGACAGGAAATGTCACAATATTTGGACGTCTGGGACGTCGGGCTTTCCAGACGGCCAGTATCTTTCATCGGCGACTATTTCCTGCTGCTTAGTCAAAAGGGAGACATTTCTTAGTTACAGTAGCTCTATCTGGGACGTGAATGACCGAGGCTGACGAATCTGCCGGTCTGATTCATATCAGTTCAATTACAGCGTCTCATCCGGCTTATCTGATTGGGCCAACGGGAACTTTTTTGTTTTTATATTCTATTTTTTTTTTTTTTTTTTATAATTAGTTGCTTTTTATAGTTATACACCAAATGACCCAAAAAAAATATTTTGATGTTTTAACTTTCTATAATCATAAGAAAAAGTTCAATAGACACAACTTCCGTCTGTCTCATCCTTGCCGTGGGGGCCGTGGGTTTGTTTCACAGGCCGAAAGAATTCCCTTGCAAACATTCCCTGGAGACTAAACAGGATTTAAGCAGCTTCCGGACCTGATACGTTTGTTTTTCTTACATTCTTTTTTTTTTTTTTTTTTTCACCATGCCTCCAGAGACAAAGGCGATGACTCTGACCACTGAGCTTAAAGCAAATAATTAATGTGTCATCAAAATCATACAAAAAAAAAAAAACACACAAAAAAAACAACAACAAAAACCTTGGTGATCTCTGGAAAAGAATAAAAAGTACAAAAATGTACTTCAAAAGTGTATAAAAAAGCAAACAAACTGTCTTTCAAGCTACAACATGGACTCTCCTTTGATGATGACGATGTGATGATGGCAGGGACTAATTTAAACACACTGGCGCAGCGGTAACGTCGACATGAGCAGCATCTGTAGAAATAGGCATCCAGTTCAGCGGAGTCTGGTAGTGACGTAGACACGGTCCAGCCGCGGCCTTCAAAATAAAGCTAATAAATCAGAATAAAATAAAATGTAAGTGCGTAATTAATTTCAGTGTGCTGGAATGTGAGACGTTTTCATTAGATTTGATAGAATAGCATATTCACTTTTATACCTATTTAGTTTTGTACACATATTGGAAAACCAATCTATGTGCAAAGGGTGCTGTATTGGACTTAACTGTGGCACCACCAAAGATTCAAATTATTTGCAGGCCCCTTCTAGCCTTCTGATAGAAACTCATGCATTTTATGAAGGATATGAATGCAAGATAAGAGAGATAGACCTAAACACTGATATTGATTAGTCATTTATTTCAGAATTCCTATACCATTTTATTTCTTTTTATGTATTTTTTTGTTTGTTTGTTTTTTTAAATGTTTAAAAAAATCACAATACCAATGGCAACATTTGTATCGGTCAGAAACCGTTGCCTTTTCATTCAAGGTTAGAGCAATAATTTCTATGCTTAATAAAATTTACTACATATAAAAATGTTCAAAATGTTGATTGGATTTTTCTTCCCACACGCGTCTTTTATTGTGAAGAGAAGAAGACGGAAGCGCTGTTTCTAACGGGCCACTTTGCTGCGGGCGGTGCGGCGTCTCCCTCCGCTTTATCCCAATTTAGTCCGAGGACAGGAGACCCGCTCCCGGCGCTTCACGGATACAGTTGTTTCTTTTTAGGGCTTTCTGCTCAAATACATGGTGACATATACGTTTTCACCATCCAAGTGGAAGCTGAGTGGCATGAAGATCCGGAGGAAGCTCTGAGTCCTCGGGAGGAGAAAGCGTCCGCCGGTGCCAACAGGGCAGACAGCCGCTGCTCTCAGTGCTTCTGTGTGGCGGGACATCACAGGGAGCTGGACGCGGACAGCTCGCTCTTTGCTCCTGTATGTCGCCTCGGATATAACAGCACAGCGGCGAGGTAAACTAGCTGAAACTGGAAATTTTCTCTTCGCTTTTCTTTTTCCTGCGTCCCCAAACTAATTTGAGCTGGTTAGAAGGCACTTTTTAAACACCCCCGTCGTCTGTTTGAATGGTGCGTAATCGCTTTGTGAGCTGAAAAAAAGTGTAATTGCTGCCACAGACTGATGTGGCTTTGAACCAGGGTTCCTACAGTCTGAAAAATGTATTGCATCTAGTTTTATTCTTTTTTTCCAAAACAGGATATGTACGGGGGGACAAAAAAAGGATATGTCAATTATTATTATTATTATTTTTTGTTTGTTTTGCTTTCCAGTATTCATCCACCTATCTCTTACTTTAACTCCACCCATCCAAGTTTTTTCATCCAGTCATAATCCAGTCATAATGTCTCCATCATCCCTCAATTTGTTCCTGGTCCATTTATTTACCCAATAATCCATCCGTTCGTTTGATTTCCAACCACCCTTTCATCCACATTTCCATTTTTCTGCCAACCATTATTTTCTATCACCATGTGTTTGTTTAGTGGAACCATCCGTCTTACCTTCATTTGATTTCCAACCATCCACTGATTTTTCTTTTGTCATATTCTGTTATTAAAACCTCCTTAAGGAAGTCACGCCCGACTTTTGTAACTATGTTAAAACGATTAAGACTTTTTGGTATGTTTTGAGTGGGAATGTTTGCGTCTGAGCCCTGTGGAAAAATTCAGTTTATTTTTTCCAAAATAACTCATGAGTGATGGTTCAGGAGGAATTTCTGCCGCAGCCCGCCGTCGATGCCGTCTTCTCCGCTTGAATAAATGGAAGTTCAGCAGGCCCTTCGGTGCGGCTGGTCATATGAAAGGGGGCTTCAACAAGTGATCTCACATGATTACTGTCGGATCTCGTCACATGAGGTGGGGAGAGAGAGCTGGTGGATTGAAGCCTCTCGCGGCGGGGATTTGTCCACGATGCTTTTTGACGACTTTGTGCTGGCTTTTCTGAAACGACTCGGCCCGTGATTGGCAGGTTGCACAACTTCCGCTGAGTGGGACCAAAGCGGTGACCCCAGCGCGCACCCATCTCTCACTCCCCCACCCAGGCCATTCCTGCCGTTTCATCTGAAGAGTGAGCTGGAAGATGAAAGCCTTGTAAATCCAGCCGACCGCGCTGACTCAACACGGCACACGGGAGCGCAGTTTAATCAAGGAAATGGGGGCAGGAAGAGAGGCGAGGACAGACGGAGAATGACAGGATGTCAACCGGGAAGGACGGCCAGCAGGGGAGGGAGAGGAAAGGCTAATTGAGGGGGGGAGGATGGATGTAGGACGGCTGTAGAGTGGAGATTGGTGAGACGGCAACCGAGCCAGCAGCTATCAGCTGAATGGATTGGGACCCCCGTCCCCGGAGAACAGCTGCTGCATCATCCCAGATGAGTTATGAGGCCACTCTCTTCCCACCGAGAGCCACACCCAGGACGCTCCCCTCGGTCGCTGCGTTTCTGTCGACCATAACATTGCGCAAGTTGAATTTACCAAGATAATTTTGCTTAATGGAGACAAGCCAATTTTGAAAAGAAAGGAAAAAAACAAACTTTTGATGAAGAAGCTGGTTTTTCTGAAGATGTATTCTGTAAAACTGCAATGGAAACAACTTTTTTTCCACATTACATGATCAACATCCAGATGTTACTGGCGGAAGAGACGAAGAAGACGACATGAAGTTGTAGGAGGATGATGGTGCAGCATGGTTTTTAATGACTTATCGCGTGAACAAACCTATTCAAAGTTGACTTTTGAAATTGCATTTCTTATTTCATGGAAACCTCCGCAATTGTGAAACTGTGTTTTGTCGACATTATTGGAATATTAACAAAGCTTTGCACTCATTCATAATGGAAACGCAGCTAGTCTCTGTTTCACCTTGTGCTCTCTGCTCAAGCATGTGTGTTTCTCTGTTCCTTTGGGAAAGAAGTGATGAATGTGGACCACTGCAGTCTGTGACACATGCTTAGTTCCTCTGGGAAACTAAGCAAAGATCGAAGCATAATCGGCCTTTTATCCCATAACATACTGTGTATAACCCCTTCCTTTAGTCTGCAAGCAGTAGTACAAAATATTGTGATAAAATCCTTGTCACCCAGCTGTAATTGACGTTGCCCAACAGAAAAGTGTTTCTGAAAATAATAATGGTGATGAGATGCACTTCACAGCCAAAGATTTCTTTCATAATTCCATAATTTAGAGGGTTTTTTCTGGCTTCTCCTGGTGGAGAATTATGACCCATGTCTCAATTTTGCTGAACAATAAATGGCTCCAGAGATTATTGCGAAACACAATAATTTTGTTGTTTTTAGACAATTTTCAAGTAATATATTGATAATGGCATAAGTTCACCCTCTGAGATCAATAAGGTTTAATTTTTGTAATGAACACTTAACACAGGCACTTGAAGATATTTTGAATAACAAAAAAAAAAAAAAAGACAACAAAAAACCCCTAAACAACCAAAAGAATTAATAAACAACCAAAAACAATAAAAAAATTGAAATACCCCTGAAAATGATTCATCATCAGAACTGAAATTATTGACCTCGTTTTAATTTACCTAATAGAATATTATGTCAAGCTTGCCACTTATTATCGTCAAGCATTTTGCTATAGTTTTTATATTCACACATCTTCCTTTCAGGTTTGAACAATTTCCCTGTTCCTCAAATTTAGTGCTCCATCCATCTCAGTATATGTAATATATGACAAAGAACTGCACGGACTGCAATAAAGTACCATACGATTGCATTGTTTGTGACATTCTAATTTTAAATGTTGCGTTTTGGTGACACTTTTTGTTTAAAAGGTTTTAGACATGGAATTGGTAGTAAGATGGCCAAATAATTAAGACACCATTTCCCTTCCACCACATCATAATCCACTGCTTTGTGTTGGTCTATCACATAAAACCCCAATAAAATTACATTGAGGTTTCTTGTGACGAAATAAGGAAAACGTCTATGGGTGGGAATACTTTTGCTCGGCACATTATGATGGCCTCAACCGTCATAATGTGCCGACACAACATCTCCACATTTCTTTGCCTTTTTGAACCGCTAACATAAATGTTCTGAGAGTTGGATTGAAGGGTACGTTTTCCTCCCGGTGGCGTGTTTATGACCTCTACAACTGTTTTTAGCTCGTTTTTATTATTTTGCCTTCGCGCTTTCCCTGCCTGTCTCACACTCCACACCGAGTTCCAAATACTCTTCCGGGCCATTTTTGGTGTTGCCCGCTGCTTCTAAAAACAGCTTCTGAAGCACCAAGGAGGAGCGGCGTGGTTAGAGCTGACCTCTGCTCGCCATGGTCTGCTGAGAAGACGAAGCCAGACATGCTGCGTTGGTGGTAAATAGTAGAAGCCTTTGAGCTCCCTCCCTCTCTCTCTCTCTCTCACCCTCCCTCTCTCTCTCTCTCCCTCTCTCTCTCTCTCTCTCTCGTACCGTGTTTGTTGTTATGATCGAGTGACGGCTAGACTTTGAGGCCCTTCATCCTCCCAAGACCTTTCCCAGATGGATGAACATGTTTAGAGATGTGGTTGTGAAAGTCATACATTCTTTTCATCAGTGAGAACAATAGCCGAACTGGAATCAAAAGAAAACGCCCGAAATATATGTTTTTTAGTTCTCTGATCCTGGTTGAATACAAAAAAAAAAATACAAATGACGTGAGGAAAAACTTGTATATTATACCAGGATGCAAGGTCAGACCTGAAAGCCCATGTTATCAACTTCCTTTGTTCAATAAGAGACTGGAAATGAGTCAGGAGACATGCAGCAAAGTTTCCCGGCTGGACTCACATTTTTGTTACCTTTTTTAATCTGAATTTTTTCTGATAAGTCTTTCAAAGTTTGTCTTTTATTTGTTACATTTATCCTTTTTTTTTTTTTTTAAATAAGTGGGTCATTTCATTTTGTCATTTTCTTTTTAGAATGAGCCAAATTTGTTCCCACAAATGTGGATTTT
This sequence comes from Poeciliopsis gracilis, assembly GCA_911649635.1. NCBI lineage: Eukaryota > Metazoa > Chordata > Actinopteri > Cyprinodontiformes > Poeciliidae > Poeciliopsis > Poeciliopsis gracilis. Next base: position 138,564 of record CAJVRI010001102.1, on the reverse strand, counting down.
CACGTAAGTTCCACATCCTCACGGCATGTAGATGCTGTTAAATATAAAAACAGATAAAAACAGATAAAAAAACAGCAGGTATGTATGTATACAGTTATATTAATTAAAAAATATATGAATTCCAATGACGCTTGTTTGTTAGACTACAGTACTATTTGCCTTTTGATTAAAAACAACTGTTAAGCAGGTATTAAAATATTTCCTCCTCATTCCATATTAATGATATTGAAACAATTTTTTGACTGGTCTTAATTTAAACTTCATGTTTTCATTACCTGTAAGTAAAAAAAATCCTGACAATTAAAATTAAAAGTTCGAAAACATTAGTGGCTGTGTTTCCATTGAGAATTGTTCAATTGTTATGAAAATTGGTTTGCTTTTTGATGCGCCAATTTAAAAAAAAAAAAAAAAAAATTTTCAATAAAACATTTTGCATTTGGATGTCACCACTGGTGGAAAATGTAAAGAAGGCGACAGGAAGTAGTAGGCGCATCATGGCGCTGCGTGTTTTTTAATGACTTATCATGCGAACAAACTTATTCACGTGATTTTAATTGCATTTCTTATTTAATGGAAACACAGCAACTGTGAAATTGTTGTTTTTTTTTGTTTTGTTTTTACATTAGCCAAACATTCACTACGTTGTGTGCCCATTTGCATTGTAATGTATTTCTTGAACTAAGTTACTGGAATAAATGAACTTCTTCATAATAAGGTATTTGAATATGGGATGTGGTTTTCTTGGTCAGAACAGGAACTTGCTCTCTCTATCATAATTTATTTATTTATTTTTTTTATGAACAGTAGCACCCCGTCTGAACATATCGACCATAATAGTCGCTTTTTATGTCTTATCACATTCCAACAGTGCACCTTCAGAGTGCCGACCAGTTAGGGAGTTTTCTCTTTAGAGGAAATGTGCAATTTGCTGTAACACAAAGATAATTTTGCACATTCTTTCAACTGAAGCTCTAAAATAGAACAGAGAATAGTTCCTCTCAGGGTGGCCTTTCGAAACCAAAAATGACATTCACTTCTAATTTCAAAAAATTCTTTTGAATATTGCCTCATGTACACACCTTGCATACTAACAACCTGCTCATGCATGTTCAAAAAGAGTCACAGCTGCTTATGCATTAAATTGCATCTTCCTTTTACCCCCAGGCTCATAACGTTTTAATTAGTACAACTCAAGTGGATGAACAATTAATACTGCATCCAAACACAGGTTAGTCTGAGTGATTGTTGCTAGGCTGCAATGAGAAAAGTAGTAAGGTTGCGCTGGGTTTTTTCATCTATCTTATCAGCTCACATTCAGTAGTACTTTCTTCTGACTTGTTTTTCTTCTTCTTTTATTTATATATATATATATTCAGGACGTTATATTGGAATCCGGGTTCAAAGCGTACTGCAGATTTGCTCGACTAACAATACAAGCTTCTTTGCTGCGTCTGGGCAATTGAAAAACAAGTTTACAGAAACAGCATTGCCACTGTCTTGTGGTAGCACCAGCTGATTACAAAGTGATTCGTGTAGAAACTAGCAGGCCGTTTATGTATAATGGAGTGACTATTAGTAGGGGTGCAGCAATATGTTGGCTGGATGATGCATTTGTCCCTAGTGACTGTAGAATATTAGTTTAATAATCAAAAGTAACTCTCTAAACTCTGTCACAACAGCACTTGCAGTTCAGCCCATTATTATTATTATTATTACTGAATGAGCATTTATTATTCACCCATAATATTTGAACACATAATGTCATACAAATGTTATCAACTCAACAACATTAATGGTTGATTAGATTTTCTTTCCATACCTGTAGTCAAATACTGAATGTTTTCTAAGATCTTACTGGAATTTATTCCTTATTTCCTTTGGCCTAAATTATGTAAAAAAAAAAAAAAGGGACACAAACAGGCTTCTACTATTTAATGTCTGAATATCCATCAAGGTCAGGACCTGTAATAGGTTTAAGGACAGTTACAGAGGTCCACTGTTCTGTTTAACAACTAGCAGACATTGAAATACGTTGCTGACTCCCGATAATCTCCCATGACATGTTATCCTTCACTGGTCCCTTGAGGAAATATGCGTAACTGTGGAGTGCTTACTGCTAAACTCTGCGCCGCTTTTCCTCTCCTGCAGCGACGGAAATAGCAGCCCCGAGTTAAAGTGTTAAGTCTGGGCTCTAATGAAAGACATCTGAGTGTCATTATTGCTCCAGTTACGGTGGAGCAGCCCACAGATGGTCTTTTTGCTTGGCTTAAACTAGATTAAGACACAACTCTGAAATGCCTAGCAGTTATGGAGCAGCTTACGCACACACTTGTTCTGTCTAACAGCTTTTCATTAATCACATCACACTCACAGCTGGAAATATTTGCGCTGTGGTCAGCTGCTGTCATATACGTAAATATTTCCCAGTACAGTGTTGTTGAGCTGATCTTTGTCGACCGATTCTGAGAAGGAACATCTGTCAGATGTTTGCTGCTCTCCACCTCTGGATGAAACAGTTTCCATGCCTAGCCGTCGGTGATGACACGTTTAGGCTCATTTAACATTTGATGCTCTTTGCAGCAAGGCGGCTTAGTTTGGACTCCATTCGTCTCTCCCTTTCCCATGTTTGAACAGCCACTGTGTCATTTTTGAGTGGGAGTTGGCTCGTTCCTGGGCATTTAGATGCAAGCTTCCTGTGTGCTCAAGTTGAGTTTCCTGTGTTTTGAGTAGCGGAAAAGCAGCATCAGCATGCATGGGGAATTTGTGGAGGACTACTGTGCACTTTCTTCCATTGGATCAGCATTAATATTGAAACAGATAAAAAGTTGGTTGAGTCAGTACCTCACATGGCATCTCTTTTGCAGTGTCTTCACACTTGGTTTATAACCGGAACGAGAAGAAAACAGGTTCTTGTGGTTTTATCACCTTGTGTTCACAAATAGATGTGACAGGTTGGCTTTCAGTGCTGAAGATTTGTTCTCAGAACAACTGGGTATTTAATCTCTCAAGTAGAGTTTACAGAGACCATTAGGGTGGTAATCACATAATAAATCACTTATGCTGTAATCCTTTTAATAAAATGTTGTTGGGTAAATCTGAATGGAGTCATCTGGTTAGAAGAAAGAGACGTACAAAGCATTCATGAGGTGTAGCTACTAAGATTCTTTGTCTATAGAATCCAATAACTCTTGTGTGTCTGCCTTACATTTCCAAGGCATATGAAGGTATGTTTAGAAAAAAGAAAGCTTAAAGAGTCATTTTGTGTTCATCTGATCCTCAAGCATTCTTCGTTCCCTCTCCAGCTAACGTGGTTGGAAGCTACCGTTCAACGCCAAAGAAAATAAATGGAAAATGAATTCTGCCAATAATATGTCTAGGAGCATTGCGCTAAAGTTTTTCAACTTCCCAATATTGATTTTATTTCAGATGTCTGTCAGGGCTTCCAGAAAACCTGCTAAGCCCGATAGTACACATGCAAGTTCAGTTCACAAGTGGCCCACCGTGTTTTTGTAGTAAAAAAATGGTAAAAGTTACAAAAATGTGAAAGTGCATAATCAGGCCTCACAATTTAACAAATAGGTGACTAACTAGAGGCGTCCTGATGCAACTTCAGATTTCACATCTGATGCGATATCAACATCGCAGCTTTGAGTATTGGCTGATCCCGATATTTACCTGATTCAAACGATACGGGCTCAAATCCTACATTCATTATTTATTTTGCAGTGTGGAATGTTAGAAAAGGCTTGATTATCACCCAAACTGAGAACGATATTCAACAACAATAGGTAAGAGAAAAATTAACTCATTTATTATTTTAAAAAAAAGAGGTTAAAAATAATGGGGCTAGGTATAAGATACAAGAAATTCTGAAGTAGACAAAATCTTGCAGCAAAACTTTGGAGTGAAGTGCTTAGATCAGAGCTTTTGGATGTGGGTGAATATATTCCGATGCTCATTTTTTTGGCTGATATTGGACTGATTTCCAACCCTAATATTGACTTAAACGCTGGTCCGATGTTTTGGGCCTTTATCCCTCAGTCGGTCAGGTGATTCACACAGAGTATGGAAACAGTGACTCAAAAGTAGCTTAATCTGTCCAGTGACATCATCACTTTACCGTTTATCCTAATAATCAAGATAAGGGGTACAAAACAGTCACTCAATTGGCCTCACACAAACTTATTAGATTTAACATGACTTAATGTTCTAACTACAGTCTATTCCTTCATGTTTACACCCGCATAGAACACATTTTCAGATACAACATATGTGGAAAGATATGAAACAGTGTAACAGCAGCTGAAGAAATGTTTCATAGGCCGCTTCCTGTTCCAACAGAAAGCGAACTGCCGGACTGGATGTTTCCCAGTACAAGCTTTAGTTTAGTTTTCGGCCTCAGGACGAGGCCAAGAAAGTATTTGCTCATGTGGGAAAACAGTTTAAGTCAATGTTGCTGAGAGACAAGAGCAACCACATGGGGAGTCAGAAATAACCAGCCCAGAAATAGAGACGTGAACAGTAATAGCTAGTTGGCGTCACTCCAAAGGTTGTGGTTTTTGCCTTCATTGTTTCTCCTTAAATGTTCTGTTGGAATAGGGTCTGATTAGAGGTGAACGCTGTACAATGTAGCTGCGTTTTGGGGCGCAGAAAATGATATCACTTCTGGTTAAGTTGTAGCTTTTCTGTCTGGAAATACTACAGTCTTTCCAAAGCCACATCCCCTCCAGAGGTGTATCTTTAGCCCTTGCTGAACACTTGAGGAATGTTGGCGGGATTGGAGACAATATCTGGAGCTACAGGTAGTGAAAAGCAGAACAGATTGGCTTTCAGGACTGGCAGCAGATTGTGTTTAACATGACTGAATTTGTTTCTAGATTTGAGTTCAGCATGTGTGGGGGTGCAGCATCGCTCTTCTCTCTACATTTTCTCATTTCTCCCGTTCCCCTGAATCACAGTGAGGTTGTCCTGCTCTATACTTTTTAGACACAAGTACAAATCAACCTCAGCTAAGCCTAAATGTTTACCAGTAAAGAGTAAACCACAACCTGGTTGTGTTTTATTGGGATTTTATGTGATTAACAGACTAAATTGTAAAATATTGAAGTTTCACATTGATATTTGTGGTAATTATTTCAAGATTACAAATGATATTGCAAAGTTTTACACAGGCACTTTATCTATTTTAACATGTTCAAAAATTCTTTAGAAAGGCTTAAACTTAAGTTGCTGAAACCAGTTAAATTTATCAAGATAGAAATTACAACTCTTATGATTTATACTATGTTCACACAGCAGCTCTTAATGAATTGGAAAGTTCATACAATAATAAACAAAAAAAGTCAGATATGCAGAGCAAGGGCCTTACCATCGGATCGGAGTCACAATTGGCCTGCTGTGTGAATGTAGCCCCAGCTCTAAGAGGTATCTGGAACACATTCATGGAAAGAAACACATAATCTATTGACTTGTTGAATTTATAAAGTTGTTAACACATATTCCACAAAGAACAAGCCTTATTGTTGGGGCTTGCTGGGGTAATCTCCTGAAATATCAAGGATATGATTATCCTTTTGGTGTATAGACCTGCATACCCTTGATGCTTTGTTTTCCTGTTTCAGCTCACTGAGCATTAACAAACGGATAATTACCAGGTTTTTACTGGTGGTTATCGCTCACTGAGGAGATTTATTTCTTTAAAAGACCTGGATCTAATGATGCCAACTTGCCGTCACTCGCCACTTTCAACTCCGCTTTTTTTTTTTCAGTACAGTGAAAGAGTTTCTTCTGTTCTGCACCAAATTGTAATCCTCAGATTATTCCTAAATGCTGTAATGAACCAACGGAGTTAAGCCGTCATCACGTCTCATTAGGGCTGCTTTTCACACAGAATCTTTCAGGGATGAGAGGGCAGTGAGTGTGGGTGTTTGGAGTATCAGAGTCTGTGTCATAGTCCCTGGGGGCAGCCTGATGCATTCCTATTGTGTGGTAAGAAAAGGTCCTCCGGATCGGATCATGGTGAGAAGCCAGACCGGGGGTGGGGAGGCGGAGTTGGACACAAACAAGCTCTGTTTGGTATTCTTCTTTAACACTCCTGCGCTTGTACACCTCAGAGTTTAAGCATGCTGCTTATTGGGCGCTGCTGAAGTTACGCGGAGGGATAGGGGCCACTAGTTTGGCTCCACTTGTAAGTGGAGGAACAGGGCCATGCGGGGGGGGGCGTGAACTATTGTGTGGCCAATACGAGAGGGTAGGAGGCAGCAGTGGAATAGCTGAACAAATCCCTGAAACGTCTTTAATTGAAACCACAGAACACTGAGTGTATTAATTATGTTACTGAAGACTGACTGCTAAACTTTAGGTTTCTTTTTCCTCATAACTTTAAATTAAGATGAACTTGTTCACCAACATGGAAAGCAATGGCTTAGGCAAAAAAAAAAAAAAAAAGTATTTTCTCAGACGTCAAGGCAGACATTTCTCCTACCAAGCTCTGCGCCGCCCTTTCCTGTTTTCCTTCTCCTCCATTCTGTCTTTTCACACCCATTCTCAGGAAGGGAAGCAGCAGCTCCCCCACTGCCCCCTCCCAGCCATGACCAGTTCTTTAACGCTGCTGCATATGCTTTAACTCCTTACTTCCTGATGCGACTAGTCATTAATCACTGTTGTGCTACTGAGGTCAGCTCTTCTGAGAATTTGCCAGTATGGTTTAAGTTAAAAGGGAGTCGGTCCTGTCGTGTTCTTGTGTGTGTTTCAGTTCAGGACGATGTTTGAGCAAGTCATATGCTGGTTTAAGTGATATATCAATATAACAACTGGATCTGTCAGTAAAGTGTTGGATGTTTTCTTTCTCAATCTTCAAAAAAATACTAATCCTGAGAATGTAAATTATTGAGCTCGTTTTAATTTAACATCAAATTGATCGATGAATTGCTTAATGCAACAGACTTGGCTGCAAAGCAACATTGCAATCAACTAGTCCACCATTTAGCACTTTTTTCAAAGACTTTTTGAAAACACACAGTAGCTGCGTTTTCATTGCGATTGGACACAAATCTTTGCTTATTGTTCTTCTGTTGAAAAAACACAATTTTGCAATTGAGGCGTTTCCATTAAATAAGGAAATTAAATTAAAATCACACGTGAATAAGCCTGTTCATGTTCACGGTGCTAACGCGGATCATCTATCAGCTTTTTTCAGGGACTGGATAAGACAGAATAAGTGGGAAGCCGCTCCCTTGTTCTTGGGAGTGGCTCCGTATGCAGCATCTGAGGAAATCTGTGATTTTCTACAAGAGTCATGGATTCAACTTATTTGAATAACCAATAAGTTTTATTGAAAAATGCAATTCGTCATAATTGCCGTGTTTCCATTAAGCAAATTTATTACTGTAATTTCTATTTGTGTAATATTTTGGTCAACAGAAACACAGCTACTGATACTGAAAAGAGACTAACTTTGACTAACTTCACTTGCTAATAGCGTTTACACCGAAGAGTGTTTCTAATATCTCGACCTGATGGAGCACATCTGTCTTCCCAGTCAGTACGTTTCTGGTTAGGGTCTGGCAAGCGGAAACCCATTTCTCTGCAGATTCAGCCTGTATTCACAGTAGATGTACGGAACCAGCATGACGGGTCACTATCACGGTCAAGCAGTGTTCAACATCTCAGGAATGCCTGAGAACCTCTGCCCCCGTTAGACACGCACCACAATTATCTGCCATGTTCCAGCCTCTCCTGCCGGTGACAGATCCATGTGAAGTCCATAAAAAGCCGAGCTGCCTTTAGTCACAGTTCAGGTGTGTGTGTGTGTGTTTATGTGTTGCTATCTCAGCGAAAGAAAGACAAGGACAGCTAAATAAACTTTTAACAGCCGGTGCTGAGTTGTCTGGTTCTCTCAAGTTTCTTCTACGTTTGAGTTCTTCTGGACCCCTCCCTCCCTCCCTCCCTCCCTCTCACTTCCACACATTTGTTTTTTGTTAGATCTTTTGGCTCATGAATATTTAAGTTGTTTGGAAATTTCAACCCTCATAAATCTGAATGAGTGGATGATGGAAGAGTATGCGGTATTCTTGGCAACCAGATGCTCTTTCAAAATGATGTGTTCGGTTTCTAAACTGTGTAGGCTTTTTGGGGGATTTGGTCACATTGACATTCAGCTTTGGCTGTTTTGGATGAGCAGGGGAACTTTTTTTTTTTTTTTAAATTAGAGCTGCATGGTTTTTCTTTTTTTATCACTGCACCGATATTTTTTTTAAAGTTTATAGCTCCAAACCTTGTCTGCACTGAAGCGTTTTTTGCTCTCTTTTCCTTCTAGCTCGGTTTGGAAATTGTTGTTTTCTACGGGGTCACTGACAGTATTCTGTGAGACCAGGCGGGACTGTCGGGAATCTGGGTTGCCTCAGAGGAGAAAGGCTCTTCCTTTGTGGGAATCTGCTGGGGAAAAAAAGGCAGCGAGGCTAAAGATGCCTACTTAGTCACTCCATTTTGTGGTTTCGTCAACATGAACCAGTCAGAAACTCGAGGGTGGGCTACATATATTATTTTGGAGGGGACCTACTACTTAGATTTGGACAGATTAAGCAACGCAAGAGTGATAGTCAAGTTTACACAACAGTTCTGTGTATAATACAAATGAATACACTTGAGTATTATAAGTGTGTTTGTCTATGCTCCTATTTAGAGTTATGTAAATTGAATGGTTTACTCAGGATTTACTATTTCCAGTGATGAGGGCATTAGTGCAGTCCACCAGGGGCCCATTCTGTTTTTATGTTGGAAAGTCTTAAAAGTTACTCAAATCTGGAGGAAAGTTAAGCCTGGTGGTCTACCAGGCTTATAATCCACTGGCATAAACACTGGCTGTTTATTGTTGGTCAATTTGAGTAATTGCTAATTAGTCTAACTGCTTTTATTTAAAAAACAAAACAAAAAAACAATTACAACAATTCTAGTCATTGCTAAAATAACCCATTCATATTGTTTATTCCATTTCTAACAATGTTGTCCATATTATTGCTGACTTGGACCTTTTTGTGGAGTTCAGAGTTTATCTTATTGGGTAGATTTGCTGGCTAACTGTTATAACTAGTTACCTCATCAAACTTTTTAAACAGAACGAACTGAAAGATCATTTTGGATCTGTAAGTAAGTCAAATGTAACACTTGAAAACGAGCCTTAGAAACAGTGCATCATTCTGCTCTTTCCCTGTTCTTTAGCTCTCCGACTCCTGCTCTAAGTTTTATATTTTTAACCAGCATTCCTCTAAATGCCGTGAGCCTGGAGACACTTGACTCCCAGGTTGAGTTTTATAGGCCTAGTTTGCATCTGAATGGATCCTTCAGAACGCCGAACCCGAAGTGAAAACAGAACCAGAGCTGTGGCGAAAAGAAAATAGTTGAATGTTTTTGTAGTTGCCGGAAAGCTGTGTGAAATTGATCATTTTGAAGTGTGGTCTCTCTGGATATAGCAGTTTATTCTCCTTAACATGGACCACACTCTCTACATCTCTGTTTTAACAGAAGCTTCTCAAGTTATATAAAATCCGTACATTGTCAGTCATTGGTTATGTGTTTTCTTTCTTATTATTCTTTTTGACTTTAAATGGAAATACACAGACATACGCAGGGAAGTACATGAGTCGCAGGCACAGCACTGGAGATTTCAGCCATCTGATCTAATCTGGGGGGCTGCAGACAGGCTGTCTGCTCTTCTGTGTCTATTTAAACGAGCATGCACACACACATACACCAAGTCACATAGGCATTCAGGAATGCACTGGTCAACACCACACACACACTTACTGTCAGAACTTCCTTTCCCGACAGTGTAAGGCAATGCAATTTTATAATCCAGCCCCAATAAAAGACCAGCAGCAGCTGGTAGTTAAAAGAAATCAACACACAAACGAGCTCCTGTGCCTTTATCTCCGTCTTTCTGGATTTAATTTGAACCTCATGCTTTGACACCCAGTGTCGAATACAGGAGCTTCTCTGTGGAATGAATCTCCATGAGTTTTTGATTATTGCTCAAGTACAATATTGCCTTCACATTCCAGCTATTATTTAGCTGCGGTATTTTTTTAAGCTCCTGCTAGCCGGTGTAATAAAAGCTAAACTTACATCACTGATGTGTCTCGAGGTCGTAATATTTCCTGTTCTGTTTGCTGTTCTGTTTGCAGTTGTGCAGATTTCGAAGCGACACAGTTTGTTACCTGATGACCTTAAGCTTCGGTGTAGTTGTTCTGTGAAGCTCTCAGAAATTTGTTAAAGAGTACTTGTAGAGAAACAATCTGGAAAAATTGGCAGCCAGATGGATGATGTCCTTTCTGTTGTCAACTCATACTAGGGTAGGTGTAGGCATTTTGCACAAAAAACATTAGCTTGGCGCTACAGGGTTTAAGCCTGAAAAGAGACGCAATGTGAGAAATACAAAGCCGTTGACAAGAGTAACAGACAGACTCCGGACGTGTCAGTTTGTCACCGTTCATGTAGGATAACCTGACGGCACTAGTCAATGGTGCATCACTTGTACGCAAGAATACTGCTGAAAGAAAGCCAAAAAAAGGTCATACAACAGCAATGATATGTTTGAGTAAGACCAAATCAGATCTTTGGCTGACAAGCAAATGCAGCGTGTGGCAGAAAAGCGGAACACAGCATCCCCTTTGTGAAACCGGCGGTAGAGGTTATTGTAAAGCAGAACCACAACCCTAAACATAGAGCCAAAACTGTGACAGAATGATTAGGCTTAAAGAAGATTCCTAAACTAGGATGGCCGCCATCGACATCTAGATCAAAATCCAATTGGAAATCTGTGGCAAGGCAGGAAAGCGGTTACCCTAAATCCAATTTGACTGAGACTGAGCTATTTTTGCAAACATTTTTTAGTAAAGATTGAAGGCTAGATGTGAAAATCTACTGAGGAAGAACAGCTCAAGAATTGCAGTTGTATTTGCAGTGAAAGGTGTCATGACAAATTATAGACCTGGAACAGTTGACTAGAAACATGCCGAGATGCTGAAAACCATCCATCCTTGTCCTTTCAATTCACAATTACGCTCTTCTTTGTTGGCCTCTATAACACTCACAGTTTTACCACATCCACCTTTAGTCCCAGGAAACAAATAAGTTATTCTTGCACCTTCCAAACGCCACAATCATCTGCGGTGAAGTTTAGGAAAATATGTTCATCTCCAAAACATAAACTGTTAAAATTTTACGGCTTCTTTCGGACAGCTGGAAGTGATTTAAGTACAGTTACAGTCTTCCAATACCTCAGAGATAACATTGTGACAGAGTGCCTTCCTACTTTGGTTTGCACCTGTAATCAAGCCCTTTTGTTCCCGTCTACTTTAAACATTTGTTTTAAGTCAGGAAAGTTGAGGGATTATTTTGATAAAAATAATCCCAGGTCGCAAGTGTGAGTTAATTTGATTATATATTTCTTTCCAAAGAGCTTCTATTTCCACTTTCTTTGGTTCTGATCACTAGCGAGGCCAGATGACTCTTGAAAAATTCAGACTCCTGGTCAACCAGTAATCATTCTGGCTGCTATTTATTAGCAATATATCTACATTTTCTAACCGAAGAGAAGACTATTGGTAGGTTATAGACAACAAACAGTAGAAATAAAAGACAAAATGTGCTTTGAGACACCCAGCAAACCTGCACATGTCTGAAATCAACCTTTCCTTGCAGGGGAAGGACCTGCAGTCGCCGCATCCATTAGTGAGCCCTGAGCTCTGCATTAGGTTTAGACCGAGATTCGTCGATATGGTTCCGACCAAAAGGCCTGGGGGATCAATAAACACGACAGCGAAGGGGGGGGCTTCAAGGAGACGATGCTATTTACAGTAATGGGGGAAATCTGTGGAGGAGTGGCGGCCTGCTCTTTGCTTGGATACATGTTTGTGTGCGAAAGTGGTCTGAATTTAATTAGCCGTCTGTTCCTCGGCGACCGCTAGAGAGAAGCCAAGCAACTGTCTCTGGATAATTTACGACCTCCAATTACAGGCAGGCCATTTACAGTTGCAGCCCGTTACCTCGAGCAGATCCATCTGCACTGCCGCGGTCGGCTTCGTTCAGCTGCGTCGTGTTGCGCATGCAGACCATCGAGCAGATAGCCCTATCAATTGGAATAAAACACGATCACCTCTAAAGACGCTTTTTCTTGTGATCGTGTCCTTTGGGGCGGCAGTTAATGCATATTTTAGTAATTGATTATTCTGACGATTAATCGATTAATCAGATTTTTAAGAAATTGGCACATTCTCAAGATTTTTTATTTACTTTAGCTTATTTGATGCAATATTAGAAATGCATCAAAAGACGCAAATAAACAAATGAGTCAGTTCCTTTTTTTTTAAACGAGGAAGTAGACATTTTTTTTTTGTCCTAAAGTGCAACACAGCATTCCTTAAGTGAACACTTGATCATATGCATCAATAGATGCATCTGCAGCCAATTAAATACTGCAGCCCTTTCTGCTTAACTGGCTTAACTGATGAATAATTACATAGCAAAAGGTTCGTAATATGAGCTTGACATTGTAGAGAATTTGAACGAGGTGTAGATAAAAACGAGCCACAGACAAAGGTTTTTATTTGATCTCAAATGCAAAATGTATACATTTTTGTGTAGTTTTGGCTTGTTTACTGCTGTAGGTATGCTACTATTTCCTTTTTGATGAAATAATTGTCAAATAATTGATTCATTGACAATTATTTCAAAAACTGATTAATGGGGATTAATCGTTTCAGCCCTAATCTGTTTTCTTGTGTGTTTCCAGATGGATCTGAAGCTGATCTTCATTGCATTTATAGGACTCTTTTACTGCTGTAACGCTCAGAAAGGTAAAGTTGATTTGATTACTTTTCTTTTGTGAAACTAAAACCTTCTTTTTCACACAATATCATTTTGTTGGTTGTTAACATGTTTAGTCAATGGCCATAATAAGAGAAGCGTTTGCTACTTTAGTTTAACGAACTCGTAGAAGAAGCTATGACTGTAGCGTCATGGAGTAAAGATGGAATATTATGAGCCTTCAGACAGTGTTTCACGCCTACTGGTGCGTACATGTATGAAGTTTCTCCCGCAGAGCAGCTCTGTGGCGCTGCCCCCTCCGACTCTGACCACTCCTCTCTCTTTGTTTTCCATCTAGAGGGGAACGAGTGCATCAACAAAAATGCCAAACACTGCGGAGAGTGCATCCAGACCGGAGCCAAATGTGGCTGGTGTACAGACCCGGTGTGTAACTCAGAGCTGTCAGCTACACTTCCTGCAGAGTAATGCACAGACGTGAATCAAATGTGTTTCTGTTCTATAGGATGCTCCACTTTCCATAAGTATCTTTTTTTTATCCGTCTTCCAACTAGTCTCAAAATTCTCCATATCCGTTTCTGATTGGAAAGTCAGAAAAGTTCCTTAAGCTTTTCTTTTTTTTTTTTTTTTTTTTTTTGAATGCAATGTTTGGCACATTAATTACTTTATCAAACCATAAGAGATGCAAATCTTTCATTGACTAACAGAAACCAATTGATTTAGAGATTCTGTTTTAATTATGTGCCTGTGATAAAAGAAAAGGCAGTCTAGAAAATTAGAAAATGTATTTAAAACAATTCAAATTGTAGCAAATTCCATTAGTTAATATTTACATAAAAGTAGGGCTTGTCCATAACTTAAATGATCAGATTTAGATTATCTTAGCTGCCTGTATTTGTCTCAATCAAAAAAATATCAAAAACTTAAGCAGACTAAAATTGATTTGAGTAATTTCAATCGATTCAGAATAAGAATAGGATTCATGTTTTCTACATGAACAAGCTGTTTATTAATTTATGCATTTATTGCCGATCTGTCCAACAGACCCTGACTGAAGCGCCTCAAAACGTTAATCCCAACATAAATGATCTCTGTGCTGCCTCTCTTCAGGACTTCCTGAAACAGGGCGAGACCGTGTCAAGCCGGTGTGACGAGCTGCAGTCGCTGATCAAACGGGGCTGCAACAGCACATTGATCGAGAACCCACTGGGCAAACGGAAGATTCTCAAGAACAAGCCGGTGACCGATCGCAGCAAAGCTACCAGAAAATTGAGACCAGAGGAAATCACTCAGGTCCAGCCCCAAAAAGTCAGCCTCACCCTCCGATCTGGTGCGTAAACATCGACTTCACACGTAGTCCAGCTATGTATATCAGTCACTTTGCAATTTTGACAATTTTTGTCTATTATAACTATATAAAGGTGAGCCACAGTCCTTTGAGCTGAAGTTTAAACGTGCAGAAGATTACCCCATAGACCTGTACTACCTGATGGACCTGTCCTTCTCCATGAAGGACGATCTGGAGAACGTAAAGAACCTGGGGACCAGTCTGATGTATGAGATGTCGAAGATTACGTCTGACTTCAAGATAGGTCAGGAAATCTCATTAGTTCAAGTCTTTTATTGTTCTTTATGGTTTATGGAACTGGGAATGGATTGTGCTTGGACATTTTACTGCTTGTCTACCTCAGAGCTTTACAAAGTAGGATTTTTCTTTGTATTACCTTCATCATTTTAGCTTTTAGCTTCTCTTCCCTCTCATCGGAAAGCTTTGCAACCTGAACTGAAACAGACTCCAGAAATTCTGTCAATAGTGCCTGTTTTTCAAATCTGTTTTCACATTTTATTTTATCATTGACGCAACGACTGACAACCTTGTATAAAAGTCATTTTAAGTGGTAATAAACAGGAAGCCTACGTTTATGTATCCCTCTTGTTCTAAATCTATACAATAGACAGATTCTGCTTTTGAAATCGGTTCAACAAGAATCTCTCTGTCATTGACAGTTTGACTTCATATAGCTGAGACATTCTGCACTTATTTTGGGGAGAGCCTAGTCATATTTATTTATAGTCATGTAAAACAGAGTCAGAGACATTCTCAAGAATACAACTCCTTGTGTTGGGCAGAAAACAAATAATCTGCTAAAAGGTTGTGGGGATTTTGTGATTTTAAATGTGTTGAAAATCATAGCACACTTGGGACAGATGCATCGCTGGCAGGCTGGAATTGGACTAGTGTTTTTTTTTTTTATTTTGCTCTTCTACAATTACAAGTGGCTACAGTCAGGCCTGTCACAAAAACAAGTCGATAAAATGTCCAGGAATTTATTGCAATAAACAATAATTTTGTCATTTTGAGACTGCAGTCTAGAAATATAATGGTAAGGACATAGTAATGCATAGTAATCTTCTCAAAGACCCGTAAACTTTCATGTCTAACAAACATCAACTCTGGGACTCAGTGACATTTTGAATCTTTAAAGTAAATAAACAAAACAACTGAAACAACAAATACAATATACACTTAAGTCCCCCAAAGCAAATTTGCCCTTTAAAAATAGACTGAGACCAAATTGCCACACTGAAGCTGTTTGACAGCCATGTTTTGGTAGAAAGAGAAAGACAATCAATCATTCAAATGGAAATGATCAAACTCATTTCAATTTATCTTGCGATTAATTGATTTATTGCTTATTGTATCCATCTATGCCTGTCCACAGTTTATTTTTGTGAATAAAGATGACGACCCATTTACAGCTTTTATTAACACCTAGCTGATACTTCAAAGAGTTCACACTGGCTGCCTTTCCATTGACCATATAATTGCATAATTTGACAATAAATTCGCTTAATGGAAGTGAATTTATTTTCAGATGAGGTGACTTGTTTTTCTACTAAAAAAAAACAGCTGTTGCCACTGTCAAAAACCACAAAGAAGATGATGTCAGAAAGTAGCTGGAGGATGATGGCGCAACTTATTTTATGAATAAGTTTATTCATGAGAGGTTTTCAATCTTATTTAATGGAATCACCGTATTGTCGATTTTTAAAATTATTTTATTATCCGACATTACCGGAATACTGACAAACGTTTTATGCACGTTTGTAATGGAAGCGCAGCAGATGTCATGCACTGATGCAAAATATTCACAAATGTTGGAATAGAAATAGGCTCACCGTCTGGACGCAGTTTTACAGCATTATCCTTGCACCAAAACACAGATACATCTATTATACCTGTAGTTTAATTTTGATTGTTTTTGGGGTTTTTTTCTTAAAAGGTTTTGGCTCCTTTGTGGAGAAGACAGTCATGCCTTACATCAGCACCACTCCGGCCAAGCTGCTGAATCCATGCACAGGCGACCAGAACTGCACCAGCCCGTTCAGCTACAAGAACGTGCTGCCGCTCACTGATAATGGCGCCACTTTCAACAGACTGGTGGGGGAGCAGCAGATCTCGGGGAACCTGGACTCCCCCGAGGGCGGCTTCGACGCCATCATGCAAGTGGCCGTGTGTGGGGTAAGCCACCGTTTCACCGACATCAACATGAGGTTCAGGTTTTGAGGGTAACTTTCCCACCGTTCCAGCCGCTTTCTCGCAGCTACAGCTCACCAGATGTATCCAGTGACCTTTATAGGGTGGGGATATTTTATGAGTCTTCTATCTTTGGATGCGAATCAAGACCTCATCTGTTTCTTTTTAAGCTGCTCGTTTACAACTCCGTTTCCAGAGATTTGAGGTGATTGCAGGTTGGTATTCCTGTTCATTTTTCTACAGAAACAGATCGGCTGGAGGAACGTGACCCGCCTACTGGTGTTTTCCACCGACGCCGGATTCCACTTTGCTGGCGACGGGAAGCTGGGTGGCATTGTGCTGCCCAACGATGGGAAATGCCACCTCGAGAACAACATCTACACCATGAGCCACTACTATGTAGGGAATGCCGGCTCTTTTGGCTGTTCTGGCTGTATCGAAGGCTTCCTGCGACGTGAAGGTGACCGACTCTCTCTTTTGTCTTTTCAGGACTACCCCTCAATCGCTCACCTGGTGCAGAAGCTGAGTGACAACAACATTCAGACTATTTTTGCCGTCACAGAAGAGTTCCAGCCCGTTTACCAGGTTAGCATACATTAGCCTTTTTTTTTTTTTTTCCTCCTCTAAAGCTTTGGTTGTGATCATAATAATGAAATTTTAGCCAGAAACTTCTGCAAGATAGCAAAAATGTACAGTTTCAGTACATCAGTGCATTTGGACTGCAAAAATACACTGAGATTTTAGCAATGGATTACTCTGATGATTGATTGATTAATTGGATCAAGAAAAATGACAAATTCTGCAGATTTTTTAGTTAACCACTTGTGTTTTTTCATACTAATACTACAGTTGCTATTTTGAATAAGACAGTGAAAATTGTATTTCCAAAAATGCAATGACGTAGCATTCAATTAGTGTATGCTTGAACATCTGTAGCAAAAGATTCATCTGCAGCTACAAAAGTACTGACTACTAATCTGTTGATTTTCTTTTGATTTCATAAATGGCCCATTTTAATAAAACCACTTTTGTTAACTATTTAAGGTGGGTAACAAAAGATGCTTTATTGAGGAGCTTTTTCTTATAGAACTCACACCAGGTGAAGCTAAAAATGTACAGTTTTGGCTTAATTACTGCTCTGACTGGTTGGTTCTTTCAGCACACTGGATTTTTTTGGTCCTTTATACTACAATTAGCAATTATTTGATTACTAAACCGGTTGACAGTTATTTCAATCATCGAATTAAGATGAATCATTTCAGCCTTTGTAGAGGTTGGTTTTAAGGACAGGACAGCAAGAGTTTTTTTTTTGTTAAGTGTCGCTCTCAGTATTTCCTCTTCGTCTCTGCAGGAACTGAAAAATCTGATACCAAAGTCTGCAGTGGGCACTCTGTCTGCCAACTCGAGCAACGTCATCAACCTCATCATAGACGCTTACAATGTAAGTACATTCTTCAGGATTTTAAGTACAACTCAAATCCAGTCGAACTGTTCACATTATCATTTGGTCGAATGGGCGACAGGAACGTTGTGCAGCATTCTGAGTCAAGTTCTGCATGCATTCCTTCTTAATCTGCAGCTAATGCTTTGTTTATTCTCTGTTGTCTAAACAGAGCTTCCAGATGGCATTCCAGTGAATAAGCTATGTTGTCTTATCTTTTGTGTTGTTTTTTCTTTTTCTTTTTTTTTCTTGACAGGCTCTTTCCTCTGAAGTGATTCTGGAGAACACCAAAGTTTCAAACAACGTGACAATCGAGTACACGTCTCGCTGTAAGAACGGAGTGATCAATAAGGGCGAAAATGGAAGGAAGTGCTCCAATATCTCCATTGGAGATGAGGTGGGATGTGGAAGATGATGGTTTTATGTTACAGATATTATAGCTTATGACACACCGGGGTAAACGCTGCATTTTTGTACAACAACAGAACAAAAGCAAAGGGAAAGGAAGTTGTTGAGGAGGCAAATTAATTTTAGGTTTAACAATTATGCTCAACATATGAATGGAAATTGTTTTAGAAGGAAAACACAAGTGAAAAATATCATTGTTTTTACTGTCTAACTATTTATTCGGTGTATTGTTAATATGCTATAGTTTTTTTTTTCTTCTTGATCTTATTTGAGGTACTTTGTTATAATGAAGTATCTCAATAGTAGTTTTATTTTAGAACTTTTTTCAATCACAAACGTTTTGATTCTTTTCAAAGCATTTACATTTCTTTTCTTATAGTCTTCTATTTTCTGTTGTATGATGCGTTAATATTTTCTGTGCACGTTGTTAAAAATGAGGATTTATTCAACTTATCCTGTTAAATAAATGTTTTTCGGCTTTTTTAAGACTCTGTCTTTCAGAGATTAAACTGCAGCCCTTTCAAGAAAAAGAAGACGTATATTAAGACTTAACATTTCCCAAGCATGTCGGTTAAGATTTCTCGTGGCACCAGCAGCTTTTCGGTGAATAAGCATTCCTCCTGTGTTCCTTCAGGTCCACTTTAACATCAGCATCACCTCTAAAGGTTGTCCAAACAAAACCAATCCTGAGATCATCAAGATAAAGCCCTTGGGATTCACAGAGGAGGTGGAGATTATCCTCAACTTCATCTGCGAGTGCGACTGCCACAGCGAAGCCATTAACAACAGCCAGGTCTGCAGCAACGGGAACGGGACGTACGAGTGCGGAGCCTGCAGGTACGAATCCCTCCAACAACTCGTTTTTTTTTTGTCACAGTTGCACTTCTTGTCATCTAAAGAAACCCCCGTTCGCTTGGCGACCCTTGTCCCTCTGCTTCAGGTGCAAAGATGGTCGCGTGGGCCGGGAGTGCGAGTGCAGCAGCAACGAAGTGTCCACGGAGGACATGGACCGAACCTGCCGCAAGGACAACGGCACCGACATCTGCAGCAACAACGGGGAATGCGTGTGCGGCACCTGCGAGTGCAAGCCGAGGGAGAACCCGGAGGAGAGGTACAGCGGGCAGTTCTGCGAGTGCGACAACTTCAACTGCGACCGCTCCGGAAACAAGCTCTGTGGAGGTGAGTCTGTGGGATCTCGAGAGTCATTTTCCTGTGAGCGAGCAGAACACATGAAACCTGGAAACTTGATTCAAAGTTAAGCAGAAAAACAACTGAAACTTGACCAAAAATATCATTTTTGCTCTTCTTATAGTTTGACGCAGCCGTTGACACGTTAGTATAACATAATACGATTTTATAGGTTACAACTTACATGTCTAAACTATCCACATGGACCAAAATTGATTATGGAAATACTTAAGGGCCACAATTCCCTACGCCAAGTTTGGAAAAAATGACTTCTTTTTTTTTTTTTTTTTTTTTTTGTTACTTGCCTGCTCTGAAAGAAAATAAACAAATAATATTTTCTTGAAGAAAACTATGAAAGGCTCTCATAAACACCACTTTTTCGGGATGCATGTTTTCTGTTTTGTCGGTCTTGAAAAACATATCAATAGATTCTCTGCAACAAAAACGAGGATTGGGTCACTTTGAAAGAGCTGTCACAAAATATTGTGACAAAACTTTAAGTCCATATCACCCATTCCTGCTTTGGACAACTCTGGTTTAAAATGTCTTTTATTTAAACTTCTAAAATCTATTTTCACAGTAACTTCCTTCTTAAAGTCACTGCAGTGCATTGCCTCTAGATCCTAAATATAAATAAGTAATGTCAGCTCATGGGAGGAAGTTTAGAAAAAAAAAACCTTGCTAGTTCCATTCTCTTCATATTCAAGCTTTTAAGGAGAAGTGAAAATGGTCTGAAACCGGTATGAAATTGAATTAAAAATTCAAATTTCTGAACCTCAGAATCGGTTGATCATCGCAGAATTATTGTTTTTTTTTATGCTGATAGTGTTGTAAGAAATATGACCATAATGCATCACACTGAGACGAGCTCCGTCGTTCTTCCCTCCGTTCTCTCTGCTGTTCAGGACACGGGCGCTGCGAGTGCAGGAAGTGCATCTGTGACCCCATGTGGAACGGAACTGCCTGCGACTGTTCCCTGGACGAGAGCACGTGTCTGGCCAGCAACAAGCAGATCTGCAACGGCAGGGGACGCTGCGAGTGCGGCATCTGCAAGTGCGACGACCCCAAATTCCAGGGCCCAACGTGCGAATCGTGTCCCACCTGTCCTTCAGCCTGCGCCGAACACAAGTAAGGAATGACTTTGTGTGGAATAAAAACCACCCTTAAGTTTCGATGCGCACAACCGAATCCGTCCACAAACTCAAGAACACTGAATTCTGTTTGTATTAATTCTGTTTTCTTCAGAGAGTGCGTGGAGTGCCGGGCGTTTGGCACTGGGGTGAAGAAAGACACGTGTGAGAAGGAATGCAGTGACTTCACCATGCATAAAGTGCCGACCAAAGACAAGATTCCCCAGCCCACCGACAAATCCTACCCAATCACACACTGCAAGGAGCGGGACGCCAACGACTGCTGGCTCTACTACGCCTACACCGTCACCAGCACCACGGAGAAGGTGGTCTACGTGTTGGATGAGCCGGGTGAGCGCAGTCCCCGCCCCGTGGCGATTGCAGTGGTTGCCCCGGCCGGACATGTTTGCCGATCCTAACTCTGCTGCCCCGTTCCAGACTGCCCCACGGGCCCGGACATCATCCCGATCGTCGCGGGCGTGGTCGCCGGCATCGTCCTGATCGGCTTGGCGCTGCTGCTCATCTGGAAGCTCCTGATGATCATCCACGACAGGAGAGAGTTCGCAAAGTTCGAGAAGGAGAAGATGAACGCCAAGTGGGATACGGTGGGTGTCTGGAAATCCTGCTGACGTTTTTGGCCGGCGTCTTAGCAGAGGCGATTCAGATGTGGAAAACAGGTGCAGCTCGGCCCTCTGTGTTGCTCTGCTCCTTCACAGGGAAGGTAATCAGTTGTTCTTAGCAGCAGATGGGATTTACTGCCATGTTTATATTATTACGAGCGCCCTCGCTGCTGCTCTGAGGGCTCTGGCAGCTGTGAAGACGGATTGAATTTGTTGCTTTCAAACAGGGCTCGACCGAGGAAGGAAAAATGTTGGGAGTCTGTGTGGACTTTTTTGGGAATGCTATGTGCTCTGTGCATAGCAAAAATTTTTCCAGGGAGGGGCTAAGCCTTCTTCCCGCCCCGCTTCCTCCCTCATGTCACAATGAGAGCCAAGATCAACAGGAGGGAAAGCAGGAATTTACTCAGGACCATGTGAAGTTATACTCTGCCACCTAGTGGCAGGGTTATATTAGAATACATATATTCTAACTGGTCTTAGTTATCAAGCAGTGCATTAAGCTCAGTTTATTATACGAACTAACAAGTAACATTTTTTTTCTCCCCAGTTATCCAATTCTCACCATTTATTTCAATGCAAATGATTCCAGGTTTTATTTATCTATTTATTTAATGTTTCCACAACGTTTTTCACCAGACTAGGCTGCAATATAGTCACCATCTAAAGGTGAAGTTGGCAGATGTCTAAGGAGAACAATGTAGCATTAGCATTCAGAGAACGGTGGTGGTTATGATCTTCTGAGAGGTAAATCACAGTCTTCTGCCTTCCTTGCTGCTGGCCTGGTGGATTCATCGAGAGCAGATAACCTCAGTTATTCAGTAGGAGTTATATGAGTGGCAAGAAAACTTTGTCATTTGAGAATGTGATCAGCTTTTTTCTAAAATGTAACTCTTAAGTTAAACTGAACATTAAAATCATCTCTCTCTTGCTCAAAAGTTGTCAGACGTAGCGTTCTCTAGAAAGACGTAGGGGGCCGCTGTGTTGTCCTCCGTCCTCTATTCTCACCTGACCTTGTTCTTCTTCCTGTATGCTTCTTATTTATTCCTCTTTACTGTTCTGATGTTCCTCGTTTCCCTGCTGAACTCTCCTCTGTCCTCATTCTCCACCTGTAGCAAGAAAACCCAATTTACAAGAGTCCAATCAATCAGTTCCAGAACCCAAACTATGGACGTAAAGGCGCTGTCCTTTGAGTTCGTATTTCTTTTCCTCTCCTCTTGTTCGTCCAGCATGGTGCTGTTTGTTTTTTGTTTCTTGTCTGTGTGTCCTCTGGCTTTAGCTCCTTCCTTCATTCTATTTTTATTTCTTTTTTTTTTTCTTTTTTTTTTCTGTATTTCTTCCTTTGTTTTTTAACAACATAGCCGCTACAGAAGTAAGGGGTAAAATCCCTGTTTGGATTTCCAGTTTGTAAAAGAGTGCATGAGTGTGCTGTGACAAAACAATGCAGCAAAAAATACTCACCTTTGGAAACATTGGGTGGTATGAAAAAACATCTAACTAAAGCATCATGTGGTAAGTGTGTGAATAATTGTGTTTATGATGCTTAGTGGCTGTGTGGCATGACCTTGAGGTGTGACCTGCATACATGACGTGTTCATTAAGGGATGGTCTCTACTGACGTTCGGCGACTAATTTGTGTGTTCGTTTTTTTTTTTTGTATTTTTCTTTATTAAGCTAAAACTACAGCGCAATTTCCAAAAGCATCCATGCCTCTTGAACTTTTTTGCTTTTTTTCCCCCCACATTAAAACCACAAACTTTAATGTTTCCGTGAGAGATTTTTCTCGAAGCAGAGCACAAAAAGGATTTGGAAAGTAAGGAAAGCACAATCTTCAAATTTCTTCGCAAATAAAGTTTTGAAAAGTGGTGGGGAGTTTACCTCACAATAAAATCCCAGACAGCCAGTTGCCTTAAAAAGGTACTTAATCGGTATTTAGTTCACCGACTTAATCATGGAATCAATCCAGCTGTTCTGGGAAGATCAGGGAATTTACTGGACAGTTTATCGATTAAGTTGTCAGGAGGCTTAAAGCGGAATTGAGGTATAAAATTATATCCCAACCTTGTCAATACATCCTCGAATAATGTGGAGGTGGACCCATAAATCCACCCCGATCGATCGGCCGACACTCGCATAAAAAACTGATCTTCTCCACCAATTTTATCTACCTGTGTAAAGGTCTGAAAATCAGCCACTGCCCGCTTCTGCTCGAGCGGGTTGGCTGACTGACCCGCACGACAGGCTAAGAATAAGTTAGCATCTTGGTCGCGTTATTTAGCGAAAAAACGAGTATCGACGAAAATCCAAATCGGCAGATCAGGCTTTTTAAAAATTGATGATCAGCCAAAAGAAAAATTGCAATTGGTGCAACCCTAGAAATATGGCCATAAATCTGACATTTATGCTAGAGTTGCAACAATAAAACCTTCCTAGAAGGAAAGAATCTCTCTGCCGTAATCAGGTGAGACCAAAATATCACTTTTTGGCTCATGATGGGGGGAATGGCGAGAAAGGCTTTTATCCAGCAGGGACAGTGAAAATGATCAGAGTTGATCAGAAGATGGGTGGCGGTACTGAACTGGGTGGGCAACTGTTACAGAAGACTTGAGACTGGGGCAAGAGTTCAGCTTTCACCAGAACTATGATCCAGATCATCAACATGGAATCAGAGTGTTGAATATGAATACACATCACTTTCACGTCCTTTTCCTTCCACTTTCCAACTAGTTGCTGCTTTGTTGGTTTACTCCATACAATCCCAATAACACACCTTGAATTTATTGGGATTTGAAGTTTGTGGTTATAAAATGACAAAAAAAAACAAAAAAAAAACTTTTTTTTAAGGAGCTGGACCTGTTCAGCCGACTTCCTGTCAGGGTTTTGAATTTGAACTCTGTTGTTTTTTTTTTTGTTTTTTTGTGCTCTCCAGGGTGAAAATCCAATCTACAAAAGTGCCGTCACAACTGTGGTCAATCCGAAATACGAGGGCAAATGATGGCCCCCGGGGGTCCTTCCTGAACTCTGACACCACCTCTGCAACAGCTGCAGTCATACACCAGCCTGTCCGGCGGGAGCGAATGGCGGAAAATTTGTGCGTTCGTCTTCGTTGCTTCATCGTAGCATTGTATCACTCAGCCACTGCGTCCTGTTTGTTGTTACTAACACGTACAATTTATACCCCATGTGTCGTATTTTTGGTGTACAGTATGCGGTCTTTGTACATACTTGCAAGCGTTGCGTTTTGTTTTCTGCTGACGGACCGGTCCGATTCGAAGCCTGCGGATTTAGAAAGACTTCTCCAGCTCGTGTTTCTTAGCAGTCAAGCCTCCTGTTTAACGCGTCACTGTTGCTGCACTTCGTGTCACGTGCGTCTGTGTATATTTAGAGATCGACTGCAATAAGGTATTCTGAACAACGTCGAACAGAATTCAACAGAATCGGACTGTAGGAGCGAATAAAGTGGTTGTAAATGTAGTTTTGAATTTGCTAAAGATTTTAGTTGTTTTTTTTTGCACTCTTGCAGAGCGCTGATCTAATATGAAAGTCAAAACACAAGATGGATATGAAGTATTTTACTTGGAGTGTTGACATGGCGCGCTACCGCCAAAGGATTGTATACCACTTGTTAAAAACAACGAAGTCACAGCAATGCCGAACAAACAAGAAATTTCTGCAGTTGTATTATGAGATTCAGCTCTGATGTAATCAAGTTTTGTTTTCTGCATTTTTTTAATCCTCAGGTCCCAGGTGTTTTCTTATCAATTTGTTTCTGTGCCAGTTTTGTTATTATTCACACTGAATGACTGAAGATGTCGCACGATTCACCTCAAAAGCGTGCTCACACCCAAATGCCTCTAAACTACAACACAGGGCCTTTCAAAAATATTGCTTTTAAAGTGCCTTTTTTTTATTTTATTTTATTACTATGTTTCCCCCAGTGCTGTTCACAAGATATTTATTAAATACCAAAAAAAAAACTTGTATTTTTGTCTGGCTCGTTTGTGGTTCTCTTTAATACCGTTGCAGTAGTTCCTCATTGTTCATTATGTCCACTCTATTAAATTGGAGAATTAGTTCTGAATTATTTCTGAATTAATTAAATTCTGATTATACCGTGTGATACTACTCCAAAAAGTTTGAGGAGTCAAATTTTTTTTAGATTAATCTCAGAAATTGTCTAGAAAAATTTTTGGAAAAGTAAAAAAAAAAAAAAAAATCTTCAGTTGAGCAGTTTTGGCTTCTGAAACTGCAATTTCGGCATTTTTCCAGAAAATATCTTGAGTTCAAGCTCAACATTTGTTCTTTTTTTTTTTTTTTTTGTCTCTTGCAAATATTTGACTTTTGGACTTCCAAAATTTGGGGGGGGGGCTGAAATTTTGGAATTTTTTTTTTTTTTTTACTGTTAATTGGTAATATTCACATCATATGTCATTATGCTCCCAACTGCTAAAACCAAAGAATAATTATAATGTTTAAAAAAAAAAAAAAAACGTTTTCTTTTCCATGACTACGCAATATGCGCTCCGTCATTACGCAATCTGCTGGATAACCGGAAGTGCCAACGAGTCACTCCGGATGTGATTGGAGCGAGCGGTCAAACCAGCTGTAACCAGGAGCCGAGTTCTCTGCCTCTGCTTTGTGAAATTACAGAGAGACAAACGGGCCCTTGTCGGGGGAAATGGAGGACGACGTCTTAACGACGCTGAAGATTTTAATCATCGGGGAAAGTGGCGTTGGCAAGTCGAGGTAAGACGAAGCTTTATTCGGGTCGAGAATCGGCGCTGGCTCGGATGTCGGCTCGCGCTACAGCCTGCTGCCGTCTGTTTCATCAAAGGCGTCCAAACAGGACAGTGGAGCTGAGTTTAGCCTGAACGAACATTTCCCATTGGCTTTTATTTTATTTTATTTATTTCTAGCACTACTTACAAAGCTGTCAGGGCTAACAAACACCAAAGAACAGCAGAAGCCTCTTGTTAGCTGCTGGTGGCTAGCTACTAGCGGCTAGCTGCTGGGTGAGCTCATCTTTGTTCACTCCTTAAGATGTTTGTTAGCTTCCAGTTCAGCTTCTCTTCACCGTCACAACTTTCCACCGTGACGCTCAACAAATGCCTCCTCGGTGTTTAACAAGCGGCTTTGATCGGGTTTGGTCATAAATGTGACAAACGCCTGTAAAGTAAAATGTTTGCGGGAGACAAATTGGGATCAGAATGTCTCTCCTGGAAGAAAGAAGCTAGTATCGGAGTCATGACTCGTTTATAGGAGCTGCATGTCTGGATGGATGGATGATTTGAAGGCGCTAATCACTGCAGACGAATCCCCGATTAGCGGTTTAACATTTATCGCCTCATCATTTATCACGATGAGATTTTGATTTATCGTTGTCACAATACATTCTAATTAGTTTGAAAAAAAAAATCAAAAATTTCTAATGTTTAAAAACCATTAAAACTGTCAGGGTTTTTATTGCTCTAGTTAGGTTCAATGAACACCAAATAATTAGAAAATATGATTAAATGCAGTTGTATTGCTAGAAATCCCACTTCTTTGTGATGCTGGTGTCTTAAGAGGGGCGTTTTAAATGTGAATGTTTCTCAAGAGCATCATTTGTCTCTGCTGCTGCGGACGCTACGTCATGCAGTCACAGCTACGCAGTTACCTGAGAAAACAAAAAGCAAAAGCACAACAGATTATTGTGCTGGAACTATCCGTCCATATCTCCCGCCATATCCATATCCTTCCCCATGAGCTTGCTGTACATCTGCTTATGTTCCCCGGCACCAGAAGAGTTTGCTCTGCATGCCGATTGCTCGCTCGTCGTTCAGACCGATGGCGGCGTTTCCACGCCGGAGCTGTTTGGCGTCATCGGTTACAGTGGACTTTTGTTTTCTAAAACAGCCAAGTTCAGCTCAGGATCAGTTCCAGATGTCATCTTAACGATGGTGATGATCCCAAGCCGAGGTCGTGTCATTAGGACGGGGAAGCGAGCGGATTTGTTTTATGTGATTGCCTCCGATCGTCAGGAAGGCGTCCGCTTGGCAGGGAGGACGCGCGTTTGATTTTTCCCCTGAACCAGTCATTTCAGGAAAAATTACTGAGCTCCTTCCCTCTTACACAGTAAACACTCAGCCTACAGAGGGACATCCTAGAGAGCTGTGCTGGGGTCAGAGGTCAGAAGCGAGCCTCCTCATCAGGCTTCTGAAAAAGGACTTTGAACTTTCGCAGTCTCCCATGGGAAGTGACCTCTGTCCTCCTCGCTCATGTGTAGCGGTGACATCATCTGAAAGCCTGTGTGTGTGATGCAAGCGAAGGGTGAGGTAATCAATAGAGACAGAGATGAGGTCGGTGGATATTTGAGCCAGGCGACGGGAAGCGCTGTCCAGAGCCGAATCACCACGGGATCAAGAAGCAGTGAGTCATAGCGAGACGTGAACTTCACTTCCTGTTTTCTCACCAACAGCCTCCTCCTGCGATTCACAGATGACACGTTCGACCCGGAGCAGACGGCGACGATAGGTGAGTAAAGTCTGTCAGAGTAGCTGCTCCTGCTGCTGAACCGCACACAATACTGAATCTGAAGAATCGGAACAAACCGGTAAACTCCAAGCTTAAACATGTTCAAGAGGAAACTGTCCTCTCTAATAAACACGTTTTCATATACCCATCCTCTCAGATTGGACTTAAAGTAACGTTTTTTTGTTGTTTGCATGTTTTTAGTCAAGCTCCTTTCTCACAGATGTTTAGTAAAAAAAAGAAAAGTTGACTCTATGCTGCCACATAGAGGATTTCAATCCATTTCTGTCCTTCCGCCAAAATAAGGGTCCTATTTTCACAGTTGAAACCAGATCTCTGCATCCATTCCACAAAAAGACTGTAAACGTTTCGGCCGACAGATCGACCTCGCTTCAACCTCCGCCGTTAGCGGCGTCTCCATTGCAAACAGATGCTTTCCTGGACGTTTTACGAACGTTTTACCGCACGTCTGATCGTGTAACGATGAAGAGTCAGACTGGAAGAGAGTTTAAATTCCTCCATTATTTCCTGTTTGCTTTGTCCGATCTAATGTTCTTTCTTT
The DNA here is from genome assembly GCA_911649635.1 of Poeciliopsis gracilis. Lineage (NCBI taxonomy): Eukaryota > Metazoa > Chordata > Actinopteri > Cyprinodontiformes > Poeciliidae > Poeciliopsis > Poeciliopsis gracilis. The sequence continues at coordinate 110,348 of CAJVRI010001102.1, read as the reverse complement.
AAACGCTTAACGACGGCAACAAACTCGTGCGGTTGGTTCGCTGGCGGATGAACCCGCAGCGTGGCGCTACAGAGTAGTTTCAAATTCACTGGCTTTTCATTTTTGGGTTTTATTCTACGATTATTAACCCTCCCTGCTCTGAGACACCGAGGCGAGAAGAAAGGAAGGCATGTTCTGTTCACGCTGACGTACGGACCTTTCCCAGGTTTTTTGACTTGAATGCTCTCTGAGTGGTTTGACAGCTGGTTGCATGTTGTTCTTCCTCGGTTTTCAGCACAGACTCCCATTGTTTGGAGTTTAAGACACAAGAAGCACGCCGTCCCCTCAGCGGGGCGTTTGGATGCTCCGTCACAGCGTCGTTTATCTAAAAGACGGGCCGGGTCTCCAGGGGTTCGGAGACGGTTTGCGGTTCTGTGTGTCTTGGCAGGCTGCCGGCGGCAACTGCAGTCTGTCTGCTGAATGTGATATTCTTGGCACTGATGGATTAAAACCTGTGAGCGTCGTCACACTGGAGCATGAGGTAACCACGGCGATTTAACCGATTGTCTGAATTTCTGCTGCATGTAGGTGTGGACTTCAAGGTGAAGACCATCTCAGTGGATGGAAACAAGGCAAAGCTGGCGATATGGGTGAGTTCAAACGTTCACATTTAGATTAAAGGCATTCATTTCTTTTCTATTGGAAACGAGAGCAAACCCTCTTTGTGTGATTGCTGTTCCTCTAAGCTACCACAAGATGGCACTTGTGCACCAGCAATGTCTTGTCTACACTCTGTAACCTCGGATGGCTTTTTGTTTTGCAGGACACTGCAGGACAGGAGCGCTTTCGAACCCTGACACCGAGTTACTACCGCGGTGCCCAGGGAGTCATCCTGGGTAGGTGAACCACCATCTTTTATAAATAAATTAAAAAAAAAGTTATTTTTTTACTTTAAGGTCAGGAAAAGGTCAAATCCCTCTATTAATCCAAGCTGAAAGCACTTCTTTTTGGCTTTGCAAAATCTCTTCTGAAAGTAATTTCTCTACATTTTTTTTCTAATTTAATTTAGTTTCTGTAGCGATCAATAATTTTAATAATTTCTTGTATCTGTGCATCACTAATTTGAAGTGATCACCTTTCAGACTCAAGGCCTCTAATAAATATCCAGCATGTCTTGAGGAGCGTTTTAGTTATCGACGGGAGACGAGTCGTCCTGAGCTGCAGTTGTGTTTATTTCTGTCCCTTCCTGGTCGCCTGCAGTGTACGACGTGACGAGACGGGAGACTTTCACCAAGCTGGACAACTGGCTCAACGAGCTGGAGACCTACTGCACCAGGAACGACCTCGTCAAGATGCTCGTCGGGAATAAAATCGACAAGGTGAGCGGGTCGGACGCGTCCGTGTCTGCAGTCAGGCCCAACAGAAAAGTGTTCATTAAAAGTCCGCCGAATGTTTTGCGTAGCTTTAGAACTGCAGCTGCGAGGAGGAGCTGCGCCTCGAAGGCGGGGCTAGGTCCACCCAGGCATTTTGCACAGCTGAGTAGTTCCCACACAAGATTAAAGGATTTCTCAAACATGCATTGAAAGAATCAGATTAACATCCCAGATATGATTTTGTTACAAAACGTTACAAAAAAAAGTCAATGTTAAATGACATCGCCCCTTTAATATTGGATCAGTGCATCTCTAGTTCAGTCAGTAGTCAGACTTTATAAACTGGCTTAAACAAAGCTGAGATGTTTTTCCTGTTTTAGGACAACCATGACGTAGACCGAGCCGAAGGCCTGAAGTTCGCAAGGAAACATTCCATGCTTTTCATCGGTAAGTCGGGTCTCTACTCAGACCTGCCGAGTGTCGAGTATCACACGAGGGAAGCTGCTCGTGTTTCTGTCCTTTTTGGTCCACGCCGTCTCACTCTGTCCCCCCGTCCACGCAGAGGCCAGCGCAAAGACAAAGGACGGCGTCCAGTGTGCTTTCGAGGAGCTGGTGGAGAAGATCATCCAGACGCCCGGGCTGTGGCAGAGCGAGAGCCACGGCAGGGCGGTGCAGCTGACAGACGAAGACGCCGGGGGCGGAGCCTGCGGCGGCTACTGCTCCATGCTTTAAACCGTGCGACGACGCGACAGCAGCACGTTAACATCTGCACCCCAAACCCCGTCTCTCTCTCTCTCTCTCTGTCTCTGTCTCTCTCTCTGTCTCTGGTCCTAAGCTGAGCTCTGTCTCCAGACGGTCAACCGTCCCCACTAAGACACTAGTTTTGCACAATTAGTAGAAATGATGCTGCGCAGCTCAGTCTCAGTTTAAATGAGTCAGGCTTTTTCTTTTCTTCCTACTGTTTTTTTTGTTTTGTTTTGTTTATCTTTTTAGGACCTTGTTCAAACTCTCTGCTTCGATTTCATTTTTTTTTTTTTTTTTGTTTTTTTTTTTTTTTTTTTTTTTTTAAAATTTTTGAAGCCAAAGTTCTCTTTTCTTAGTTCTTGATCGGAGGGAAGCAGGGTTCCCAGCTTCCAGCATGCTGTGTTCTGTCCTAAGAGCTCGTTGCCTTAGCAACCACATCCATATCGATGCTGGCCCGACTTCTCTGCAGTGTTTGACCGGGATGTGCTTCGTCCCGCCCGCTCCTCTTCGTCCTCCTCCTCTTCCTCACAGACTCTTGTCGACGTGTCGCTGCTGATGGAGAAGCTTCCGGAAGCGGTCCTGAGGCTCGGAGCATGCGTTGTCCGCACAACTGCCTCGTTTTATTTTCAGTGTTCGGAATGCCCGTTTTACCTTCTGTTATTGACTTGGACTGTAACCCTTCGCTTTTGTTTCTGAAGAGCGCATAAATCAAAAGAGGCGGGCGCCGGCGAGCGAGGAGAAAGACTCGCTCACGAAGACGGATAATATCAGAAACGTCAGCAGAGACGAAAATTGTTCAGATTGTGTTTCTGCACAGTCTGGAAGCGTCAGAGCGACGCCACTGAGGCGCCGGTGTCTGAGAAAACCCGTTCAAAGTGTCCCGGTACTCAGATCTCTGGACACGTTGCGTTTTGAGTGCTGGTATATTTTCCTTCCTAATGGGTTCGGTATCCTGAGTGGGATCTGTACACAAACCCGTTTATGTTTGCATGTGTGCCATTCTTTGTCTTTGTCCTTGTGCGTCTTGGGAAATAGTCCTCTCGGACCGTTTTGTTATAAAAGATTTTAACTTATATTAACACGTTGCATACATGAGCGTTTGAATTTAAATTAGCTAAATATAATTGAATTAGATTTTTATGTACTTCTCAAAATAAAACCGCAGTTTATTTTATTTTTTTCTTTGTGGTTAGAAACCAGTTGAACCATGTAAAACCTTGTAAATTGTACATTTTAGGACTTTAATGGGTAATTCGTGTATGAATTGTAAAGCTGAATGTACACATATCTGACTTTAATCCGCCCAGTGTATTAAACTCAATAAAATTCCTTTTTGAACGAATATCTTCATTTCAATAAATGAAAAAATGCCACATTCTTACAAATGCATATAAAAATATTCCCATCCATAAACATTGACTCTCAACTGAGACTTTGGAACTAAATTGGGGCCAAAAAAGTTTGTTTGTTCACGGAAAAAGAAAAAATCAACTGAAAACAATGTCAAATCATTTTCTGAATTAAAGGTATTTTTCAGTGATATATATATATTTGTAAATGGTTTGTTTTTTGCTTTTCTTTCAACAAACTTTATGGCCCCAGTTTAGTTCCATATAGTTGTAAGTTTGCTCTGGATTCATTTATAGATTTATTATTTAATTAAATGAGTTCCAATATTTCATTTCTCTTTGGGATCAAAGTATTTTTAAATCAACATATTACCATTTAATTAATTTACTGCATTTTTGTCCTATGGAAATTTTATCACTTTTTAAAATAAATTTTGTACTTTCTATCTGCTAATATTTAACGTTTTGGTTCCGTCACATAAGCACAAATTACTGCTTTGTTTTGTTGCGATACGATGTATGGTTTTCACTTTTTGTTCCCATATTCATACAGAGAAAGGAGAACGTCATAGATTTAGGGAAAGTTTGCATCTCTTCACTCCAAAACAAAACTGATTCATACATGTTTTCTTCCCCAACTACTCACAACTTTCTGCTGGTCTGTCACTCAAAATCCCAACAGAATAAAGTTACATTTACGGTTGGAAAAAAAAAAACCTAAACAATAAAGACCTTCACGGGAAGTGAGGATAAGCTTTAAAAAGTTGTCGGCAGACATAGAAATAGCTGCGCTGACGTCTTCGCTGTGCTAGAAATGTCGCTGTTAGGCGTTTGGGGTTCTGATCACACAACACGCGCCGCATTCCTCTGTCCTCAGAGCAAAGACCAATGTTTAAACAGAGCCCAGGGATTCCAGACTGTAATCCATCTAAATCATTTTACACCAAAGCGGCCCTAAATCACCCTGTCACAGCTCAGAAAGAGATGTGCCTCATTCAAGGCTAATAAGCCAAAGACTGTGTCTGCTAGCTTGGCTCACATTTCTGACAGTCGCAACAAATGTCTAAAATACGAAAAGCAACAGAATCATTTATCTGTGCTCTGGACGGCTGCTGTGTGGTTTTTCTTGAGCACACGCCGAGGTCTGCTGACAGGTGAGAGAACGAGATCCTGTTCATCTATTGGGGACAAACGTGACTGAGGATCACCTGAAATCAAAACAGAAATGCACGTTTTTACTTAAAACGTTATTAAAAACGTCTCTTCCCTCTGTTATTCTGTTGTGTTTAATGGTACAGTTTTGGTTTTTTTTGGTAGAGCTAAGTTTTGGCCTTGTAATCATTTTAATAAGTCATTTGTTTCCGTCTGTATTTATTCTTTATTTTGGCAGGATTCGTCTTCCATACAAAACCCACTACTGCATCCAGGAAGAGTGGTCCAATTAAGACAAGGTGGACCAAGAGACCAAAGATCGGCATAAAAATGGACCTGGGTCATTGCTAATTCTTGAATGAATTAAGCATCATACCATTTAAAGAACAAAAAAAAAAAAAAAAAATTTAAAATATATAGACAAAAAAAAGAATGCACAAGATGTTTTTGTTTTTTTTTTTCTATCCAGTTTTTCTCCGGCTTGTTGCATTTCCTTCCTTCTCCTCAATGAATAAGGTTCTCCTTGTTTTTGCTGTGTGGGTTCAGGTGAGGTGTGGTTGGCTCATGTTCACAGCAGGATGTTCTGCAGCTTTAGGGAAAACCTGTTGGACCGTAAACACCCAGAGTGTGAATGTGCCGAACACACACTCGGTCAGCGGCTGGCCGAGCTACAAACACATGCATGTCTGTTAGATATGATAGATATTCATCTCCATGGTGACGGGCTGCTGTAGCACACATGTATGTAGATGACAAAGTATTTGACGAGCTGCCTCTAAAGTCCATAAAGGCCCTCTTCAGGTCCAGCTGCTTCTGAGGGGTTTCTGTTCAGCAACTCACCACTCTGACACGCTGCTGCCATTTTCCACAGCCTGAGGGGAACCACCGGACCGGACCGGACCACGAGTCAGGTCTGGACCTTTCAGCAAGGAACTCATTCAGTAACACAGATTTAGCTTCAAAAACACACTCAGCGGTTTTAATGTAGTTACAAAATGTATGGATCCAGCAGCTCAAAGCGTTTTTTTTTAAGGAGCTGGTACTATGTAAAATCACATTTTTGGTTTTAATGTTATTCCATCATCAACAACATACCTGGAGTGTTGCTTTGATTCTTCACATGTTTGATAAATCCTTTACTCTCCTGTGGCAACCATCAAAGCTGCCTAAAAACGTGCTGTCAGCTCCTCCAGACTAGCAGCAGCAGCAACTAGCATACACTTGGTGCAACTTGCAGTTTGCTGATGGGCTCATTATAGAAACCTCTTCTCACTGAAATGTCATTAAAGAGTTAATGGAGAAACACTTGTGATGGCTTCCTGAAGGCGGAGTTTCAGAAAGAGCAGGAGCTTCTTAAAGAGACAAAGGCCTAATTTCAAGGTGAAGTCAAATTAGTTTGATGTATGCAGCTTTTTTAATAACAACTAAAGGTAACATGATGCACTTAATTGCGCAATAAAAAGGTACAATTAAGTGATGTTCTGGTCTTACCAGCCATTCAAATAGTCACATAAACGCCACACTCAGCAGATCAACGGGCAATACCCCGCCCAACGGCTCGTCAAGGTGTGTGGGATGTAGCTGGAATCAAACCCACAACTTGACTTCAAGGTAGAGAAGAAGAATCCTTCCTAGGCTGCCGTTCAGCTGGTGTTTCTCAACTGCGTAAGCTGTGGTCGGAACAGAACCCAGGGTCTGTTTTCAGTGTTGAGTTTGGTAAATGAGAAACAAACCGCTGCAAATTTACAGTTTAGCAGCACGTCCAGATCCACTCAACCTCCCCGTTACACAGGAGGAGGGACAAAGAAGAAGAAAAAAAAAAAAACGAAAACAAAAAAAAAACACCCTGTCGAGTATTCATTTCTCTGGCGTGTGTGGATGGGAGCATGATGTCAGAATGAGCGACTTATCGAGCTTGTCATCAGTGAAACAGCTGCCAGAAGGCGCACACACACAAACACACGCAGTCGTGTTTTCATCACTTGTGGGGACCACACACTGACTTCCATTCATTTCTACAGCCTAGCCCTTACCATAATTCTAACCCTATCCATCATATACATAACCCTTACCTTAACCTTGACCCTGAACCTAACCATCACAGACTTAACCACTAACAACAATTTCCCTGATGGGACCAAGAAAATGTCCACACAACGAACAATGGTCTCCATAACCCCACATTGTAGACAGAAATAGGTTCCCATAAAGATATAAAAACCTGGTGTACACACACACTGACACACACACACACTTAAAGCTGAGGGACAGCAGCCGGATGGACGCTGGGACCTGCTCGGATGGATACAGAGTGTGCGCTTTGCTTTACTCCATCCAGATGTTGAGCCGTTACCGCAGCCTCCGTCTCTTGTGGAAATTTGTGCAGGCAGAGTAGAAATCCAGACAGTTTACGATTACAGACATTGCGGCCAATTACCGGCCTGGACTCGGGTTTCTAAATAAAACCCACAAAATCTCCTCCACTTTCCCCCCACGTCCCTCCATCCCTCGTTCGATGGCCTCGCGAAGGTGCGCGCAGGTGAATCGTGGTCGAGAACGTTCTGCGTCACGGACCCCGAGCTCCCAGACCCGATGACGTCACGGATTACTCGGCACCGGCACTGGCCCGGCGTTAACATCAGTTCCATTATATCTGAGGACATCAGAAGGTTTCAAAGAGAACAAATTGTTGTCTTTTGTTCTTAAAGATTTACATATCTGCTTAAAGAGAGTCAGACATGTCGTAATCAGCACCAGCTGAGTGTTTTGTTCTTTTTTTTTTTTTTGCAACTGCCTCAGCAAGAAAGTATGAGTTGAACACAAAGAACGGTTTACAATGTGGCGCCTTTCGATTTGCCAACAATGAAATATATCTGGTTCAGCTGCACAAACGACAGGTTTAACGGCACAAACCGAGCACTAAAAAAAAGTGGGCCCCTCTGGTTTGTTTTGGAGCCTGTTGGACCTAAAAGAAAAAAAAAAAATCATCTATAATATCTCAGAAACCGAAGCAGAACAAACTAAAAAGAAAACAAAATGTAAGGGCGCAAACCGGGACAAAACGACCACCAACCGCTCGTTCCATTTGCTGGAATGTTTTACTTGGGGTTCGGTGTCGGCTTCACTGAGCTCAGAGTGGCCATGCTAGTTAGCATAGCCACCAATTACAGCGGGTTACAACTTTTCTGCTTCTCGACCACCAAAATGCAGTGTGGCACAACTGCAAAAATTATTACGTCTTTTCTATCCTGCAGCTTTGTTGCGTTGCGTTTAGAAACAGTTTGAAATGCCCTGGAGCTCAGGTAAGAAGTCAGCATCTTACCTGCAGCGCTCAAAGTTTTTGCGCAGTTCTGATCAGAGAGTTCAGTTGACCAAAACGAATCTGGATGGAAAATGGAAAATATTTTTCAAATGTAAATCTGACGAGGCTTTGAGAAATTGGGAATTTGACCAAACAAGTCACTGGGAAGCCGCGTGTGTTTTCAAGTTAGTGGAGAAAAGCCGGTCGTCAACTCAGATATGAACGTTGATATACCAACTTTAACGAGGAAACAGTGAATATTTGGTATTTTGCCTTAATTTAACCAACAGTTTTTGCAATGTAGAAGAAAAGAAAAATAACTTTACAAAATCCCATTTTGTATGTCAAAGCCAAAATTAATGTTTGGCTATGAGATATAAACCACGATCGCTTTTATGCTTGATGTGTTTCTCTTTTATATATGAGAACCATGTTGGTTTTCAGTTTGTTCTTTCAAAACGAACATTAGCTCAAAAAGAAGAATAAAATCCTGCAGCTGCACACGATAAACGGTAACCGAATGACATTTGCGTTTGTTGGTTTTTCTCAGCGTCGTTACGGCTTGCCGTACGTTGGCGCGGTCACCAGGACACGCCGGGGGTCATGAGTCGTCTCTGCCGACACTGCATGCGACGGAGGGAAACGCAGTTTTGAGAAATGAGACCGTGCTGCTTGTGTGTCGAGCCGTCTGCGTTCCTGCGAAGAGAAAAAAAAAGATAATAATGAAGCAATTATATTTAATAATGTTTCACATCGACTCCCTCCGAAAAGATAAAACATGTGGACAGGAACAGAAACAATCCCACCTCCAGATGTGGCGGTCGCTCCATCTGCAGGCCTTTAAATCCACACAAGCGCCACGAGTGATAAAGTGGTGGAACTCACCGTTTGAAGAATATAAAGGAAATGTTATTACAATTATTTAATCGCAGATCTCCGGTTTCATCACCAGATATGAACTGAGCGCAAAAAAATATATATATATTTCAGGTTGAAAACCCTCATTATTGGAGTATTTGGAGAGAAAACAGGAGGGCAGACAAATGGACACGTTTTAAGATTGGACCGTCTAAAGTGTTCGGCCTAAATCAACAGCAGACGTCTGCGTCGATTAGTCTAATGCATGAAACCAAATAGTGAGAAAATAAACTTCGATAAAACCATAAACAGCTGATCCTGTCCTCGAAACGGAGCCGTGGAGTGGAGTGGAGCGGAGCGGAGCGGAGGGATTGTTCCGATGAGGTTCTGGTGGTTTGGAACGTTTGAGCCGAGCGGACCTGTCCCAGTTCAGCTCGTCGGGACACTTTTGTTTTTCTTTACAGCTTCCTGTTTTTGAGATCTAATGAATAAGGCAGGCAATTAATCCGAAAATTTTAAGGCATTAATATTCCGTAACGCAGATTAATCAACCTACCAATCTTGACCCAACAGCCTCTCTACCATTTTTAACCTCTCAGCACCCTGAGAGCTTGCAGGGACATATTTCAAGCTAACAAAGTCAGGTTTAGTGAGTAATCGTGATTCATCGTAGCTAAGTTTGATTCAATTTCTAAATCGATTTGACAGCTCCAGGTCCAACACGCAACCACTCTGATCCTGATTGGAACAAGAAGACATGGAAAGCGAGCCGATAACGCCACAAACATTTCGTAGTGAGAAGATTCATCACTCAGAAGTCAGAAACAGTCTTCCACCTCCCACCAGCCTGCAGGAAAACTATCCAGCTGCTCTCCTGACTATCAGCACCTGCTTTAAGCCACTCAGGGGTCAGAGCGCCTCCTGCTGGGAAAGTGGGCGTTGGCTCCTTGTAGCTTCATTTCCTCTCTGCTTCTGTGATCATTCCAAGATGTTAGAAATATTCTCGTCTTCGGGTGAAGAAGACTGGAATGAATCGTCTGAGTGAAAAAGCAAATTGTTCAGTCAATCAGCGTTCAAATCGTAAATGAGCAGACAAAACTATTTTTGGGATATTTTCAGAAAAAAATGTTTAAGTTTGTTGCATTTTCACACCATTACAGTTGAGGAGTTAGTTAATATTTATCGTAGAATATCTATAAATCATTAGGAATTCTTTTAGAAACGAATTCCTAAAAGTCTCCTGACCCGCAACAACACAGACATTTTTGATATACAGAACTTGAACACATCGCACTGTGTGGTCTCAGCATGCAGACATCGACGGTAACCATGCGGCGTCACTTTGTAGAATTAAAGACGTCGTATCAGCAGAACTCGTCAGCAAGGTCCGTCTTACATCAAAGCGACGCTGAATGGATGTTTCATGTTTCCGCCAAAGGAAAAAAAAAAAAAGAAACTTCCAAAAAAATTCTAGCCTTCCCCAGTCTCTTCTAAAAAACCCCGTTGGCCTTTTATTAACCTCATTAAAGCCAGCAGTGTTATTCCAAGCCGGACCTGCAGGTTCTATCAAGGTTTACGGCTCCCACACAGCAGTTAAAGGTGAGGATGCTTCAGCCACGCACAGCTGCAGAGGAGGAGGCTGAAAGACGACACATGGAAATGTTTGAACGGGACAAAGCTTTTAGCAGACATGCTAATAACCACCGGCTGGATGTCCGGATGTTTGGGAGAGCAAAACGAACAATTCCAGCCTCTTTGCCCCAAGCTTCGCTTCTTGTCAGTCGGGTAAAGGTGACGGCCGTGTAATGAGGCCGAGCGATGAGAGCCTAGTGTTATTGTAAACCGCTCTACAGTTCACCCCGACTTAACCGTCACATGCGCACACTTTGATGTATTTAATGCTTTGATAAGAATATGGCAAGACTTCTCGGTCTGGGATTGCGATCCGTTTTTCCATCCTGAAAGAAAAGAATCCTGAGCATCTGGTCTTTAGTCAGTTTCAGCTTGTTGGAGACGTTTGGAGGTTTTTGGGGCCGACTTGGTCTGTGCTGAGGGGGCTGGTGGATCCTCTGGGAGCTTCAGACATTTGTCCTGGTCAGTAGCCAGCAGGCGGCTCACTGCCACACTGATACTGTACCAAAACGCTGGGATTTGTTGGAAGAGCTCCCTGTTTCCAGTTACATCAGAACGAGAATTTCCACATCATCTCTGCAGAAAAAAAGAAACATTTTTTCAAAGAAAGCAGATGTTTATTGGGGAAAAAAAAACATATCCAATGAAAGAACTGAGAAGACCAGACAGAGGGGGAAAGACGAGTTTTATTTGTTTGAATATGCAGAATTCTTCTTTTATTGGGTTATGATGACTTCCTTCCTCCATCATGCTCTTCCAATCACTGCTGGGTATTAAATCACTTATTGTTGGGCTGGACATGCTCACGTACATTACAGAGAACATTAAAACTGGTTCTCAGAATGTTGTCTCTGTTTGACCAGCAGGCTACGGAACATTGAATCGAAGTTTCAAGACCATTTCCAGACCTCCTAGAGACGTGTGGCACCTTTGTGTCTCCAGCATCCAGCTGAACAGAACCAGGACTTTGGATGAACTCAGCCACCCTTGGTCTTCCAGCCACCTGCAAGGTTTCTAATCCTGACACCAACTGAAAGTCGAAGGGGCAATCGGCAGAGTCTCCATGTCATTTACTTGTCCCTAATACTAAGATATTTTTTAGTGCAATAAGACACCGCAAACTTACAAGTAACTTTTCAGTACGATATAGACACTTGTTTTAAGCAAATAATTCCTTGATATTCATGAAAAAAGTACTCGTTCCAGTGGCGTACTAAGATATTTCCGCTACAAACTTGACCAAAAAAATACTTGGTCAGATTTAGAGTGTTTACAGCGTCCTGATCTGCAGTGGAGATAAGGTGCTGCCTCATAAACCGACAGAACAGCGGCCTCTTTGTGAGCCCTGAGGCATCAGGCATGTCGAGTTACCTCGTGGCAGTGAGGCATGATCGCGGTGATGGTTGATTGCAACAATCCAGGATGCTCGTTGAAGTCATCTTTCTACGCTGGTGGCACCGAACCAGGACCTTGCAAGAAATCGATCGCTTTTTTTCCCCAAGCGGCGCATAAAAACCTCTGCTGTAACATTCAGGAAATGACATCTTCCGTTCCTTTTCCACATGTTCTTCCATGACCTGGAGTTGCTGCGTCCTGAGAGCGCCATTAGGCCGACTTCACGTCGTCCCGAACAATCAGCTTTTGTTACTTTATACCTGAACGTGTGACTCAGAGCAGAGCCTGCTGCTGGAAGGACCGACGGACTGATGACACATCCTGTCCGTTCCTGTTCCGGCTGTGAAGAAGGAACCCTAAAACCCTTGGAGTCTTCCTCTCGTTCAAATCTCTCCTCCCACCCACTGTCTGCCTGAGTTTCTCCCTTCAGATTAAAGACAGTTTGTGTCGTGTGCAACTCGTTACAGGTTCTGTTTCCATTACAAATGTGTCCAGAACTTTGTGAATATTCCACTGACGTTGGGAAAAAAAAAATCAAAATCTCAATTTCATAATTGAGGTGTTTCCATTAAATAAGCGAAGAAATCAAAGTCACACAGGAATCATTTTGTTCATGCGATGAAAAACGTGCCGCATCGTCATCCTCCAACTACTTCCTGTCGCCGTCTTTGTCTTTTCTGCCAGTGGTAACATCCGGTTGTTGTTCGCGCCACACGTGTGATGCGAAGAAAGTGCTTTTATTGCAGTTTTGCGAAACACGCCAATTTAGATGCGGCCAAAAAGCCCACATAACGCTCACTTCATTTGACATTTCGCTAATAATTGTGCCCAATGGAAACACGGAAATTTTGAGATAACTCATTTTTCAATGAAAAAGATTTACACTGGGATGAGATGGTTTTTTGCTTGTATTGAAACTGGTTCTTTTTGCAAAAATGCCACGAATCACATGATCTGCAACCGGATGTTACAGACGGGGCAAACCACAAAGAACAGCTCTGGAGGTAGCTGTAGGATAACGACACCGCACGCTTATCAATGACATATTGTGTGATTCTAATTGCATTTCTTATTTAATGTAAACACCGCAATTGCAAAGTTGTGCTTTTTTTTTGTTTGTTTGTTTTTTGAGGGGTGTAAAGGTAAAGTTTTTGCACATTTTGAATGGAAAAGCAGCTGGTGTTTCCACTGTGTCCTGTCCCTCTCTGTCTCTTTCTATTTGTAAACAGCCATTAGTGAAGCGTTATTTATGATGATGGCCATTTCTGATGTTACATTTATCTTTAACTGAATCTGATATCATGTTACCTTGTCAGCCTCCATCCTCTTTTACTTTGTTTTCCTCAGACTTTGAGTCAGAGGGAAATGAAGCAGAAGGTTTCTCTGAATGTACATCAGCAGCTCTATCAAACAACAGATGTATTTTTGCTGCAGACAGGCTGATGGATCTGTCCCCAGTGGTCTGTGTGGACGCAGAGTTTTATAATGTTAGATTAGTTCCAGTTTTTTCTGTCTTTTAAACACCTGACAGTACACTGCTGTTGACCTGATGGATCACAGTTGATTTGTTTCACTTTGAACCAGGTTTGTGTGAAGCTGTTCTTTTCTCAGCCTGTTCTGTGGTTTGGGTCTGAGACAGGAAGTGCTGCTTGGCAATGTAGTGGCCACTTCCTGTGTACGGGACGCTTTGGAAGCCTGGGCTCCTCTGAATACTCTGAAGCTTGTTTCAGTTGTCCCGTGCAGCATCAAATTGGGTCTCAGGACTTCTGGGCTGAACCACCACCAGCCACAACAGAACCTTGTGGTCCACGGTGAGACACTGCCAGGTCCCGTCCACATAACTGCCGCCGGGGACAGTTAAGGACAGTCCAGCAAAGCAAACCAGAGCAGAGATGCTAGAAATGAGCTCGTCCGCCCTTCAGGGTGAAGAGTCGGTCCAGCGTCTCTTTTGGTCTCCACGTGTCCACACATCTGTCCTCACGTCATCCCGTCTCCTCACAGTGTCTTTATCGCCTCAGTGAGTTTTTTTCCTGCCTCATTTCCTCTTCTTCCTCCATGCTTGTCCATCCAAAGGTTTTTATAGTCGGTTGTTGTTTAGTGCTTGTTTGGCTCTTCTGCAGCTCTTGCTGTGGATTTTCTCTCGAGTCACAAAGTTCAACGGTGACCTCATGAGACGACAGCGGCTGTGCTCCCATTCGCCATGTAATTTTTAAAATTGGAATTCCGAAATTAAATTCACCAACTTAGAAAAAAAAAAAAAAAAGCTAATTTCTCGTTTTGGCGTGTTTTTTCAGCTTCATCGAAAACAATGCGTTAGAGACACTTTTTTAATGGGACACATTGTCCCATTAAACCTTCATTTAGAGCAGGACTCAAAGGGTTCTGGGGTTTTCTGGACCCGTCAGATGGAGAGTTGGTCACCAGTCAGACCAGGAGTGTAAAGGGAATGGCAACAACAGTATGGTCAAGCAATGACCTCTTTCATTCGTCAGGAACAAAAAATAATGACATAAATGAAGCTTCACTTGCAGCAAATCACCTCCCATGTTCAGATTGTTTTACCTCTGATTGGCCAATTTACCGGCAGAATTACAAACAAAACGTCTACAGCTTGTAATGCTACTCCTCACTTTAGTCTGTGTATTTTCTCCATTCCTGAAAGAAGATCAATCACCATTTTCATTTTCTATTATATACATTTACCTATTTTGTCTCATATCTGCAGCCACAAGGTTTATATTATGTCAGAGACGACTGAAGGAGAAAACTCTACATCATTTCTCAATGATCTCTTTGAAGAAAATGTTTGTTCAGGATCCAGGGTTGTAACGTGGCGGTGAGAGCATGTGAAAGAGTCTGACTTATGGTCTGCCTCGGAACGGTTCAGTCAGAACCCTGATGGTGGGTCTTGAGGAAACCAGACGGGTTTCATTTGATGCCCAGCTTGTTATGGATGGCCACAGAGTGAGGCAGGCTGAACACAGATAATGATGGGCCGGGCCTGTTCACATTCAGGCTGTGGTTCTTTCAGGCCCCAAAGAAAACACGGCGTGGTTCAGGGCGCATGGTGAGACTAATGAAGGTCGGGTTATGTTTCTGAGATGTTCAGCCAGACATGAGGGTGGAGCTCCTGGGTTCAGTCTGGCTTCCTGACCACGCATGATTATTAGGAGATGTTCTTTGAAGAGGAATCTGACTTCTTCTGTCGGACCTTCTCAGACCAGATACTTTACTATCTGGTAATCTATAAGTTAGCAACTGAACTTCCCAGAAATTAATGTCTGTTGCAATCAAGAAAATACTTCTTTATCCATTATTTTTATCTATCAACACTAGCCTCTTTCAGCTCCTCCCATTCTTGTCCTTTTTGTTCATTCAGAAGAGGAGTTGGAAACAGTTCTGAGTTTTCTACTTGGTATTGAGATGGAAAGCAGCCGCCAGCAAACCGACCCAATGTTCAGACCATCTCAGCTTACAGCAGAGACTCGGTCAGAACCAGCATTCAGGAGAGACTAGCTAATGTCAGCAGCGCACCTTTAAAAAACACCGTCACCTTCCTCTTACACTCCAGCACCAAACCTCCACAGGTTCAAGCTGATATTAGTCAAGGCAGCAACTGGGATAGTTTGCAAAACTGAACGCTGCAGAGCAAACACACACACATCCTGTTAATCTGACAGATTTTCCATCATGAAAAAAACGCTCAGGTCTCACCAGGTTCAGAAATCCTCATCAGGTTCTGCTGCTTCTGTCTGGAGGTCAAGAACCAAAGGAGGTGATGGAGCTGGAGAGAGGACAGCTTTCTGTCCCTGATGAGGACGTGTCTCTGGTCTCTGACACCCGTCATGCTGCTGGAGACTCTTATCAGAGCTTTGGGATCAGATGATTTCATCCAGATGAATCACTTCTTGTTCTCCAGACTTTTCATCAGGAACAGAACCGACAGGAAATGGGAGCTCTGCTGTGGAGCGCTAACTAGCAAAACTAAACCAACACAGCTAGCTGGCTAGCTAGCTAATTTAGCTCGTGTTGGTTTAGCAAGTCGTGTGGCACAGCTAAACTAACAGTAGCTAGATTAGCTAGTATATCTGTTCAATATAGCCCCTCTTGATAAAAGCAGGTCGCTGAAGGAAACAGTTTATAAATTTCGCCTCATTCATTGTTCTATTGCCAAGTTCCCACTCCGGAAAAATCCACAGGAAATCTAAAGCAGTGTTCAGTTTCCACCTGCCTCAGGTGGAACTCTCTCCTCTGACCAAGTTTCTGTCAGCAGCCTTTAGGCGGCCTCTGAGATCCCTCATTTAGTGGTCAGTCAGCTTGCCATAAATCCCTCTCCTGTTAGCTGCTAATAGGCTTGGCTCCTGCTTCGTTCTTCCTCTGCATCATTGATGTGGCCTCTCCAGTTTGTTCTTCACAAAGTGCTGCAGACCTTTAATGATGGCTCACCTTGCTGCTGGGGATTCATGGACCCAAGTGGAAAGTTGAGACGGGTTTCAGTGAATGAGCTCATTTCCAGTCTGTAGCTGTCGGGTACCAGACTGACTGACTGGTGATCCAGCTCCTGTTCACCCTCCTACTTGTATTGTTCTCCTGGAAGTGAACCACAGAGCTTACTTGGGGGACTTATTAATTAGTTCTTATGAGTTTATCCCAGAAATTCACAGAAAAATAAAAGTCTCCGCTGACTTTTAACCACCTCAGATCTTTAACCACCATGAGTGAATCAACAACTTTGTCGTCACTTCGCAGTAAAGCCAGTAAAAGCATTAAGGCGTCAATAGAGGAGCCACATGGTGATGACTTCCTGAAGGCGGAGTTTCAGAAAGAGCATAAGTTTCTTAAAGAGACAGGGACCCAATTTCAAGATGTTAAATGACAAAGTAATTTAAGTCAGAAATTGGACCAGGAGAAAGATCATCCACTGGGTTGACTGGAATTTTTCGAGATCAGTGTTTGAGGCACTGCTCTTTTTCCTCAACTGTCCCTCTAGTTTGGTAATGGAAGCTCGACGGGTTTTGTTCTTCTTCCTGCTTTGGTCACAGAAGAGTCAATAGACATTTAAAAAAAAAAAAACAACCTTTTTTTTGTCTTCTGACAAAATTAAGATGGATGTTCAGTTTCTGTTCCTCGTTGGAACGCCGTCCAATCCGTCCTTCCTCCCTATTCCAGGTTTTTTTTTCAGACTGCAGGTTGCTTTTGGAACTATTCTGTTTGTTTAGTTTTCATTCCACAGGACAGATTTTCAATCAACTCGCAGCAGCGCCGCCTCACTGTGTGGACAGAAAGTACAAAAGCCATGAGTCATGGACAGAAGCTTGGAAAACCTCCTGAATGGCAAATAAAAGCCGAAATTCCTCAGTAAGTGGAGGTGGAGGAGCAGCAAGTAGCTCAGCAGATGTTCCTGGGACTGTGGTATGTTGGAGCGTTGAACACACTGGCAGCCTCGCTCGCTCCTTTCACCAGGTTTCCTCCAGAGACGACGATGAGGACTGATGAAGGAAGTGGAGCCGCTCCCGCAGCAGCAGAAGAAGAGGCTGAGGAATGCTTTGATGAGTTTTCAGACATGAAGTTTTATTGTTTTTCAACGTGAGATAACGTGAGCGGCCTATTTTTTATTTATTTATTTTGGTGTTTTTAGAGGATTTCCAGCTTCCTGCTCAGCTTTGTCCCATAAACTGGAGTCTGAAAGTTTAAAGCCGTGCTGACACATCTGGAAGTCGATCTTGGAACCCAGAACTTCTAAAGGCTTCATTTTGATATTAGTGCAGACAAACTCAGGACTTGACAAATGTTTACATGTGTAAACATGGAATACATGTGGATGTAGAACTTTTCATGGTTAAAGGAAAAAAAAAGTGGAAATATTTTCATCTGTCTTTCACATATTCCCATATTTAATAATAATTAAAAAAAAAAAAAAAACCTCTTCATATATTTTTTTCACATGTGAAATGTTCTAATCCCGGTGTATAAATGTGCATTTTGTCATGTATTTCATGGGTTTTCACATGATAAATTCCTAGGATTTGTCTGGATTGGAACTGCTGGCCTCGTCTCTCTGGGTTTTCTCTGTCCTGGATCCTGGAAGTCAGAGGCTCTGGGTGGGTCTCTGTCAGAACCCGACCCAGCGGCGGCTCTGGGACAGCCTGCTGGGAATAAACTGGTCCCAGTCTGTTCTCTGATTCCCTGCAGGCTGTCAACACGGTCCCCCTCCGCCCCATCCTCACACACACACACACACACACACACACACACACACACACACACACACACACACACACACACACACCCCACCCAGCTGCTTGGGAATCACAAATGGCAGAGCTGCAGAGTGTGTGTGTGTGTGTGTTTTCCTCTCTGCTCTTTGACCTGAAGTGTTTTGAGTGGAAAGGAGAAAATGTTAACACGCACCTCTAACTCACAATGTTAAATTATGCCTGTCACAATACACAATGAATCAATTAATCGCATGATAAATGAAAAGAAACACAGTGATTTTCATTTGCTCGATTTATCACTTTCATCATTTTTCTCTCCTTTTTTTTTTTCTATCAAAAACCTGCATGATAAAAGTCTTCAACCTGCTGCTTTGGTCTCAGCTATTCCCTTTTTTCATCAGTTTATTTACGGAGACTTCATAATTCATTTTATTTGTTGTTTATCTGTTCCAATGTTCACTGGAATTTAAAGTTTATTGATCTGGACCATTTGAACCATGTTCCTACATGTTCTAGCTTTTGCTAACTATGTAGCGCCAGACGAGCGTCATCATCTCTCGTCTCAGTCAGGAGTTCAGAGTGGAAACGTTGCTGCCTCCCATCAGCCTCCGTCTTCCCTCCCCATCATGTCGAGCAACAAACGTGCTTCCTTGTAAATGCCCTGCAAAGCGTCTCTCTGGGATTACTGGATATCATCTCTGGAGCCCGGAGACGGTGAATCAAAGCGTCTCTCGGCCCGCCACAGACCCGAGTCTCCTGTCGGCTCCAACACGGTGTGTTTCTTTAAGAAACGGATCGTTTTTCGGCCCTCGCGCCGCTCCGAATGAGCTCTGCTGAAGCTGTGGCCAAAGACGAAAGAAAACGCAGAGAGATCCACGGTTTGATTCATCTCAGGCTCTGGTTTCAGCTAACAGGGGGCTGAATTTACTGACTAACACAAAGCGACACTTCAACGCGGCCTGGCTCAAGTTGACTTAAGGCTGTTTTTCAGCTGTATGAAGTTTCTAAAATTTTGTTAAAAGGTTATAAAACATAAAGCTAGCTTGGCGTATTTGCTGACTACATAACAGGAGTGAATTCTGAGCTGCTGAGATGAAGAGGTAGCGCGTTATGCATCTGTCCACACACTGAGTCGTAGGACAAGGTGCTCCAATGAGAGGCTGTGATTCAATATTCCTCTCTTCAACTGTTTTCCCCTTCCTAGCATCAGTTCGTTGCAGCAGGACTGACTCTGACCCGACTCTGACCTCTGCTGCTATTTATCAGTCCGGTGTTTTCCCTTCAGGGAACGGAAACTGGTGGAAATAATGAAGACGTTTCCCCTCGTGAGATAACGGCACACGCTCCCTCCGTCTGGGTAAAACGTGGATCTTCTTTTCCTCCAGGTCGATGACATCAATCCAGGAGATGATCCACGTGTCTCTGGGTGCGTTTGGAGAGAGCTTTCATCATCTGAATGTCAAAGAGAAACTTTCATTCTTTATAGTGCTTCCATTGATTTTTGAAAGTCGTTCTGCAACTGATTGTGTGAACGTTTTGTTAAAGACCAAATGTGAGTTCTTCTTCTGCCCTGCAATGAACAGATCTGTTGCATCTTGTGCAAACGTAAAAGAACTTACGAAAAAAAAAAAAAAAATTACCAGTAGATTATAAGTACAACAAACTTATTTATGTGTGATTTTAACTATGTTTCTTTAATGAAAGTGCAGCAATTGCGAAACGGTTTTTTTTTTTTTTTTGCAAGTAGTGACTAATTTTATTGGCCAAGTTTGGCAAACATTTGTATTGGAAATGCAGCTACTGTTCTTAAATTTCCTCCACGTGTCTGAAACGGCTTCAGGCCTTTTTCCTTGTTTTTCTTCTTGGCTGCAGCCGCTGACCTCATTAACCAGACGCAGACGGCTCCAAAATAAATGTCCACTCCCTTTATTTTTTAATCCTGACCTGGGGGCCGTCCGTCAAATCCTCCAGGTGTCTCAGCCAGACGGAGCTGGCTTCGCCCTGGAGGATCAGGATTATTTGGCTCCTGCCAGAAACAACACTGAAGTTCCTTCCCAGCAGATACAACACACACACACACACAACACACACCGATTAGTCAGTCATTGTGTGTGTCAGACTGCAGGAGTGTGAACAGATCAGCCGTCTCCAAAGATTCAAGCACAGAAGATTTTTCTAATTCTGTGCTGCTAATGATTCATTTCTTTTTACTCCCAGAGAAACCAGGAATACTTCAGCACTAAAGACCTTGGGTGTAAAAATAGTGGCAACATATATCATGTCAACAAAACCCTGATATTGCATCATCAATAGACAGATATCTACAGCCACTAGACACCAGACACGCTGTCAGCATCGATCCTGACTTGCTGTGCACAGATCCATAGTGATCTGCTTTGCTACTGAACTGCCAAGAAGGAAACTTGTGTCAGACATCTTACTGTTATTCCCTTAATTCAGCTTCCAGTGGGTGAAAGGTCAATGCAACCCAACACAGTTTGTAGACATCAGTCATGATGCGAATCAGCTGGGATTGATGAGGTGAATTAGGAGATGAGACTGAGGACTGAGTGAGATCACACACACACACACACACACACACACACTCACTCTCTGCAGTCCTTCACATTAATGTGGAAGATTCTCCTTTTTCTTTCGAAGCACGTCAGACTCAGATTGTGATTTTATAAATGCGTCTGGTTCATTTTCCTCTCTCCCATGAGACTCGTATCTAAACATTCATTTCTGCCATCTTAACTCAACCATAAGTTGGTTCTAAAATTACGCATAATTTATATGTGCTTTTTCAAAAATACTTCATATGTGAAAATTTGTGTGAACCACATGAGCAGTTTTCAGTTTGCAGTGAATTCATGTGAAATCCACAAATACATATTGATCAACCGATTAATACTTCTATTGCATTGTTTTATACAGACGAAATCAAAACAGTGTACCAGGACGTTGATATTGCTGACGTCAAAGTTTGCCGGACCAGGGGCCCCCAGGAAACAGTGCCACCTGGCCTGCAGGTTGAGGACTGCAGGCCTTAGCCAGAACCTTTTTGAGCCTCAACCTTAAGACTATGAGGGACTTACCTCAGACGGCCCCTTCACCACTCCTAGGCCCGCTGTCAACCAGCTGGTCGCCATGGAGGTTCCGGCCGCAACCCCGGTCGCCCAGGCAACCCAGCCTATAATCACCTCTTCTGCTGGACCTCTCCATCCAGGAGCTGGACCAGCTTTTTCCACAGGGGAAAGAGCTAACGCCTGGACAACACCCCAGGGCATCTCCCTCTCCTCCTGCTGCTGCTGTGATAATCGCCGCGGGATCCCAGGGAGAGTGGAGCCGAAGACGTCAGAGGGCCGAGCATTGTGCCGCCGTCCCACACGGCACATTTCCACGCCCAACAACATGGAGGACTGGAGTCTCACCATCACCCACAAATGGGTGATTCTGGGGGACTCCAACGTGGCCCGTTTCCCCACCTTTGATGCGCCGGACCTCCAAACAGACGTGTTCCGGGGGCCAAGAGGCGCCATGCAGAGGCGCTCCTGCAGAGGGCCATCATCAGGAGTCCTGTGGAGCAGCTGATCCTATCGTTCAGGATCAACAACAGGTGCCAGCGAGCAAAAGCGACACAGATTGTGGAGCTCACGGCCGCCCTGCAAGTCGCCTCCACCAGGTTCCCGAAGAGATCCTGGCGCCTGAGGTCAACCTTGGACCACTCCTCAGCCACTGGGAGCAGGCCATGTTGAGGCACTTCCCTGAGGGTTTTGCCACAGAGAGGGACGGGATCCCCACGTAACCGGGTTTGTAGAAGCAGGTTTGTGGGTCATACGGCAAACACAACGCTGGCCAGACTGGTTTTGCATGAGCGGGACGGCAGCCAAGGGAAAACGACGTAAACCAATAGTCAAGTCGTCCTGTGGCTGGCTGGTCATGTTGCTGCAGTTTGTGTGTTGAAATTGTTTTTTCTTTATTCTTTGATTTTCCACAGAATGTTGCTTATTTAGATGAGCAACAATCTGATTGTGAATAGACTTAAAGAGGAATAAATACATTTCTAATTTTTTGGGGGGGATTCAAATACATTTGTCTCGCATGTCTTTATTCATAGCAAGTTTTTTGTAACCATTTAGTAAACAAAATGGAATAAAACGTGAAAGATGCATTGAAATAATGAGAATCACATGTATAAACATTCGTGATTTTTTTGAAAATCACATGGGAATCACATGCAATTTTACCACGAAACGTTCCAAAGTCACACGTATACGTGTGCTTTCACATGTGATTCACGTCGTTCGCATGTGAAAATTTGTATGAACCACATGTGTGGCTTTCATGTGATCACATGTGACCTTTGGACCTCGTCATCTTGCTGTCGTAGCGTTTTCATTTAATGTGAAAACTTTGCGTCCCTTTTTCAGATCCTTAGCTTCGTTGTGTCATTTTCCCAACCACCAGTACCGACTGACTCAACGACCCAAAGCAGCAGCGCAGTAAGTCACGTGATGTCCAATCCATCAGATCACCTAGCGGACTTGGCGTTTACGTTCTACAGAGGAATTTTAAAAATCATCAGCTGACTGTTAATACAGCGTGCAGCTGCTGCCGAGTTACTGTCCGCACAGGGATGCAGGCGCATGAAGAAAAAGAAAGGAGGAAATGTCAGTGGGGACATGTCCACACCAGTCCTTCAGGAAGTTGCGCCTATGCTGCTCAGTGATCTCGTGGATCTAGTGACATGCTGCGCGCGCCATGGCAGTGCACCACGTGCGCTGCTGCTTTGCATTGAGTTAAGAATATTGGTGGTCTGGGAAATGACACCATCAAGCAAAAAATCTGAGAAGGGGAAGCAAAGTTTTTATATTAATTGTCAACATGATGATAGCAAGATAACACAGTCCAAAGGGATCACATTTCACAGGTCAGTAAAAAGCTTTAATTAATAAAAAATATGTAAAGGAAGTGGAGAGTAGGTTAGTTATGCTAGCTTAACTTAGCATGTACTCCTGCTGGGGAGTTCGGAGGATTTCGGTTCAATCTGTCGTACGTTTTCTGACAGACAATCAGAAGGTGTTTAAGTGGCCGCTGTCTGGGAGGGAGTGTGTGGATCTGGTCTGCAATTAAGTGGAATCTATTGAAGATCTGGAATATAACTCAACATCCAAGCAAATGTTGAAGTTGTGTATTTTGATATTCAACTAATGTTTGGACTTGTAGGACCATTTCTGCCATTTTTTTTTCAAGATTAAGCACTTTTTACTAAATGTGCTTGAACAACCAGTAAAGGCCTCGTTAACTACCAGGATCCTCAGCAGCTGGCAAGTAGCAAAATGGCTCCAAGTTTAACAAAGGATATGGAAGAACTTAAGCTATCATTGAATATCATTGACCATTTGATGGGAGAAAAACAGGGAAAGAAAGCAATCATCAAAGAAAAGGATGATAAGATTGAAGAGTTGGAAAAAAGAGTGGAGGACTTGGAACAGTTTGCAAGAAAGGAGGATGTGGTGATATCTGGACTCAAAACAACACACCGTACATATGCAAGGATAACAGCAGAAGACAAAGGGGAAGATGCACCACCAGAGGAACTACTTTCTCTTGAGCAGCAGGTTATCAAGTTCTTCAGCAGCAAAGGGATCTTGCTGGACAGTAAAACTATCGCTGCTTGTTACACAATTCCTCAAAAACCAAACACAAATTTGGAAAGAAGGAAAAAAAAGACCAAATATCATCCTTCGATTCGTGAGTACAAAACACAAAGCGGAACTGCTAAAAGTTGTTAAAAAACTAAAGGGAACAGATGTGTTTGTGAATGAACATCTCACAAAGAAGAATGCAGAGATTGCTTACCAAGCCAGGATACTGAAGAAGGAGAAAAAAATACAGGCAACATGGACAAGGAATTGTAAGACACTGATAAAACTTAATGGTTCTCCTGAGCAAGCAAAGGTCTTAATCATTAGAAATGTTGTTGAGTTGGAGAAATATAGGTGAACAGAACAATATTGATTTGGTGTTGCTGGGGTTATAGTTTTCTATGTTTTCTTTTTAATTCCGTATTTATGTCTTTTTTTTCTGTTTGTTTTGGTTTTGAACATATTGATGGAAGTGAAGAATATGTCATTTAGTTATGAGTCAAAGAATGGAATTTAAGTGTTTTGATCCTATGGATCATAAATTCTATGATACAGAAATTGATATAGACCCAGAGATTAATTTAAGTCATAATAATATACGGCACTGTGAATATTATTCTGAAGATAGTCTTGGTGTGGGATCAGGGGGCTTTTCAATAATTCATTTTAATAGTAGGAGTATGTATAGTAATTTCTCTCAGATAAAAAGCTACCTTGAAAAATTTGATGAGAAATTCAGTGTGGTAGCAATCTCAGAAACCTGGATTACTGAGGGAAACAATTTCATAGATGGTCTGGATGGATATGAAATGTTTAGTCAGAATAGGTTAAATAAAAAGGGAGGTGGTGTTGCACTATTTGTAAGGTCTGGACTGAGATGTACGGTTATTGCTAAAATGACATTTTCAGTTGATAACTTGATGGAATGTTTATCTGTTAAAATTGTGGGTAATAGACCTGGGCATATGTTAATTAGTTGTGTTTATCGGACTCCTGGGTCATCTATAGATGATTTTACTAAGAGAATTTCAGAGACATATGAAAGGCATAATGAAAAGTTAACTTTAATTTGTGGAGATTTTAACATCGATTTGTTGAAATATAATGAGCATACTAAAACGGCAGAATTTACTAACACAATGTTTGGTTTAGGTTTCTATCCGTTAATCTTGAGACCTACACGAATAACTAAAGAGAGTGCATCACTAATAGATAATATTTTTATAAATAAGCTCAATGTGAAAACAAAAAGTGGATTGCTGGTTACTGATATAACTGATCATTTGCCAGTCTTCACTATGTTGGATATTAGAAATCAGTTTAACGTAGATATGATAAAGCAAATGACCAATTTAGTTAGAGTAAAATCACCTGAAGCTGTGGACAAAATGAAAGCAGAATTGTCAAATTACAATTGGCAAAATATTTATGTTGATGATGTTAATGAGTCATACAATAGGTTTTTGGAAATATTTGTAACAATTTACAATCATTATTGTCCCCTTAGAGAATACAAACAAACACCCAAAAAATATATTGGCTCCCTGGATAACAAAGTCCTTGGAGAAGGCATGTAAAAAGAAAAATAAGTTGTATAAGGATTTTATTAAGTGCCCAACTCAGGAAAAAAGAAGAAAAATATAAAATATATAAAAAATAAATTAACATTGGTACTGAGAAAACAAAAAGCAAGACTATTACGATAGATTGCTGCAAAAATATTGTAATAATATTAAGGGTACTTGGAACATAATTAATAGTATTATTAAAAAACAATAAAGATAGAGATATCTCAATATGTATTAAACACAATAACACTATTGTAGAAAAAAAAAGAGGATATTGTTGAAGTTTTTAATAAGTACTTTGTTAATATTGGTCCTAATTTAGTAAAAAAATTACCAAAGGCTACCGATGGAAAACATAGTGATAAATTTACTAATATTGATATGTTTATTGTGAAAGAGGTAATTTATAGTATCATTAAACCCCTTACCCATATTTGTAATAGATCATTCTTAACTGGAATCTTTCCAGATAAAATGAAGATAGCAAAGGTGTTTCCAGTCCATAAAAGTGGAGACAAGCAAATATTAACAAACTACAGGCCAATATCATTACTATCACAATTTTCAAAAATCTTGGAAAAAATATTTACAAAAAGGCTGGACTCCTTTCTTAATAAAAAATAATGTACTAAGCGAGCACCAGTACGGCTTCAGGAACAACTGCTCCACAGCTTTTGCTGTGATGGAGTTTGTGGAGCACATTGCTGCGGCAATTGATCAGAAGCTAAATACTGTAGGTGTTTTTATTGACCTATGCAAGGCATTTGACACTATTGACCATGCACGGTTGTTAAGAAAATGTGAATTGTATGGCCTACGGGGGGTTACATATCAGTGGTTAAAAAGCTATTTGACTAATAGATTACAATATGTACAAATTAATAATACAAAATCACAAATAGACAGAGTAACTTGTGGTATTCCTCAAGGCTCAGTTTTAGGACCTAAATTATTTATACTTTATTTAAATGATATTTTTGCAGTATCAAGTACTTTAAAGTTTATAATGTTTGCAGATGATACTAATGTATTTCTTTTCGGGAAAAAAATATGGATGAAATAATTAAAATAGTACAAAAAGAGCTACTAGAGTTGAAAACATGGTTTGATTATAATAAGTTGTCGTTAAATGAAGGAAAAACTAAATTTATGGTATTCTCTGGTAATCGGGTTTATAATAATGTACAGTTATGCATAAATGGAGTTGAAATTGAAAGAGTTTATGAGACAAAATTTTTAGGAATTATTATGGACAATAAACTTAGCTGGAAACCTCATATACAATATATTAGAAATAAAGTTGCAAAAAACTATTGGAATATTGTTTAAAATCAAAGATTTAATAAATGTTAAAGGGTTGCATATTATTTATTCTTCTTTGGTTATGCCTTATTTGTCTTATTGCTCAGAAATTTGGGGAAATGCAAATAAAACAAGTACTGAAATTTTGGTTAAGCTGCAAAAAAAAAGCTGTAAGGCTTATTAATAAAGTGGGATATCGGGAACCAACGGATAAACTTTTTAGTCAAAGTAATATTTTAAAATTTAAAGATATCGTCTATGTAAAAATACTGGAAGTAATGTTTAAAGCATTAAATAAAAGTCTTCCTTTAGGTATTCAGAAATTATTTAAGTTAAGAGAGAATAAATATAATTTGCGAGGTTTGTTTATATTTGAATGTGCAAAAGAGAAGAGCCAGATAAAATCCAGATGTATTTCAGTTATTGGTGTGAAATTGTGGAATGAACTGAATGATGAATTTAAGTTATGTTCTTTTTTGGTGAACTTTAAAAGAGCTTTAAGATGTAAAATAATAAAATCTTACGCTACTATTTAGATTTATATATGTATTATGGAAATATCCTGGTAGGATATAGGGTAAAAACAGGGTAGGCAAGAATAAGCTTTGCTTCAGCCTATTCCTTTTTTGGTAAACTGTGGGTTATCTATTGTTTATAGTTATCTTTTGTTGTTTCTGGTAATGTGGGTTGTTTACCAAAATAAAATGAAAATGAAATGAAAAATGAAAAAAAAAAAGTTGGCTAATCAACCACCGCTAGTGTTCAGGCGATCACTTCCTAATGGTCGCAAAATGGAAACGCGGAAACATAAATCAGCAACAGACAGAATGTTCTGTTTGGTATTTGTACGTCCTTTTTTGTGTGGTAAATCTTTTTGTGGGGTTTTTTTTTAGTGTTAATTCCCGATGCATTTGAACGTAATCTTTGCTCTGCGCTCCACATTAGGGCTGGAACCCATTGTATGAGGCCATTTAAGGAGTATGTGCTAAAAAGAAACGCATTAAGAGTCTGAACTAGACAAGCTGTATCTTTAACAGTCAGTGAGTGAGACACGGGTAAAATTAAAAGACACCAATTAGCCGAATCACTTTTTCCTGAAGGGTCAGAGAAACCGGGTCACCTGGAGAAAACCTATGTATTTAGTTTAAAGAGTGTGTCCATTTGGAGTGTGTCCCGTTCACCAAGGTAAATTTAAAAGACACCAATAAGCCCAATCGCTTCTTTAGGCTACCATTCAGGTTTTTCCTTCCAAATGGTAGGGAATACCGGAGCACCCAGAGAAAAACTATGCATTCCATTTATTGTAGAAAGAAACGCAATGGTTAGTACAGGTAGGGATGCAAGTTATTAATTCATGAGTTTATCTAAAATTGATTAGATTAAAACTGAAAATTACAGTTATGATCAAACCGCAAGAATAAAATAAAAGTCTTAGCGGACGTTATTAGTTAATGATTGGAACTGCCATCCATCCATCCATCCACCCACCCACCCACTGTGGCACTACCCCCAGGTTGCCCACTAATTTTTTCTCCACTCAGTTTCCCTGGGGAAAAGCTTTTTGACTGTCGGTGAAAATGGTGGCCTTTCAGGCGTCCTTTTGCTAGGGGCCGCTGGCTTAAACTGTTTTAAATCTGATTGTGTTGTGAGGACGTCCACTTTCCACTCTGGCTCTAACTTGCCTTCACTCAGAAACAAAATTCTTCGATTACAAAGTGACTTCGTTTTGGGCAGCTGGAGGGTTGGTTTGTCAATGGGTGGCAGAACTGGAACTTGTTTATCGGTTTGTGTTTCGACTGCAGGTTCTACTGCAGCGATATTGTCTTCTACCTTATCTGGTTTGAAATTTAAGAATTCCTTCAAATTCTCGTGTTGTATCTTCTCACTGATGTACAACGTTCTGAACTTAATCACTTGGTCGGTGATGTCTTTAATGAGAGCTTGATCTCTCTGCCTGCTTTCAGTTAGTGCCTTTATCTGAGAATTTAAGGACATATTTTCTTTCCTCATCTCTCTCCAATCAGATGTGGTGGGTTCAAAACTTTTTGACAGAACCATGGCCTGTCGCTGTGGTTCTGAGCGGCGCTTGGGCTGCTGCTTCATGAGATTACTCAGCTCGATATCCCGTTTCTTCAGACATTCTGTTAAGGTCTTGTTTCGTTGTTTTTCCTGAGCTAATACACTTGAAGATACATTCAGCCTCGCTTTAAACTCGATCCTAGTTTTTTCTATGGCTTCCTCCTTTGGAGTTCTTTTAAGTTTCTTCTCAAGATTGTTGTTTTCCTTCTCTGCCTCTTTCAACTGCTTTTCCAGAGATTTTATCGTGCCCTCAAGAAGTTTGGACCTGTCTTTTTCTCTCGCGATCTCGTTGTTCTTCAGGCCGATTTCGTCAATCTTTCGGGACAGCTCAAACTCAAGTCTCTTCACTTCACTTTGTTGCTTCTCAATCTTCACTTTGTGTGCTGTAATTTGAGACATCACTTGCCTTTTTTCCAACAAAATACTATCAATCTGCTGTTTTGAGTCCCTCTCAAGGTTTTTTAAAGCGCTTTGAAGCTCTTTGACTTTAGTTTGGTACTGTTTTACCTCAGACAGCAACTGAGTCCTGTGGGAACCCCGGTTCTCTAACTCGTGTTGTAACTGTGGGATTTGCTGACATTCCAGGTATTTGTTTTGCTTGACAGACCAGTTTAGCTCTCTGGTGAGTGTCACAATTTTCTCATTTAGAAGCTCAATTTGTTGATTAGCTTTTTCCAAATCCTCCTGCAGGGTGTTCTCCTTAATCAGTAATGCAGATTTGTCTCTAAACCTTTGCAACCAATCCATAACCAAGACAACCAATTCATCTCTGGTCATCTGTTTAATTTGATACTGCGTCAACGAATCAGTGTCAAATACCGACATTTTGACTGTCCAACCGATGTATCAGAAAAGCTACGAAAAAACGCAAAGTCAAATCCAAAATGGGAAAACCAACGTCCACGCTTCTACTTGAGCTCTGCAAGTTTGATTCAGACGCAGGATATGCGAGACATCTGTCCCTTATGACATCATAACACTTTGACATCATCAGAGTCCATCAGTGGAATAATTTGATGTATGCTATGATGCTACAAAACTTAATTGTAGAAACTGCCATACAGTATCTTGATTGACTAGGACTCAACATTAGTAGAAAGAAACAAAAGGGTAACAGATGAATATGAACGTTATATGACACAACCAGTTATTAGTAGAAAATAAATACAGACGGTGCCCCTGCGATGTGTAGAGGAAAAACAGGCATGTTTGGACTAATGAAGTAAAAATTGCAAAAAAGCAACAAGACGCCACTGATAACGTATCATTGCATTATCCATCAGGAACTTCTGTGTGGAAAAGTTGGATAATGTGATGACCACTGTCATGAAGACAGTAAACTTTATTTGGGCAAGCAGACATCGATGAACTGACCAGGGGAGAACGGTGCCAGACATCTAGCCAGAAAACATCAGTAAGCACGAACAAACTGAATAAAAATAGAACGAACGTAAAACCAAGACTTGAGTACACTAGAATATGCACACAGTTTATTGATTTTGTTTTGTGTTTATTTGCAGAACACGATGAATGAGGATGTGTGTGAGTTGGTGTCAGGGTGAAGTTGGCGTTCAAGGACAGGCAACATCACGTAAATGTTTTGTTCTTATGTGAAAATACATGTTGGTTATGTAATAACAAAAATGTTTTGTGAATGAAATTGAGAGTTAATATCAAAACTTGTTTTTATTCTTTGCTTTTGCTTAATAATTAAAACTGATTTAAGTATTGTAATTTTTAAACTGAGCAGTAATTTACATCCATGGAAACTCAAATGTAATATTTAAAACTTGAATACATAAAATCAGTTATTTAACAATATGAGGTTTGTTTAATTTATTTTTAACATTGTACTTTGATGGGATCCAGCTGGTGCTCATCATCACCAATCAGCAAGGACCTTAAACAGGAAGGGTTTTCCTGAGGCAGATGCCAGATGGTTCCGCTTCAACAGAGCTCTCAGTGCTGCCTTTACAATGTTTTAACTTGTTTCTGACTCCTCTTCCATCGATTCCTTCATCGAAGATCCAGACCACTCCAGGTCCAGACCCATTACCTGATCCTCGCTACTCCTCTAGGCTTTGCCCCTAGATACCTCCAGGACCACCACCCAGCTGCTGCCTGTCCACCCTCTTGCTTAGTTTTCTCTATTGCTTCCTCCATTGGAGTTTTTGGAAGTTTAAGAACTTTATTTTCCTTCTCTGCCTCTTTCAACTGCTTTTCCAGAGCTTTTTATCTTGCCCTCAAGAAATCTGGACTTGTCTTTTTCTCTTATAATCTCATTATTTTCTTCATAAGTTTCTTCACTTTGCTTGTTGTGATTTGAGACATCACTTTATGTCTTCTGACAACAAAGCCAGCTCACTTTCCAGCCAACCTGGGAAAGTAAAATTAGAAATATATAGTAGAAAAAGTGCATTTACATTCAGGAGGTTGACGCTGACGACTGGCGATTTATGTGCAACCACACTGGTGCTAATATATAAAGGCATTAAAACATGCTGCAAAATGTATTTATATACATTTTACACAAGACACAAGAGCAGAAATAATGCTTTCAACATGAAAAAGCCCTTTATACAGTTTTGCAAAGGAAAAAAAAAATCTGTCTAATATTCATGTAAACTTTCAAAATCATGAAAAAAATCATACTCCTGAAATGCCAAGAATTTTTGCTGAATGTTCACCGGCTCAATTTCTTTTCCCCAACACGTGTACTCCACAAACATTCGGCATGCTAAGCTAAATATGCTAACGCCGTGCCATGTGGCGAACGTCTGTGGTACAGGTTGAACGCAACTCAAAATAATAGCTATAAACCACCTCAGGAAAAAATTACTTACCAAGCGCAATGAACAACTCAGACATGGGGAAAGTAAATTGTCTTGAAATGACTTCTGTTGCTTCGCCTGGCTTTGGTGGGAATCTGTGATTCTGGGGGCGGAGTCAGTGAATGAGCTCCTTTAGGGTTACAGCTGCTGTAGGAGTTCACGCCACAAAATACATGTCATTTAATCAAGACTGGAGATTTATTAAAGATGTTTGATCTGAATTGGAGAGGGAAGTTTGTTTATGCAATTCGTCAATTTCTTGTGCCAAAATCCTTTCTTTTTCCCTCATTACTTGACTTTTATTTCTTTTCAAAGTTAATGGATAGTTGTCTAACTTTAAATTTAAAAAAATCCCACCTGTTGCAGTAATTTCCAATTGATGTGTCAAATCTTATTTCTAAACTTAAACTTTTTGATTAGTGTACAGTAGTTGTTACGCCTGTCACGATAACAAATTTTGCTGAGCGATTAATTGTCTCAGAAATTATTGCGATAAATGATAATATTATTGGAAGATCATTTTAAACTAATTTTGGATTATTACATAATTGCCATAATAATTCAAAATAGATGCATGTTCAAAAGAACATTTAATACTGGCACTGGTAAACAAAATAAAACGACCAAAAACAAAACTTAAAATTCACTCTCAGTCTCCCATTAACAAAAAATGCACTTGAATAAAAACTATACAGCATAAACACAAAGTGGAAATAAATATTGCATAGTGCAGATTATGAAGTCTGTATACTATATTGTCCTTCAATAATCATTAGGGTGTAGATGGGCATACCCAATGCAATAGTTCACACTACACTTTTTTGCCCCAATATTGACAATCTTTGAACGGCCAACATTCTAAGATTGTTCTAATAATTGTAATCGATCATATGTAGTGTGTGTTAGGATTGATCAGGTCCAGTCGGTCTGCACAATAGCATGTTGAGTAACGTGAACTTACTCCATTCAATATCTTAAAATTAGTGTATGAGCGAATAAGCTAAAATTAACCAAGATGCTAATTTTTAGTTTTCAAAAACCCAAGATTTCTTCTGCTCTTTTGAAATACTACTTAACTTACAATGGGCTCTTTGCAAGTATGGCGTTGACGTCACATCCGCATGAGCGATGTGACGCTTTGAGTTATCATGACAGCTAGACAAAAGATAAAGTCGTATTTGAGATGCAAATAAAGCAATACTATGAACACTGTCGTCTTCCTAATATAATGGTGTTATGTTCTTTGGACACTTTGTGATTATTTTTTATTCTTCTTAAATAATTTTCTAGTGGTTTAAGTTAAGTGATTTTGTGGTTAATATACTTTAATGCAGGAACTTATTTTTTGTTGTAATTAATTTGGTTTTGTTAATTGGCGGGGGCGTAGATCGCTTATAAATAGGTTGGGCTGTGATAGTTTGGGAGCTCCGCCCAGCCGCGCTCTGCTTGCTCATTCACTTTCCAGAGGGATGCGTCCTGACCAGACGTTTCCGACTCCGGCAGCCCTTGGACTCAGCTGACGCCTCCTGCCTGCCATGGGGGATTTTTGTTCGTTGCCTGATTTGGATTTTTGTTTTGGGTAATTAATTCGGCCTGGTGAGACCGGTTGTCCTGTTTTCGGTTATTTTGGGTTAGTATCTTATTACTCCCTATTTTCTTTCTTTAGGTGGGTATTAGCAGGGGCTTCGACGGCCCTGTATAGGGTTGGCCCCCTGCTGTGCCTTTTTGTTTCTTTGGACCGGCTCACCAGGTCCATCTTTCTGTTGAACTTTATTTTGTTTCCTTACTTACTTTTTTTTTCCCTTTTTTAATTTTTTTTGGGACACGGAACAAGGGTTTTTCTGTCCTTTACAGGAAATGGATGTAGAGGAGGAAAAAGAAGCCTACAGAGAGTTAAAAATACACATATGAATAAAGGCATATTCTTGAATCTTTTGTTTACGTGTCCTTTTAAATATGGCGTCCTGGTGGACGTAACATATTTATGGGGGCTCATCAAAACAATTAGTACCTTGAACAAGGAGTTTTGGTGCGATGTGTGTTAAGTTTGATGATCATGTTGTCTTTCGGTGCAGGTTGGACCGGGTGTAGTGCGTTGACGTGATTAAATTACGACAGGGGGGCGTGGTGCTCTTGTAAGTTGTTTTTTTTGTGTGTGTGTGTTTGGGCTTTTTGTGACGAGTGTGCGGATTTGCGGTCTAACCATGGAGTTTGACTTGGAAGATTTTGTCGCAAATCCCACATTGGAGGCCTTAGGTAAATGCACAAAGGATCAGTTGCTGTTAGTAGCCGATCATTTCAACGTACCGGTAAACAAACGTGCTAACCGAGAAAAAGTTGAAGCTGGTTTATTGGCAGCACTGGTTCAAGTTGGGATTTTTCCTGATACGAGTCTATCAAAGAGTCCTGCTAGGGTTCCGGCAGAAGCTTTAGTAGATGATCCGGTTCGTTTGAAGGAGCTGGAGGTTGAATTAGGACGGCTTGCTTTGCGAGAAAAGGAGCTGTATTTGGAACAACGGAAATTAGAAATACAAGCTGAGCTGCGTTTGAAGGAACTCGAGCTGGGTGCTGAGTCTTTGCAATCGCGATCAAATAATTTTGACGTGAGTAAGAATGTTCGCTTGGTTCCTCCTTTTAATGAGCGAGATGTTGACAAATATTTCACGTTGTTTGAAAGAGTAGCATTAAAACTTAAATGGCCTAAAGATGTGTGGACTTTGTTGTTGCAGTGCGCATTAACTGGCAAAGCACAAGAGGCATATGCGTCGTTATCGGTGGCTGATAGCCTGGATTTTGATAAAGTTAAAAGTGCTATTTTTGCGAGCATATGAGTTGGTGCCTGAGGCATATCGCCAAAAATTCCGCAGGCTGAGGAAACAATATAATCAAACGTATGTTGATTTTGTTAGAGATAAAGAAATTCTCTTTGATCGTTGGTGTGCTGCTAAAAAGGTTGAAGGTTTTGAACAACTCAAGCAACTCATTCTAATGGAGGATTTTAAAAATGGCTTGCCAGAAAAAGTTACCACCTATTTGAATGAAAATAAAGTATCCGATTTGTCACAAGCTGCAGTGCTCGTTGATGAGTATGTGTTAACGCATAAACATAACTTTGAGCGAGCACATGTCTTTAATAAAGTTGATAGATCTGAAAATAACGGGAAGGAGGGGACGAAACCTGATTCAGGCGGAGACTCAGATCTTCCTGCTGCGTTTAGTGTTGGGGGCAAGTCGGTTCATGAAGGGGAACTAAAGGCTAATGTTACATGTTTTTTATTGTAAAAAGAAGGGCCACATAGTGATTAATTGCCCGGTTTTGAAGAGAAAAAACACTAAACCGGTCGCTTTAGTTGAAACGTTGAATCACTATGTCCAGTCACCTTCAAACAAAAAGTTTTGTGAGTATGCTGATTTTAAGCCTTTCGTTATGGATGGGTTTGTTTCGGTGTCTCCTACGGGTGAGAAAATCCCTATTAAAATATTACGGGACACTGCTGCTTCTCAATCTTTTGTTTTGCAGGGGATTTTACCGTTAAATGGTGACACTGCTATTGGTTCGGAAGTGCCAGTTCGTGGCTTTGATATGCAGGACATTGGGGTTCCTCTGCACAAAGTCGTGATCCAGTCTGAGCTGTGGTCTGGTGACGCTGTGGTTGGGGTGCGTCCCTAGTTTTTCCAATATCGGGCGTCTCCATGATCATGGGCAATGACTTGGCTGGGGGTCGAGTGTTAGTTACTCCTGACGTTACACCTGTCCCGGTGTTGCGCACTTGTCCAGATGAGCTCGCTCGTACATTTCCTGATGTGTTCACGTCGTGCGTAGTTACGCGCGCAGCACTTAAGCGTCAACAAGAGGACAAGACGGATGACTTGGACTTGAGTGACAGTTTTCTGTGCAACGCTGAATCCGAAAATGTTTTAAGTGCAAAAAGTATGAAGGAGAACATGGTGGATGCGAATGCTCTGTCACTGTCTAAACAGCAGTTAATTGAACTTCAAAAAGCTGACAAAAGTTTAACATCTCTGTTTAGCAATGTGGAAACTGATAAGCTCGATTCCGTTTCTAGTGGTTATTTTCTGAATGATGGGATTTTGATGCGCAAATGGACTCCGTTGAATGTTTCCCCTATTGAAGAATGGAGTGTGGTGAAACAGCTTGTTGTCCCCACTCCATATCGAGAAGAGATACTGCGCTTAGCGCATGATAATCCACTAGCTGGTCATTTAGGCATAAGGAAAACTTATGATCGCATTTTGCGACATTTTTTTTGGCCAGGGTTAAAAAGTGATGTTGTGCGCTATTGCAATTCGTGTCATTTCTGTCAACTTTCTGGAAAACCTAATCAGATAATTCCTGCCGCTCCGTTGTATCCCATTCCAGCCATTTCTGAACCTTTGAACGTGTCCTGGTTGATTGTGTGGGTCCGTTGCCGCGAACTAAAGCGGGGAATAAGTTCTTGGTCACAGTCATGTGTACCTCCACTCGTTTTCCGGAGGTTTTTCCTGTGCGTAAAATATCTACGCCAGTTGTAGTGAAGGCTTTAACGAAGTTTTTTTCGCTGTTTGGTTTGCCTCGGGTGGTGCAGACTGACCAGGGTTCTAATTTTATGTCTAAAGTATTTGCACAGGTTTTAAAACAACTTGACATTAAGCACTGTCATTCCAGCGCTTATCACCCGGAAAGTCAGGGCGCACTCGAGCGTTTCCATCAGACGCTGAAAACAATGCTTCGCACCTACTGTTTGGAGTTCGAAAAGGACTGGGATGAAGGTGTACATTTACAACTTTTCGCTATACGGGAGGTGGTTCAGGAATCATTGGGGTTTAGTCCGTCCGACTTGGTTTTTGCTCACACAGTTCGTGGTCCTTTAAAGCTATTGAAAGAGAACTGGTTGTGTGAGAAAGGTGACCAAAATTTATTGGACTATGTTAGTAACTTTCGACTGAAGCTGAGCCGTGCGTGCGAGATAGCCAAAGAAAAATCCTTCAAGCTGCACAGGCTAAAATGAAGTCTTTATTTGACAGAAAAGCGACCATGAGAGTTTTTTGAGCCTGGTGACAAGGTTTTAGTACTACTTCCGGTTCCTGGTTCTAGCTTACACGCACGTTACAGTGGGCCTTATGTGATTAAGAGGAAAGTCGGAGATAGAGATTATGTGGTCTCTACTCCTGATCGAAGGCGTGCGTCACGTTTATGTCATGTTAATATGCTAAAACCGTACATCGAGCGTGCGCCCCCTCTGCCTAAAGTGGTT
Source organism: Poeciliopsis gracilis (assembly GCA_911649635.1). Lineage (NCBI taxonomy): Eukaryota > Metazoa > Chordata > Actinopteri > Cyprinodontiformes > Poeciliidae > Poeciliopsis > Poeciliopsis gracilis. The sequence continues at coordinate 73,661 of CAJVRI010001102.1, read as the reverse complement.
AGTTGTGTTTCCAGTGACCAAACAGACTCATGCGTCGGAGCAGGTGCGGACGCACGGGAGGAGCTGTCCAGTGCTGAACCTGAAGAGGATGCATTTTTCCCTGATGCCTCTAAAGGTCAGTTTCCAAATTCGGAGGTGTTGGAAAACTTACCTCTCTTGTTGTCTCACCTTGACTTTTCCAAGCAGGCTGATGTCATTAATTTGATAAAGTCTTATAGGTCGTTGTTTGCAGATATTCCCACTCAGACTCGCGTGCTCAGCCATGACATTGATGTTGGTGATTCCAAGCCAATTAAACAACATCCTTACAGAGTGAACCCGGACAAGAGAGGCCGTTTGAAAGCGCAGGTGGAGTACATGGTGAAACATGGACTTGCTGTTGTCAGCAGTAGTGCGTGGAGTTCGCCGTGCCTCCTCACTATTAAAGCCAATGGTGAGGACCGTTTTTGTACGGACTTCAGGAAGGTAAATGGGGTGACTAAGCCGGATTGTTATCCACTGCCACGTATGGAAGATTGTGTGGATCATGTGGGGGCTGCCCGCTTTGTTACCAAGCTGGATTTGCTGAAGGGATACTGGCAAGTACCCTTAACTGTGCGAGCCCAGGAAATTTCCGCTTTTGTCACACCCGATGATTTCCTTCAATATACTGTGATGGCTTTTGGGATGCGTAATGCCCCAGCGACGTTCCAACGGTTAATGAATGTGGTTTTGTCCGGTTTATCATTTTGTGAGGCTTATTTGGATGATTTGGTGATTTGTTCTTCTACATGGGCTGAGCACATTGAGCAGCTAAAATCTGTTTTTGCGCGTCTGAATGAGGCTAATTTGACTGTTAACCTCTCCAAATGCCAATTTGGCCATGCGACAGTGACCTATCTTGGAAAAAAGGGTGGGGGAGGTCAAGTGCGCCCTCGTTGAGGCTAAAGTAGAGGCTATTTTGTCTGTGCCAGTACCCACCAGTCGTACCGAAGTTGCGACGGTATTTGGCTATGGTTGGTTACTATCGGGGGTTCTGTAAAAACTTTTCCTCCGTTGCTGCCCCTTTAACAGACCTACTTAGTCCTAAAGTAGCGTTTATTTGGTCTGATCGGTGTCAATCTGCTTTTGAGCAAACTAAACATCTACTTGTTAAGGCCCCGGTGTTGTCTGCGCCTCGCTTTGACATGCCGTTTAAGTTAGCTGTGGACGCGTGTGATTCGGGCGTCGGAGCTGTCCTTTTACAGGATGGTTCTGATGGGGTGGAACATCCGGTTTCTTATTTTTCTAAGAAACTGAACAAGTATCAGAAATGGTACTCCACCATTGAAAAGGAGACACTGGCGCTGGTCTTAGCGTTAGAGCACTTTGAGGTTTATGTAGGCGGTTCCAGTGGACCTGTGGTTGTTTTCACGGACCATAATCCGTTAGTCTTTTTGGACCGCATGCGTAATAAAAATCGCCGCTTGATGGGCTGGTCTTTACGACTTCAATCATTTAACATTCTGATTCAGCATGTTCGTGGTAAGGACAACGTCGTGGCCGATGCCCTCTCGCGTCTCTAGGCTGTTTTTTTTTCTTTTTCTTCTGAATTTCTATTCAGAGTCTTTGGGTGGGGGTGTTATGTTCTTTGGACACTTTGTGATTATTTTTTATTCTTCTTAAATAATTTTCTAGTGGTTTAAGTTAAGTGATTTTGTGGTTAATATACTTTAATGCAGGAACTTATTTTTTGTTGTAATTAATTTGGTTTTGTTAATTGGCGGGGGCGTAGATCGCTTATAAATAGGTTGGGCTGTGATAGTTTGGGAGCTCCGCCCAGCCGCGCTCTGCTTGCTCATTCACTTTCCAGAGGGATGCGTCCTGACCAGACGTTTCCGACTCCGGCAGCCCTTGGACTCAGCTGACGCCTCCTGCCTGCCATGGGGGATTTTTGTTCGTTGCCTGATTTGGATTTTTGTTTTGGGTAATTAATTCGGCCTGGTGAGACCGGTTGTCCTGTTTTCGGTTATTTTGGGTTAGTATCTTATTACTCCCTATTTTCTTTCTTTAGGCGGGTATTAGCAGGGGCTTCGACGGCCCTGTATAGGGTTGGCCCCCTGCTGTGCCTTTTTGTTTCTTTGGACCGGCTCACCAGGTCCATCTTTCTGTTGAACTTTATTTTGTTTCCTTACTTACTTTTTTTTTCCCTTTTTTAATTTTTTTTGGGACACGGAACAAGGGTTTTTCTGTCCTTTACAGGAAATGGATGTAGAGGAGGAAAAAGAAGCCTACAGAGAGTTAAAAATACACATATGAATAAAGGCATATTCTTGAATCTTTTGTTTACGTGTCCTTTTAAATATGGCGTCCTGGTGGACGTAACAAATGGTCTTTTAGGTTTTCATGGATTTCCAAACAATCGTGAATTCAGGTAGATGACGGTGGCTTGTAAATATGCGTCGCTACCGCTTAAAGCTAACGCCGCACAGCAAAGTTTGCAGTCTTACTTCCACATCAGCTTCTCGAGCCTAAAACTACTGGGGCGAGACGGATAGTAAATAAAGGAGCCGTCCCTGTGTTATTTCCATGGAATCACTTCTGTATTCAGTCTGAAAGAGAGAGTGTATGGGAACGAGTGAGCGGACCAGAGACCAGAGCCAACTGATCTGCCTGGACACACTGCTGTAAACGCCATCCTAATTGAGCTCTTCACAACGAGCATGCAAAAGTAAGAACACGAAATAACACAGAGACCTTAAGGAACATGTTTCTAAAACCAACAACTTTGGACCTGAATAGTAAGCTGAACTCAAACTCTGACATTAGTGCTGCCTTACTGTTAAGCTATGGGGCTCTTCGTGCTTCCTAATACTAAGGGAGCAAAAACCTCGAACCGTAATCTCCCCCATTACTTGGTCTCTGTCGCCAACAACAATGAATACACATAATACACTTGAAAATAAGTACAATATAAGGTAAAAGCATTATTCTTTGGAATGAATTAAAATGTTAAGATATTTTAATAGCACATTTTAAAAGAAAAACGTCAGAGAATATCGCCTACTAGCATAAGCTAAAGTTAATGTTAGTGAATGTATAATGAGGCGTACAACTTAAAACCTTTCTCCAGCTTACTTGTTGGTGCTTCGGATTGTTGTACATCATTAATTGTTACCTTGGCCGAGCCCTGCAAGCACTATGTGTAAAATGCCATTTTCTTTTTTTAACTTTTTATTTTCAGTAACAAATTTATATCAACTTATGTACAATCTTAGCTATCTTTTCTTTTTTTTATATAATTTTTGACATAGTCAGGAAAATTAAATTTCCCTTTTATTCTTGACCAAATATTGTTTCCTTAATCCAGTCATTTAGAATTTTGAGATTTCTTTGAACCATCTTTGTTATAAAGGGCAGTGCTGGGTCTATTTTAGTTTACAACCTGCAAGGACTCAACCAGAGACACAAGTTCCGTTTCTGCAGAAGAGGGGAAGAGAGAAACCAGACACGGAGAACAAGGAGTCAAACAACTGGGATCAACTCCACCGGCTCTCACCTCCCAGCTGCCTTTTATTATCACAACAAGAAAAAAGGGGTTTAGGTTTCTTCACATAGTTACACAAGCACTTTCGTTAGAGATTTCTACCAAAGAATGTTCCGGGACATCTCATGAGAAGATGTCTACAAAATAAAAGGCATGTCTTTTATTTTGGAGACGTGCCGATTTACTTGGTATTTTTTTTACGATTTACTAAGTTGAAATGCCAAAAGGCGACTCGCCTTATTGCCCATTTCATAATTCATTTGATTTGTAAAGCGTAGAGAACCTTCTGCTTGGACAGTTATTATCTCCTCTCACTTATCTTTTGGCTTTTTAAGCTCACCCATTATGTTTTATCCCCTAGTTTATGTTCCCTTTCCAATTCTTTGATCTTATTTTCCAACTCCCTTTGTTCTTTCATTCTGGATGATATTTCTATGATTTTCCCTCTTTATCACCGCTTTTCCTCCTTCCCATAATATTGTTAGTGAAATAATTTATTTCAAAGTATTCCTTAGGTGACTTCTTGATTTTTTTTTTTGACAATATTTTCATTAGAAATGATTGATACAGTATCAGAAACGAGTAAAATGAGCAGTTTCTTTTCTTGGGGTTGATATTTCTCCAAACATCAATAAGACCAAGCTCTGTTGTAATATTATTTAGCATTCTAGATTTTCCCATAAGTTCTACTCAACGAGAATTGTGAAGTTATGTTTTTTTTCTGAAAGGTGAAAGTTTTTTTTTTTTTTTTCTTTTTTTGTCATTGGTGGTAAATATATTATAAAACAGACATTCAGCACAAAAACTAAAGTCTGAGTACGGGGCAGTTTGTTACGAGAAAGAAAGCACTCATCTCTTGACACCAAATTAATTATTGTTTATAAAGCATAAGCTCTTTTGAATACTGCTTATTTGCTTAGACACAAGAAACGTACAGCTAGTAAATTTAGCAAAAGTAAAAATCAGGGACTTCATGTATAAAAGATTGCGCAGTATTCACACTAAAGCTGGGCGTACGTAAGAATTTAAAAAAGTGCGGTGCACAAAAAAATTTGTATATGTATAAGCCGTGCGCACGTGGCTGCGCACCTTTCCTTTGTATATCCCAATTTGCGGGAAATTGCGCGCAGCTGCTGGTCCACCTTGTTGCCACCCAGGAATACAGAGTGTGTCCATTTAAAGACTGTGTCTGTGGTGGATGCTCCTACCACCAACGTGCAGTGTTAGTATTTATTTTTTCTTTATACTAGTTACAGTTTATAGTTTGTTATGTTGGTTATTTCATTTAGACATATATTTTCTAATGGGTGCACACTTTAGTTAATGTCTGTCTGAATGGTTTATTTATACTTGTTCTTTGTTTGAGGTGCTGCTGATAAACCAGCTGGAGGAGAAACTGGAACCAACCACTTTTCTAAGAGACTGGAGGGGGAAACTTGTTTCAAGTTGATTTGAATTAGTTAATCTTTTCACTTAAATATTTACTTATTTGTGCTAAGTTAGTTTGTTTTGTTGTATTTGTTTTATAAAATACTTTGGTTAATTTTGTATTTGTTTGTTCTTTGTTATGTAGTGCCTCCCTCATGTGGTAGATTTAGGAAACTCCACCCCTATTTAAGCCGCCTTTTGTTCTTTGTTTGGAGGTGAGTTTGTTTTGTGTTTGGTTAGAGTTCAGTTGACCTCAGTTAAATTAGTTTCAATTTTCTTTTTCTTACTTTTGTATGGAATCTTTAATTTTGTTTACTATTTTTGAAGAATTAAATTGAAATTTTTCAATTTTGAACACCTTTTTGTCCTCTTTTGAGTTTGGTCCCTCACAGTGTCCAACAGTTGGTCAACGGGAGACAAGGGTAAATTTAAAAGACACCAATTAGCCCAATCACTTTGTTAGGCTACCATTAGGATTTTTCCTTCCGAACGGTAGGGAAAACCGGAGCACCCGGAGAAAAACTAAACATCCTATTTAAAGTTATTAATTAATGAGTTTATCTAAATTTGATAAGATTAAAACAGCAAACTACGGTTATGACCAAACTGCAAGAATAAATAAAAGCTTAAGCAGATGTCATTAGTTAATTATTGGAACGGTCCATCCATCCATCTTTTTCTGCTTCTCCATCCACTTGAGGTCGCAGGAGCAGCAGCCTATAAGTAAGGAGGCCCAGAGTCCCTCTCCCCAGCCACTTGGTCCAGGAGTTCCCATACCAGCTGAGAATCATAGTCCCTCCATCGTGTCCTGGGTCTTGCCCTTGGGTTTCTCCTGTTGGGACGTGCCTGAAACGCCTCGCCGGGGAGGCGTCCAGGAGGCATCCTAACCAGAGTTTCAAGAACATGACCTCGGATGTGGAGGCACTGATCCTCGTCGCGGCCACTTCGCACTCGGCTGCGAATCACTCCAGTGAAAGCTGTAGATCACGACCTGATGTAGGCAGTAGGACCGCATCTTCTGCACAAAGCAGAGACGCAATCCTGACGCCACCAAACCGGATCCCCTCAACACCTCGGCTGTGTCTGAAAATTCTGTCGATAAAAGTATTGAATAGAATTAGTGACAGAGCAGCCGTGGCGGAGTCCAACTCTCACTGGAAACGAGCCTGAGTTAGTGCCAGTTAGCAATGAGGACCAGACTCTGACACCAGCTGTACAGGGAGCTTCTGTAGCTCAGGATCAGATCACCAAGGTTCCCACTAGGCCTGTCATGATAACAGATTTTGCTGGGCGATAAATTGTCTCAAAAAAGTATTGCGATAAACGATAATATTGTTTGAAGACCTTTTTACATTGATTTAATGGAAATTACGTAATAATATGTGCGATTTCCTACCAAAGAAATCGCACTTTACTATAAAAAGAACACTTACCACTGGGACTGATAAACAAAATAAATAAAACAACCAAAAATAAAATAGATGGGGCATGCTGTGGTGGCGCAGGGGTTAAGCACGCCCCACGTTTGGACGCCTCAGTCCTCGACGCGGACGTCGCGGGATCGACTCCCGGTCCCGGCGACCTTTGCCACATGTCTTCCCCCCTCTCCTCGCCCTCTTTCCTGTCTGCCTACTGTAAAAGATACGAGCCACTAGCGCTACAAAACCTCTTCGGAGGAAAAAAATAAATAAATAAATAAATAAATAAAATAGATTCTTAGTTTCTATTAACAATAAATGTACTTGAATAAAAACTAAACAACATAAAGCCAAAGTGGAAATAAACACTGCATTCAACCAAAAGAGTGCAGATTATGAAGTCTGTATAGTATGCTGCCCTTCAGTAATAATGAGATTTAAATAGAGAAGACATCCCACTGCCTGATGCAATAGTTCAAACTGCAGGATTTTTTTTACCCCGAACGACAATCTTAGAACGTTCTTCGTTCTGAGATTGTCACTTGTGTTGTGTGTTACGGTAGATCGTTGTGCCGCTCCGATCTAAATCAAGGATTTGCCCAGACTGGGAGCGTGACGCAGCCTGTTGAATGTGACCGGTAGCCAATCAGAAAGCGCGGATTCTCTTCCTGCTTTCTGAGGAGAAACATGGAGGGAATCCCGAACAGCTGACACGGTGCAACCCAAAGTCCAGCAGACATCGGAAACAACATGAATGTTTATTCAACAGTTCGTGCAAAGAAAATATAAATAACTAGGGGAGGAGTTGGAGCGAAATTCCTACCAGAAAACCCGGTAACTTTTCAGCTGTTCTCCGTTCACGTGACCTAAACAGTTATAATGATTTTCATTCAGTCAGGACTGACACTAGCCACATGCTTTGCAGGTAGATTGTAGTAAGGAATCGATTAATGCCTGGTTGGACTTATTATTTTGTGTCCATTGTTGGACACAACACGGTTCTATCGAACCGTTATACCGAGGATTTCTGTCGGCTAATGTGTCTCTCAGGTTTTGATAATGGGTCGACAATCCGCGACATAAGATGGTGCAGCGCGCGCTGGGCATTGCACTAAGGAAGTAAGGAAGGGAGGAAGTGGAGAGCACCGGAGTTGAGCCTTTTTTCATTCAGTGTCATCAACAGTCTGAGAAAAAAGAAGGAAGAAACGATATAGTCGATAATCACAATGAGGTTGATAGTTTTAATTTATCGTTTGTTTAATTGACTTATCGTTTATCGCGACAGGCCTAGTTTCCACCTTCAGCTGCCATTCTTTCGACACTGCACCCCACCCCTTCTTCTCTCCCACGGCTGGTGAGCCCGTGTGAAGAGGGAATCACGTCTGTCCTTCGGCTGTGCCCCGCTGGATTCCATGGGTTGCGGCCCATCCCCCAGGTGTATACTCACAAACACACCTCATGATATATTGTTGCCTTTAACCTCTAATGAGAGAACTTTACCGTTCTCATCTACTGTGGCACTCGCCCCCAGGTTGCCCGCTCAGTTTACCTGGCAAAATGCTTTCTCACTGTTGTTATAAATGGTTGCCTTTCGGACTTCTTTGTGCTAGTGGCCGATGCCTTATGTTTCTGTAACTTTTCGTGTGTTGTGAGGTTGTCTTCTTTAAACTCTGCCGCTAACTTGCCTCGATTCAGAAACAACATTCTTTTATTACAAAGTGACTTTGTCTTGGGCAGCTGGGGGGTTGGTTTGTCAATGGGTGGTAGAAATTTGACTTGTCTATCGTCGGTTTGTGATTCATCTGAAGAACCTTCCGCAGCGATTTTGTCTTCTACCTTATCCTGTTTGCAATTTATGGATTCCTTCAAATTCTCGTGTTGTACCTTCTCACTGATGTATAACGTTCTGAACTTAAACACTTGCTCGGTGATGTCTTTAATGAGAATTTGATCCCTCTCCCTGCTTTCAGTTAGTGCCTTTATCTGAGAATTTAAGGATGCATTTTCTTTCTTCAGCTCTCTCCAATCATATGAGGCTGGTTCAGCACTTTTTATCAGAGCCAGGGTCTGTTGTGAGTGCCTCCTAGACTGTTCCTTCAAGAGATTACTCACCTCGACATCTTTTTTCTTCAGAGAGTTTGTTAATTCCTTGTTTCGTTGTTTTTCCTGAGCTAATACATCTGAAGTTACATTCAGCTTCTCTTTAAACTCGATCTTAGTTTTTTCTATGACTTCCTCCTTTGGAGTTCTTTTAAGTTTCTTCTCAAGGTTGTAATTTTCATTCTCTGCCTCTTTCAATTGCTTTTCCAGAGCTTTTATCTTGCCCTCAAGAAGTTTGGACCTGTCTTTTTCTTTCGCGATCTCGTTGTTCTTCAGGCCGATTTCGTCAATCTTTCGGGCCAGCTCAGTCTCGAGTTTCTTCGCGTCACTTTGTTGCTTCTCAATCTTCACTTTGTATGCTGAGAGTTGAGATATCGCTTGCCTTTTTTCAAACAAAATCTTATCAAAGTGCTGTTTTGAGTCCCTATCAACGTTTTTTAAAGCGCTTTGAAGCTCTTTGACTTTAGTTTGGTACTGTTTTACCTCAGCTAACAACTGGGTCCTGTGGGAACCCCGGTTCTCTAACTCGTTTTTTAATTTTGGGATTTGCTGACATTCCAGGAATTTGATTTGCTTGACAGACGAGTTTAGGTCTTTGGTGAGTGACTCAATTTTCTCATTTAGAAGCTCAATTTGTTGATTAGCTTTTTCTAAATCCTCCTGCAGGGTGTTCTCCTTAATCAGTAATGCAGAGTTGTCTCTAAACCTTTGCAACCAATCCATAACCAAGACAACCAATTCATCTCTAGTCATCATTTCAATCTGATCCTGTGTTAACGAATCTGTTTCAAATGCTGACATTTTGACTGTCCAACCGATGTATCGGAAAAGCTACGAAAAAACGCAAAGTCAAATCCAATATGGGAAAACCAACGTCCACGCTTCTACTTGAGCTCTGCAAGTTTGATTCAGACGCAGGATATGCGAGACATCTGTCCCTTATGACATCATAACACTTTGACATCATCAGAGTCCATCAGTGGAATAATTTGATGTATGCTGTGTTGCTAGGCAACAGCAATGCCATCTCACTTTCCAGGCTCCTGGGAGACTTGCAGTGAAAACGACTCTTAACGTTCATGAACTATTATTTGAGGAATAGTTTAAGAGAAGAGCGCAAGTAGGGACTGTTCAGTGCATCATCTTGCCAGAACTCTCTGTTTCTGGGTCGCTGTGGAAACGATTATGGGTCTTCCTTCCGGCGTCCGTCCACCGGAAGTAGCGCCATTTTACTGTATTCACGATGGAAGTTGCGTCTCTCTTTTCGGTCATTGTACAAGCGGTTAGCGAAACTTGTTCACAGAGACGCCGTCTGTTCAGTACAGAGGAGCGACAGGAACACAGCAGTGCGGCTAGCAGCTCGTTTCTCTGGAGAACTGACTTGAACCAGGAAGAGAAAAGCAGAGAAAGAATAAGGAAACAAAAAGAAATCATCATCTTCCGACCATTTCTTGTCTTCTTTGTGGTTTTCGCCAGCAGTAGCATCTGGTTCTTGATCATGTGACGTGAAAAAGGTGTTTCTACTGCAGTTTTGTGAAATAAATCTATTTCAATATGGACAAAAAAAAAATAAAAAAAATCACCTCATCTTAGTGCCAACACTTTTTATGAAGAAACTAGTTTTTTTTTTCAGTTTTTCTAAATTGCTGTGTTTACCCTAAGTACATTTCAACAGAAATGTGTTTTCAAGCAACGGGATAAGAAAAGAGAACCCCACCAGGTCGTAAAACAAAACCGGTTGTTAGTAGGAACACCTCGTCTTTTCACAACCTGTCAAGACTGTGAAAGTCATGCAGCTCGTCCCTGAGCCAAAGAAGACGCCTCCAGATGGGTCCCCACAGCTGCTCAGGGTCACCATGGCTACGACGTGAGAACATCAGAGGCCAACAAGCTGCTGTGGTCGACTCTGTTTCTCTCATCTGGATCCACTGGAAGTTCTGGGACTCGGATGGAGAAAGCAGACTTGGAGCTCCTGGCTGTGTGTGCCCCGCTGCGTCCGCCTTCCTTCTCTACATGACTGTCTGCTGTGTCAAAGCCACTCGGTCGGTGGAGGCTCCTGTTGCTTCATTCACTTCCTGCTCAAGTTCATCTTCAGTCATCCTCCCACTGACACGCCATCTTCCTCTGGTTCAGTTTAACCTTTAATCTTTCTGCTCATTTGGCATTTCATTTTTCTGAGATGATGGATTTGATCAAACCAGCTGCTGCAGCTGAACTATAATGTTTGTTTTGCAACAAAATATCAAATTTTGGTGTAAAATGAACTCAGTCCATCTCTTCCTTCATCAGATCAGATCAACATCTGAGGTTGCTCAACATCCTGAGCAGCCAGGAATATGACAGCATTAATGTCTGTCTGCTCTGATGTTGAACAAACATGTTGGGTTTTCCTATTTATAGCTGAGAGTTGTTGGCTACCAGTCTGTGGAAACGGGAGACTGGAGGTTCGGTGGCATCCAACTGGCATCCAGCAGACGCATCATCCTGCCTGGCATCAGCTATCACCAATCAATCTGTGCAGCTTCAGGCCATCAGCCACCTCAGCCACTGGGAACCAGCGGATCGGCTGGATTCTCATTATGGGACCACAACTGGAAGACGTTCAGAGCTGGAGCAGCGACTGCATCTATGAACGCAGACGACATGTTGAACATTATTAGTGTCTGAGCTCCAGCTGCAGGAATGATGTCTGCGGATTCTCTGTGTTTAATAATGACTTGATCATGTTGATGAGACGGTTCAGAGCTGGGATCTGTCCACTTTGGTTTTCCATGAATGACAGTGATGGGAATGAACTGCTGGCACTCCACGGTTTTCCACGGTTTTCCATCGCTGACACTTTCAGGACAGTCGGATCAGAGCTGCTCTGGTTCCAGTTCATCTGGAGATCTGCTCTAGTCTCAGTCATCGTCTTCCTCCCTTCATCCTAAAAGCCACCCTCATTATTCTGAGCTCAGTGTGGGCTGATGTGGAGACAAAGGAAGCCTCAGAAACGAAGTGGCCTCCCAGTTTGTCTGCTGATCTTGAGAGAAGCTCCTGATTGAAACGTTGTCCAGGAAGAGACCTGATGAATGTCCATGTTTTGAAAAGGAGAATTCTTTGTTGTCCGTTTTCATCTGAATGTTGAAAGAAAAGGAATGACTCAGACTGGAAATAAATGAAGCAGCTAATGAGACTCAAGCAGACAGCACACATGTTAGTGTTTTACAGACCGACCCACGAGCTTTAAAAGCAACATATCTTCCACTTGATGGATTGCTGTCTTCAAATGCAGGACTGGTATCCTGCAACTTTGAGATGCATCCCTGGTCCAAAACACGTGAATCAAAAAGCTGAATTACCACCTCTGTGTATTTAAGTTCTCCAGAGTCCTACTAATGACATCATTGTTTGCAGATTGCAGGACACCGAACCTCAAGGACTAGATTTGAACAATCCTGGTCTAGGTCTTTCCACAAGTCTTCACACCTTCACCCTGCAGCCTGCAGAGCCATAAAGCTAGAAACATTCACATAAATCCTTCTCATCATCTGTGATCCTGGTCTCACATCTTGATGCTGTTGCACATTTCCACCTTGTGTTCTGAGCATCAGTAGAATGAATGAGGCTTTTGTTGCCTGTCAGGCCATGTTCTCTTCAACAGCACTGCTTCTAGCTCAGTCTGGGAATGAGAAGAGACATGTGAAAATTGTGTTTTCTTTACACAGGATAACCAAGGGGAAAGCCTGAAACAATGCCAGGGGAGAGATGGACCTATTTCTGTGACACAACAGTCTCTTTATATGAGCTCATCCAGCCCTCACACACACATGCAGAGAGAAAACCTGTGGCTCTGTCCAGCTTTTAACAGGGAGATGGCATTTCCACTCATCTTGCACAAATCTCTGAGCTCTTCACACACTGAGTCATGGCAGCAGCATGGAGACAGAGACACACGCTTGGTGAAATTCACAAACCCAAACACCCCCACCTGTCTGAAGCACTGAGGTGGGCTGCTAAGCGTCGTCATAAGATCTTCACAACATTAAGGTGTGAAGGTTTGGAGGAGGAAGATAAATGAAGGTGCACCTTCCTGTCAAAGAGTCGTCTGTGGCGAATCAGATGGCAGCTTCACCTGGAATCGCTCCTGCTCCTCATAATTATCAGAACAAGTCTTCAGTTGACTTGTTAATGATGAAGCGAAGGTCCTGATGGAGGTTAAGGAAACAAAAAGGAAACCAGAACCGGTCCGGATGCTGACAGGGAGAAAGACTAGAGTAGCATGAGAAGCTGTCATTGGTCACTGCTGCTGGTGATGGGCTGCTGGGTGAAGGGTCTCCCAACAGGGGGCGCTCTGTTACAGCACCCAGAAACTCATTAGAGAACTTTACGTACCATAACGAAGGTTTATCAAACAGTCCAACAGCAGATATGATTGGAGGTCATTGTACTTTTATGTCCATGTTTCCCACTTTGTATTTGGTTCCTCCTGGTACTTAAGATCTGCTGTGAAGGTCACCATCTTGTGTTTCCTCTACATCAGTGTTTAGAGCTCAGCAGGAGGTCATTGTCATCGTTCCACTTGTGCTTTATTTGACAAAATGTCTAAATATGTGCGTCTCTCTGCCTCCTATTTGTTTTTCCTTGTCTCTCTCAATCTAGAGGCGAACGATGTTTGTCAGATGCTCCGGTGTTCGGTCGGGTTCATGGCCGATGCTTGGAGTGGTTGTTCCGGCCAGGCGGCTGTGAGTTTAAAATGGAGCTTTGTTTGTTTTCTCTGGCAGGTCAAGAACGGTAAAGTGGTTTTAGTTGAGGCCGTGGCTGAGCTGCAGAGGTTCTAGTGTGTGTCGGTGATTCTAAAGCCACACAGAACCAGCCCAGACGACGCACCGGGCCTCCCATCAGCCAATCAGAGGGAGCAACAGACATCCATCACTCAGTGGGCGCTCTAACCTCGTCAGAACTGCTTGATTTTGTCACAATTGCAGTTTTTTGTTTTTTTTATTGAAAAAGTAATACAATTAAAATCACATGTGAATAAGTTTGTGTATGTGAAAAGTCTTTATAAAATATGCCAAGCCACCATCCTCTTACGCCGTCTTCGTTTTTACTTCCTGTGGTCTTCTTTGTAGTTTCCACCAGTAGTAACCTCTATTTATTTCTGCAATGGAAACCTTCTTCTGTTTCGAGTCACGTGATCAACATACAAACACTTCACATTGAAAAACAAGTTTTTCCATTAACTGAACTTATTTCCAAAACGTCAAGTAGTGGGATTTTAAGGCTGATGGAAGCACAGCCACAGACTGAAGACTGAGCCGGATATGTTTACTGCGGCGTGAACAGATGCAAGCTGAGAAACCGATACATAAGGTTTTAGACGGTTTGTCTCTTGATTTCCTCCAGCTGAGCACGACTACAAGGCTTTGCTTCAGCCTTGTTTTCAGGGGGAAATGTCAGGGAACATTTTCCCCAAATTTTCTGTTTCTGTTTCAGATTTATAAAATTGCTCTTGTCGAGGTGGAGACTTGATGGTTAAGTGGCTAAGCGATCAGACTCAAGAGGGCTTCTGGCTTCACTTATAGTCCAAACACACCCTGACACGCTTGAATGCACCAAATACACCTACACATGTTGCCGGTCAAACATACGTGTTGCTCGAACAGACATAGACGTTCCCATGCTGACCTTACCTTTGGTGCCGTTTCCACGCACCAGTTTGGAAATGGTTTCCATGAGCCATTAGGTGATGAGAGCTCAGTGTAAGCCTCACTATCTGGGCTGCTTGAGAGTCTGTAACTTCTCTCCCCACATTACACCGTGCATGTTGTAGCCAGGCCTGTTGATGGATTTGTTTAGCATTCCTCGTTAGTGGCCGCGCATGGCTGGCTGCTGATGATAGCACCCAGAGGGTATCGCGGCACAGAGAAGGTTATGCTGAGTTCAGGAGCCTGGAATATTTCCTGGGTTTATTCCAGCTGCCTCAGTTCTGCTTCCAGGGAGTCAGACTGGCCTCAAGGTGGGACTGACAGACCGTGGAGGAGTGTGACCCAGCACGGCCATCGAGTCACACTTTTCTCTCCATAGCCTTTAACAATAACGCCGTGTGGGGACGTTCAGTCAGTCGTGTATGTGTGTTTTAGAGAGCGTCTGTGGAATCTGTGTGGAGAGCCTTGTGTCGGTCGTGACTCAAGAGTTCAAGGCTGATGCCTCTTTGTTTGGTTAGCTATTAGCTGTAAGCCACCAGCGCGCAGGAGCCTCTAGGGAGACAATAAAAATATCCATCACACCGCTGGCTGGCGCTCATCCAGCAGGAAAGAAACGACGTTCAAGAAAAACTCTGGAAATGTAATGAGCGAATGTGGGAACACTCTCCTGGGTTTCACTCCAGACTCCTCGTGCTACGCTACTGTCCGTCTCCCATCTGAATCGTCTCTCTGTCTGTGAGGGACGGCTGCATCACAGAAAAGATACATTAAGCAGAAGACTCAGCCTGACTTATGGCGCCTTGTGCTACTACTGACTGCACTTGTTTCTCACCTCCTGAGACCTCTCTGGGGTCTCTAATCACTATAACTATTCTATGAGGTCAGCAGGTCCTCCAGCTGTCTCAGTCTCATGTCTTCCATTGTTTTCTTCTCGTCACAGATCCCAAAATGCCTTGAGGAAATCATTATCTGAGTGGAAAACCATCAGGTCTGAATGTGTTGTGAAAACAACCAGGATGACACACTCCTGGTGTCGCTAATATGCTATAAACCAGAAGCTTTTTATGGTTTATGATAGTCGCCAGAATTACTTATTCTAATAATATGTTGGAATAAGGAGAAAGCCAACAATGACAGATGCAGTAATTTGTTGCTGCACCAATGAAGCAGGAGGAGAGAAAAAGCTCTTTAGCTGAATGAGGGAATGACATTTTTTTGAGTCAGAAATCAAAACATTCTCTGGAGATCATACATCATTGTCAACTTGGAAGAGCCATTTATGTCCAAGTGTTCCTTGCTCATGTCTTGATATGTTGCTTCAATATTTCCACACCATGTATTTAGTACAATGCCCCAGTCCCTCCTGTAAGAAGATAGCCCCACAACATGATGCTCTAAACCAGTTCCTGTTTAACATTTGCGGAAAAACTCATTTTGACGTGACTGATGTTTGCAGCCTCTCTGCTTCCTCTGCAGGGAGCAACAATAAGACGTGACGATGGAACAGGAGCCATCATTGTGGCCCGGATCATGAGAGGAGGAGCAGCAGACAGAAGCGGTCAGCTCCATCTTCTTCTTCTCCTTCTTACTCTTCTTGCTCTTGTTCTTTCCACGTTTGTCTGTCAGCAGGTTGGAGGTGCGACAGATCCTGACTCTGTGCTTCAGAGAAATGATGTGTTTGTGCCATAGATTAAATCAATCCACTCTTTAAAAGTGAACACAGACGGCAGAGCTCTGCTGCTCGTCCACATGTTTCACATTTATGTGTGTGTGTGTGTGTGTGTGTGTGTGTGTGGGGGGGTGTGTGTGTGTGTGTGTGTGTGTGTGTGTGTGTGTTCGCTGCGTCCAGCCTGTGTGTGTCGGCTCTACCAGAGTCGAGCCAAAGGCAAGTTTCCACACATGTCCTCAATAACATCGTGATTCTTTTCCAGGCCCACTGATCACCGTCACTGTAAACATTAATCTGCCGTTCTGTACACAACCTCAGGCTCCGAACACGCTGCACTTTCACACAGTAGCTCACTTGAGTTGGAAGATTAAAATAATCAATATCAGGATGATGATGATAGAGATTTAATTCTGCTGTTTTTATATGTCAGGGCTGATTCATTCTGGAGATGAACTGAAGGAGGTCAACGGGATCCCTGTGGATGACAAGAAACCAGAGGATATCATTCGTATCCTGGTTCGGCTGGTGTATTTTAATGTACGTCCAAAACCTTCTCGTCTGTTTTAGCTTTTCTTTCCTGGCGAAGAAAGCAAATATTCCTTGTTTGTGATGACAAAAGATTTCCTAATCCTCCCCCCAGACCTCAGGCGTCCCGTCACTCGGCTTCCAACCACACACCGGCCTTTTTCTGCTCCGACTCTTTTCTGGCCTTAAAACCACAGGTGCTGAGCTGGGAATTGTAATGAGCCTCACAAATTGATTCAATTTTAAGTGGATATTCTTTTAAAAACTTTGATATCAAATTGATTTCATTTAAATGTGGATATTAACAAATGTATGACCCTGTTGGAAACACACCAGATTTAGCAAGATTCTGATTTCCATCTGCCAACGACATGCACACGTAGCAATTCCATAAATAAAAATAAGAAATACATTAAAATAAAGTAAAAGACTACCACTTTACATCAAACTATGGTAACTAATTTAAAAATTTGACCTTGAAATTACTTAGAAAACTCAAACGTTCCTGCAGCCGTGGAAACTGCTGTTCACCGTGCCATGAACCCCCTTGAACTGGAAGAAAATGGAACTGCAAATGCTCTGATGAATCAATATTTTTACCCAACCCCAAACTGAGCTGCAGGCTCTCCCTGGGGGAAACTGACGCCGGAGTCCAAGCGCTCTGCTCCAACGGGTCTCCGCTTTGGGACCGAAGTTTTCCAGGGAGGAACGAAGAAACTCTCGTAAACTCTTGAGCAGACACATAATGCTCCCCGCTCTTTTAAACAAACACACATTCACACAAAACATCAGTCCTCATAATTATCCCAGTTTACCACTAACCATGACCAGTTCATTACCTTCCCCACTCTTAAAGAGAAAGAGCCCTCTTTGTTCTCAGTCAGACGCAAACCACCGATGGGGACAAACTGTTCTCAGTCATCCTACATTAAACTCTGACTTTCGGCAACTTAAACAGCAGGTGTTTGTGCAGGAACTCTTTGAATCCGATCCTGGAAAGACAAAGCAAAGAGGATCTCTAAGAAGGCCCACTTAAACCGAGACGACGGCAACAGAGAAGCGTGTCAAATGCGAGGCGAAAGATGATCCCTGCGTTGGTCCGATCCGGTCCAAACTGGTTCCCGAGAGGCAAGAAACAGTCTCCGGCCAGAACCACTTGTTCTATTCAGTGGTACCTGGAAAAGCATAGAATAAGAGGCTGTTTTTTTTTGTTTTTTTTTACCCAGAGGAGTCAGTTTTTTTTTTTTTTCTGTTAACAGCCAAACATTTCTAAGGCAGGAAAGGAAACCTTGGAAACGTTCCTCCTAATCCACAGATACCTGACTGCTGACTGCTCCAGAAGCAAAGTCTCTCTTTGGTCTGAGCCTCTTTTTTTGTTTCTCTAAGTTTGATTTGTCATAAAACCCACCAAGGCGTCTTCCATCCAATCCCTCTGTGTCTTCAACATAAAAATCCTTTATTTGGCTCCGGTCCAGAACCAGGAGGTCGTCCAGGAATCTGCTTGGTTCAGTGCTGCTACCGTTCTGGATTCTGGAGCTTCAGTAAAAACCTGCTCTGTTGGTCTGCCGATCATCACTCAGTCTGGTTGTTGCAGAGGAAAATTTGGCCCTTCTTTTGTCCAGCTTTATGTGTAGCTTCAGTAATCTGACCGGACCCTATCTGTCTTCTCATGAACTACTGACCATCTGCTGGTACTGGAAGCACATCCATTCGCCAGTTTAAGACAACTTCCTTCAGACAGACACGTTCAGCTGATGACTTGCTTCCCTCTGTCTGTGAGTCTTTACCGGAGCAGGACACAGAAATAACCTTCAGCCCAGCGCCCCGCTGACCACCTCTAAACTTAGCGTTAGCCTCCGCTTCAGCCCTGCAGCCACTGATTTATAGATGTTTTCATTTCCAGCTTATGTTCAACCGTACACTGGCGTCCATGCTGCCAGAAACGGCCGACGCTGCTCAGCCGTTCCCTCGCTGGTTCAGCTGAGTGACTCACTTCCTCTCAGGAGTTTGGGTATTTCTAACTCTCCTCCTTGCTCCATGAGCAACGGGCAGGTGGGAAATGTCGTCCAGAATGGAGGATGGTGGTTTCCAGTAATCTTCACGCCATCGAATTCGCACATTACATACATCACAGGCAAACATTAGCGATTGGGTAAAATTTTAAACTTTGACAGAGTCCACACCTCCAGCAGGCAATTGTTTCTCAATCGCTATTTAGGCCATTTTACAGTGGCCCGAGGGCCGTAAACTACTAGCTAATTGGAGGAAAGCTTGGAGAGTCTGAAGTTACTAAACGGAGGACAGAGGTGCTGATTGAAGAGAGGGTCTCTTCCTCTTCCTCTTCCTCTGCAGTCCAGGAGCTCCATCAGCTGGAATAATATTGGTGTTGGCGAGAGCTGCGGTGGGTGGGTCCGTTTACACTGAACATTTGTAAGATGAAAATAATCCCTCCCCTCTCTGCTTTCATTGATTCCTTCTTCAGTTAGAAACTGGCCTTTAAAGAGACACCAGTGCTGTTTAAGGCAGTTCTTAATCAACTCCGTGTTAGACCAGCTAACTCTCAGATTGACTGACCAGCCTGGCTTTACCGCCTCCTGCCTTTCACCCCAGCTTCCTGCCATCAGTCCTTGATCTCTAACAGACTTTCTGAAAACGCTTCTTTGCTTTCTGACAGCGAGTCTGTTTCTGTCTGACATCCCAACCGGTTGCTTTCCAGTCCGATAAACATGTGGACCCACTTATCTCTCACCTTGGGGGTCTCTGAGTCTCATTTAATACATTAAAATGTTACCCATAGTTTTCATGCTCCCAGTCTCCCCAGTAAAGAACTCAACCATTTGAGAACAAGTCTTGGGAAGTCCTGAACCCGTCACTTGTTTCGGGTTCAGATACAAGGGCCGACTGAGGAGAGCAATGAACAAGAAAGCAGTGTTATTCTCCCAAGGAGAGCCCTGTGGAGGCCACCCTCAAGGTTCATCCACGTCCTACATGTTCATTTCATGCTTTTAGTCTAACTGCTGAGTTATTAGTCACACTCTGTGCTCATAACTCAGGGCTACACTTCCAACAATCTGAGGTCAGTCAGAGGTCAGTTTTCCTCCCTGGCTGAAGATCAGATCGCATCTCATGGTCTAATCCAGGGGTGTCAAAGGCGCGTCCCGGTCTGGTGCTGGAATGAGTCATATCTGGCCTAAGGTAATGAAAACATTAACAAAAAAATGTGTAATAACAAAAAAATTGGTTGTGAAAATAGCAAGCACCTTAGCAAAAAAAAAAAAAAAAAAAATTACATGAGATGTTAAATTCTTGTTGCAAAAAAATATTTTAGCCCCAAATCATCCCCAAAATTTTGAAAACAATAATAACAGCTCTAAAACCTCTTTGTATACTTTGGATCTACTGTGGCGTACCAATCTGGTAACACTTCATAAAACTGACACGGCACCTGTCATTAACAGTCATTATGAATGTTTATGACTGTTTTCATGAAGTCCCATTTACTAAATAATGCAACATTGCATTAAAAGTGTAATCTAAAGGGTCACCTTTGTGTTATTTGGTAAGTAATGACAATTGAATGCTGCGCAGCAATAAAATCTGCATGGAAAGTCCATCGAAAGTGTCAACTTTGCATTAGAAGTGTCGTCATGAAGACTTCCTCGTGTTTATGACAGCGTCATGGAAAACCCCTTCAAATAAAGCGTTAGCGACCCTTATTGCACTAATGTCTCTGTTGTTCATTTCAGTAAAATCATGTTGAGCAGTTACAATATGAAAGGCGCAATTAATTTATTAGTGAAGTGTAAAATGTTCACGAATAACAGTCATTTTCACAATTTTGGTCTTCACGGCCAAACAGCCTGGTCACCTTTGGTCCAGTCCATAAGTCTGAACGGTGCTTCTGTGGATCAGGCTGTTTTCCATACCATACAGTGAGACTGGGTTTTCACACTGAAACACTAAAGGTGAAATAGTTTCCCAGATTGTGCAGTGGAAGCATCAATGACAGCTTACAAAGTAGAGAGCTCTGGAACAACTTGGGCTCATCTTATTTCCTGCAGTCCAGCCAACGTTCGCTTCTATCAGCAGATTGTAAATAACATCTGGTTGATTCTTCTTTATTTTCGCTTCATTGAAATAGTTTGGCTCGATCTTTGTTTACAACATGTCTGATTGTTGCTCGGGGGCTGATGTGTCTTCAGACCTGATTGGTCCTCGAACCAGCAGCACATCCTCTTCCCTCTGCGCTTCCATCTAGTTAAACGCTGCCCTCATCTCCTCCGTTTGTCATCTTCTGTGGTGAATTAGCAGCAGGCATTTGAGAACAGGGGTCATACTCCTTTCAGACCCCAGCTTCATCTCAGTGTCTTTTGCTCCCCAAATGTCTCCTTGGATGTCAGGATAAATGGCTCTCTGAACTGGCCAGGTTGGCTTCCAGGATCTCAGTGTTCTCAGACAGACTGTTTCCTGCCTGATCTCCTTCCTGCTCTGTTATCACACGATGCTTCATTAGAGCAGGAATGCGCATGTACAAGGCCAGGAGGCCATTAGACAATGTGAACCAGTCCTGGTCAGATAGGCAGCAGATAAAAACCTTGCACAGAATAATAAGGCAGCTCTGGGAAGTATTTCAGATAACTTTCTCGTTCTCCTGTTGTCCTTATTGTTTGCTCTTTCATCCTCTCTCTCCCAAATCACATCTCATCCTGTTAGAAATGTGGTAAGGCTTAAAATGTCTCATTCCAGCAGTAGGAGTTCGTATTGTATTGTTCCTCTCCGGTGAAGTGCTTTTAATCAAAATCCCTTTTCAGTTGCAGATGCTTGTTGAGTGAAACTCTGTCCCTCAGACAATTAGACCTCTCACAACTTAAAATCTATTAAAAAACAGCAACAACTAAAGAATTGCTTCATAACACATCGGCTCTGTCAACATTTTGCATAATAAGTACTTTCTCCTAATCCCACCATGTGATCTCGTATGTTTTGCCATAACTTCATTTTAAATGGACGCCGTTATGTAAAATCCTGAGGATGAAGCTCCTCCTCCGAGCCGCAGTTTTCCATCTTCCGTCTCACAGAGCAGCTGTCCCTCCGCCACTTCTCCACTCGGCACCTTCAGACTAGCCAGCAACAAGTAGCACACATGTTTAGAACAGCTGAGCTCACTGTAGAAGCTACTTCTCAGTGCAGTGCTGGTAAAAAAAAAAGTTGTGAAAGGGTTAATAGAGGAGCCATGTTGCGATGACTTCCTGGAGGCGGAGTTTCAGAAAGCGCACCAGTGTCTTAAAGAGACAAAAGCCCAATTTCAAGGCGTTAAATTACAAAGTCAGCTTTCCTTAAAGTCATATTTTAGAATAACAAGAGTGTGAACATGACCAATTTGTAACCTTGAAATGAGGACAAAGAGGCCAGACTTCTTGGAAGTCTTGGAAATGTCCTTCAGTATGTAATTAATCTACATACGTGTTTCATTTAGTCAGACTTCCTGAAACATTTTAATTTAGTGACTATGACTGAATCTTTGGTCTGGACGCTCGTGGGTCTATTTTGTGTTAATTTGGTCCTAGTCAAACTCCATGATAATTACCTGTGATGGTTCTTCAGGTTTTTCTAGAGAGCTGCTTCCAGTTGTGTCCCCTGCAAAACAAAAGTTCATATTTTAATAAGCACTTTGAAGTTTCTTCTTGAAGTATCCTCTTTTTATCATCCTTTTGGAATATAGTTTTTTTTTTTTTACAAAAACATCTGTCCACATTTGTCTGTATTTTGATGCTTTCGATCTTTATACCAAGGATAAGATCAGTAGATGAGTGACCTCAGATCCTTCTCCTCACACACCATCAAATCGTATTTCATATTTTGCCACATATTCAGCACCTTCTCCTCTGTCCTGCTCCAGCTCGTCCTCGCTATGTCCCCTGCGTAACCTCGGTTACCTCGCTTTACCTCGGGCCTCTCCTCGTCTCCTTTACGACCCGAACAACGTCCAGTCGTCCGGTAGCTCAGCGGCGTTTCTCGACTTCAGCCCACAGCGAGGCTTAAGTGAATAAAAGAACCTGGAGAGCAGAAAAGCTCCCTGCAGGTTCTGGTAACACGTCCTCTGGGTGAGTTCTGCTGCGCGGCTTTCCAGCCGGTTGGATTGTAACGTTGGCCCGTTCTCAAAGGTCTGGAACTCTAGAAGCTGCAGATGTTTTTCCAATGCTACTGAAGGGGAATAAAGGCGGCAGTGGAAGGTTTTGGTCTTTCCTTTTTCTTCCTGCTTCTATCGCCGGTTCACTTTTTAATGACTAATGCGCGCAAAAAGGTTGACAGTGTTACGACCAAGGTCGGAAAAAAGTACAATTTCGCAGCAATTGCGGCGTTTCCATTGAATCAAAAAACGCAATTCAAGTCACATGTGAATGAGCCTGTTCAGACAATAAGTCATTAAAAACTGTTCTCAGCATTAATATCTTAAAATCAAGTTCAAACACCTGGATCAAAGTGGATATTTTCACTGGTTTCATAAACGTCCCCATTTATTCTGAAATGGAGATTTGGCCTGATTTTCCTGTAGCCATCTTGGATCATATATGTCGTTTTGGTGCTCACAGGTGGTTTTCAGTGAACCTTGTGGACTGCGGCTTTAAAGTTTCCCCCAAACAATCTGAGCCACTTATTTTGTCAGTGTGAGTTTTATTCTTTTTGCTAACCCAGCAGCAGCTTCTGGGTCGACCAGCACGGTTCTGAGATGAGACGTCTCTGAGCCCGTAGAGCTGCGGGACGAGACGGAGGGGAAACATAGATTGCTTCTGACGCAAATAGACTGTTAGCAGCCTCAGGTCTGGAACATTATTCCACCATGTAAGCCTGTAAGAGTTGGGTTCAGACCATTTCCCTCATCCTCTGTGAGTCTCCTCTCCCCATATAACCCAGTTTAAACACTGGGATGACCACTGCAGAAACTGATTAAAGATGTGAAGCATCATTTGGTCTAACCCCAGCTAAACCTCCCTCTGTCAGAAGGTCAGAGTAGCAACCAGAGCAGATATGTAGGCTGCTCCTGGAAACAGATGCTGGATGCATTCACAAAGATCAGAACCTGAACTTCACTTCAGTGCAGAACCATGATCATTTCTGCAGACGTCTGTTGTTACAGTTGTAGGAGGAACATTTGGAGAACTCGTACAGTAGAGTTTGGGCCGGAAATGCTCGGAGAATGACTTCAATATTTTACTGCCAGAAATGTTATATTTCTGCTGCAAATACACAACAAAGGGGAACACACACACACACACACACACACACACACACACACACACACACACACACACACACACACACACACACACACACTCTTTAAATCAGAGCTATGTATGAAGAAAAAGGTAAATGTTAAGGAATTACAGCTTTCCCTCTGGAAAACTGTTTTTCAGGTATTAAAATTCAAGTCATTTTATTCCCCAGAAAAAGTTATTTCAAGAATAGACAAAGAGTCAGGATCAATTTGAAGTTAAATATTAAATTGAAAGAGGTTCTACTTATGGTTCTGGACATTGTTCATATGAATCCAAATGCAGATGAGGAGAGGGATGTCTGGGTTTCCCTTTTCATGCTGTTCTCTTGTTTATCTGATGTCAAAGAAGTAAAAGCAATGGATGAATTTTAGTTCTGTTTCTGTCTGCTCAATATTTTCTTCTTCTTTTATTACTAAATATTGTCGAATTACAGTTTTCACATCAAAATCTCATGTTTTCCTAGAATCAAACGGCACTTCTCCTGTCTACTGTCAGATTAGAAGAACTGCAGGTCTTCTCTTCCTTTTTTTCCATGTTGCAATAATAATAATAATGGCTGACAGAATGGAAAGCCTCCACTCCTCCCTGGCTGCCTACCTTCCCTCCTCCTCATCCTTCCAAGCAGTCCTGTAATCTGGATGTGTAACAAGGCAGGAAGAGCTGCTAATGCTTCCCACATTTGATGTCCACCAACTGGACTGAGTGTTACAGCGTCAAACCGCAGCATTGAGCTGAGAACATAATGCTCACTTCATCCCCCAATGATATGTCTGGTTACCTCCATGGATGTTGACTCCATTCAGTCTGTGGAGGAGAACCAGGATGGTTCTGGAGCCCACAGTTAGGCCCCGGGCCCCTGATGGAGGGTCCCTCACTACAGCAAGCTGGTTTCACTGGGAGCTTTTTCCTCTTTGTCTCACTTTCATTTTCCTCTTTGAGTGAAATGAGTTGTGATTGGAGGGAAAACGGCTGCTTGTCATTTACTGATGGCCTCCATGTGACGTCTGGAAGACCTGATGCTGCTCTCTGCTGCCAGGCTTTGTGACGGTTTTCTCTCTCCGCTTCACGGCTCAGAACCGTGCTGGTTTGTTTTCCAGGTCCAGGGTTGCAGTGGCTCTCAGTACGTTGGGGTCGGAGTGGGTAGTTTGCAGCTTCAGCTTACACAGGCCGCCGGCTGCTTTCCTTACACACTTGTTGAATTTCCTACATGGCTGTGAGACATTATCAGACTGGAAACTGGGCTCAGAGGAGCTGCGGACGGCTTCCAACGAGAGCTCTGTGGGTCGTCTTCAGTTACACCTCATGTCTCTGCTGAATTAAATAAATCCATCTCCTCATTTCTCCACCAAATAACTCCATCTGAGTGTGTCTCGCTTCCAGATTTGGCGTTTTCCTCCCTTACAGCAGGAAACATTCGGCAGTAAGACTCACAGAAAACCCCTCCAGGATCAGTGTTCTGCTTTTTAATGAATTCATATTCAGTTTTCTTTATGTTTTATGTGTTTTAAAACATAAAAACATGCTAGCTAACGTAGCATATAGCTAACGTAGCTGGATGGTTGCCTAACGAACTAACTATCCAGTTAGCCAGATAGTTAGATATCTAACTACCACAGTAGCTAGCTGGAACAATTCTGATTTGACCCGATTCACTGAGGAGGCCGATATTGGATCTTTGTGGCGTGTGTATCCTGCGTTTATCTCCCTCTCTTAAACTTTCCCCTTTGGATCCCCTTGGATCGTCCTCTTACTCACAGCCGTCTGCTGACGGAGGGTTTTCTTCCCAAACGTCATTAATTTTGTCGTTTCATTTGTACATGAGTAAATCCACACTAGATCATGTTAACGTGTGTCCAACAAAAAGATACAATGTCTGTGGAAGAATAACCGTCCTGGCTCTTCAAGAGGTTCCTGTGGATTTCTTCTTGAGAGAAGCTACGGGAAGCTGAAGCCGACGTTGTCCTGAACGTCTCGGCTCCAATGTACAGAAAGATGATCAGGGCCATTGGGAAATTCTCAGAATTCTGGCATTAATCTTCTGAGATCAAAGGTCAGAAGGCCCTAACCGTCTCTCCTACAGGAGGAACCTCCTTCAACTGGACTGAAATAATTGATCGGGTCCAATTTCAGTATAAAACTGGACCCTGTTCACTCTGATTAAGAGAGATGGCAGCGTGGTGAACAGAATTAAGTTTTATAGTTTGACTCACAGCTTAATCAGATTGTTTACCTTGAGCTCAATTAGTGACCAGTGTGTGTGTTTTTTTGCGCCTAAATCTTCAGAACCTGTCTCTTCCCTTTCAACAGGATATCACCAACACTAACACTCTGATTGGTTGTCGTGATAATGCCAACTTTTGTCGATATCAGTTCCAGTTTGATGGCTTTTTACAGGAGAAACGTAGATGAATGGGGGGATGTTTTCCACTGTGAGGGGGAGGGAGAAAGGGTTCTGGTGCTGAATGAGTAGATTACTCACAGGAGAGATGGCACAGACCATGAAAGCCACAGCTTGGCCAGAGTGGAACAAAGTCTGCCTCAGTTCAGTGTAAGACTATATCCAGGCCGCGTGCCTTCACTGCTTCTTGTGCACACACCAGCTTCTCCAAAAGCAGTGTTGCTGCGCTGCTGTGACTTACAGCGTGTTTCATCTGGAGCTCAGAGTTGGTCGGCGGGTCCGTCTCTTATTAAGGGACTGTTTGGAAAAGAACAAGCAGAGAAAAATGTGACAGAGAAACAGAGAAACACAGCTGTCTGAGGATGTTGTGGAAAGTATGAGGCCGGCTGTTATTTAGTCTCTCACTTCATCATTTCATTTTGCTTCATTCGTTCTGCATCGTGTATCTGACTTTTTGTTTATGACTGATGAAAATTGAGTGAAATCATAAAAGTGAAATAATGTCTCAGTTAAAGGCAGCAAGCAGACAGAGAGATTTAGAACTTTTCAGGTTGCAGCAACGTCTAATAAGTACGACTGTCTGCTTTTAATACTTGAAATCATTATGAGATCAGCGTTTGCACAGTGAATCAGTCTATTAAGAAGTCTTTGTGTCGCTCAGAGGTCGCAGTTCAGCTAAATCTGGTGATTTAAAGCAGAAATACTTGCAGGTGTAAAGTGCTGCGGGCTCAACACTGGAAAAACACAAAGAATGACCAAATATTTTTGGTCTCGTTTCTACTGCAAATATCTCATCACACTTGAAATAAGACAAAACTAATTTATAAAGTAACGTTTCAGCAAAAAATAATGCTTGTTCTCTGGGCGGATTATGTCACTCATGACAAGATATTTTCCAAAGTTATAAGTAAATAGAATCTGCCAATGGAACAAGCGCTTTCATCGGTATTTAAGAATGAGACCTGATCTAGGTTAGCTTGATAAAAAATGTGCTTATAAGTTTGTTCTCCCCTAGAAACCGGTCCAAAACAAAAAAAATATGAGTAAAGAGCTGGATGGTAATCAGTGACATCACTGCTCTCCTCACACTCTGCTGCTGTCAGACTTGGCTCTGTAGAAACTGCTTTAATGAAACTCCTCAAACACTTCTAGATGTGTGACCTCTGGGAGTCCAGAAGCTGCAGATGGATGGGCCTCAGTCTTCCATGATCCAGGAGAAACATGTGGTCCTTAATTTAGCTCTCAGAGGGACAGACGGTGCAGAGCTCGCATTAATCAGTCCCATTAAACGCTCTCACCTCCTGCACCTCTCTGTGTCCTTTAAACCCGTCCAGATGATGGAACTGGTAGCACCTGCCTGGAGCAGCAGCTGCTGCTCGGCTCTCCAAAGATCTTCACAATGATGAGCCGAATTTAGTGGTTCCTCCTTCTGGGTTTGTGGTTGGAAGATGAGTGTTGGCAGCAAATGTTGGAACAATGAGCTGAACCAGGTGCAGCAGTGAAGCTTTAAATCTCCGTCTGATGCTCCGTTCTCTAGCTTCTCCTCGTTTTCCCTTTTTAGGTTTCTGATGAGAACAAAAATGAGAAGAACGTCTCAGACAGAAACGGAGAAACAGCATTCCTCAAGTTATCACTGGGAATCTCTTCATTGTTTCCATTAATCAAGGGAAAGCTCACACATCTGTTCCAGCAGCTTCAGCTGAAAAACATCTAAAGTTAGAAGGTGGAGAACATTTCCCTCTTTTATTTCTCTGCTCCAAGCTGTCGCCTGATTGGCCGGGCCTTGGTACTCAGACTATGGGCTTCATCAGGTCCAGCTGCTAATCAATCACCTGTTCAGCTCTGTGGATATTTGGACACTCAGTGAAGTGAAGGAAGAAAGACTCTGGTTTCTGTCTGCTGTCCTTCTTCTTCTGGCCAGACTTGTCGGATATTCCTTATCAAACAACTGTGTCTGTTTTTCCACAACTGACCCATATATCGAGTTGTAATTACAGATATGTGAAAAATAATATCACGTTTCATAGCAACACTCCAGGTATGTGTGTGATGAGGGAATAAAATCATAACATGATGTGAAGCTAAACATTCTCACACTGCTGCCCCTTTAAAGCTTGTGTTGATGGAAAGCTGCAGGCTGCTCTTGTCTCCGTTGCTGCCGTGAAGCAGCGGTTTGACCCGAAGCCAAAACCAGGTCACACAGCCATTTGGCTGTGTGACCTGTGCGCAGCAGAGTGAAGCCATCTAAAAAAAAAAAAAAAAAACTCCTGGTCAGTGCTTCATTTGTGCCAATAAATTTTCATTTGTGGTTTCTGCGATATAAAAAAGTTTTTTTTTAGGTCATCCAGAGGTCACCATCCCCCTCACTTTGCTCCAAAACAAACCACAGTGGGGTACTTCTTCGTTTGTGCCGTTAAAATCCTCATCACTGCGGGTTTAGTTTTCGAAACATAAGTTATGATCTGGGCAGAAATTTTGACCCACTGGTCAATGTTGGCGGACGCTGCTCGTTATGCCCCCTGCAGCGTCTCTTTGTCCAGTTCTTGGTGGCTTTGGCGCTTCATAGTCTGACACTTTTAGTGCTGAAGCAAACTGCGAGCAGAGAGAGAAACCCAGGAGCTCAGCTCAGAGAAAACAGCAGCACTTCTGCTTTATTGCTGGCTTTGGCTTCACACTGGAGCTGCTGGTTCTGTTGGACCTCCTCTGTGTTGGTCCCCCCTCCGATACATTATTTGTATCTTTAATTATTTGAATAATTAAAGAGAAAGGAACAGGTTTATTCAAGATCGTTTTCTTCTTTCTGCTCCATCTGCGCTCACTGAGTGTTGTAAGAGAACGTGTTTGTGAATCAATGATGAGATTCGTGTCTGGTTTCCAGACAGCGGCGGAGTGGAGAACCCAGGGGACGCTAAAGAGGCTCCAGGTTCTGCCAGAGGAAGAAATGATCTCCGTCTTTGTTTCCAATTATCATTATGAGACAGGTGAAGAAACCATCCGAACATTTCAGCTCAGAGGTCTTTAATGAACCAAGTGAATCTGCTCTCTGAGTTTAATTCTCCTAGTTATTCATATGAGCCACTGTGGAAAAAAAACAAAAAAAAACAACAAAAAAAAAATATATTAATCAGCATGTTGTCATCAGTCTGTCTGCTCCTACTTATTCTGCTGGTGGAGAGTCCAGCTGACCCGCAGCCGTCGGAGAAAA
The DNA here is from genome assembly GCA_911649635.1 of Poeciliopsis gracilis. Taxonomy (NCBI): domain Eukaryota; kingdom Metazoa; phylum Chordata; class Actinopteri; order Cyprinodontiformes; family Poeciliidae; genus Poeciliopsis; species Poeciliopsis gracilis. The sequence continues at coordinate 44,449 of CAJVRI010001102.1, read as the reverse complement.
GAGCTTCTTGTTTTTTTTTTTCTTTTCTTGAGCTCCGTGAAACTGCTTGATTTCTCTGTGGAGGAAGGAAAGTTGGGAGAATTTCACTGGAACTGAGGTCAAATTCTGTTCAAGTATTAAAGCATGTTTGGTCGTAATCTACAGCCGTCCAGCAAGCTGGACCAGTTCAGGAACAAACGGCTCCGGTTCTGTAGGATCAGTGAGAGGCTGCAGCAACAACAGAACCCGGCTGTGAACCCATCACTCATCTGACTCAAAGTCACTTTGTGCTTTTCCTCCTGTAACTTAGCACAATGTTTGCTGCTGTATTTCCTTTATTCCAGCTGAGAACAAGAAGAGCCTGAAGAATCTTCAAGGAGACGGATGGTTTTTTTTCTGCTGGTTTTGCTGAACATTTATGGGATGCTTCTGGGGGGTTTTCTTAGTGGACAGGAGAGTGCCTCAGTTACAGAGAGCTGAGTGTCTCTGTTACTCAGAGTGATCTGCTGATGTCGGGGGCCGGGCCCCATCATCTCCAGACAGCGGGCCCCAGGTCTCTGTCTGGGGTTCCTCCTCTGCTCGGGGCCCTCTCTCTCTGAAACTGGCCCCGGCGCCGTCGCTTTGCTTCCATATTTGTGACCCACTAATTAAAGTGCAAGTTGTAAAGCTCAGAAGGAAGATTGAGAAGAAGAAGAAGTGCTGCAAACACACACAGTTCCATCCAGAGTTGGACATGGAGGACGTTTGTCCACAAACACACAGTTCCAGAGTTGGACATGGAGGAAGTCTGTGGTCCTGAGTGAACGCAGACAATCCCAGCATGCAGAGAGCAGGAGTGGAGGGTGGTGGCGCTGTTGGAGGAGGTGTTATATTTAGGGCATGCTGCGGTTTAGGTGGAGACATGCGATGTTTTTCACTGAGTCGGAGGGATGAGTGGCAGAGCTGTGATGTGGGCTGGACGAGTGGAAATGTCCACTGTGAAATTACAGGCAGCTCAGTGAAGGAGAGGAGATGAACTTGTTTGTGTTGTGGCTCATTGCAGCAGCAGAAACGATACTCTCAGCTCCCAAATAAGAGGCCACAACAACCATGTGCTCAGCTTGAGGAGCTTGAAGAGCTTTCCCAGAGGAAATCCTCTTCTGTGTCAAATGACCAGACGGCCTCACATTTGACTCTTTATTACATCGGTGAACATGTGGTGTGGAAGAGAGAAAACTTAATGCTTTCTACCAAAAATCTCTGGCTGGTTTGGTTTCAACAAAGAGCAAGTGAGTTTGAGTACAGCAGTGAAGCAGGTGTCCTCCTGATGAATCGTTGTGTCCGACTATTAAAAGTCAATATCTGAAGAGGACACACTGCCAGCGAAGGGCTGAAAGATTTTACGTCCATGAGGAGGATTTTCTTACTGCTCTGATTTTACAGCAGAAAGCCATCATTAAACCAGAGAACAGACACAATGCAACAGAGAAAACCATTAGAATCACACAAAAACAGCAGCGATATTCTGCAGCAGCTTCTGGACAAAGGCGGCGTCTCCAGGAACTGATGTGTTCAGGAGTTAGAAGTTCTCACCAGCCTGTGTGTTTGGGTTCATATGTTCTGCTCCCACTCAGTTTGAATCCTGCAGGGTTGTTTGTGTCTCTTGAGTTTCTCAGCATGAACTTGTATCTTTGTGTGTTTATAATTGTCTGTTTGGGAAAGTGGTTCTCTATAAAACCATATCTGTCCTCCAGTCTAAAGCTGGATGTTCCCAGTAAAACCAGAAGGTTAAATGAGTGCAGCCATGTTCCAGCTCTGCTGCTGCACTGAGGGGGTCGGGGTCATGGGGGTCAACCAGAAGCCACACGCCTTCAGTCGGTTTAGTGAACTGTGCAGCCAGTTCACAAGCTCCCATCACAATGCAGACTGACACAAATGTTCCCTTCCCTTTCTGGAAATTACAGCCGGGTGTTTTGCTGTTTGCCTGTTTGGAGGAGATTTCTGAGGATGTCTTGTTTTCTGAGTGGAGTGGATATTCCTGTGAGTTCAGTGGAAGGAAAAACTAAAAATTCCTTGAAGTTTCAGAGCATTTCATGTGTGAGAATCATATCTCCAGGAGATAGAACAATCTCTGCACACACTGCTTTTGGAAATGTGTGTTCAAAGCAGTGTTTTTTTGTTGTTTTATTCTCTAGGTTATAATTCAGACACTTTTAACGTCTTCATGGAGCTAATTTTACTACCTGTTTTGTTGCTTCCTCTGTGGTCTTGACTCTGCAGGAGATGTGGAACACTGCCGAGACGATGGAGAGTCAGTAAGACCAACTGTTTGAGGTTATGTTGTATTACGTTATCGTACCGTAGTTTGGTGTGTATCATACCATGTACAGACCTGAAGAGAAAAACAAAGGAGAGAGAAATGATGATCGTGCCACTATATTTTAACATCAAGCCCGTCCCCAAAAACCAACCCAAAAGCAACAACCCTCACCAAAGTTTCTGCGACATGGCTGACCTATTAAACTCAGGAAAGCACCAAATACAGACAGACTGACATCATAAAATACAAATTAAATACTATTCATTTATTTAAAAAACGGAATTATTTTTATAAAAGGAATATTAAAAAAAAAACAAAAAACAACCAAAATAATGTGATGGCACTTGTCAGCTTGATAGCTTTTCAGTGTTTTATCATTAAGACAGTGATGTCATAAACTATTTCATGGGTTCATATGGATGAAAATAATTATACATCAATCTGGAGGAATTACCTTCACTTTTGTCGTATTTAATCAATACATGTAGATGTTTTTTTTTAACTACAAGTTGTTTTTAGCTTTTTGACTCATCTTCTGTTCATCTGAATCTGATTTGTACAGTCTCTGGAGATTTAAGGGGTTTGAGTCCTTTCTCTAAATGATGTTAATCAAGCAAGTTGTATAAAATGATTCTACATTTCTTATTGAAGAAAATTTAATTTCATTATTCTAAATTAAACTGTGCCAATTTTTGCATTTATCAAAGCTCTTGGAGATTTGGGAGGAGGATCATTAAAAAAGATTCCTGTGGTTTAGAGATTTGTCCCACTGAGTGTCACTGGAATCTATTTAAGAGAAAAATATATTCCAGTTCATATATTTCATCTAGTAAATGAGAGCACTAGAGAGCAGTAAGTCATTCAACAAATACTTTCCGTATTTGCATACTATCCCAGCTGAATTTGAAGAACTTTGTCTACATTAATTAAGGAACCTTCTAATATCAGGTATTTAAACAAAACCATGACAATAAGATGTTCAGTTTTACCACAAGAAGTGATCCAAAGGTGTCTTGGTTGTAGATTTAAGGAATCTGTCTCTAATCTCTTACATTTTTCCTCCATTGTCCAACTAAGGCCAGTTAAAGTCATGTGTTAAATGACCAGTATTTCATCTGCTCCAACTTTTCTGTGTTTTTTGACTCTGTTTCACTTTAAGGAATCTGAGCCGTGTTTTCATTCCACTCAGATTGGTGTAAAAATGGTCTCTGGACTCTTCAGACATGTATTTTTTCTTCCAGTGAGTTTCTGATGAACTGTTATCATTGGTACTGATGGACCCTCTGGTTCTGCTTGTCAGTTATTGAAATGCTGTCATCTTATTCCAGGAGGAGTGTGCTGCGTCGGCCCAGATGTTGCTCTTTATTTACTTCCAGTTGAAGATGACAGAAACATGTGTTCACAGATCAGGCTGGTTAATGAACAGACAGGATCAGCCACATATACCAAGGTACTTAACATGAGCGATGATGCTTTAAAACTATGTGTGTACTTTACATGTAATGTATTAAATGGCACTGCACAATATAAGCAGAGGAATGGGAAGCGTTCATAAATCTTCATTTAATGCAGAGAAAGGAGGCCGTCTGGCCTTAAGTGAGTTAAGATAACAAATCCCTGTTTTCCCTTTCTTCATGTTTCTCTGACGTCCTTTGAAAAGTGAGCTGCCGTGTGAGTAAAGAGCAGCCAATGACTTCCCCAGCTTGGTCATGTCCAGCCACCAAATCAAAAATCTGCTCCCCCTCCTGACGACCAGAACGCTTTAACAGAACGTGCTGCAAGTCTGAAGATTTATAAGAAGTAAAGCTCTGCTTGTATCTCAGATCCAGGAGATTCATGTTGCTGTGTAGAAAGGTCTGATGAGGTGCTTTCTTTCTGTGTGATAAATTCATATTCATCTCCATAAATCTATGGAAAGCCATTGTTTAGCAGAAGGTGGAAACAGCCAGAGAAGAAGGACAGGAGGAGAAGCAATGGAAAAGTCCCAGTCTGAGTGAGCTGCCATAGTGGGTCTTTCAGCGTTCCCCTGATGCATTTTAGAAACCATTAAACTGAAATGTCTCCGTCTCCCGTCTCGATGTATGCTGCAATCATTGTTATTTACGGACCGTGTCCCGACCAGGGCCCAGTCTGAGGAGCTCTGTCTGGATAATGTGTCTAATTGTTCAGCGCTAGCATCACAAGGACTCCTGCTGAGAACTCTGGGCTTTTTCTTTCAGAGGCTCCTGCTGCTCTTTCTCTCTTGTTTCTCTATCCTGCCTTTTGCCCAGCCTTTCATGTGGCGACTCAGTCCATTACCTTTACTGTACCACAGAAACCAGCCTGGGACGCTCCGTTTTCCTCATTTTCTGGTAAATGGACACTGAGATGATGTTGCTGGCAAATGGAGCATCAGGCCTGGAGTTTCCACCACCTCTGTGTCTTCCAGCTGACAATCATCTGAAACTGACCTGAAGAGAAACTGAGGAAGGTCAGCGATGACGAGTATCTTAGCTTTCAATTAGCATCTTTGAAAATCGTGAGTCGAATAGTTGAAGCTGTTTAACAGATGTATATTATTCCACCTGAAGTTCGAAGATCCATCAGGGACACACATTCCTCGACTTCTTAACTTTACCGTGACATCATTGTTTGTCCAAGTCAAATGAAAGTGACCAGTCCACCCAGAGCAACTTTTCCTGACTTTTCAACCGACCCAGTCACTCTATTTACGACTCCATAGAGTAAATTGCCATCATGATGCGTTCAATGTTCTCTGATCTTTTCAGAAACTACTAAACAGTCACATTGATCTCCAGTCTTTGCTGGTACAAACTTGAGTCGGTGCTAAACATGTTGTGTTCATGGATGTTAGCAGGAAACCCAAGAGATCAATAGAAGAGAAAACTTTTCACCAGTGGGACTTTTAGCTTCGAGTAAAGACCTTCTAACAACCATAAAGACTTTATGTTGTTATTGCAGAACATGTTGATGTCAGGATCTGTTTCCCCTCAATGTATGAACAGAGTCCAGGCCTGAAGAGGTTTATGATAGTCAGACGAATCTCTAAGGCCTGAAAACCAAAGTTTGACCTCTGAACCTTCAATGTTTCAATCATCTTGGTTGATGGAAGATGGTAGGTATGGGAAAGAGTTCAGGGTAGCTGCATATCTCTGACTGTTTGCTGGTGTGTGATTCTAATCAGAAACTTGTCCTGGTTTAATGGACCACCAGCCCAAAGAGAGGCATGATGGGAATTCACCTGATAGATTCAGATTCAGACCATGACCAAATGAAAGAAAGCTGTGAGACTTTCTTCTTGGTTAAGAAAATCAACAAGTAGCAGAGTGATTTTGTAATGAGGCCTGTCCCTTTATGAGCTGATGTCATTTCCAGTAAAGAACCACTGGTCCTCAGAGGATCCCAGTATATTATGTGTTGAGCAGGCAGCAGACGGTGCTACCAGGTTCTGCTGAGACCCATCCAGTGAACAGAGAACGGATCTGTAAAAAAGTGGGTTCCATCCAACATCGTAAACTGACCAATCAGTTTGCCTACTGAGAGAAACCATGTGGCCGGGTCTGAAGACAAACAAACCATAAAGCACAACACCAGTGCCAGAGACTTTTATCCTCCAGTGAGAGGACTTGAGGACCTTTGAGGTGCTGATGAGGAAGTACAGCATGAGGTCAACATGAAATGAGTGAAGAAAGAACCTTCTAATGTGTAAAAGTGTCAGAGAGAAATGTTTGGGGACTCATTAAGCAAAGGCAGCAGAACCAAAGGGAATCCTCCGAGCCGACGGTCAGAACCTCCATGTCGGGTCTCAGTAGGTGTTGATGGTAGGGAGTGGTTCTGCAGTGGACGGGGAGCTTTTCAGCTTTTGGCCATAATGAGTGGTCGTCCACAGGGACTGGTTTACAACCAGTTATATGATGAGGAAGTGGAGCTGTGCCTTCCAGAAACTGGAGCTTTCTGAGGAGGAGAAATGCTGTCAGGCTAAAGTCTGGCTGCTTGATGCTCTGACCACTCTGCTGAGGGTTCTCCTTCATCTGAAGTTCCTGCTTCAAGGCTGAAACTAAGCCCTCTTTAGTCTACGCTGAGGGACTCTCACACTGACTGCAGACAGGCTGATCAGTGCTTAGAGCTCTGGGAGTCAGCTAAAGGGTTGGTGTCTGAAAAACTCAGTCTGGATGTCTTGGTCTGTTCAACAGTTGTACAGAAATATCTTCCCACTTTCCAACTTCTTAAACAGCAAAGTGGTCAGAGAAATACTCCCTAAGAGCTGCTTTTCTTTGTTGGAGCTCTGGACACATTCCTGTTTGGGCCTAATGGGTTACTGACAGCCATTATCTGAGGATCAGGTTTTACCTTCTTGCCTTAGATTATTGCTTTAAGATAGGAAAGAAATGCCTCAAGATGCTGAGCTCTCCAAGGCTTTTAATGTGATCAAGCATAATGTGTTTCATGTTACTTTTAGTTTTCTCTAAGTATAGAAACGTTTTTTTAATCTCACCTTTGGAATTTCAGGTTCTTGAACTTAAATGACACAAATGCCTCACAAATCCAACCTGTAAATGTTTGAATAATTACATTGGAGCACATTGGCTATTATACAGTTGAATGCAGTTTACCATTTGCCAGTACATTTAGTTTTCTTGTAAAACACCCTTCCTGTGCAGCAGCTCAGTCGGCTCCAAGCACATCAAATGAACACGAGCTTTTAGATAGAACGGTCAGACAGAAATGTCTCCTTCTGTGAAACCAACATGGGTCAGCAGAGGACCATCAATGTTCCTCAGTCATGAATCTCTGTTCTTGCCGCCTGCTGAGGCTGATATTGCTGCAAACCTGCAGCCTGCTGTGGCTGCATGTTAGTGCACAGTGTGGGATTAACTGAGGCTCTTAAACAAAACGATAACTAAGGGTCAAACATGTGAGTTCTGCTGTGGAGAAAATGAACTACAGCTCAGCCGACATGTCCATGGTGATAAGAGCTCACTTTTCTTCTGGAACAGGTCAAACCTGTTTGAACATTATTAAGGATCAAAGTTAAGACCTAATAGGTCCAAGATCATTTTGCTAAAAACCAACAAAACACCGACTGCAATCAGAACAACAGAGCTGCACTCTGCTGAATAAATGAGGCGATGAACAACAGACTTTTCTCCAGACAGAATCTGCTCTCAACTGAATGAACCTGTTTGCAGGAAAGTCTCTTTTCCCTCTTCATGTCTTTCATAGTGATGTGTCATTATTTCCCAGCAGCAATATTCCTCTCCTTTCCTCTCCCTGATTGGTCTGGCAGCAGCAGCACTGGAGCTGCACCAACATAAAGGTCTCAGGCCGAAGCTCCCAACGATGGGAGAAAAGGGAACCAGCTCTGACTCACCTCGGACTCTGACATGCTGTCCTCTTTGTCCTCCCATCAGCTTCTCTTCCCACCTTTTCCATTTCCCATCTTCCAAGCAACATCCGTCTCCATCTCAGTCTTCTCTTTTCATCCACATGTTCTTCTCACCAGCAGGTCCAGATGGATCAGATACATCCTCACAGCAGCTTCATGCGTTTCCTACAAGGTTTTATGTAAAGTGTTGTTGCCATGGTTTTATCATCTTTCTTCTATTTTTACATAAATTGACAACCTGCATTGAAACCAGCCAATCAGAGCAGCTAAAAATGTTCCAGTTTATGATGATGTGATTTTCTCAAAGATGTTTTCTGGTCACATGTTCACATTGAGCTCAACGTTTTCTGAAAAAGGAGTCGAGTTCTGAGCAGAAGTAGAACCAGAAAACACACAAAAATGTTTAACTCCTGCATGCAGAGTTTGACTTTGGGTTTCTCCACAAGTTTTATGGCCATAAATCTCACAATGCTTCTATATTTGACAAAAGTCTGTCCCCTCCAAAGAAAACAGTGGCACCAAGGCCTCAACCCCTTGAAATACAAACGAACCACATTATTTCAAAGCCACAATTACAGGTTTGTGTGCATAAGACGTCCAAGCAGTGATATTGAAATCTTCTCAGAGGTATCAGGGTTTGTTTACTGAGACTCATTTAGATCAGAGCTGATTGCTTCTCATGTAGCCAACATTATGTCTCAGTTTTAAGGTGCATGCTGTCGTTTCCATTTGGGATAAATCAACATAATTAGACATTCAGGAAGTTTGATCATTAAAGGAAGTTTAGACACCAACTGTGTTTCCATTAAAAATGCATTTTTAATAGAGCGTTTTTAAACGGTTCATTGAAAAATATGTTTTATTCTAAGATTGCTGTGTTCTATAGAAAAAATGATTTTCAATAATTTTGAAAATATTGTGACTGAAGGAAATGCAGCAGATCAATATAAGAAGGTGGAAGACATTTCTGTGTCCTTTGAGCCTCAAATACAGCTTTTATTTCATCTCACTGTCTGATGCATCTTTCTAATACTAACTCAGACATTCATCTCCAATCATTAAATAATCTTTCTACTATTATTAGATTAAAAGGCTGTGAGCAGCTGGACTCTGACTGCAACATGTGAGCCATAATGAAGAAAGTTACCGGTCAGATTGAAAGAATCTTTCAGCTCCACTTAACCAAGTTTAAAAGGTTTGACCATTTTCCTGTTTGTCCTAAATCACAAAGGATTGTGGGAAAGGACAGGCTGGTTTCTGGGAATATTTTACAACTTTGGGATTTGGTCTCACATATCTAGCAGCTCCTTCCTACAATGACCAGAGTCACCTTCACATTTCCCTGCTTTAACCACATGAGCCCCACTGATCTGGATTTAACACAGAGCCTGGAAAACCAGTGAACTCCTCGCAAGAGAAGAATGTGACTGAAAAAACGACATCAGAGACCCGTTCTGACTCTCTCCAAACCAGGAACAGGAGCAGCAGTAGGAGTCTGAGCACCTTCTCATCACTCTTACTGCTCACACACTCCTTCTGTGTGTGTTTCAGTTGAGCTTTAATGGATTGTTGGACACACTGAACTGATGCAGGCTACAGTAGGTTTCTGTGTGTCATCCAGCAGTTTCCATGAAGCTTAATCAGGGCCTGAGCTCCTGCAGTAGAGAAACAGTATGGAGAGCAGCCTGTGTTTATTATGCTGTATTAAGTTTTAGTCACAGAACATCTAAGAGAGCAGGTGCTTCTAAACACGCTGCAGATCAGTTTTCCTTTGGAAAAGACCCACAGATCATTCCATTTAATCTCTGCTTTAACAAACAGCAATTAGGTGGGCTAAAGAGACCTGGGTTAGATATATAAAGACCCTCGTTTATCCTGCTTCTGCTTCCACATTTTCACCCAGTCTTCAATCCATCTTCTTTCTTTGTTTTTCCTGTTCAAAGCCAGTCAGGTGCTCACATTAAATCATGCACTAAGTTAACTCTCTAGTGTGTCTGAACTCTGTTGCTCACAGAAGTCAACATTAACTCAACATTAACTCCAGCAGCCAGTGGCACATTTTCAGAAACTCCTCCAAGTGAAATACCTGCAGAAGGAGGAAAGCTCATAAATTCACTTCTCTAACAACAACGGCATCAGAAATGATTTGTCTTGTTTCTGTAGAAGAGCTGCTGCCTCTCCTCCCCTCAGGGGGAATTTCACTGATCGATTCACATTCTGACCCCCGTCAAGCTGATTCCTAAAAACTGTGGAGACAAAGACGCTCCACCTGCTCTGACTTTGTTCTCAACGGTCTGAAAGACAGAGCTCACCTTCCTATTGGTTCAGCTGGCAGATAAAGAGCCAATCAGGTCAGCATCAGAGGAAATGAGTGATTTTACTGATAATCAGAAAGACGTTCTCTGGGTCAGACGTCATGACTGGAGAGGATGGTTGACAACAGGAAGGTTGGGACAGGATGGAGACTGGAGATGTCTCCTTGTCTCTGTGGAAGATCAGTGTTTGGTTTCAGTGGTTTAAACACACAACACCACAGCATTGGTTCTTATCCTGCTCAAACTGGAGAACGTTGTAGAACATCAGAGAACGCTGAGATGAAACACCTGAAGAAGAACTTGTACGTTCATCTTAAAGCAGGACCTTCCAGCCTGTGGTGAATAACTCTGAACTGAGTGAACCTTTGGGTCCAAACAGAAAGAGTGAACACAAACAGAATATTTTCAGTCCTCAGTGTTTGTTTGCAGTACCAAGCCAAACCAGGAGCAAGAGAGGAAACAGGCTCTCAAATATGAGCTGAGGAGGACGATCTGATTGAGATAATATTTATTTACTTATTTTATTTTTTCACATGTCCTGTCATTCAAGCTCACAGGTCATGTTCCAGGGCAGTTTTGCTTTACAAAAAAGGCATCCTAATGGCACACGATTGCCTTTATTAAATCTAAGGAATTGAGACAATATTCAACTTGACACTTTGAGAGTTTTTTACTATCCTTTTACATTTTAATGTTTCTGTTTGAAACTTTTTGAGTTAAAAATGTGGTTTGTAACTAAATATGTTTTGTTGATTAACTTTTTGGGGGAAAAAAAAGAAAAGATTTTTTTTTACTACATCACACTTTTTATTTTTACTTGGGAATGTTATCATGAAATCTCTCTAAATTGAATCCAGTTTATGTACACCGTAAGTTTCTTCACTACATGAAGAACCAATATGTTTCACCCCCCCAAAAATAAAAAAAACAGTCAGACCTGCAGCTCTAATGCTATAGTTTTATCTGCTGAGCCTGCTGTCCCATTTGGTGGCGAAATTAATATACAGTAAAGACCATAAACCGGAAGCACTTTAACCTACTAACACATTACCTAATATATTCATTTCATGTAAAAAGTAAAAAAAAATGGAGTTGGAAAAATGATTCCTCTGCTTGAATTTATTTTGAAATAATGTCATTTATTTGTATTTTTTTCTCTATTCCATTTATTCCCTAAAATACCAGAATGTGCCGATAACTAAGCATTTCAAGTGACTCAGTAGTTTTACTCCACCCGTCTCCGCACACATCTGGTTTCATTACTCCTAACTTTATTCATTTCAAACAACAGGAAGAGGGAGTTTAGCCCAGCTCGGCTTCCGTTGCTCTTGACTGTCTCATAGCAACAACAGAAGGGACGCCGGAACGTGGTTTCCGTGGTAACCGTTGGTTACGGTCAACTGCTGAAGGGTCGACACTTGTTATCAAAGTACGGTAATGGTGCATTTTAAGTGACGCAGACGCTTTTTTCAGGGGCTATAAATAGTTGTTAACATTGTATTGTGTTCAGACTGCCTCCAGGTGAGTTTATGAGTTCGGTCCTTCTACGGTAGTTGAGCTGCTTTATGTGTTGGAGGGGTGAACTCATTTTATTTTAATGTTCAGTTGCTTATGGTATGTGTAACATTATAAAAGACTCGCCTAACCAGAAGTAACTCGTATTTATGATAATGTCCTGCAGCTAAAATTAAAGTCCTCAGAAAACAGCGTCTCAACTCGAGGTTCTTCCGTCAGGAGTCTGTTGGTTTTTTTTTACACCGACACTGAACTGAAGCGACATTTGAGACTTTTTTTTTCCTTTACTCCGGTTTGTTCTCTTTCTGGACTTCAGGGGGCGCTATGGGGCTCATCCTGACCAGGGCGGCCCAGTGGACCAGCGCCTCCAAGCTGGAGTCCACTCCACTCAACGAGTTTCTGGTGACGCAAATCCTGAACTGCGCGGAGAATTTTGTTTCCAGGCACCCGCAGGAGGCAGAGCATTTGTTTGAGGAGCCGCTTCAGTGGAACACCAGTTTAAAGAAATCTGATTTCAAAGACGATTATATCATCAGGTTGGACTCATGATGAACTCTCACTATTATCTGCCATCACTTATACAGTCTCTCAGTGTCAACACAATCTCAGAAAGTTTGTTTCCCTGGGCTCTGCTGCAGCAATTCAGACTGTATCCAGATGAAGAACTTAGTTTTGTTGCAATTTGTGTATTTTTTATCTTCAGTGAATCAGAGAAGGTCCCATTTTTATGTGTGATCGACACTAAACGTGCCCGGCTGGCAGTGGAGAAATGCTCCAACAGGATTAAACATTCCTCCCAGGGTCTTACATACTGCCGACTTTTGGTTATTTCATGTCTTTTAGTAATGGATTAGGAGAAACAGCTTAGTGGACTTTGTTGCCTGCATGTCCAGTTAAATTCAACCTGAACAAGTCAGGGTTTCATTTTTCACTCATTTCAATATTGCTTTGATGAAAAGCATTTCTGTCTGCTGGATGACATTTTGCCTGTTTTCTCCAAAATTGTAGGTGACCCATTTTTTTTTCTCTCTTTTATTTTTCATTGCAGTGCCATAGGTGTAAAGTCCCTTGAAAAAGACAGTGAGGGGACGCCACTGTTGCAGTTTTTTCCACCTACCGTTTCTGTTCGTAGCTTCGGCCAGCTCGCTAAACTGCTGCAACTGGCAGATGACAGGAAGCGTCAAGAGATCCAAGCGTGTCTAGAAGGTAACTGTTTCCATCCAAAGCTGTCCAGCGTTCCTCCATCACCACCTGATCTCATTTCTCTGTGTTCCTGCTGATGCTCTGAAAGCATCCAGTTATGTTGCCTTTGGCACAATTTTATTGATGGCCTTTTACTTTAGCACCACAGACAGAAATGTAATATGGCCATTAGAGAAAAGAAGGTGGAACTGATTTCTTGGGCTCTGGGGTTGAAACTGTGTAAAATAATAACTATCATTATTCATTTAATTCTGTAAATCTGATCTGTTCTGTGTCCAGAAAATAGAGACCTCATGGCAAAGATTGTGGGTCGGCGTCTCGTCGACACATCAGAGGAAGACCTCTCAGCTCTGGAGTTAGATATCAGAATTAAGCTGTTTATCCTGCTCAAACACATTGATGAAAAGATCCTCCACAAGTTTGTTGGAGAAATAGCAAAGTGAGTGCCTCTCTCTCTCTCTCTCTCTCTCTCTCTCTCTCTCTCTCTCTCTCTCTCTCTCTCTCTCTCTCGACTTAGACATGTCTTCACGTTGCATCAGATCACGACTACTGTCCTCATTCCGACTGATCAGCTGTGACCTGTGGTTCTGTCGGACAGACATAGGCAGCATGATAAAAGATGGTACCATGACTGAATCAGACAGGATCTTTGATCTGTGTTTATTTTTCTACGTTTTGACTCCAGACAAATCAAGGTTTTACCCACCGCAGTGGAGGAGGAAGTGGAGTTCTTGAACCAGTACTGCGTTGAAGGAGGGAAGAGGCTGCTGAAGTCAATGAGATACACATCAGGTTGAAATCTTCTTCACATTTCACTGTTAACACAAATGCTGGCTTTTCCATAACAAAAACCTTAATATTGTGCAGCTGGAGCCAACATGGAGCCTGACAGATTCTGGTTTACAGAGTCTTTAGTCTGCAGATGCTTGTTGTCTAACTGAAAACAAACCATGAGGCAGAAACAGGTTTCCATGTCCTTCTGCTCTCCAGCAGCAACAATTAAAATACTCTCCAAGCTGAGGTTGAAGTGAGGCAGGGTAACTGTGGGGCCGAGGTTCTTAGTGGATGATTTACTCTTGAAATGAAAGTGTGATTCATAATACAGAGCTTCTATTTTATCACCACCAGCTTCCCAAGCTTCTGTTTCCATCCTTGGTTTCCTTTGTCTTCCCATCCTCCTCAGTTCCTTTATAGGAATTCTGCTGGGAGATTCCTGCAGGTTTTAAATGGCCTGTATGCTCACATTTAGTGTTTTGTTTTTTTTTCTTTCAGACTATGAGTTTCCAAACGGCTGTCGTGCTCCACCTTGGAGGCAGCTGCTCGGTGAGATTTGTTACCTTGTTATTGAGCCATGTGACGCTGATCCCCTGTACATCACCTGCAGCTCTGCTGGAGCCTTTTGTAATGCGGTAAGAAAAAAAAAAAAACAGTGCTTTTGACTGTTTATCAAGTCAGGTTAATCAGTGCGTCAATGTGCAGATTTTCATTTAAATCATGAAATGTAATTAAATGAGTTGCACATTCCTTGATCGAGATCAGAGTTTTGAACCTGTCAGAAACTGAGAGGATCACCAGATTATCCCCTTTTCTGTCTCATATCATCATCATCTGATTTTTACTGAACTGGAAACAAAAATTACATTTTCAAACTGGTTGTTTGCTGACGCATTTGTAGAAAAAGAAATGCTGGACTTTTCAGTTTGTGTGCATTGAATAAACAAGGAAAAAGAAATGAAGTGTTTGACGTGCTGATAGGTAGAGGCTGTTTTAAGCTCTAGCTCTTTGGTTGGCATCACTGCTTTATTATGATTAATGATCATATTTTGCTGCATGTTTTTGCCACAGGGGTTGGACAAAGAAGAAGATGAGAAACTCTATGAGAGACAAGGTGATTTTTGTGAAGACATAGCTTCACTTTTAAAGAAAGCGTCTCCACATTTTGAACAGAACGTGAGAAAACAGGTACAGTGAAAAAGGATGCTTGTAAGGCCACACACCAACACACCTTTTCTCAAACCTGTTGGGGGATGAATAGTCCCTCTTTGTCCACGAAGAAGCTTGGACAAAGAGGTCTTCCTCTGTTCAACCGCTCTGCTGCTGTGGCTGAACAGAGTGAGGAGTGAGGAATCAGTCACTGTGCTGTTCTTCTGTGTGGCTGTCACCGGGTCGAAACATTTCTGATCTGCTTTCTTCCAAGTCGAGTCAAAACAGTAAAGGCTCGTTGAAGCCAATATACACACATAACGTGGAGGCACATTTTCCTCCATTCCAGACGCTGAAATATGGGTGTTTTATTCAGTAGTGCTATTTCCTACTGAAGTAATTTGACAGATGACCTCAATAATGGACTCCATCTGTTAAGAAAAAAAACCAAAACTCTATTAATCATTTAGAAATCTGATCTTAGGTTCTCTTCCTCACACTGTTGATGGAAAATGTGCCATCATCACAGGATCATCGGATGCTTGGAAGTTTTCTTTCATGCTCTCCGCCTGATTTCTGAGGATCAGCTCTGGTTTTACACTGAAGGAAAAGTTTCTAAAGCTCGTTTTTAGAAAAAATGTTGAATTCTTAATGAATGGAAATCATCATAACAGATATTTAATTTGATTTATAAAAACTGAGATGAATATAAGAGGGGAAAAAAATGAACGATCTATGTCTCAAGCAACAAAACTACGTTTGGTTTGATTATTACTGCATCAGTGAGAATGAATATGTATCTACAGAGATGTTGAGGATCTGAAGCATTATAAAGAAATTAGGAAGATCTTTCAGAGATCCTGTTTGTAGGTCTTTCATTTTTTCTTTTCAGTCTTTGTACCCATCCAGTTTTTGCAGACAGTTGTTGGTAAAAACCTTCACACTAACCTATGAATCATCTAGAACATACAGATTACTATAAATCATAACTTCACAGGCAGGTTTCTAAGGCAGGATGGTGTTTTTTAATTGCTCAAGTATTGGGTTGGAAATGAGTCGAAGAGCAGACTACTTCCTGTAAGGCAAACCCTAGAAAGACGACTTTAAAAGACGAAAGTCTGACTGTTTTGAGTAGAAAGGAGAAGATAAAGAACTGAGGCGTTCCTCAAGGCTGAGACGCGTGCCTGTAGTCACCTGTTGGTTCTCAGTTCATTTCCTTCAGCTGTTGATAGAGCTGGAGGAGCCATCATACGTAGCTGTGGGGTTAGTAGAGACTTCAGCAAACCAACGAGCAGTGCCAGAGTGAGCCACCATTATAAAAGACAGTTAGGCTTTAATGTTTTATGAGTTCTGTGTGGAGGGTGATGCCTAAAGCCTGAAGAGGATAAAAATGATGGAGAGCTGCAGTAAAACTAACTGTGAAGGAGTCTGCGGTGGAACAAATCATTGTCTGGATCTGTTCCCCTTAGATTCTTTCATTGCTTTGATCATACAGCTCACTGTCATGTCAGTTTAGGTTTTTATCTCTGCAGGATATTTTAAAGCAGTTGTTTGCTGATGATTCTAGCAAACGGAACGACAAGCATCATATCTGGGAGGCATTTAGGAATCACAGTCATTCTTATGGAAGACAGGCTCTCTTCAGGTTCCAATTGAGGAAACTCAGTTGCATCATTGCAGCTCCCTCCCCTGATGGCAAAGCAGAAGCTCAAAGCCACAAAGAAGCAGCCAGAGACACCAGCAGCTGATCTCCAAACATGTCTGCTTGTTGTTGAAGTTGAACCAGCAGTGCTGGACCAGAGGATCCCAGAGGGGACGTTAGGACACCTACTAATAAAATAGGTTTTAGTGCTCAGAACTCTCCGACATCATTCTCACTTACAGCGTTTTAAAAGCATCTGGAACAGAGTTTGATTTTATTCTAGGGAGTGTTCCCTTCAGCAAACACATGGCTCTTGTCCATTTCACATATAAGAGAATTACAGAATTTTGGTTAGCCTAATAAAGTCTGCCTGTTAGTCTGTGGTTGGGTGAATTGACTTGTATGTTTCCAGTAGCGAGTCACTTTGTGTTTAATGAGAGACGATGGGCCGCGCTTGGATCCAGCTGATGGTGAACCCAACCTGCAGTCGAACACGTTCATTCCCTTCCCTGCTCTTAACAATGTGCAGCTCCTAACAGCCAATCAGAGCCTGAGCTGTTCCTGCACAAGCAGGTGTCTGTGATTAAACTGTGACCTTCATACAGGCACATTGGCATTTTTCTACAGGCTGTAAAGTTTGCTGTTAGAGCTTCAAATCTCCAGAACCAGAACCAGAACCAGAACCAGAGTCAGACCTGAAGAACAGCAGCTCAGTTCAGACTGAGCTGGGAGCCTTTAGTTGGATTCTGAGGAATGGGAGACGTTTGATGTCATTGAGATGATTAAAGAGGGATTTGTGCCTTGGAAAGCTTTGGGAACGTGTTCTTTTGTTCCAGTTGCTCAGTAAAGACCCAGTCCTGATGCAGGCCTGCAGATTGTTCACAAGGGATTTTATGGGAGTTCAGGGTTTCTCGTTTGCCTCTAATAACTGCTGTGTTGTTTTCATTTCACTCTTCTTGGACTGACATGACAACACTTTGTTAGACATTAATATCCTTTTAATCCAATAATGAAACATAATTAAACTCTGATGTTGGTTGGGACAATATTCAGAACACATCTTCACAAGTAGCAGGAATCAAACTGACCATTTGGGTTTAATAAGTAACATTTGCAGAGTTTTACAGACAAGTTTTACAGATTTGTCCCATCAAGATTTATTATATTTGACATAATTGACTCTTTTTTCTCTATTTTTAACCTCTGTCTTTTTCTGTCACCATCAGTATTTTGTGGAACAGAAACCTCGGAAGAGTATTCAGGTTGCACACCTGGCTTATGAAATAGAACTAGCCCAACCCAAGACGACTGAAGAAAAAGAGTGGGAGAAAGTACAGCTATCTCTGTACGGCAGGAAGAAACGTGAACCATGTCATAGATGGAGGAATCTTGCTGTGCTGAACAAAAGTGGGTAAGTGAGAAGTGATGTAAGAAAAGAGGCTTTAAATCTGATCAGACTGCCATGAAGAGAGTGAGGCAGTGATCCCTCTGTTAGTGCAGAGGAGCTTTGGAGCAGAAGGATGCAGAGCTCTCTCCACATCTGCTCAGCATGCCTGCCAGCAGTCACACTTTATGAAGAGATGATTGGATGCTTTATGAATATCAGTGGTAATATTCCTGATGGCTCAGTGATCAGAGTTAATAAAGTCTTCAGAGTGTGGAAACCCTGTCTGCCCAATTACAGACCCCAAACCAAGAGAAGTTGTGAAAAAACCCAGCGATCACATCTGGTCTCAGACTGATAAATAGATCTAGAAAGAGCTGAGCTGTTGCAGCTGGAGCTTTTGATAAGTGGAGGAGAAACTGGCTCAAGTTGAAACTAAAAAGTACCAGCCTTGTCTCAGATTGTTAAATAACGATGATGATAAAAAATAGAAGCAGTCATAATGACTCTTATTTGAAATTATTGCAGTTTAGTAGAGGAAGAGGAGTTCATGAGTGCTGCAGAGAAGAAAAAACTGGGATCCAAACCCAAAGGCACAAAGAGTGGACTCACAGCAGCATCTTCACTTGGACTTTCAGCTTCCCAGAGAAGGTAAGTGTGAGATGATCATTTCCCTGTCTGGGTCTAGAAACAAAATTTTTGCTGCACAAGTGGAAATGTTCCCAGTTTACAGCATCACAGAAGAAAGAAGCGTGTGCTTTGTTAAATGAAAGCAGCAAAGGCGCTGGAACTTGTAATTCCAACAACTATTGCAAATGTTTACATTGCAGCCCCAGCATAAGTGGTGACAGAAATAAATCCAACATAATTAAACAAAAGATGGTCAGAAACGCTGGAGGAAACCAAAACTCCCTCTGTTTTGTTCCGTTTTAACGTAATATACCAAGGTTGACAAAATGCAAAATGTTTTAGTTCTCTCCCTGGTTTAACGCAACTGGATCCAATGATGGCTCGTTAGAAGGCCTAAGAAGAACACTGACATGTTGAGAAGGTTGTTGGTACCACCAGGGAGAGAACTGAAACGTGCAGGATGCCGGCCCTCGGGGACCCACTTTGAGCCCCCCTGCCTTCGAACGGCAGATGACAGTAGCTCTGAACAGCAGACCCTCTGTCTGACGCAGCCTGTCCACTCTCACAGATGACAAAATACTGTCACATCTGCAGAAACCAACAAGCACCCAAAACATGGACTATTGTGAAGCACGGCAAGTCAACAGCGAGAAGATAAGACACCAAATATATCCCTCCAGATTGTATTTATAGTCACACTCTCAGGTGGGCTATGTGCTCACCTTTGTTTACATTAAATCTCCACATGCGTGGAGAAGGAGGAGACATAGCCACTCTGTCTGCTACCACTGGCAATCAGGAAAGAATGACACAAAGACTCATTTGCATTTTCAGTCAGAAAATATGACGACATCACTACTCTCTTCACTTGCCCCCTGTTTTTGCACAGGACTGCACCTCTCTTCCTTGAAGTACTGTCCATGCTCAACACAGGAGCGTCTCTAAACCCCTCACACGAAGTTA
This sequence comes from Poeciliopsis gracilis, assembly GCA_911649635.1. Taxonomy (NCBI): domain Eukaryota; kingdom Metazoa; phylum Chordata; class Actinopteri; order Cyprinodontiformes; family Poeciliidae; genus Poeciliopsis; species Poeciliopsis gracilis. Next base: position 25,210 of record CAJVRI010001102.1, on the reverse strand, counting down.
ACCGGGCATTTTTCTCAGTTTGACTTTGCTTGTGGATTGAGCTTCCGGAAAATCCCGGGGCGCCACAGACCACAAAGTATTTCTGAAAACATTCCTGTTTTAAGATCTTATGATTTCTATTTTAAATGAGTTTTTATTATGTTTTACAGTGGTCGATACGTTTGTTGTAATTTTCTAGCACTTTGAGACGTACATGTAACGTGTGCTATAAAACTGAATGTTGTCGCATCTCTGGTTCCTTGCCTACTACCAGTACTAGTGGGATCAACAAAGTTGATTTAAACCACCATCTCTGATTGCTTTCGTCATTGGCCATCATTCTCTGTCCAATTGGTGAAGACTCCAGGGTCGGTCCTCTCTTCAGCTCCCACCAGGACACCACAGTTCTGATGGAGAAGCTTCATTGAGCGTTCATCTGCCGCATCCTGAAAACCACTCAGATGAGCTTCCCCTCTCTGATAATCTTCTCCCTGCAAATGCTATCTGGCCGTTTATGGGAACCACCTCTCATTTGATCCGGGAGCAGATTTCATTGGCCCACAGTGCCCAGTATTCCTGATCTAACCAGCTCTACAGTTTTAAAGAAACATCTGCAGTTGTGGTTGCATGAATGGCTCAACGAGTCTTTGCTCTCTGTGTGATGACAGCTCCAGTCCTCTTGTGACATTATTCTGATGTGTTTTCCCGCTGCTTAGATCTTGTGCAAGTTCTAATTTGAAACAGAAATATGAATATAGTTGATGGGTGCTCTAGAGTGGGATGGCCAGGCTGTTTATCCATTTAAACTCCCAGAATGAATCATGATGTTACAGTGCCTTTGTCTGAAATGTATCCTCTCACATACTCCTCCATATGTGATTATCTACAGTCACAGATGTGCTGTTTGTGTTCAGGAAAAACATAGCCGCATCCTTCCCAGAGGAGCATTTCAGCGGGAGCTCCAGTGAAAGTGAGGAGGAAGAGGAGCAGACAGAGCGACGTCCTGACACCAACACTGAGCTGCAGTCTGAATACTGGCAGGTCCAGAAACTCGTCAAGTACCTCAAGGTTTGAGAACATCGCCCAGAACGCTGTTGTTTCCTTCCACAGACAGAATTCATCCCGATGTAGTGAGAGTTTTTCTCGCTCAGGCAAAGCAGGCCAAAGCTGACAGGAGGCAGTAAAATCAGGCTCTTATTCTGTCCATCTGCCTCCCAATCAAAACTGTTCCCAAAGCCTGTATTCCTATAAGACCATGCCACCTGTTTAGATCCAGACTCGTGATCTGAGACTGTGACTGAAGGATGTCAGAGGAAATCAATGTCAATTGCTCCTATTTAAAGCTCTGCTTTGGATGGGATGTTTCCTGAAGTGTTTGATTGGATTCTTGTTGTTCTGACACAAGAATTTTGCATATCAGAGCCAAGGTTCAGGAGGCAGTAATGAAAGACAGCTGTATCCCTGTTAGCCCAAACCACAGACAAGTAAATCTATGATAGCTTTGACAGGACATATGGGGAATATTCATTTGGATGCAGCAGCGCCCTGGACTGACTGGGAATACCTGAAAATTCCTTCCTCCTTTTCCTGATCCCTTTTCTATGTTATCTAGACGGGATCACTCAGGCAGATTGTATTAGAAATAACTTTCACACTTCATTCTTCAGCAATAAAAATAACTTCGTAGCTTAATTCTGAAGGGCTTGATGTTCAGGAAACAATTTTGTGGTGTCCTGTTGGAACTGATTATTTGTCTGACTTCCAGAGCTTGTTGCTAAATGAGATCCTGCTCACTCCAGGAAAGAAATGTTTTGTGGAAAACTCTCCAGTCAAGAGGAATTATGTGAGGGAATTTTTAGCTGAAGAAAATAGAAAATAATTGGAAGGAAATTCCACGTCTTAAAGAAGGAATTCACTATTTCCAGCAAAGGAACAAAGGAATGTAAATGATATGAAAGAGGCAACGTTCAGATAAAATCGGCACACTTTTCAGTGTATTTAAAGTTGAACATCAGGATTGTGCTGATGGCTTTAGGGTTTTGTGTTTTCCTGCAGCAGAAAGATGAATGTAACTGTAAACAGCATGTCCCTGCTCTCTTTCTGTCTGGAAACCCCACAGTGTGAAGTTATTTATGACCTTTTGATCTGCAGTCATTTCATAATATCACCACCATAAAAAAAAAACAAATAAGAAATATTTGCTTTTATTTTAGGAGCAGATCTTTTCCCTCTCACACCACAGACTGCTGCTTGTTGTTTTGAAAGTGAAGCACTTTCACGCAGCCACACAAGCATGAGCTGTTTGAATTTTTTAATGATGTTTATGAGGGAATATTTGCTCAGGAGTCTGAAGTGTTTGTTTTTCTACCTGGACGGCTACAGACCTGTTCCTCTATGAGGCTCATGTTGATTCTCACAACATCCAGAATGCAAACTGAAGTCAGTTTCTGACAAACATGAATTCAGCTGTTTGTGTTACATAATTCTCATTTCCCTCTCCAGTTTCTAATGCATCAGTATTAAAGTTTGAGCTTAGGGCTAACCCTAACCCTAACCCTCATCCCTGTCATGAACAAGATTTAATTTAACAGGAAGGAAGCAGCAGGTTGAAATCCTGCTAGATTTTAAAGGTTCAATCTAATGACTGCAGAAAGAAACTGAGCTGATAAAACTAGAGATATTTCAGGAAGATGATGTTAAACTTGTTTAAATATCCACTGAGATTCTCATTAAACTAATGAATTTAACAGTAGCTGATTGATGCAAGCTGTGTCCTCATTAAGGTTTCCTCCCTCTGCTGGCCACAAGCAGAACTGCTGCATTGTTCTTCATAGATCTTCATGACTGATTGCTGCAATAACACTGATCCATAAAGCAGTCAGTAGCAGCAGGTTTCCCCACCAAAAGCTCATTTCTGTCTCATTATGTTGTCCTCTAACATCTGATGGTTTGTTTTATTTTTTATAATAATTATTTATTCTCACAAGTTTAATGATGGCATCATTTTCTTCTTGTGAACAAAGCATTTCTCAACTCAAAACCTGACGAGAACTTTATTCAATATGGGATTAACTCCTTTTATGACACTGATAAATATTAAGTGATTCAGCTTTATTTTATTGGACATCCAATAATCAATCATTCTGTCCAGTTCTACCAGCATCCTTCCTATGAGCATCCAGAGACTGGATAGTTCTTGTTACTGGGTGATCTTCACTCTGAACCTGCAGTTTGAACACTGATCTGTCCTCATCAGTTCAAACTCTGCTAAGTTTCCTCTCTGATATTAAGATCTACAAAGTTCTGTCAGCCACCTGCATACATCTGCACCAACCCAACACTGCAGACCGGAGCATCACACTTAACACAGCTGTTCACTCCTTCTAGCAACATGTCCAGGTCACATGCAGAAAAGTGTTGCATAAAGGGTCAGCAGGGCCTCACTGGCATTGCTGCTCACCTCAATCCTGCTCCACATCCTTAGTGCTGTGATTTATTGGCCTTGAGCTGCAGCAGGTCAGACTGTGTCTGCAGAATCCCAGCTGCCGCTCCAGAGGAACCCGATTACAAGGAGGCCTTCATTCAGCCACGTGGAGGCTTCTGCTGTTAGCAGCTCAGGCAGAGAAACCTGCAGGGAGAGAAGCAGCAACATGTGGAAGGAATCTGCATGAGACTCATCAAGTTCATGAAAGAAACTTTTGGTGCTGCTTTTATCCTTCAGACTAGTTCAACCCTTTTTAACTACAAAGTTTCATCAAACAAGAAGATGAAACTTTTCTATCAACTGTTCCATAACAGCTAGAAGAGCTTGTTAAGAATCACTAATTTATGCACCTGATGCCACTGTGGTGTTGACCTCTAAGAATTAGTGGAGTGAGTTCACATTGATTTGAATCATTTCTTCTAAGGTTGAATAGTGGTTGGATGTTTTTGTCTCGGAGCATCTGCTCTGATCCTGCTGAAGGAAAGTCAGAAATCCTTCATCATAAGAGACTTCAGATGGTGTCGATGTTTTAAAGAATGTCGACAATCCCTCCAGACCAAAGCGTCTGAAAATGAAAACATATGATCTGTTTTCTGATTTCCCAGCTATCGCTCCTGAACATCACATTTTTTCTTGTTTTTACAAGGTATGAAGCTGGCTCAGCAAATCCTTTGAAGAGTTAGAATGAAGGAGGCAAAGGAAGCAGTAGATCCACTGCTGTTAATGGGCAAATGGTTCACATTTAGGTTTTAGCTTCATGATATGGAGAACACATGTTCCTGTTGTCTTGCAGTGTCAGAGAACTGCTCTGTGAAGAAGATCTGATCACACAACTGAGATTGTGGATATAGGTCCCCACTAATTAGCCTGTTTGAACTTCTACTTTAGATTTAAGTTAAATGTGTTTATTCCACACCTCTATGTTTGTTCATTGGTACTGATGATATTCACCCAGTTCTAGCTATGAGGAGAACACAGCAGAGGAATAACAATCAATCAGTGAATTAGAATTGATAATCCTGGAAATGTTTTTCACGAGATGGGCTGAATTTGTAGCTCTGGCGGTTCAGGTCTGAGTTCAACACCCAGCATTCAGGCTTGACCACTAGTTTCTGACTGAAGGTGTGTGCTCACTCTAGATCATTCCTCTTTAGGTCTGAAGATAACTTCAAGACAACAAGCATTTAAACACAATATTCGACATAGTGTCAGGTTTAGGTCCAGGAACTTCAGTCCCTGCAGAATAAATGTTTCCCTCAGTGGTTCGCACCACTGAGCTATGTACCAGCCTGCAGTAGCAACCAAACACATCCAGTCAAAGTGAATGAGAGAGAAACTGATTCTCTCTGATTCCTTATACTATGAGCACTGCATCAATCCCTTTAGCCTTGAATGTTCTCTTTAATTTTTCTTTCTTCCTGTTTGACGAACGTCTTTTTAGGCAGCGGACCAGACAGCTACTGTGCTTGTTCTCTGCGCCATGATGGATATTGATCTATCGAAGGAGATCATCCAACTGGCTATCCTGGACTTAGGTGGGCTGGAGCTTCTCCTGAACTTGCTGGATACTACAGACACCAGAAGCAAAGTGAGTAGCTTTACGTGAGCTGGACCTGGATGGATTGAGGTCAGTATGGGTTTTAGTTAGTGTTGCAGGAGTGTTGGTATAGGGAGCAGGCTGTTAAAGACACAGGCAGCCGTTATTCACCTTTATGCCTATAGTTTGACGGCCAGAGCAGACTCTTCAAGGACTAGATGATAATCCTTGCGCCTGTGTAGGTCAAATGTTAAGCACAACAAAGTCACCGGTGATCTGCCGGTGATCCATGTGAGTCTATAAAGTCACATGACACTCGGCACTCAATCCCTCATCTTTCTCGTGAGACGCGGTAATTCCAAGGGACCAAGGATTCAACCTGCACATGTGCATGAATGATCATTCAGTGCAGAGTTGCTTTTATTCGGACTTTTTGACTACTTTTATTGGAAATACAGCTGAGTGCTTGACTTCTACATAGTCCTGTTTCTGTACAGTTACTGTAAAGTAATAGTTCTTACTTTTTTTCCCCACGCATTGCTTTTGTCATTTGATCAGATTGGATCTTTAAAAATCCTGGTAAAGATCAGCCAGAACGTTATCATCCGACAGACCATTGTAAACATGAGAGGCCTGCAGAGGATGGTGAACAATCTGGACTTACCAGTGAAGGAGCTGCAGGCCTTGGCCTCTGAGACCATTGCACATGTGGCTACGTTCAGAAGAGCAAGAAGAACAGTGAGGATACATGGAGGAATCGACAAACTGGTGAGTCTCAGCTCGGAATGATGGATGTCTGCTTCTTTTTGGGAACATCCATTCGGGCCTCAACTGCTTCTATGAGACGGTCCAAGCTCTTAAATAAAACACCCAGCTCTTTTGTGTCAATGAATTAATGTTTTTAGAACCGTTTCCAAAACCTCCAACCATCAGAGAGTTGAGCCTGTCAACTGTAAACCATGCTTAGCTTCAGCACGTTAGGCCAGATGATTTTCCAGCTATACATGCAATGCAATGGCTGCTGGAAAAGACAAGTGTTTTGCTGTTGACTAACCCATTCAGAAAAAAACACTTGTTGCATTCTTGTTGGTTGTGCAGGAGGCTTCACTTCCTCTGCTTTTCAATTATTTGTGTTTGTATAATTATGCATTTGTTTGCAGCCCTTTTCACATGGGAGTGTAAATGTTGAGTTAGGGGAGCATAGTCACCAGCAGCTTATTTGGATTTAAAGTGACAAGGGGCTCCAAAATAGCTCATTCTGAAAGAAGTTCAAAGTAGGTAAAACTGAGCAGATTGAAATCTCATTAGATAAGAATGATTTTGTGTTTGGTATAGCTCATAGACCTACCTTTTTCTCTCCTGCATCTCTGTTGTTTTCATCCTTGCACATCCAGTGGTAATAAGAGTTTTAATTACACCCTTAATCATGGCAAACTACTTATTCTTCCCATTCGAAACCCTCCATTGTCACCTCAAAGTAGGAAGCAAACCTAAAGGAGTTTCTGGAATCATGTCAGCTTCACTGAGTTGTTTAAAAATCTGGGATTCTCTTTCTGACCAGGTGAAGCTGCTGGAAAGCTTCCCTGACCTGGCCAAACCGGGAGAAGACATAGAGAAGGATTTGGAGGTGGCCCGCTGTGGAGCCTTGGCTCTGTGGAGCCTCAGCAAAAGTAGCAAGAACAAGGAGGGCATTCGTAGAGCTGGGGGGATCCCTCTGCTGGGACTCCTGCTCAGGTCTCCATATGAGAACATGGTGATCCCTGTTGTGGGAACCCTGCAGGAATGTGCCTCACAGGTGAGGAGAGCCTCTGTATCCAGTAATGTTGTTATTTTGCTTTAAGACATGTCAATCTGATTCTGTGAAACAGTCATGGCTGTTAATCATCACTGAGATTCAGGTTTTTTTCTATTTTTGACTAATTCAATTTAAACTAGTGATGCTTCCTACAAATGTTTACTAATTTAATTTTGTCATTAAATATTTATTGCGATTGTAAAACATCTGAGGTACTTTTTTTTTTTTCCTGCTATGGAATAGACCAATTTTGGAGCGTTAGTAGTTCTAGGACTCAAATGGAAACTGGAGAACAGGAAAATCATGGTGTTACAAAATCCAAAAATAGAGTTGACACAATGACAAATATCAAGGCTGGAAACAGGTGTGAGAAAGGAGACAAAACAGCTTAATCTGCCAGTAGCAGAAACTGGCAGACTTATAAAGCTTAGGAGGTGATTAGTGGAACAAGGTACCAGGAGCTGAGAGGAAAATGGCTGCACAGCAAAAATAAACAGCAACAACAACAAGGATTAAAATACAACAGCCAAACAAAACATATATAAACTCTGAGAATATCAAAACTGATGAATGAGTCAAATTCTGAACACCAAATGTGACAGATGAAAACAAACCCCAGCAGATGATGAGACTTTAAAGGTATGCCTGGAAGTACAGCAAACAATGTACATCCAGTTATTTGACATTTTAATGACGAAAATCTACAACATTTCAAACTTTCTTTTAGTGTAAACTTTAAAAACAGGACATTCTGACTCCTTCGATGAAATGTTTCTCCCTGTGTGCTGGAGACGTTCAGTTTCCCCACAACAGTCAGTCTCTGGCTGCAGTTTGGATCAGCTTAAAAAGTCAAGAAACGACAGAGCGTTCACGGTGAGGTTTAAATGATGAACGTGTTTGATGTTTGCATCAGATTGGATGAAGTCTCAACTGACAATTATTAACAAGAAGTAAAGAAAAAGTAGATCAAGATAAATTTTTATTTAAAATGTGGGATAAATTAAAGGCTTTTGATGATGTTTAAGCATGTATAGGAAACAATGTATTTGAATATTTACTCATGCTTTGTTGTTTCTCTGTTCCTACAGAAAAACTACAGGGTTGCTATTGAAAGTGAAGGGATGGTGAAGGACTTGGTGAAAAACCTGAGCAGTGACAATGAGGAGCTCCAGACGCTTTGTGCCAGTGCAATCTTTAAGGTACTTGGGTTTCTGTCTTCTGCTCTGTGCAGTGCTCTGAAGTTTATCCTGGTGAAAACAGAGATCGCTTTATTTGGACCGAAGCCCTTCATTGAAACAAACACCTGATCTCTGTGCTGCTGAATAGAGCCAGACTGCACATCTCTCTCAGATCTCTTGTTTGTTTCACAGTGTGCAGAGGACAAACTGACCCGGGATCTGGTCCGGAACCACCACGGCCTGCAGCCTCTGGTGTCGCTGCTCTCTAAAACACAGAACAAGCCGCTCCTGGCTGCTGCCACCGGGGCCATTTGGAAGTGTTCAATCAGCATGGAGAACGTAGCTATGTATGCACACATCTTTACTATTTATTATTCCACCTGGAGTCATGGAGGTACATGTGACAGCATCATGTTAGACATAAAGAACACATGTCCTCTGCCTTTCTTTTTGTGATTTTTTTTGGGGGGTGGGGGATAACAGATCTGAATGACTTCAGCAAATTTGTACCTGATCACTGGAACAACGTTTCATACAGTTCTGTGTGAAAGAGGTTTAATAAGAATTAGACATTTTATCCCCACGTGCCAATAAACTTTGGAGCCTGTGCTTGCTGAGCTGATGTGCTTCACAACAGTTCCTCAGTGTGTAAAGAATTAACACAATGGATCCAGAACAGGAGGTGTAGCCTGCTGGAGCTCTGTGCCATCAGTACATATGAGTTTTATATGCAGCCGTTACTGAGTCACGACTCACTGTGTCATTGTTTCCACTCTCCTCTGTCAGATCCTTTCTCGGTTTATGCAGTGAAAGAGATCATTGGTGTGAAATGTTCAGACTTTGTTCAGATTGTATCAGCTCTGATCTTTGATGTGTTTACTTTTAGATTTCAGTCTTTCCTCTATTAACAATGAGTCAGGCAGATGTGCAGACTTTACAGGCCTCAGTCATGTCATTTAAGGCCCGTCAGAACTCCACCCGTCGGGATCACAGTGAAATCAGCCTGGAGACATTTTTAATGTTAGAGAGCTGATGGGACCTTTATTCATTAGTCATGTAAGGCTAGATTTATTGAAGTGTCATTTAGAATGGTTGGAATAGTTCCTGACTCGGACTTAAGTGTCAGATGAGTTTTAAGTCAGTATTTTCCCCTCTAAAATAAACAAAACTCTCAGACTGAGTCCTGGCAGCCCTGAACATTCCCACTACTGAGACCTTGACAGACGGACTGATCCGTATTTATTTTCTTCTTCAGGGTGACTCTGAGAGTGTAATGAGGAACCCAGTGATTTAATGCAACAGAAACACATTCATCAATCTGCAACTTCTTCTGTTGTTGGCCTTTAAATATGTTATGGTAACAAATATGAATCTGAAGGCTTCAGCTGAGGTGAAATGGTGTAAAAGAACTTTTGAAAATGTAAAATAATGTTTGCTCCAAACTGCTGTGAAGCTCTAAAAGTGAGAAGAAAAGCTCTCAGCAGCTCTCAGAAGGATCTGTCATCACTTCCTGGATCAGAACCCACCCAACTCGGTGAGGTTGATGAAGCAGCTTCTTGTTAGAAAATGTGGCAGCTTAACACACTCAGTGCCATGACACACACACTCCTCCAAACATAATCCTGTCACACTGTTGTGAAGTAAAATACTTACCCTATTACTAATAATAACTCTAATAGGAATGATTGTTATGATCTATTAATCAATTGTCATCACATTCAGTAACAACTCAGTTAGAAATGGTAAGAACACTTTGTTTTCTCTTGTACTGAATTGAACCAATCACTTAAGGCTCGTGAGGCGTTTTAGCAACCTTTCAGAATAAAAGCGCTCTCATCTTGTACAATTTCGGACTGTTTCCTAACATGGCCAACTTTTTGAGAGGAAACCAGCATGATGCTGTGCAGATGTGTTAATGTGGATTTGTTTTTTATTGAGTCTTTGATCAGAATATGAGTGAAGCAGGTGAAGCATTACTGTCAGGAAAAAAGAGGCTGCTGGTCAAACAAGGTTTTAAGGCCCCGCCCTCTTTACAGAATCTGTCACAGGCCGACAAGTGAAGAGAAATCCTTTTGGAAGACTTTAGACTGCTGCAATAACTGGAGCATTCTGAGATTTTCTGTCTTTGATGAAGTTAAATTCATCTTCCTGCAGACAGGATTCAGTCTTACTTTAGATTTATCTGATCTTGGCAGTAAGGAGTCTTGTGGATTTGAGACAAGTAGCAGCAAATGTTAAACCTTTACTGATTTAATGAAGGAATGAAATGAGAAACGATTGATGTCCTCAACCATAAATGTGTAAAAAGCTCATTGTCACAGTTTGTACTTTTTAAAGGCCTCCCACTGAACCAAGGACAAAGCTCTGAATAAAACCTGAGGACTGAGAAACAGTGAAACATTTAGTTGAGATTTTTAGTTGTGTCCAGATGTGGCCTCTTGGGTCTGTGGACAGAGGTGTTATAGACACACAGAAATGCTGTAAAGGGCTTTAACAAACGGCTGAGGCAATAAGTTTGCAGTGAAAAGGTGGAGCCTGCCAAGTCTTGGAGTGTGTTTGCCAGAGCAGCAACGGTTGGGTCAAGATTGTGAAGTTTGCTTCCAGATCTTGGCTTCCTTCCATCTTAGTTCTGCTGCAGGCCGACCATGAGCAGAACATGATCTCCTCTTGAAATGATTCTTCTCTTTATCCGACTGCAGCTCAGCGTTCCCCCATGTTAGTCTGTGCTCTGATAGATTGATCTGTTTCTTATATTCCTCATTGATTTAATGATTGTCGGCTTTCTGTGGTCGTTGCTTGAGATCTCAGGGTCCCTGAAACGTCTCAATGTCACTTGGGACCTTCTCTGAAGCTCATAGTCATCACAGTAGAAAATGAATTTTCTGTCATGATGAATTGGTGAAGAAAAAGACTGCAGATGAAAAACGTGTTGCTCACACAGAAGCTCCTCTGTGGTTCCTGTCTGCTCTAACATGCTTTATGAGCCTCCAGCCATGTAGAGGCCTGTGTTTTCAGTTGGAGCTGCTTCAGGCAGCTTTGTGTCAAGTTACTCCTGCCAGAAAACAATTACCTCAGCTGGACCTGACAGAAATAGACATGACACAGTGTTGATTTATCCAAACAAGATCATTGTAGAGTAGTGAGCTGTAGATGATAGCTCAGATGATGGAGGAAGACCATTGTTGCTCACGATGCTGAGCTGGACTGAAGTTCAATAGCAATGTTTTCACTCTGAAGAAGAGGCTGTGGTTCAGTGGACCCTGCCCAGAACCAAATGACCTTAGCCGTCTACAATGGCTTACAGGCTTTGATGCCAGCAACCGTAACTGGGAATAAAAACAGCCAGAGAAATGAACTGTGCACCAGAGGGTTGCTGAGGTTTTAGTGGAACCACAGTATATCCCTTCTGAATGTCGACTATAGTTTACTATTCTATAGCGAAGGCAAACAAGGCAAAATCACACAATTAAAGACGGAGGAAGAGTTTCCAAGGTTTGGTGCTGCAAAGCGAAGACGAGGGACGGCTGTGAGGAGCCGTGGGAAAATTAGTCCTGCTGAGTTACAGCAAGATGCTGATGTTACTGAAGGGAAAACACATCTTTACCTTTGACCCCGTCATCTGATGGTCATGTTGCTCTGTACAGAGCAGGTTCAGGAGACACACTGTTAGTCTGGCTGTTAAATCACTGGATCATTAGAATCTTAAATACATTTGGGTTGAAAACTAAACTAGTTTTAGTTTTTGTTTCACAGTTTTGTCTTCTCTCTCAAGAGCAACACGATCTGTTGAATTAACGTTTAGTCCATGTTAGTTGTCCAGTTTCTGTAATAACTGATTCAAAGCACCTTAATTAAATTCTAATGCAGTCATCTTTTCTTGTTGTTCCGTCAAAGATTCCAGGAGTACAAAGCTCTGCAGATCCTGATTGGTCTGCTGACTGATCAGCCTGGAAAGAGGTCCTGGTCAATGTAGTGGGAGCTCTGGGACAGTTTGCTCAGATACAAGCTAACAAGGCCGTCATCTGCAACGGTGGGGGCATAAGGGCTCTCATTAACCTGCTCAATGGAACAAACCAGGTATATAACATTGGTTCTTCCTGCACTTCAAACTCATTCCTTTATTGATCCATCATCTGCTCTGTGTCATTTCACCAGGCTCTGCTTGTAAATGTAGCAAAGGCTGTTGGAGCTTGTGCCACAGAAAAGGAAAAACGTGGTGTAAGTTTATTTCTTCCTTTTCAATGTTTCGTGCTCTGCTTATATTTACAGTAGGTCCATGAGGCGCCTGTTAAAATGTGATTAGTGGCTTATTTCCCATAGTCAGTGAATCAGCCCAAACTCACTCCTGGCTGTTTATTGATGTCATGTGTTTTTACAAGGAAATGAGACTAATTGTAGGATGTAAACACAGCCTCATTAACCTGTCCTGGGCTGCTGCTCAGAAAGATTCCTGTAGTTTTCAGTGGGAGCTGTGCAGGTAGGCGTCTCTTTCATCCTTAGCCCAATGACCGATTTTAAAAGCTTTGTTTATTGTAGCTGCTGTGTTAAATATGGTTGTGGTTTCATTCTCAGTGTTTTTACTAAAGCTCATGCGGTCGCTGAGCCTCTCAGACTAACGTGCCTAACGCCCTGCCCCGTCCAAAACTCCATGGCTGGAAAACCCAGAGAAGCAGTCTGGAGCGGTGGCTTTCTCTCTGCATTTAACCTCAAGCATCATGGAGCCTCCATCTGCGCCTCATTGCTTTTATAAACCTGTTCCAGACTATAAGAGCCGCCTTAATTATCACTGGGCAGAAATATCACTGAACCTGTGAGCTCATGGTGTTAGTTAGCTGCTGACTGTGGTAAACTTTACACAACTAGAGACGTCTATTACATCAGATCATCATGTTCTCCATGTTCTCTCACTCTACATTTTTGCAGCAGATCTTGTAGTCTGTCAGCCTCCATCTGTCAACAGAGCTCTTATTCAAACAACCTTTGTGTGGATGTTTGGCCCCAATGGCTTGTTTCCACTCATGTTGAGTTGTTTGCAGAGCAATTAGCATAACTCACAGTAGATACTTAATCCAAACCTGAACTGACAGAAATGTTTGTCAGATTACCAGTTTTAGATGATTTATCACTGCTGATGATGTGTGCTAAACCCACTCAGCTAGCAACATGTTTGTCCCTGCTGGACATCATTTTACCAATAAGGTTTCAGTTCTCAGGTCAGACTTTCTGCTGGTCACCACAGTTCTTCTCTCATCATGATCCTAAATCAGGTCATCCAAAGCTCCTGAGAGCTCCATGATCACTTCCTGGTTTTCCATCAGATCCTCCTGTTTGTTTTCATTCTCCATCAGAAGGCAGTGTGTGGTTAATGACATCACACTTCCTCCAGTGAGTCCAGTGGAAGAACAAGCGTGAAGACGGATTTTTAATGTCTTCAAGATCTGTGGTCTCCCATCTAATCCGTCACTGTCAACTGCAGCTTCATTGTAATCTGTTTCCTAGCTGCACCATGGGAAGATGGAGCCGTTTTGGAGGATGATATGAAGCTTCATTTAATTTTTGGTCGTGGACTGAAGAGGCCCTGCAGACTGGAGTCTGATGTTCTGATCCCTCTGGACTGATTTCTGTGCAGAAAGAAGACAGATGGAGCAGAGGACGTCCCTGACGAGCGTCCGCTCATCGCAGTCATGAAGACACTGTGATTAGGGTGTTTAGGTCATTATGACAGCATCGGTGTGGGCTTTGTTAGTTGAAGCACACATGGGGAACACGTTCCATGTTTTTATAGCAGACAATGGAGGGTCTGTGGTTTAAATCTTTGACCTTTCAGAGGCAACTCCAGTTTGAAACCATGAGATGAAATCAAACTGCTGCTTCAGAAAAATTCACTGACACTGTCTGAAATACGGAGCCACCTGTCTCTGGTTCTGTTTGTCTTGGAAAGGAGTCAAACAGAACTCCTTTCCAAGTCAGGAAAGGAGTTTCCCATCTTTGCCAAAACACAGTTTTGGCAAAACATAAAGTCAAAGTTTGACTCGGCATCTATTTATAAATCCATGTCGGAAGAACCAGATCCAGATGGGTGCAGGTTGACCTCTGACCTGAGCTTTTCTGAGATTTTTGTGGAAAATGAGTTGAGAGTGGGTGGGACACAGACCCTGCAAAAGATCTAAGTGGGAATAAAAAGTGCTGAAATCAGCTTCTGCTTCCATGCTGTTTAGTTATAGTCATTGTTAAATCTGCTTCAGGTCGGCCCGATGGAGCCAAATCTTCACTTTGATTTGATTCTACAATCAAATGATTCTGTGTGTTTCCCTCAGAATCATTGACCATCTTGATGGAGTCCGCCTGTGTGTGGTCACTGCAAAGAACCCCCAGTGCAGAAGTTCAGGCTAGTGCTGCATGGGCCATCTGTCCGTGCATCGAGAATGCAAAGGTACAGTAAAGATCCATTTTTGTAGATCTGGGAGAAATGAAGTCCATCATTGTTTCTCATCTATGCAGAGCGTTTGCCTCTTAAACACGTCTGGTCCAGACATTTATCAATCATTGATTTCACATTAAAAAGGTCGTCTCAGTCAGAAGGCAGAAGCTTGTTTCTGTCACCCAGCTTGTCTTCAAGCTGCTGCTTCTGCTGGGACGTCAGCAGAGGCAGAGCTGTGTCAGCAGGGGCTTACATGAACCCTGGGCTAATATGAAGCAGAGGAGCTTCCTTGGCACACTGGGATTGATGAAGTGAGGAACAGACTGAGAGAAAGACTGTAATATCCTGTGGGTCTGATTTCCTCTCCCTGCATGGTGGCCCATGCAGCTTCTGTGAAGCCACTTCTCCAATAAAAACACTATGAAACTGGAACATCTACATGAGCATAAATACTGTTTATATCATGTTAGCTGCTATGTTTACTTCAACATTAAGAGGTTTTCTGTCATGAAAACAGAAGATCTTACCTGCATTTAGACGTCACTATAACTGACATTAACGCTGCATGATATAATATATCTGTGTCTACAATATAAACTCTGCTGGAACATAATCTGTCAGACATTAGCTCAGTTTATATGGAGCTGTTTTTGTTCCATGAGAAGTGAAATTGTGCAAAATTTTAAGACATTCAATCAGAACAGACCGATCCGACCCGCTCAATCAGTATCAATAATCATAAACACATTAGCAGGGTTGTGGTTTTACCCTTCTCTTCTCAACAACAGGTGTTATTTGGACATTTGCATTCCAGTTTTGAGGGAGCTACATAAAGACAGTTTCTTGGTGTTTTTATGGGACGGGGCAGTGATGAGCTGAACCCGATCCAACTGCTTTACTGCCGTCTTTGTTTAGATGAAAACCCAAAATGTTTGAGTTAGCAGATCGGTTGTAAATTTATGACAGAACAGTGGTATAAATGCATAGTTCTAATACTTCATGCAGTGATGTTGCTGCTCTGCAGACACATATATCTACAGGACCTCCACTAACTGTCTGTAGGTTATTTACTGGAACTGATTTTATTCAGTAAAATGATTTCAAAAACTACAGAGCAGCAGGTCCTTCCAATCAAATAAACAGACTCTCTCAGGTCCACATGATGAGGTGTGTCATTAATCTGGCTGCTTGCAGAAGCACATTTAGATGCTTGGTTGGCTTACAGTGCATGTGGAGCAGTGTAAGTCCTAGAATTCTGATTGGTCCAGAGAAGAGCCTCAGAGCGTGCTCTTCTGAGCTCAGCTTCATATCAAACACACACAGATAATGTGTTTTTCTATTTGATTTCATCCTGAGGGGAGCTTGGCAACAAATGTCTTTCCAAGTGCATCCTCTTAATGCAGCAGCCTTAAGAACTGGGCCCCTCTGGGGCATGAAAGGATCTGGGTAGTCTGTGGCAGCTGGTGGCTTGAGAGAGCTCCTCTGTGTCACAGGGATTCCCAGCCAGCCATCATCAGTATTCCTGAGGAAAAGCTTCCTGTGTGTCGGGGGGTCTGTGGCCCTGGCAGCTCCCTCACTGGCCTGCACTGTGCACACGCCTCATCCTCTGGCATGGCATCACAGGGCCCATACACTGCACTGACTCCTGATCCCAGCTCTCCTGGTGGAGGGAGAACACTAAAAGTACATCCAGTTCTTGATTTAACCAGAAAAAATTAAGAAAATCAATTGATTTTTTCTGGTCAGCAGCACAGAACCATGTATCAGCACCTGACAAGTGGATGATGTTGGTACAGATCATGCTGCAGCAGACTTTGTGATCTTCATCCAGTTGCCCATAATCATTGCATTGAAAAGAAATTTCAGCTGCATTTTCAAAGGTCTGAATATTACATACTGAGCCACATTAATGTTTTGTTCTATGGCAATGATATGGTACGTTGGGTTTTTAAAAAGTGGCCCAATGCTGAGACGACAGAGTATCAGCGCCATACTAAGGAAAAATAAAATAAAAATACAAAACAGGCAATTTGAAAATAGTCACAGTATTACAGAACATTGATTAACACTTTTAAACATTTGCTAGCTAATTAGAGATCAAATACAGCAAGTAGGTTCCAACCATTTAAAATGGCCTTAAACACCTTAAGAGAATAAAGTTGTCGTGATACAACTTCATTCATAGTAGGAGAAAGAAAAAGGTCAACACACTTATCAAGCTGCAGGATAGGGTTATACTGATTCCAGTTCTTCATCCAGAGACTTATTAAATGTGGTCAACTTAACCTGCCCTCCTCTCCTTTCCACATCACTGTCCCTCTCTTTGCATCAGTCTCTCTGCATTGACCTTCACTGAGCAGCAGCCAATGTGTGTCTCTGTGACTGCAGGACGCCGGGGAAATGGTTCTCTTCCTGATCGGTGACTGAAGCTGATCATTCAGTTACTGAGTCACCAGCAACGAGGTGCTGACGAGCATTTGTGCTGTCATCGCCCAACTAGCCAAAGACAAGGAGATCCTGGGCGTCCTTTCTGATCGCGGGGCTGTCCCCCTGCTGGCCAGCCTGTCTAAGATGGGTCAAGACCATGTTGCTACTGACAACAAAGCAGCTTTTACTGTCTGGATATCAAGATTCTCGTCCCTGGTTTACAGTCAGGGTGAAGTTTAGTTGGTGTCCAGTTTCTTCAGATATCAGTTGTTGGTCAAGAATTTCTTCCTGTTCTTCCTCTCTGCAGACTCGATGACAGACTTCGCTTGCCACCTGGCCGATGCCATTGGCCACTGCTGCAGTGGGGCTCCAACAGGGCATGCTTGGTGAACATGGAGCCGCTGGGGCTGGTTCACACACCCTGACTCCAACGGTCACTTTACTCCTCCTTAACCTCAACCATGGCCCTGTACCAACTGTCCAAGGACCCCAACAACATCATCACCATGCATGAGGAAGGAGTCAGCCGAGGTCAGTTGGGCTTTCTCAGACTGATACCTGCGTCTTCATTAAGTCCTACTCATTGCTCATCTTCCAGTTTCCAAGTTTGTTTCACAGTTTTGAGGCTAATTTTAGCATAGCTGCATTGAGGAATTTGTGCTTCGGTCTCCTGCCGCCTTGTTTCAGTGATGTGAAAAACACAGAGTAATAAACCTGAGAGGCTGAGACTATTTTTCAGAGCCTTTGACCGATGGAGCAGAAACAGTTGGTGTACAAGCCTCCACTTTCCAGCCATCATGGGAATTGAGAAAAGCAAACAGCTCTAGTGTGTGCAAAGTGTCAACCCGACATTGACCCTAGATGCCATTGCAGCACAAGGCAAAGGACTGTAGCTGGGGGCAACTGTTGCTAAGAGCTGTTGCTTTACCTCAGGGCAGAATGCAGCAGCACATATATCAGACCCAGAACTGATGGAGAAATAGCTGAAACCCATCCATGGTGCTGTTTATTTTCCTCACAGTTAGTTGCATCCACCAGACTTTTTCATTGTGGCCACATGGTCTTCCAACAAGGGAGCTAGTTCGTATTTTCCTGCTCAACTCGCACACTCCTATTTGTGTCTCCCAGTAAAATAGATGGAAGACTTGTCATGAAGGATAAATGTTCATGTTTCAGCATGTTGGTAAAACCTTGCTCTTCTGATCCTTTCAATTAAATGAGGTTTTACAGAAAAACTACCACATAAAAATCCATCTGTCACCACAAGTGAGTGAAACGGCCTCTCCAGTACCAACTGGACTCTAAATCTGGGCTCTGGTTCTGCAGCTGAAGCCAGATGTTCCCATGTTCATTGAACTGGTTTACTTGAACCTCAGCAGCAGCAGCTATGATGGGTCAGCTGAACTGACTCAGTTGTTCTCAAAGATTTCAACCTAGTTTACAAAGCTGCTAAAATCAAATGTGTTTAGAGTTTGAGTGAAACAAAAACTGGACCATCTTTATGTGTCCATGTTGGTGTGAAACACTCCTCATTTTAGTGTGTGTGTGTGTGTGTCGTGTGTGTGTGTGTGTGTGTGTGTGTGTGTGTGTGTGTGTGTGTGTGTGTGTGTTGTTATCAATGTTGCAGCTCAGAGTTGCAACACTATCACCAGGAGGTATTTCTGACTTTAAAGAGCTTAATCACCAAAGACCCTGTAGGCTGTAGCAGCTCAGCATTCAGTTTCTCTGAATGTCAGACATGGAAACACAACACAGATCGCCTCTCATTAGTCAGATTGAAGTTCATCTCAGCTCTTCTGAACAGGGATGCTGATACTAACCTGTCCAGAGGAAACACACTGTGTGGGAGCTTGTTCGTCTCCACAGCTGAGTGGTGTTGCCTCTAACTCTGCACTTCATCATTTAGTGAGACTCATATTTTTTTCTTCTCCTGTTGATAAATAATGAACAACTAGAAATGATGGGGCTGCTTCTCACAGGGGAAATGCACTCCAACCAAAACACTTGAGGGAGTAACTAGATCTCTCTGATTGATCTAATGTCTGCTCTCTGTGATCTCCCGCTTCCTCTGGATGAGCCTCATTTTGTGTTGTGTATCAAATCGTGCTGCCTTCCTCCTGGCCTGTATAAGCTTCTCTCCAAAGTCCTGGGAATTGTTTGCTGAAGCCATACATCCATTCAGACGGATTCAGACAGCTGCTTGTGTTAAACAGCCTCTTTCATGGAAGCAAAGCTTTTGTGAAGGAAATTGCTGAAAATGACTAAATGCAAACCGTAATTATTGGTCATTTGCAGCTGAATGTTTTCCAGAATGCAGCTTTTGCCAGGTCCTGGTGTGTATTTTAGGATTATACTAATCTAAATGAGAAAACGCTTGCTCTTAGTGGGCTGCTCTGAGTTCACCTTCACCCTGGCACGGTGTGTTTTCATCTGATTCTTCTCTATGTTTTATTCTTCTGGAGATTTGATAAATGAGCCTCAAAGAGGAACCAGGAGTACCTGGAGATTCAGCCTCACAGGCTCCCTTTCAGCTTGTAGAAAATGCTATTTTCAGCTTGTGGCTGTGCTGGAGCTGATGATACAGGAGCTGTGTCCTCAGCTTTACTAGGACCACCATAATTTAATCCAAGCAGGGGAACGCCTCAGAGCCTTTGACTGGCTTCTGTCCCTCTTGTTGTTCAGCTCTAACAGACTCTGGGTTCAACCTGAAACTTTCCTCCTTTTTCCCTCTTTGAGACCCAGAAAAGCAGCTCAGCATCCGTGGCCGACTGGAGGCTGCAGGGAATGTTGTTGTTTACCTGGATTTCAGCACCAAGTTCCTCTCTCTAATTATTGGCTTTGAAATCACAGCTCTAGCCTGCTCTGTTCATGTCTGTCCTTAGTTTGCCTCCACAGTTGGAGTGTAAAACATGGGAAAGCTGGGACAGGGAGCTCCCTGACTCATTGGAAACATCATCTTGAGGGACTCTGCTGCGGTGTTTCAAAATCGCTGAGTGAGTTGAGATGATGTTCCACTCAGTCAGGAATGTCTAATAAGTTGCTGATTATATTCCCAGAGATCCCAGCTGGGAGGGAGAGATGGAGCTGGAAGAAAGGCTGCAAAGAGACGTGCTTATCTTAGCTTTAGCTCTTCACAGTGAGCACCCTATTTGGCCCTTCAAGCCTGAATAATCAGCCACGAGGCTGGCACAAAGCAACCCCGGGCACTTCTCGTGCATCCTGTTTTTTCACTAAAGAGCCTTGTTTAGGGAGCTGCATGTTTTCTGGAGCTGCTGGAGGGAAATGTAAAGCTGCTGGAGTTCTGATGAATGGAATAATAATCCTGCTAAATGTGTCATAAATAATTCTCATCTTGAGTCACAACGGGACCATGTTTGGTCTTGTTTATTGCCTTGTGTTGCTTTCTGGAGAACAGGACATGACAGTAGCTGCATTTCCACTGACCACATAATTGCTCACAATTTGACATTTTTGAAAATAATTTTCTTAAGTTTGAAAATATCATTTGCTATTAAATGTTTTGCTATTAAAAGAAAAAGTGGGTTTTTTGGTCATTAATAACAGATTGATTTTTATTAAATTGCATTAGAAACAGATTTTGCCACACCATGATCAATAACCAGATGTTGCCACTGGCACAAACCACAAAAACGATAAGAGTAGTTGGAATATCATGATTTGCCAAATAAATGAAATCGTGTATGCATGTTTTCCTAGCTGTGTTAACACAGTCGTTCCCAAACAGGTTTTTCTGAGCCTCATATGCATTACAATAAAATCCCCTGCAAAAAAGAAAAAAGAATCACTCTGTGCACACACTTCGCTCCAACCAGATATAAACACATATTTTGTTTTCAAACTCCACTGAAGTTTATTTCACACTTCAGTTGCAACAAAACAAACTACAAACCATCTTTACACTTTTGTGGATCTGCTTCTTTTTTCTTTGCTCTATTCATCCATGCCACGCCTCCAGCAGTACTGCTGGACTATAGTCAGGCCCACACCACTCTTGGGAATGTGGGGTGTTGTGTTAGCACAATTAATGTGTATTTTTTGATTGCATTTCTCATTTAGTGGAAACACCTCAACTGCGTAAAAATTCACTTGTTTCAACATCAGCAAATTAAGTTTTGATAGTGGGGAACGCCATTGTGATTCGACCACACAGCCCACACTGACCAGATTTAGCATGTTTATGCACAGATATACTTTGATTTCTCGTTCCACGACTGCTGGCTGCAGACTTGATGCAGGAATTTCAGGGAAGAAACGGGAAGAATAAAGCTGAGGCCAAAAACACCTGCTGCTCAGTGGTGTTTCATTTAGTTTGGGTTTTTTCTGCTTCCTCCACATCATTAGCAGCTCGTTGAAGCCAGTTTTATTTAATCAAAAATAAACTTCCAAAGCTGGTGATTTCTATAAAGCCCAAAGCTGCTGTTCCATAATGAAATCTAACCGGATCCATTACACAAGCTCACTAACAGTGGGATAGAGCTTTGACCTGTGGAGCGGCAGAAAGCTGTCGACTTGTGTGGTTCACGCGAGAGGTTTTAACGTCCAGCTGCTCTGCATCGCTTCATCTGGACAAAACTGCAGAGGTGTGTGTGCAGGCAGCTGCAAGCCCTCTGGTGAGGCATGCATCGAAGAGTGGATGTTCTGCCGTTTCTGGTCGGTGGCAGCAGTGAGAAGATGACACTAAATGTTCTCAAACACATTTGCGTACGTGCTCGATTTCTTTTTCAAAGTTGACTTTATCCACTGTGTTTCTCCTTCCAGTAACTTCTGTCCTTTTCCACTCCCACAGCCTCTGCTCCAGCTCATAGCTACTGGTACCGACGCAGATCCAGGAGTTTGCTGCTGGATGTGTGCGCAACATCCTGCCTGCTGGTGCTGGCCAATCAGAGGGCTGTTTATTGAAATGAGAAGCGCTGATCTCAGCTGAAGCCCTGGAAATCCACCAGAGATTAGGGTATGAGGTTGGGGAGCAGCAGGACCCGATGAGTCCAGATTGCCCAAATGTCGGGAATCAACAATGGAAGTGATGCAGATAAAAAGTAAATAAAGTAAATGACTTTCCGAAAGACTTATTTGGAGTCTTGTCAAGTTCATCTGAGCAAAATCAACATTACTTTAGAAAGCTAACTAGAGACTATTTTGAAGGGCAAATAAAATATAAAATTGACTTTTCTTAGCTTCATGTTATGTTGTTTCCTTATCAAAATCTTGTCTTGATTCTTTCATCCATATTTGAGAAATCCTTTAATTTCACGTGGCAACCAATCAGCTGTGCGGATCATCTGACTGACCTAGCCTCGCCTTCGAGGCTAAACTCCTTCTGAGAGCTGCAGTTTCCAAACTTACCAGTTTCTGCTTTACAGCACCTAACTCTGTGAGTCCCCTTCAGTTCCTTCAGACTAGCCAGCAGCAATTAGCAAGCAGCTTATAGAATTGCTTATCTACTGTACTTACTATACCAGCTACTATATATATATATATAACAACTGAAGTTAACATAGAAACTTGAATGAATGTGCTACAAAATGGCACCATGTGCCTGGGAAATACATACTACCCCTTTAAATGTTTCTTTGATAAATGGAAAAATGTTGCAAAAAGCTCCAAGTGTTTCAGATCTGCTCCATCAGATAATCTGAGAGGAGACTCAGATGAAAAGTCAGCCTGTGATGATCAGAGTGCTTTTATTTATCCTCTTGCTTTAGTTTACCTGGAAACTTTCATCTTGAGCTTCTTGTTTCTATCAGTGACATCATGACAAGTTCATCCAAACAAACCCTTCTCTTGCTCTCCCTACAGTCTGAATCTATGTTGATCAAAATAAAAGATTATTTTTGATTCTTTGTTTTCCAAATGAGTTTTAAAAGTGAAAACACTTTGGAGACCCCGTCTCTGCTTTTGTTAAGTGATTGGGAGGAGACTACAATATCTAAACAGCCACATCTGCTTCTGGGAGCTCAGTCTGCTGCCGTAGTTTATATCCATGTGTTCTTATATGAACAGACCCAAAGCTGCAATGCAGCGTTTAGATAAATGCAAGAAAACACTTTGGTTCTGTTGAACACACTGAGTCTGTAGAAACACTCTCTAAATAGCATTCAATAGCCAGAGGTCATCAGTGTCATTTTGAGGTCATCAGTGTCATTTTGGTAGCATCAGAGGGGAAGAAATATCTGTAGTGTGTTGTACTTCCACAGCTTCCTCCCACTGATTCCATTATTAGTTTGCATGTTTATTAGGAACGGTCAAATCTATTTCATAAAGCAGCTCATTTTTTTAGTCAGTAAAATTGAAACTCCTTTTTGCCAGCAGGAATCATCTGTGTTCCAACACACTTCTATTGCTTTCAGTCAGCAGCAGCAACTAAAAATTCCAGTGAATTAGAAAACAGAAAAACTGCTCAGCTTTTTTCCTAAACTTGTTCTTTTTGTTCCTGTTGCAGATTCCCTCACTAATCCCATCTCTTTCTGTTCTTCCAGCTTGCAGACATTATATTTCTTGGGATGTGTGAGTGGTTATCATTGCTGCTGATCTGGTTCTGTTTATTAGAAACAGTCTGGGTCGGGCTCCGCAGGCCCTCCAAACTGTTGGCTTCAATCATTGATCGTCCTCTGATCCTCCTCTTCTGCTGCCCTGGACCCACTAAGCTCTGAGATGCTGGGCTCTTCACCTCAGTCGCTGCCACAAAGTCTAAAGGGATTTTTATCAATATCTGCTGCATGCAAGAACAGAAAATTAGTAAAACATAGAAAATATGTGGCTGGAAATCTTCATCGCTCTTTGAAGTCTAAGCAGCAGCAGCTGCTTGCAGGGGTCACTGGAAGAGCACGATGACGGAAGAGTGGCTGAGATCGCTGGTTTCATGTGAAGATGGAGCTTCACATGAAACAACCCAAACTGATGAAGACAGAAACTCAGAGGGGAAAATCACAGAATCAGTAGAACAACAAGACAGATGGTTACTCCCACTTGAAGTGTTGTCAGGAAAAAGTCCTAAAGATTTTTCAACTCTGAACAAAGTGACTGCACCATGTGGAGCTGAAATGTTGCGTTTACCTGGAAACAAAGCAGTTAGCTTGATGTTCAGGGTACATCAGCTCTGGAGAAGCTGGTTCTGTTATGATATGGGTTCTGATCCATCAGATTGTCCAATGTCTGCTAAACACCCCGAGGTAGAAATAGCTACATATGACATCACATTGTCATACTTAATGTGGTCCAATAGCTCAGCTTCTGTTTGCCATCAGGATGAATTATGGACAAAACAACCAATCAGATGAAGTACAGCAGAAGGAAATGATGGAATCACTCAGTGATGAAGAAAGACTGATGATCCCCACAAGACATCTGTCAGCTCAAAGGATTTTTAAATCACGACTTCAGGAAGGATTTGCACCAAGAACATGTTGGTTGTTTCAACATGTTCTGGATCTCGAGTTTGGAGGAAGTAGCAGCAGGATGAGGAGATTGTAAAACTGAAAACACACAGACTAAAGAAGACGTCTGAAGATCAGGTCAGAAAACTGTCAACACTGGATGTGGAAGTTGGAAATGTACATCAAAAGAAATAAAAACCAAATGGAAGAAACAAGAAACAGTTTGTAACTGAACTGCAATAAATCAGCTGAAGGAGAGTCAGACAGAAACCATCATTCAGCTGCTCTAATGTGACCTGAAATGTGCCGTTGACATTCAGCCACTCTTGAATGTGCTTGAATTAACATCACTCCCAAAATGCTTGTGTGTCAGACAATGGTTCCACAACGACATCGCTGTCCTCATGACGGTTAAGACGTCATTTCTGCAAAAGAAGAGTCGGCCAAAAATTCCTCACTGCTGATCATAAAGACTCTTTGCCTGTTATCTCAATCTCTTAATACCAGTTGTTAGAAACTAGTTTATAATAAAATAATAACTCAGCATATAGTTCACAGAATAGTATTTAGGAGGCATGTCTGTCCTGCATGTCCGTGAAGCTGAGACATGTGCAGCTCTGAGGTCAGGCTGGAAGGAAGCAGCAGAACATTTTTAAGGAACTCAGCCCTCAAGTTGGTTTTCTTGAAGCCACAGTTCATAGTATTAGTTTTGCCACAAACCCTCTGAGAAGAGAAGTGCCTGCGTTCTTTGGGACATTAATCACACTGGGACATCACTCAGTCCCAGAATTAAAGCTTCTCTTTGGCCGGAGCAGCTATTATCTCCAACTCTGACCTTCCATGCCCATGGATAAAAACCTTTAAATAATTGTCAAGTGGAGGGAAACGCATAGGGATAACCCTGATGGCAGTTCTTCTATACTGGAGGACCAGGGAAAGTGTCTCACCAGTGGCCTAACCTTCACCCCATCTCCAGACTCCAGTCTGTGGTTCAC